>CM032661.1:28223023-28280892 GCA_019095985.1 Streblospio benedicti
AAAAAATCTGTTTGTTACCTTGTCATTCTTTAAATAAATTCTCTTTTCAACTCCCTAAGTTTAGCATAGTAAAGTCTCTTGATGCGAGCGCCTGTGTTCCGAACAACATTGGTGTAGTTCACAGATGATATACCTAGGGCAGTACTTCTTCCTTACTACAGTAAAGGAAGTATGGCATACCAAATTTTCTCTATGTACAGTCAAATAAATACTTGCCTGATTATAGTTAAAATAGGCAGTGTACAGAGCCAGAACGGAGCCAGTACATCAAGCCTAATGTTATTATAAACCGTAGTCACACAGACACGGGGAAAAACACTCACTGTCAAAATACCCGCACGGTCGGTTGTGCCCGATGCTTTATGAGGTGTCTCGCTTTTCCAGGTCCTAATTTTGAATTTCAACATAGATTCTAATGTGAGTGTACTTTAAATGAAGGTATGACTCACCCATAAGTGTCTGAATTTTACAAATCTTTGATATCTGAAAAAAAAATACTATTGTGCTAGACACTGGAAAATTGTACCCACAAGTAATATGCATTCACCCCCACCCCCTTCCGAAGATATGAAGCAGAATAAATAGTCCCTTGTCCATTTTCTCTCCACACCCCCATCCCCTGACGCGCGCAAAAAAAGAAAAAGAAAAAAAACCCACAGAAATATCGGATACAATAAAAAGTAAAGAAAAACCTGTATTTGCCAGTAATACGTGTCTGTGTTCAGGGATTCAGATGATGACCCGTATTACCCTGCTCTAGGCATAGGGATTCGATGAATATTAATAGCGCACCCGGACGCCTACAGTAGGAATATTTTATACTTAATAAAGTGATGGCCAAGTTTATTTTTCCTCACATAACCATACTATTGTCAATTATAGTGGGAATAATGCGTATAAGTCTTTTTTAGAAAGAGTGGCAAAACAAACAAATTAGAAGTGGTTGTAGGTTAAATATTTCTCTCTCAATCACGCTGCTACCAGCATTGCAAGTAGAGTTCATCGTGAGGTTAATGAGGATCGTAATAAGTTTTAGAGATGAAACAAGAACAACACGGTTTGGCATCATAAATTTTATTAACCTAAACTACATGAAAGAGGTTGATAAATGAAGTAGAAAATGTAAATATTGCCCTTTGTGCAATGAGGCTCATTTAACAATTTATTGGGAGGAGATCAATGTATGAAGAGGAAAGGTGTTGGAGAGGATGAATGGCTAATGTTCTCCAATGAGATGAAAGGGAAAGTTGATAGGTGATCAGCCGGTTAATAGCCTCGGTTGGCGGAGGCGACCGTTATAGGAACGAGGTGTGATTTTTTTTATTAGGAATGCAGAGCTGGTGAGAGGTAGATGAAAGGAAGTTGCGAGGAGCATGGGGGAAGCAAGCAGGCATTTGGGAGTGGTTGGGTGGGGAAATTTGGACGTGCAGCGTGGCAGTAGAACAGAGAATGATGAGAAGTGTTGTTATTTTCAATATAGATCTTATCCATTGCATATTTGACATTACATTGGTACAGGATTATCACAACCCGGCCAACAACATGCATAGATCAATATTAATATAATCTATTCTGTATCAATTCATATTGAAAACCTAAATGCTAATCCATCAGCTTAAGTATTGTAACTTCTTTTCAGATGAACACCTGAAATGCCACAGAATTATTTATTAATTCAACAAACATTACAGGTAGAGTTCATCGTGAGGTTAATGAGGGTCGTAATAAGTTTTAGAGATGAAACAAGAACAAACGGTTTGGCATCAAATTTTTATTAACCTAAACTACATGAAAGAGGTTGATAAATGAAGTAGAAAATGTAAATATTGCCAAATGTAGTGTGCCAAACCGTAGTTGTGGTTAGAAGGGCGAGAAGAGTAGGAAGTGGGAAGGTTGGGAATGGGCAGGGGTTGTAAATGATATGCGACATTTTTACTAAGTTTTTCAATTCATACAGGTTAAACAGACAAGCAGTAGTCCTGGAAGACATTTCAACTGGCGTCATTACTCGCAAGCTCGCTCACTGTGCGAGCGAGCGGGCGGTTGACGCGGAGCGGTGGAGGCGAGGCGATGAGGCTTGGAGTGGCTGGGAGTGGCGAGGCTGGGGTGTTTGATTGGAATTATGAGGAGGGCATTAATTGCCCTCCTGCTGGGTTTCGTGCCCATGCACGCCCTGTCTCGATGTGACTTCTTTTTTTGACGACTGCATGATAAGAGCGACAGCCTCCCATTCTTAGAGCGCCTCCAGCGGTGCCTTGAAAGTTTCATGTCCTTGTCCTTATCGGGGGCGTGTTCTATCATGTTTCAGGCAGCCGAATGTGACCGCAGTTGACAGGAGTCAGGTGTGCGGAGCTGCTCCTGTATATGCGGCTACCTAAATTTTTTTTTTTTTTTTTTTTTTTTTTTTTTTTTTTTTTTTTTTTTTTTTTTTTTTTTTTTTTTTTTTTTTTTTTTTTTTTTTTTTTTTTTTTTTTTTTTTTTTTTTTTTTTTTTTTTTTTTTTTTTTTTTTTTTTTTTTTTTTTTTTTTTTTTTTTTTTTTTTTTTTTTTTTTTTTTTTTTTTTTTTTTTTTTTTTTTTTTTTTTTTTTTTTTTTTTTTTTTTTTTTTTTTTTTTTTTTTTTTTTTTTTTTTTTTTTTTTTTTTTTTTTTTTTTTTTTTTTTTTTTTTTTTTTTTTTTTTTTTTTTTTTTTTTTTTTTTTTTTTTTTTTTTTTTTTTTTTTTTTTTTTTTTTTTTTTTTTTTTTTTTTTTTTTTTTTTTTTTTTTTTTTTTTTTTTTTTTTTTTTTTTTTTTTTTTTTTTTTTTTTTTTTTTTTTTTTTTTTTTTTTTTTTTTTTTTTTTTTTTTTTTTTTTTTTTTTTTTTTTTTTTTTTTTTTTTTTTTTTTTTTTTTTTTTTTTTTTTTTTTTTTTTTTTTTTTTTTTTTTTTTTTTTTTTTTTTTTTTTTTTTTTTTTTTTTTTTTTTTTTTTTTTTTTTTTTTTTTTTTTTTTTTTTTTTTTTTTTTTTTTTTTTTTTTTTTTTTTTTTTTTTTTTTTTTTTTTTTTTTTTTTTTTTTTTTTTTTTTTTTTTTTTTTTTTTTTTTTTTTTTTTTTTTTTTTTTTTTTTTGAAGGCCAACAGGCAGTAGCAAGAACGGTCAGACGCTTGTTTCTGCTGATTGGCTGGGTTTTGTGGCTCAGCACACGTGGAGGCGTCAGGAGACGTTCGTCATTGCCTGTGCCCATGTTGGAGCAGCCTGTCTCGATGTGACTCATGATGACTGCATATTAAGGAGCGGACGGCCTCCCACTTGTAGGAGCAGGCTGTCTTCACATATAAGTGCCTTGGTGCGCCCTCATGTTGTCTTGTCCTTATCGGGGGCGTACCATGCTCAGGTAGCCGAATGTGAATTCGCAGTTGGTGAGCCTTGAGTGTATGGAACGTCGCCCTGTAGACATGGTGAATGCGGCCTAGTCTAAATTCATATTTGACTGAGAGGTGGAGCTTTCCGACTTTTACCTTTCGTTGTCTTTTGTGGTGTTTCCTGGTCGCTCTAGCATCTGTGTCATCCTCGTTTTCTAGCATCTAGAAATTCGAGGGTCTCTGGGCGCTCGTGAGTGTGGACAAACGCGCCGGGCGGCGACGTGTTCTTGGAGGCGGCGGCGGTGGGGTCTCCAGGCGGGAGACGGTGGAGACTGCATCGCAAGCGTCAAGCCACACTGTTGTCTTGAGAATGGCATAGTCAGGTGGTTGCTCAACTGGTTACCAGACTCCCTTCCCCGTGTCATGTATCAGATTGCACTTTGAGCAACGTGGATTTTGTTCAGACATGTGGTTTTATCCCGACTCCTGGTCAGTGGTATTGAGGTACAACGCCGGTTTAATAGATATGACCGTATTGGATATATTGATCTTTCTTTATAAAAGTGTTACTTGTCAACAAATGTAGATCTTATCCATTGCATATTAGACATTACATTGGTACAGGATTATCACAACTTGACCAACAACATGCATATGGTCATGTGTATAATCTATTCTGTCAATTCATATTGAAAACCTAAATGCTAATCCATCAGCAAGTGTTGCCTTTTTCAGATGAACACCTGAATGCCACTGGGAATTATTCAACAAATAGCGCTAAGATATAACGTTAGCATGTTCGTGTTAGTAAACGACGATGGCTATAGTCAAATAGTTTAGCTAATCACATAATATAATCACACATAACGTAGACCAGCATAGCTATGCATGGGATAGCATGGCACAGCACAGCAAAGCATGGCACAGCATAGCACCACAGAACATCATATAACATGGACAATATAACACATCACTTCACGGTATATCTCAGCACAACATTGCACAACACATCACTGCACAGCACAGCATCGTGCGAAACCACTTATAGCAGTGCTCAACACGACACAGCATCTAAAACATGGCGACAGCAACATGCCTATCATATTCTCACATGAATGCAGAATTTATGTGGTTGTTATATCCGCAGCTTTATGACATTGAGGCTCTACCCGTTGTCCTTCAGCCGTATTATTCGAAGTGGGCTCTTTTTTGCGACTTGTGACGTATGTCCCCTGCCACAACATCATTAAATACATGTAAATAATATATGTGAATAATTAACATGCTTTGGGAGCACAAGAAATTGTAATTATGCTGCACGTTGTAATATTAATAATTCGCGGTTTTTGTTTGTCTTGAATAACAAATACATGACCTTTCTGATTTTTGTTAACCTCATAAGAAAATGTTGGCAAAATGATTCCTTAAAAATGTTTCATTGTGGTCCCCATTATTTACGTCAAATATAAGGTATATAAAAGTTTGGCAAAATCTGGACGCTCCATAAATATAATATCACCCTCCATTGAAAGTGAGACATCAAGGATGGAGAACGATCCAAGGTTGATGTGTTAAATCACCTGTTTTATGCGTTAAATCGTGTAGAAAGTGCTGGGGTTTGTACGGAGACAGATTTCGGAAGCGTCGGTCACTGTCATCTTGGAGGCCGTTTTTACTATTTATCAACATTGGGTGAAAACTGACGTATACGTAAGAAATAAAATCATATAGAGGCATCATGCTAGCATTATAGTGCTTGAGAGTGTTCAATTATGGGCATTGAAATATGTAATAAAACTTAATTGATTGTAGTTCATGAATCTTATTGCAGATATGATAAACGATGTAGATATAGAATAGAGATAGCCTTGCTCAAAGGGTGTGTAGTTGACACTGATTAATTTTGCATGGTCGCGTTGTAGCCATTATTTGTTCGATTATTCCCGTTGTATGTACAAAACATATACACATACAGTGGAATCTCCTATTAAAGGAACGACCCTCATTTGTACAGGGCGGGGCGGTCATTTGGTATTGACGAGATAAAAAAAATGGACGCCCTCCCTAACTCTCTATGTTGAAATTGAATGCCCTGAGATTGCCCTCCCCGTGTGAACTTTAACAAACTGAGCCCCCCACCCCCACCCCACCCCTCCCCACACACACAACCCCACTCAGATAAATATGAACAATGACATACTTTCGTATTATTACTTTTAATATTCGACAGATTCCATGAAAACTGTTTCAAGTGTATTGCCATGAATTATTCACAGTCAATGGTCAATAAATACATATTTAGCAATCTATTTGACTTGCTGTGTTGACATTAAAATACAGTTAAATGCAAAACCATGCATATTGCAAGAATACATCAATTTGCGACAAATGTGAGTAAAATATTAACTTTTCAGTTTGAGAATTGAGTTCCCGCCCTTTCGTGACCAAAGAAGATTGAGCTCCCTCCCCACCAAATGACCGCCCCCCTCCCTGTACAATTAATGATGGTCGCTCCCTAAGATCACCTACATAGTATTTTCTCTTGGTGTTCAGGATAAAAAAATGAATTTCATCACCATAATCATATTTTATTACATTGAAATTAATAATTAGTCTATATTATGACGCAGCAATAATGTGAGTCGTATTTGATGAAGAATAGTCCTAGTATAACGCATATTCATGTACGAACTTTGATTATGAGATATAACTCTTTGTACAACGCAGCTAACTCTAAGATTTTGCAATTCTGACATGTCCATTGGAGCGATGATATATTCCCCCTCCTCTTTGGTGTATTTAGGCATCATTTACATGTTATCAAGGCCTTGCTTAATCGTTCCGTCTGCATTTGATGCGTTGAAGGATCTCCCTCCCTAGACGACTCTGTATTGTACCATTGCGGTGTTCATAGGTGAGGTACATGTATGATGAGTTCATACAGGCTTCATATATATATGCACACAAGTGTTTAGTACTGAGTAACATCTGCTTGCGAAAATCTATAATTACATGCTGGTATATATCATCATATCTAGATCTTTAAGTTCCCCGTAACATGTATCACACACGCAAACGCACGCGCACACACACACACACACACACACACACACACACACACACACACACACACACACACACACACACACACACACACACACACACACACACACACACACACACACACACACACACACACACACACACACACACACACACACACATTAAGTAGCGCCGTCTGAAAGCTCTATAAGCACACTCAATGTAGTGTGTCATTGAACTACATGTACAATTGAACCTTTTCCAGACGTAAGCTCTCTGTCCAACAACTGTGTTACCGATTGCAATGAATCATACATTTACTTTAGATGGTGAACGACTATTTGTATTCAATAGCATAAAAGCAATTTAAGATCAGATCCATGGTCTTGATTGATAACGTATCACTACTTTGTATTCATAGAAATACTCCTGCAGATGCATTTCTCTTCATCTGCCATAGACAAAGGATCAGTTGATACGTGACCGATCATGTTGTATCCTGCTAATGTTCTCCAATTATTTCGAATGATTCTAAAACAAACGTCTTTCATTACTCAGGAAAGTCCTTTTACAGGGCTTATTTGTGTATCCTGAGCTAATATCAGAAAAAAAAATAGAAATTGAAGTAAAAAATTCAAAATATTAGACTATTAATATAATCACAAGATAGTTAGCATGTTCGTGGTAGCATGGTAAACGATGGTAGCAGTGCTCAGCACGACACAGCATCACAAAACATGGCAAAACATGGCATAGCATGTATATCATATTCTCACATAGAATGCAGAATGTATGTGGTGTTGTATCCATAACTGTAAACGTGAGGCTCTTAATATAATATTATTCGAAGTGGGCCCCTTTGTTGCGAGTTGTGACGTATGTCCCAGCCCACAACATCATTAAGTAATTTGAATAATATATGTGAATAACACGTTAACATGCTTTGGGGGGCACAAAAAATTGTAGTGTATACTGTACAAGTTGTAACCCTTCAGCACAGTGTAGTTTTTGTTTGTCTTGAATAACAAATACATAGGCCTTTCCTGATGGTATGCTTTCTCATAAGAAAATGTTGGCAAAATATCGGGTCCCTTAAAAATATTTTCATTGGTCCCCATTGTTATATGGTGCTTTCACGTCAAAATATAAGGCTTATAAAATGTTTGGCAAAATCTGGACGCTCCATAAATATTGGGGGCCCTGTCAGCAGCCCTGTCAGCCCCCCCCCCCCCCCACCCCCCACCCCCACCCCACCCTTAATCAGTTACTGATGGTGACAAATGTTTCATGATATTGCAAATCGCAAAGAAAAAAACGCTTATCTAGCATTCTTATTCAGACTTATATTATTCTTATGCATTCGATGTGTTTTGTTTGTATTAATTAGAGCTAGAATGCGCAAACACAATATCCAAAAACAGTTTCTTATCATTTTGGGTCTCTGCACAGTAAATGTATGTTGACTACACAATGCAATCAGTCATATTCTAGTGTAATATGTAGAACTAGCGTATTACGTTGATATTTGTTTCATCGGAGACATAGTTTTCACTGTGGTACACTGCAAAGACACACCCCTTGTGACAAAATATGAAACGATATCATGCATATTTCTCCTCGGGAAGACTTTGACATGTCATTTTAGTCCCCGTGGCCTAGGCTGTGATATTCTCACCACATGTTTTGAAGTACCCCATGGTTACATGTAGAAATCGTTCCCATTTGTGTCTACATAGTCGTCCGTTCTTCCTACATCCAATGGGAACACTATAAATGTCAAAAATAATTACAGTCACTCCTCTGCTACATCTCATATCCTTGAGCTATTACATCGTGCATAATTTAGCCCCTCATATGCATGCATGACATTGCATGATTGATAACAGTTTAAGAATTGGGATGAAGTGTTTACATGTAAATTTACTTTAATGTTTTTCTGTATTTTAAAGACTAACAAAAATAGCAACATACTTGATCAGAACATTTATTTACGTATACCTGGGTTTTTTTTTCAAATTAAGCAATAATAAATTACAAATGTCAGTTATGTACAAATATGATAGGAAAAATAGCGTA
The DNA here is from genome assembly GCA_019095985.1 of Streblospio benedicti. NCBI lineage: Eukaryota > Metazoa > Annelida > Polychaeta > Spionida > Spionidae > Streblospio > Streblospio benedicti. The sequence goes on from CM032661.1 coordinate 28,231,479, forward strand.
TTGGCACTGTCAAAGCTCGGGGGTGCAGTTCACGAGATTCCCATAAATGATGAAATGCCATGCAGTATCATGCAGTGAGAAGGCCAGCGCAACCCCCTCTCTTCCAATCTTCTAATGTACTAAATAAATTATCTACCCGCTCATTGAGCTATTTACCTTAAATCATGATCTTATCAAAACGATACAAAGCCCGCCTTACACCAAAGACACGTGGATTATCTGTGGCATTATGAACTGCCGCAATGATGGTATTATTTCACACAAAGATAAGTACTGTACAATCAATGTAGTAAAAAAAACGCATGTCCAGACACCAGCCCAGTTAGTGATGTGCACATTATTGCAAAGGGGGTCCGAGAGCAATAGCTTTACACTTGATTGTGTGGCTTCTGCAACAACTTTGACATACATGGAGTTTGCATACCATATAATAGACGAGTATTTACGTAACTACTGCAACGGAGATGAGCTTCAAATTGGCGTGATTCGTACTAGCCAATGGCATATATTACCCTAACTATGAATTTGTGATTATTTCTGCTGATATCTCACGTATCGTTGGTGTACAGTGGACTTTTATAGGACAAGTACTTGGTAAAATGTCGTCAACTTTTGATTGTCATTCTATTCTATTTCACTCTATCTCAGTAATGCCTGCAAAACGTATATTTCTATGAACATGTATATATATATTGATAATTACGAATACCTAAATACCTTATTCACACAAGTATACTTTCTCACAACACAGGTGCGCAGTGGGAAAAAAGATTGCCGTAAACCAAAGATGACAAGTACATGTATGTTTAAAAAATTGATCACATAAATAATATATATCACCCAACTCAATGAGTCCATCATAAATCATTTAGAACAGTAATCAATTTATAGTTATACCGTCATAAAACATCTATCGCTACTCTAATCGACACTGAGTTTACGGAAGGTTTCTGGCAACGTGTCCGTGTGGAGTTTTTTCCCCATGTCGATGCCCCACTCTGACTTGCTGAGATGACCCAGATATTTGACCACTTCCGGCTGCTGCATCTTTCTTATGAGGTCATCTGTAATTTTTAAAAAACGCAATAAGATTTTAGATACGTGTGTGTGTGTGTGTGTGTGTGTGTGTGTGTGTGTGTGTGTGTGTGTGTGTGTGTGTGTGTGTGTGTGTGCGTGTGTGTGTGCGTGTGTGTGTGCGTGTGCGTGTGCGTGTGTGTTCGTGTGTGCGTGTTGTTAAAGTTTTTTCTGCTTTTTTGGCTTTGGTTATTTTATCGCTTTGCTCATTCTCATTTCGTGCTTCACAGCTTGGGGGTGTAAATTAAATCTTCATTGAAGCGATGTCATTTCAACTGTGAACTGTGTTTTGTAAATTTCATGTCTCTTATTTACATACAATATAGTGTAGTCATAGTTGCCGCACTTTTTTCATAAGAATAGGAACTTAAGTTGCATCATAATTTCATGAAATAGGCACATGTGCACTAAACAGCCATTTACCTATGAGTGCTTGCTTGCTACCTGCGTGCGGCCCTTGATAATCGTCAGAAACATACTCCTCTGGCAAACAGTTCTCCGGGAAGTGGATGTATACTTTTTCCAGGTTGGAACCCAACACTGTGAACTGAAACATCAGTGAAGATAATGATCAGTACAGTGGCCTTTATCATCATTTTAAATACCTTTGTCAAAGAAAATATAATCAAAGTCTGAAAACTGATACAGAACACGTGTAATAAAGCTAATTATGAAACTTTCCGAAATACAGTAATAAATATCAAAATACTCGTGCTTGTGAAAAGAAATTCTGTAAATGTGGGCTTCATTGCACACATTATTCAGAAAGCAAAATTGGACCCAGTGCAACCAAGATAAGTCCTGAAAAGGGTCCGGTCACATGCTTGAAACAGTTTGCACAACGCGAATCATCACAGGCGTGAAGACAAGTCAACAATTAATAGGTTAATTAATGTGATCTGATTTTTAAAAAAAAATCATTTTAACTTGTTGCCATGCATTCGTTTTACGGCTGCAGCTAGCTCTACAAATACTTTGTACGTGTGTTTGTGTACATCTTTTTTCATACAATAATATTGTGGTGTGGAGTGTCAAAGGAATTGGGGAAAATTACATGCATTATCAGTACGCTGCTATTTATCACAGTTTAAAATGAACAAGTAGTAAACACAAACTATTCGAGTTCAAAGTGAAGCGCTCCCTATATGCCACGATGTTAAAAAGATAGTCCACTGGCAAAGGCAACGTGTTTTGCGTGAAACCCCCCCTTTCCCACCACAGCACGCCGCCGTACGTACCCGCTGGCGCATCTTGCGGGACATGAACTGCCTAAGGAAGCCGAGCACCACGTCCACCACGGGGAACACGTTGTAGTGGTGCAAACACGCCGTGCGCATTGGCAGCGTGCTCTGCAAAGGTGTGCGGAGCGGGTTGTTTTATAATGGTCGTCGGTCACGTGTACAGTAAAATTTCGCTGTTAGCATAGAGCATTGCCAAGAGATCTAGTGTCAATCAAATCTCTGATGTTAGGGACACTGGCGAGGGTATGGAGTAGTATCCTTGTCAGTACACAGTCCATAAAACATTTTAGACACAAAGAGTGCAATATATAAACGATGAGAGGATGAAAATATGTCCTTAATTGCGAGGTAGCCCTATATGAGTCCATGCCGAAGATGGATTCAACTGTCGAATCAAATTGTGTTGTTTGGAAATAGTATGTGTTTAAACTTACAGTTGATGAAGTGTTAATTATGAATGGTCACTACTCACGGACTGGTGGTTCGTCAGTGTTTTGAGTTGGTCGCCGAGGAAGAACTTCTGGTGTTCGAGGCCGAAGCCCGAGCAGTCGATGAGCCACTCGGTGCCGCAAACCTACAGCACACAGAGGGGCACATATAGGACTACCTATCTTGTGTGGATCGGGAAGGAAGCATATAGTTAGTGCACAATGGCAGATCCAGTTTTTTGTGAGTGTGGGGGGTGTTTTTTGTTTGTTTGTTTGTTTGTTTTTGTTGTGTGGGTATTTTTTTGAAAGCGAGATTGTGGATCTCATGCACTCGATTCATTGAGTCCCCAACTTTAGACGTGTGTATAGAATGTCGTGTGGTGTCTGTTTGTCTGTTCATGCTTATATGTCTTCGTGTCTCTGTATGCATCTACGTCTCATTATAAAAAGCGGCCTTTCATATTCAGTGTGTATTTTTGTGTCTATGAACATTGCACGTGTATGTGTGTGATTGAGTTCATGATCTATAAGCACGTGTGCGCGCCTCACCTGAGTAGCCTCGTCCATGAGCATATACTGGCACACCATCAGGTAGGCGCGCACAAAGACACGTGCGTCCTTTTTACTCTTCTTGCTGATGAATGCAGCTGGAACAAAAATGGCACATTAAAATGGGATCTTTTACCGTGTAATATATTTCACCATTGTATGTAGTGAAATAAGGGGTCTTCGAATAAAATGCGTCATCATATCCAAGCTCAAATCTGTGCATTTTTATCTGTAAACTATGATAAACTTTTCCCCGGCCTATTATGGTCTATTATGCAAGAATTGCCATGTTGAGAAATGATGCTCCACAATTTCAAATAAATTGAACTGAGTAGAATAAATCTTCACTGATTTAGCAATGGCTGTGCTAGGTTTTTTGTACTAATAATAAACTTACTAAACTTTACTACTAACTCTCCCGCGCTCACCTGGAGTGAACAGGACTCTCTTTTGACCCTTGGAACCTCTTCCCGGGAGAAGAATGAAAAACCTGTAAATACAAATAGATTTAAATTTTGTTAAAATAATGTAAATACTGAATTTGCCTTTGCACATCAACTATATGTATCATATTAGACATATCAACATGTGATTTTCATTATATTTCCGTACATGAAATAAAATCTATCGCAGAACAGTCGACCCAGGTTCGCTTTCAACTGTTACATTTGCAATGGAAAGATACACTAGGATCTCCAATCCAATTATGACGTTTCTGTGATTGCGCCCACCTTTGCTTGGAAAAGGAAAAGTGTTCTTGAAAAATTTACATGGATGATATCATATACATTTATAACTTAACAGTTACCCTCGTTTAATGGCATTGACGAACTCCTCGTCGAGCGGGCTGTAGTTCTTAAAGAAGGTGGGGTGCTGTGCGTGCAGCTTGCACGTAGACTCGATTACATCCCGTGCCCGCAACTGGCTGTACTTGGCGTGTCTCAGGTACATGAGTAAAGTGGGCGTGTCTGGAATGTACATCATGAGTTGCTGATACTCCAGTAAGAGTGACAAAAACGGCAGAATATGTGACTGATAGTTGCATCTGAGTCATCAAAAAGTGTGGTAGATGTGTGAGCATGCTGCATTTGTGATTAATACATCAGCAGGCGTGTGACTGACGCCACACAATGGCCGATGAATAGTAACACTTTAGGGAACGATCATAAATAACAATACCAGGGGGGTCGTCCATTTTGGGGGCGCAAAGAAAATTTAACAGAGCCCCCATCAACATTTTAAAATGTTGAGTGACCCCCCCCCCCCCCCCCAACCTGCTTAAGAAAATATTTGAAAAAAATGTACCGTAGGGTGATAAGAAAAAAGTTCAGTGCCGTCCCCCCCCCCACCCTCCCAAGGGAATCAGAAAAGTTGGACCCCCCCCCCCACACACACACACACACACACTTTTTGGACGATCCCCCGATATCATTATTTATGATCGTTCCCTTAGCCAACATCGTCGGCTTTCACGGGTTGATCATTCACACTGCCTTTACAAGTCCTTGATCACATCAAGCGTATATAGCCGTGATATATGACGATGTTAGCCAATAGATACGAAACTCTGGCAATAAATGAGCCAATAAGAAGTTAGCAAGACTTTTGAATTGTTAGAGGCAGTTATCATCGTTTGAGTAAGGTCTGTAAAATTTCATGACAACATTACATATCTTGCCGCTGATTTATGATGAGTATTGTCGGGTAAAACGTTCTGCTTCATGCAACACATCAACTTCACTAGATAGTCATGCAAGCAGACAATCCCTCATAATCGCAATAGTACACTGGATCACACCTAGTTTATGCTAGAGAATACACAAAATAGCCAAACTTTAAAACCTTTATAGAGGAAATGAAAGAGTCTTGAAGTACCCGTGGGAAAGCATATATGCGGTTGCTCTAGCAGCCATTTTCGTAAGTGCTCAACTGCGCCTAGCCTTTGTCGCGGATCCTCGTGCAGTTCTTTCTGGGCTCTCATCTGGTCTTCAGGCCCCAACGAGCAAGTGTAACCATGGTTAGACACGTCCGCCATTTTACTTTTCCTATAATCAAACGCTGAATTAAATTTGTTGTTTATTTGGGGCATTCTGTAGCTAATGAAAAGTGTTTTGTGTGTAATTATTGTATCCTGACATGTTGACTGATGTAAATATTCATGTATCATCCGATTAAAATCTGGCTTTATAATCCTGAATCAATATTCAAATAGTGTTGGCCATTATTTGATAACGGTTGCAAAAGAGAGAGAAAAGGGTAATCATTTCGTTTAAAATATTATCCATTTATAGTGATCGCTGCGTGCCAGGTGGTGATATGAATGAATGGTATGTGAACTCATTTTAAAGCTTCCTTTCTATAAATCTTTTTTTCTGTGTACGAATATTTGTATGGTTTACAACTACTAATGACATACATTGTATATTGGCAAAGTACAAGAAATACGCAATTCTACTCAATATGAATTTACTATCATGATTCTACGCGGTATGGTCTCTACATGGATACTTCACGACGCCATTCTTACTCCTTATTTAAAGGTATATATTTGTTATTTAATGGTGAGTTTTGAGTAATTTTACATAAATGAACATCTTCTGTCACACTCTTGAGCTCAATCAGCTAAGACTTGTTAATCCAATACAAAAACTTGTTCGTGCTGTCGTGTAGTTGTGGTATCCCCAAATACACTTTTACTTTTATCGTGGTTTTATTAATTTTGTCTAGGGAAATGTAGAGTAGACTTTTCCCTTGGTTTTAAACCACAATATCATAATGTCAAAATTACCTTACGTGTCTGAAGTTGTTGACCAAATTCTTGCGTACAATATTTTTACTTTGTTGCATAGACGTAAAACAAGTAAACAGCTGTTTTGGTTCTGTATCCTCAAGAATCTATCAGGAGGGTGACGTGTTCTGACGTGTTCAGTGCCAAACTGGGTTTGCTTAAACGGAGTCTCCTGCTTTGCTTATGTAGGTAAGTTTTACCCTAAAACACACTCAGAAAACTGTTTTGTTGAACAAAACAGTCTATTTCCTAGTAAATTAATAAGATTTTTGCACGGGGTTACATTGGCCCAGAAAGGAATATAATTATCAGAAAATTTGAAATTCAGGTTGATTCAGTGCAAAAAAAGATGGGTGCAATATTCCAGCCTCACCAGTGCAAGGTAGTAGACTAATGTGATTTATCTAATACGTATCGTGAGAACGTGCAAGGCTACACATGTGTGAGTCCTAGGTAGGCATGGGAGAATACTTTACTTATTTTCCTCTAATAAGGTACACGATGGCCCACAACCAGGCTTTGCGAGACCAGAATTATGATCAGGTTAATGTAGTCTCTTCCTTAGTGCAAAATTTATTTCTAAAAGTCGTAGGAGCATGCATAATGCTTTGCATTCCGACACGTCACACACCATGGTCCCACAAAAGAAAATCCCGCTGTACTGCATTTGATTTGAGGTCCACGAGCAAACTATGGCAAGTGTTTGGCAGATTGTACGCCCATCAATTGCAAAATGAATACAGAGACACGTAGAACAAATGACTGTAGAATTAATTCTTGGTTTAAAGTCATTTTGTGACAGTGTTTATATCGCAAAAATCTTTTCATAATAAATGCAAAAGCACATCACAAAAGTTGCAAGGCATGGTGCTGCTGCATTTGTTGCGTGTTACATGAAGAATATGCTCTCTCTGTGACTTTATTTCTAAACTGAGAAATTGTGTTCTTCTTCACTGCAATCTTATTTAATACGTTGGCAGTTTTCCAAAGATCCCTCAGCATTCTGGTAAAGTATTATCTAAAGACAGGGGGAGTGTACAAAGTTGGACAATATGTTCGAATTGGCCTTATTGCAAACGTAACTTTACCATAATGGATCATAATGGGACCAACGTCTTGCAACATCATAACGGAGCAAAATTAATTTCCTGTGTTTTATATTACATGCATACATTGTGTTTTATATTAGGTTTAAATTAGTTCTGAGAATTTCATGAGTGATGAAGCATGTAAATTCGGAGAACAGAACCATTTTTTGTAGAACAGCGGAATTTTGATAATTTATTAACAGTCATAAGAATTATCATCATGATAAATGTTGTACTTATATAATGATCGGAATAGATGACGTGTATACATACCTCACAACTTTTTTTTCCAGAAAAGCTGTCGCAGTACCTTTTACGATTTAGTTGTTAGACCTACTAAAAAAGAGCATACATAATAGATATTTGTTTCCTAAATTATATGCTTTGTTGTCTATGTGAATGGTGGAATCGTGCTCTACGATCATACCCTTATACAAAGCAACAGCTTCAGAGAATTGAAACTCTAGTCATGAATAGTAAATTAGAAGTACGGGTGTGTGAAACAGATAACTTCTTATCATATAATAGTGATTTCGTAGAATTTGGATTCATGATCATTCATCATAAATAAGAGAAAGGAAAGACCTTACCGAGATGAAAAGGTGACATTTCAGTGCACGTTCCACCTGCTTTCACTGTCGCTCAAGTAGTACTAAAGGCTTGTTGGTGTGCACCTTGCTTTCGCGTCGAGTCACGTCATGTGTAGGGTCCCAAGAAAGAACGAGGAGAAATTTTGTCAATACTGCAGCTCCAGTTTCGCTCGTGTCCAATGATCTTGACCTCTTTCTCGGGGGTTACACTCCCGGTTTTGCGAGCATGAATCTGTATATACTAAATATGGAATACTTAGAAGAAAAAACTTGTTGACGCTCCGGTTAAACCTACAGTTTAGATGAGTGGACGATACCTTCACAGTGTTACCATCAAAACCAGACACCTTAACGCCATGAATCATCATATAGGCCTACATTAACTCTTTACGACGTGAATTGGAGTTTGCAAAGCGTTCCTCGAAATGGTAACAACATTTGAACAACCATAGCCTAAATAATTCTGTTTAAAAGAAAACGACCCCGTACTGAACAGTACTGGAGATGTACCAGTAGCCAAAATCTTGAACATAGAGGGTCGTTGTACGTACCCTTTTCAAATACCAGATCCCCTTGTAACAGATCAGGAAGGTTGTCAGAAGGAAGAGAAGTATCGGTACGTTAAGAACGGGCTGTTGGTGAACAGCTACAAAGCCCCCAAGAACCCCATAACGTAAGAGACCCCAGAAACATCTGATCACTCACAACCCAAGTTTCATGTACTATACATTATTGGAACGTATAAAGCGATTCAAATACCTTTTCAAAGCCATGGGATACCAAGTTACAATAACCTTTCACAACACACGAGATTCAACTTAGTGCCAAATACAAGCCTAGAAGTGCGGAGTGATATACCGGTATTGACTCGTCAGTGCAAGAAAGAGTAAGAGTTCATTTCTCGTGCAACAATAACTGAATCTACCATTCTTATAATTGGACTTTAATCTGGGTATAAAAAAATTATGGAAAATTATCTAAGGAATTATTAATATCAATGCTAAACTAAAGTAGTAAGACTAGAGTTTCATATATATTTTGAATGGCACAACTTGCTCTCCTTTATAACACAAAACAGAACTTTATGCCAAAAAGTAGCTCCCTCCCGGCACGTTTTATGTTGTATATGTTCTTTGGTAGAATTGATAGGGGACATAGGATTTCCTCTGGCTTCACATGACGGTCTTTTCTTTTTTGGATATATCGGAAATTATATAGTTTTATCACAAACCTCAAATTGTACAATTGAAAATCAATATACCCTTCTAAGAGGACCGTTTACATAATAAACGTTGAGTTAACGTTACGGCAAATGTTACTTCTGTCACGTGTGGAGGTATGCCAACTTAGTTGTGAGTTTTAACATAGGGTACCAGGAGAACAGGTAAGGCATCATGATTAATTTCCGTCGCACAGAAAATACATATACTGTGATGCCTTTTGAAGAACATTTGAAAAGTTGACAGCATTAAAACAACATCTTTTCCCTCCTAGAATATGATACAAATGCTCAAAAGTTTACCCTGATAACATGATGAAACCTTTGGAAGGGACCGCCCCCTACCCCAATCCCAACCCGCATGCTTGTTGTTCTCAATAGTGTCATTGCAACTACGTCACACCCAGAGGCCCGATCAGCTGATAGCATTTTTTCCGCTTGGGTTTCCTCATTAGGGAAGCTCAAAACATTACTTTGAGCACGCCATGTATACGTGTTCACACGCAAAAAACTATCTTAAGTTTATAAAGACGGGGAATGTCGAAATTAATCTTTTCATAGAAGGAGTTACATCGTGTAAATATGTTACTGTCTCCCATATCTCGTCTTCGATATGGCGCTGTAATTTGTGGTATTAAAGTGTGGGGGGTTAGGGGGGGGTACCATTAATCGTGAACCAAATAATGAGAGGTTGATTTACACTTGGTCTACAATGGTAAAAATTCGGTTGGTGTTCAACTTAGTGTACCTAATTTGCATATTCAGGGCAATGGCCTGGAATTCTCTGAAACTGCTACATAATAATTTGATTCTCAGAATCGGTTCAGGTCTGTTACCCAGGCAGCAGCCGACATCTACTTTTAAGACAACCAGAGCAACGATGTCGACTGATTTTTTTTGTGTCAGAACTGTAACTGATGAATGACGAGTAAGTTGCATATCAAATACATCTATACCTGGGATTGTGTAACGATCTCTCATTCCCTTTTCCGTGACTGTACATGTATCTCTCTGGTGAATCTCATCTCTCCCACCCCTCCCCGTCCGCGTTTTTTTTTTTTTTTTTTTATTCCTAAGACTCGGTGATCGTCATCATTTTCATGCAAGAATAGGAGACGGTGCACTTATGCAATAATTACTGTGATTATTATATTAGTCATGCGTATATAAACCATGCCACAAAAATGTATGCTTTATTGGGATCGTTCTCTTCCTCGTCATTGTGATGTCTTTTCTTTTCATGCTTTGTTTCCTTTCCTCGTAATCGCTCTTACAACAATCTTTAACACCGGTACCATCCTTACCAATTGCAATTAGTGCAACATGCAAACCTGCTGTTCCTAATTAAAGTCAACCCTGTTTTTACTTTGTTTTTAATTACCCTTCGATAATATTAAATCATGATGTTGACCTTTCACGTAGAGATCTATAGTCCATGAGCCATCCATGTAGGACAATTCGGTTTGAATACCGAAAGGGGAACTACTATAATTTTCATGTAGTTGAATGTCTCTACCATAACGTCTCACGTGATGGACTTGCACCAGGAGTAGCTTTATGCCTATGGCGACAATTTTTAAAATGGCCGCCATGATTTCACAAAGTCATAGGCCTACTACAGAAAGCTTTTCATTAATATTAATAGTCAGATGGCGGCAAACTAGTCAGGTTGAAGAGGAGTTCGATAGACAAAATGCTAAAATTAGCAAATATAGATAATTTGAACATTGACATCGAACGCTTCATATCAGTTTTAAAATCATGCTACCTGGGATGTCAGTATTTGCTTTTCGAAATGAAACCAAATATGGCGAAAATAAAACGTTTATGATAACAGACTTTGGCGGATACCACAAAATTGCGACAAAGCTGAAATTACCGCTCATTTTATGATATAATCGATAATGCTCACCTCATGTGTTGATCAAAATTATGCAAAACATTGCATTCGCTGATCTGAAATTATTAGCCTTTAAGGCAATGTTTCTTGAAAATTATTGTTGTAATTCACATTGTCTGAAGGGAATATACATTAATGCCCTCGATTCCAGATAAGGTAACTTAAGATTCTCTTTCCTCAACGTTTTCTTTCAAGTTTGAACTTTGGACCTGCACTATGTGTAAAAGCAATAATTCTCGTTTTAGTGCACAGTTCTCCGAAACTTACAATAATTAACTTATTTTATGTGTTTGGTCTTTGTCCTATTTTACAGACATATGCCGCCTACCTTTGCCTTACTTTTCACATTTAGTTCGCAAGGTTTAAAGAATTATGTCGACATCCTTTTTCTTTTCTTTTCTTTTCTTTTTTTTTTTTTTTTTTTTTTTTTTTTTTTTTTTTTTTTTGCTTTGCTTTTGCTGTCAAACTGAAAATAGAGTTTAAAAAACAAAACAAGAAAAATCCAATCTTTTCAATCATTCATTCACATAATCATTGTGTGGTAGATTGGTAGATGAAGATCTCGTGCTGTATGTGTACTGCCCAATACATATTTAATATCTCGGTGCATTAAATGTAGTAAGGGCCGAGTCATTATTTAAGTGGGGGGGTCGGAAGTTTTCTAGACATTGGTGTTCTAACTTCTGACCCCCCACGGGTTTTGCAAATCAAACATATGACCCCCCCACGCATCTGTAAATCAAACATATGACCCCCCACAGGTTCGCAAATCAAACATATGACCCCCCAACATCGAAATATATGCCTGAAATATGAACTTCCGACCCCCCCCCCCCCCACTTTAGTATATCTTACCTAGCATATGACACCCCCATTTCCACATGCCCTGTGTATGTATTAGCATAGCATTGTACTGTCATATCTGCCGTACAAATTTGCAAAAATATTTAGCTATATGAATGAAACTATGAATGAATGAAACTAGTGTTTCCCCAGTTTATTAAATGCAATAAACAAAATGTGATACAAACTGTATATATTAACTTGTCATGATATAAAAGGACTGATGCTATTTAATTGAATTTAGAGAAATCGATTTAATCTTCAATCTGTTATTTTGAAAAAAAGTAAAAGAATTTATATTGTATTTTTAGAAAATAAAAGTTAGTTGTTAGTCGAAAGACAATTAAACATAATATAATTCAATCTTGATAAAGGGTTTCATATTCCATTTCATAAATTGCTTGCAGTGGCTCAGACAATTGCTCTAATATAAGAGCCAATGAGGTATTATCAAAAACTCTAAATTCAATTAATAGCACCAGTCCTTTCATATCATGACAAGTTAACTTTGAAATATTTTTAAGCAGTACAAATTCTTGCACTTGCAAAAGAATTTTTTTTCAATCAATCGCTAAAATCCTCTGTCAAAAGCATTTTTGGCAAATATTGAGCAATATAATTGCATGTGTTGAGTGTTGACATATGAAACTAGGTACAAAATTACAAGATATTTTATACAACCAAATGATTGATCACATACCAAAAAAAATAGATCAGGACATTCTACCAACATTTATTAAAATATAAACCCGCCTTGCTTTCAGTAAATTTACAAAATTTGAACATTTTGACCCCCTCAGTAAAATTTCAAGAATCAGAATATTTGACCCCCCATATTCTTCGATTTTAAACTTCTAACCCCCCACAACTTCATTTTGAAACTTCTGACCCCCCCATAACATTCCAATTCAAACTTCTGACCCCAAACATTCAAATTAAAACATCTGACCCCCAGTTTTTTCAGCCAAAAATTGCCAAAACATGCGTCCACTTACTTATTTAAGAAGCAATCAACATAATTTGAATAATTCAAATAAGTTGAGACTTCAATCTCATTCTCAATCTTCAATCAAAATTAGAATAAAAGTGGCACAAAATTAAGAGCTACTAAACTTTTGGAAACAAAATATTTGAGGATTAAACGGGTAGGGTGTTGTGGTGGTCATGCATGTACGTTTGTTCCAGTAGTGTGTTTGGTAGCTTGCTATTTATTTTAGAAATGTAAGGGATTTTGGTGTGTTAAATATCATGGATGCTGTTGTGGATTCTGCAAAGTGGGTTGTTGATAATAGATAATATGAATCCCGGGGGCGGGGGCACTTCTATATATTGGTCGACGGGTATGCTCCCCACCCCCCCCCCACCCCCACCCCCCCGAAATAAGGGAGGTTGCAATATTCAACGGGCAGGGGGGACCGGTGCATATCGAAAAAACTAGTCTGAAAAAAGGTCTTGTACCCTGCTGATGTGATGAAAAAAAACTGATGTCCCATGACCTCTATTCATAATAAAACGTCTGCGTCCCCTTCCATGAATATTCGCGTGATTAATTTGTACCGATTCGCTCACGTCGAGGTGGGATTTCAGCAGCTGAAAAAGGTACATGTTCCATGCCCAGCAAGAATGAAAAATCATCCGGTCCCCCTACTTTGCACGTTGAAAAAAGTACCTGTCCCCCTACCAAATGCACCGGTCCCGCTTCCTGGTAAATATTGCAGCATCCCTAACCCACCTTTTTCACCCTCCCTAGCAGCTATGAATGCCGCTACTTTCACCGTTCAGCAGCTATGAAATGACATTTTGTGATGCTCAGCAACTATGAAAATTCTATGTTAGAACAGCAGCTATACGTACAGTACCTCTCTATGTCATGACAGCAGCTATAAAGTACCTCTCTTCCCATCCCAGGTTTCTCATTTGCCATTTTCATCTTGTTTTTTTTTCCTCTCTCGTTTCAAGTGTTTGCTGGGGGGTGTAATTATAACGGCAACTATGAAATACCTATTTTTTATATCCAGTCATAAAATAGCTTTTTTTAATGAATGTTAGCTATGAAGCTGCGCATCGAAAAAAAAATTCGGGGGCAGCATTACCGTTTGATATCAAGCACCCCCACCCCACCCCCACCCTCGGATATGCATAGGCAGATCCAGGGGGCACAGGGGGCACGCCCCCCCCCTTTTCCCACCAAAATACTTCATTTTCATAGGGTTTTTCATGAAATCACCTAAGTGCGCCCCCTCTTTTCCTTAAGTGCGCCCCCCCCCCTTTTCCAAAAACCTGGAACTGTCTATGGATATGAGCATTTGCCAAACTGGTCTAAAAACTCTCAATTCACACCTAATCATCGCTATAACGTATAAAGGATTAAGCATTCGCCTGGTTTGAATAATCCTATGACACTGTGAGCACACTCTAGTTTGTTTCGCATAGTGACGTCGTACTCAAAGGTAGGTATACGCAAAATAGAAAGAAATTAAAATATACTCAAAATAAGTTGTCTGCGTACAATATCCATAGAATATAATACGTGTGCTGTTAAAAAATGACAGACAAGTACAATTTCATACAAGCTATGTATAAAAGATAAAATGGGTCACCACAACGTGATTCTCTGAAAGTCGCCAAAAATCTGATAAAACGTGAAATGGAGAAAAAATAATGCCTATAATTACCGTCTGAATACGAGATTTAAGCTAGGGGCACAACCGGCCTTGAGGATATGTTAGCGGCAAGGCTTGTTCAGATTTGCGGTGTCTACGGCGTTTTCCTCATGTGTTGACAACTGTATAGTCATAGACACTTTCGAACTGTCTCATTGCACTATGGGTGCGTCGGCAGAGGAGATTATTTAATCGGGGTGGCCGTGTGATCAACATGCTTCGAACATGCGTTGTATACTCGCGTACAACTTGCGGTGTACGCACTGTGTGATTTCTAAGTTCGTACGTTCATGGTACAGGATAGGCCTATACGCAATTTTGGAAGTACACAGACAGTAGACAGTAGACTGACCTTGCGGCTTGTTGTGTCCTATGCGTTATTTGATAGCCTACGACAGCTCAATAAGTGTTATCAAGTCATCCGGGCTGGCTATGAGTTTTTTTTTTTTTTTTTTTTTTTTTTTTTTTTTAATTTGGACTCTATTTTCAGCTTACAAAGTCTATACTATAAAGCACTAACCCATATATGCTTTCACGTAGAGATCGAGGCCTTTAAGTTGTGGTTTCTAAACACGTTGCCTGTCATATATGACAAAATATGCAAGCAAGGTTAAAGTGTCTAATGACTGGTCGAAAAGTGACCTTCGCTTCAAGGTCTGGTGAAATGAAAAGGGATTTTAGGTGGATCACTCTAAGTAATGGATGCCTTGCTGCTGATTGAATAGAGCGCATAATTTACATGTGTGCTTCTGACAATATATATTGTTGAAATAGATGTATACTTCAAATTAGTCTGGAGGAAAACGGCCAGATACCTGTCGAATTATTGAAAGTTATTTTTATCGTTGATTCTTTTTATTGCTGGTGTGAATAACACCCGTTTTGTAATAATTGGGGGGTTTATAGGACTTTGGGAGATGGTCATTTGGCATGAAAAAAATTGGAGGTGGAAGATGAGGCCGTCAAAGTTGGAGATAGCCAAACAAATTGGAAGATGGGAGACTGAGATTTTTCGACATATTTCTTCAAGGGGCAACCTTTTACAGACTTGTTTTGTTACACGCAACTTTGACAACAAGTACTTATGTAATTTGCACATCATTGGTTATGTAAAAATCTATTTGACTTGAAAGAAAAACAATATTATTGTTTTAATAACTGGTATATAGCAAATGGATTCCTTTTATACACTTTTTTTCTTCTTTTGCTTATTCCAACCATAAAAACCAAAACACATATATATTTTCTTTTTATTTATTTAAATTTCGGCACAACAGTGCCCTTGACAAAATCAAATCTACTATATCATGACATTATTTTTCTAATGTGTTTTCCCAAGTTTGCTTGTGGATACAATTATATTCTTTTCTCTTTTCTATGGCAAGCAAGCTCCTAGCCACTATATTGACATAGCTTGAAGACACATCTTCCATTTTTGACTATATCAAGTGGCCCAGACGGGACTCGAACTCACGACCCCAAGGTTGTGAGACCAGAATGATACCATCATTCCAAGCAGCAGGCTGTTAAAAGGCTACTCGGACAAACCGATGTCTCAGTAGCCCCCAGCCTACATACTTGGCCAATTATCATCTCAATCCGGAGGTCGTGGGTTCGAACCCCACCTATGGACGGAAATTTTGGGAGTTCTAATTTCTTCGCATTTTACTGCTAGTGGAGTTTTCTAATGTGTTTTTCCCAAGTTTGCTTGTGGATACAATTATATTCTTCGCTCTCTTCTATGCCAAGCAAGCTCCTACCCACTATATTGACATAGCTTGAAGACACATCTTCTATTTTTTACTATATCAAGTGGCCCAGACGGGACTTGAACTCACGACCACAAGGTTGTGAGACCAGAATGATACCATCATCCCAAGCAGCGGGCTCTTAAAAGGCTACTCGGACGAACCGATGCAGCCTACATACTTGGTCAATTATCATCTCAACCCGGGGGTCGTGGGTTCGAATCCCACCTATGGACGGAAATTTTGGGAGTTCTAATTTCTTTGCATTTTACTGCTAGTGGAGTTTTCTAACGTGTTTTTCCCAAGTTTGCTTGTGGATACAATTATATTCTTCGCTCTCTTCGTTTTAGCGACGCAGTGTTCTTTGAACGCACTTTTGATCTCGATGTTACTTGTGATCAGGAAGCTATTGCTTCAAAATTTAAATTAAAATTAATATATTTATGTATTTTCAACTTTTGGATTTTTCAAGCAGTAGACAAATATATACAAATAATGTTCAGATTATTTATTTCCACGTCTACTACTCGATTGTAGTTTAAGCACGTTTTAAACAAGGCAATACGACTGACAACTACGTCCACGATAAAATTTTCGTGGCTTTTTGGACGTGGTGTGGACGTAGAACTCAGTCTGACCGGCCCTTTGACTTGACTTGATGTTGGTGATTGTGACTGACACGAGTAAAGTTGACAACTGGGATCAAATTAACATCTTATTCTTAAAAGGTTTCAAGTACAAATTATTAACCGTGTAAAAATCAGAAAACGCTGATGATCTGACCTGTGAGGATGTGGGTTCTAAGTTATGTGCACTGTCAATGTTGGGTTGTAATAAGGATCATTTTAGGCCCACTTTGTATATAATAACAAAAATATTTATGTCACACCTTTGCACCGGGTATGTAGATAACAAAAACAATATTTCTTACCAAATTCTTAAATTTAATGCATTAAAACTAGAATTTTGTGGCTATTAAATTTTGCGATTTTCATGTAGATCTATACATTCTAAATAAACTGAATTTAAGTATTATTATTTTGAAATTGGAATCATACTTTTAATTTGCTGCATCTTCTTAAATTAAGAGAAGTCAGTTCATTTCATAATGTACCCAATATGGAATAAAATAGTTTATGCTCAGTGGTTACGAAACGTAGGCTCTAAAAAATTGCAATAATCGGACCTTTGAACAAATGCCTTTACGTTTGTTTTTGGTGCTTATGGAATTGCTATCATCCATATGCATTCATTGTGATACTGTAAAACTAGAAATGTTTGTGCAATAGTTAATTTGCGAATGTCTTGGGTAGGTGCAAAAATGCAAACATTAAAAGCCTATGTAAAGTAGATCCAGGATGGACCAAAATCTCAAAAATCTAAGTCACAAAATAATTTTTAGATATTCGCAAAATTTGATAGCCACAAAATATTTTAGTTTTCCAGTAGTCTTCTACTATTCAGAACATAGCACATTTTAAAAATTACTTTATTTAAATTCTTTTTTACACTTTATGATGAACTCAGGAATTTCATCCTAACACTTGCGGCTTGGCAAAATTATACAGCAAACGATTGAACGTGCCTATTGGCCACCATTGCTTCTTCTACCTACAGATTATTAGCGGTCAGTCTTCGTGATTGTATATTACAAATATCAGTTTAGCATTGACATAACACCTACAGAACAACATTTACACCCTGCATTTGTCCTTACATATCATGGTTTGAATATAGATTTAATGCTCTTTATATTGGTGATTATTACATTAAAAAGATAATAACGCTACATACAAGTTCACATCAATAATTGTCTCAAAAAGGTTGATTTAATCATTCAGATCAATAATTGTCTCAAAAAGGTTGATTTAATCATTCAGATAGTACCTTTGTGAGCAACATTACAAAATATTGCCTTGAATTACCTACAGTAACTGTATTTCGACAATTATTAATACTTTTGTTAACTATCAAAGGTCAGAAAACTTCTACTATTGTACAGTGTATATAAGAAAGTGTTTGGTACAATTAATGAAATATTAACATATATCGCCACAATATTTGCAAAATATTGAAAAAAAAAATTTAAACATACTGTATCACATTAAGAATTAGTTTATAATATATTCACATATAAGCCACTGGCTTATGTGTACCATCCCTCACATATATTCTGTATGATATATCTGTAAAATGATGCAATCATCTCTTTCTCTATTCTCCCCCTTCTCTTGGTGCAATACATATAGGCCTACTACAAAGCCCTGCGCAGGGCCCCACAGCCCATGAGCTCCGTGTTTGCACCCACAAATTATTACATTAGTGAAAACAACAGTATAACTACTATATTCAACAAAACTTATATTATATACAATGTAATGATATATGCACTTTCTTAATATTGCCAGTCGTTTAACACATGTACCAAAATTCCATTGATGCATTTAACTAAACTATGGTCAATTAAAGAGTTGGTGTTAACATGGGAGACATTCTTGAATGATTGAGTAATGGCAATAGTTGGATTATGGAAATATTTAGTAAATTCACATTTGAGTATGGCAGGTGATTCAGTATGGGCTATGCAAGCATTATAAATTCCAAATCTAAACAAAAACGAACTGATACTTGAAGATAGCTTGTGCATATTTTGGCACTAATTTAGTACCTCTGCTGGCAATAAATGGTGAAAAAAAACATACAAATTTTACAAATACTGCAGCTCCAATGGTTTACATCTAATTTGATCATTGTAACTATACCATCCATAATTTCACAAGTTTAATGCTGACATTCATAATACAAAATGAAATAGGGAAAGCACAAACTTAATTAGTAAAGAATATGAATATGATAACATAAATATATATGATCATATTATAATATAATAGCATTATAATGAAGAAAAAATATTAGAAACAATAACCCATGCCTCAAGACTACAGAAAAAGTGCTTGTGAATCATTCTATTGCAACACTCACAGCTTATATTCATGAGACAAATATAAAATAGCTAACCTTAATGAAAGTATTACTAATCTGCCATCCATGTGTAATTTGGCAGTAACAGTAATTTAACAAGGACACTTAGAAGTAGACAGATTGAAATTAGATAGACATCCATATCATATATACACAAAGTTAATTTTGCATGTATGAGGTGGGGAATTTTTAAGACAAACATCTCAAAATGTATCTTTAATAAATGGACTTCTTTCATTTCGCACCATTGAATTTTGACTCACAAAAAGTCACAACTTAAAGACAATAGAAATATTAAAACACAAATAAATTTTGTTTCGTCACTTAACAAAAAATACTTGCAATCCTCATGTATTTCAATTTACACCAAACAGATAATAAACATCAAACATAAAATCTTAAAACACACACTGATTCTATTCTTATTTAACAGTTTGAGCACCACATCTAAAATTGTACAATGGAGGTATGGCAAATAGTTTGTGCTAAAGCTCTTGTCAGATAAAATAGCACTACTATTAAAAAAAAACAGAAATTATACAAACACATACTGGTTGTTCAATTTGATGGGTTTAGCAATAAGGAATAATTGTTAAAGCCTACAAGTATTTCATCTAAAATCTATTTACAATTTCCATCAACATGAAAAAAAATCAACAAATATATACGCATTAAAACATTACTAATGAGCGTAGAAAAAGTCATATCAAGCAGACATTTACGAACTAAAAAATTCCAATGTTTCTAATAATGAAATAATAGACAAATCAAGTTTGTATATACTCTACTACTGTCTGTATATTTAAGGCATAACTGTAATTTTTCAACAAAACTGAAATTTGATTAATATCATTATTTAGAATCCTAAAAAATCCTAAAAAATAATGTATTAAAATAATATTAGTGGTGATTTTGTTGTGTCTATTTGTGTTCATAATGTTACTGTAAGTACAGAAATAATATTACAGTTAAATTACACTGACTAGGATACATGAGAATTTTCAGTTACTGTATATTTGCAAAGCAACCATTTCATTCTTCTGAAACTTCATACAAGATTTCAAATATTAAAAAACTAGATCAGAGATAAAATATCAAAGAAAAATATAGCACATATCAGTCAAATTCCTCCATAAACCACAACAAAATCTCTGTATAGCACTCATATAGACTATGTTGAGCCATTTTCTTTTATACCTGCAAGTAAAAAGGAACATTGTGACAATCGTTATCAAATGAAATAATGAACCAAGCATGTGTAAAATTTATCAAAAAAACATTACTGGTAATAAAAATGATTGAAATTCTTAATAATAATCAAGTGATTTTGAATTTTGATTAAAGTTTACTATTGTTTTCTTGTAAAACTGTCAATTTCTTCAACAAATAAGCCTCAGTCTTCAAATATTACATTAAAGAAAAAATCCAAATAACTTTTCTGTTATTAGAAAGCTCTTACCCCTGTGCTATGTATGGTGATAGACATCTCCTCGTCTCCACTGCTATCACTATCGTGAACTCGTCTCAGTGCAGAGATAATATATGCCTGCTGCTGGCCCATATACGACCCTGTGCCCCGACTTGTGCTTGGATACACACTTGCTTGCATGTCCCCACCACCGCTACATGCTGCATATGGCGACTCCATCATGTCTATATCCTCGGTGGGAACGATAGAGTAAGTCTGAGAGTAGCGACTGGTGCCCGCTATTGCCGCTCCAGTCACTGTGCTACCACCGGCACCAGCAGAGTAAGTCTGGTGGATGGGCGAGTACAGTTGTATTGTGTGATCATCCACGTCCTCAATGCCAGGATCATGAGGTCGTGGTGGTCGTGTGTGGTTGGGCTCTCCTGATGACGAGTCAGAGTCTGACTGGGGAAATATGGCTGGATTACTGTGGCTGCGTTGCCCATGTCTTCGCCTACGTCGCCTTCGATGTCTGTGCGATGACCGCGACATTGGCGTGGGATCCTATTTAAAACAAACAGTGATTTTTACCATATCACTAAGCTGTTTTTTTTTCAGTGATTGAATACTGCACCAACAGAGACAACATTTGTACGACAATGTTAGTTGCTACCGAGTTAACTTAGCAATAGCGCAAAATGTAAAATTAGCAAGTCCAAAATATATATTTCAATATATATTTCAGGGATTGCTATGTACGAAACTTGGATCCGTTTATCTCAAACTCTGTCAAATTTATAAAAATCTATGCAAAATAGCCACTTTATTTTGTGATGTTTTATATTTAAATTCCTCCAATAACTCAATTTCTTTTCATTTACTTTAAAGTTTTATTAACATGGGCTCAGCTGTATTTTTGCTCACTATTCACTTGACTTGTATATAGAAATGATAACCAATTACTTTTTTCATTGAAATTTTTTAACATACCATTCATTTCATTGCTTTGAGAAATCGTCTGGTTGCAAAATTTTTATTACTTAATAATATATTGAACAAAAAGTATGCAAATAATTTGATTTTGAATTAAACACAGTTTAGAAAACGATTATCACCCATTTTTATTTGATGTCATAGATTCTTAAATAGCTTCAATTTCTATTGAGCATTCATGACGATTTCCTTCAGTGAGATCCCAATCTACATGTACTATTGTGCTGTAGCATAAAATTATACTTGCCCATTTTAGAGAGTGAGCAAAATATAGTTACAGCGTGACAAAAATTTTCAATACAGAATTCAGTGCTAAAATGCCGAGAACAAAACCTACCTAAGACCCTCAGAGGTTAACAAAACTTTGCTCTTCAGAGCACTTTTCTAGTTTGCTATATGTAAAAACTGTCATATCGGTTACTGAATGAAATAGAAATAAACTGTACATGTATATGTATCACAGTACGTTCTAGTGTACTTACACATGGACATGAAATTTTTCGCAGAGACCATCTAATTTGCTTCCAATAAACAATTATCATCACTACAATGACAATTTCCAGTGTGGCTGTTACTGTGCATGCAATTATCACTTTTGTTTTCCAAAGATCAGAGTTTGATGGCCTTCTAATTTCAACATCTGGATCTGAAAAGAAGCAATACAAATACAAATACGCATACAGTCATATCATTAAGCTGTCTTAAGTATTTAGGGATCGTTGACAAATTACGTCAGCCAAAATTTGGCTATATTTACCCCCCCCCCCCCCTCCCCCTCCCGCCCCCTTGTCAGCTTTCGATGACTCCCCCCTACCCACCCCCAGCTGACGTCAGTATTTACTTACTTGTGTACACATGTCAGCTGTATAATCATATTTTATCAATTGTAAAGTTAAATCGTAAGGTCCCTAGGTTATATCAATCTTCTCACGTAAAGAGTCTTAAAAGTCTTACGGGAATTTTATCTTTTTAATGCATAATTCATCACAGCTGGTACTGTCTTACAGATTCTTAAAACAGAAAATTGTTCAAACTTTCAATTGAAAGGTGTCAATCTACAAAGAAACTTTACGCCCATGAAATTACATTATGCTATTAATTTGTGCCTACCATTACTTGTAACATTCCATTCTCCTTCTCCTATGAGAGGTATGTACACTGGCCTATCATAACCAGAGTCAACCTTTCCAATACTATTTCCAAGTTTGAAGTTTGCATATGGCAGTGGCTTCCAATTAAAATTTGACCTAAAAATTAAAAAAAAAAAAAAACACCTTTGGTGTACATCAAACGAATATTTATATTATAATAAACTTAAATAATAATATATAATAAACTTAAAGCTGTATAATCTGTAATCTCAATGAATCTCGAACGGGTGAACAAATTACGAATGCTCAGTACATGAAAAAATTGGACTTGAAAACAAAATTTAAATGAAGCTTGCACGTAGGGCAGGTATATGCTTTCAAAATCACCGATTAGATATTAGATTTTCTTAAAAATTGATGTGGTAAGTAAAGGTTAAGTCATGAATTATTCCAGTCGTGTGTTATTCCAATATTGCCAGTATCAATACTTTTTGTTTTAGACTTTATAGACTGTTTTCAAGGGAGTACAGATTCAAAAAAACTCCAAAATGTCAATACTTTACCTGATGATTTGTGAGTATATTAGCTGGGGTGTTGGTTTCAAGGTGGGAGGTGCAGCAGTTTCCAGCTTGGACTCTGCTGCTTGGTGGGATTCGCTGGGAGGTATTGAGAGATGAACCAATGTTACCTCCACTGCAATGAGGTAAAATATATATGAAATAATATTGGCAATATGTCATGTAACAAATCACAGGTATACTACCCAACAAAACTAAGCAGTCACATTACGTTGTTTTGATAGTTGGCATAGTACACTAGGGTGGAGTTTGCTCTAGCATACTATAACAGAGAATGTGACTCGTTCAGTAGAACACTCGCCTTCTGTGGCGAGTGACTCTCAATTTACACTCGCCATGTTCAATCCAAACTAGCCATCCTTGGTTATTAAAGTGTTGGAATCAAGTTATCATACTCGCCGAGTGTGGCGAGTGACTTTGAATTTACACGAACCAACAGAAATTTACACTAGCCAGGGTCGAGTGGCGAGTGCCTAATCAACAACCTGCTATAAAATACTAAAGTAATATTGCTCTTTTCAATTCATGTTATACAATGATAGTGAGATGATAATAAATTTTAGAAATTACAGAATTGTAGTCAAATAATCATTTTTATATATATATGCCATTGTTTCTAGTCTAAATATCTACAACTTAATTACAAAGTCGAGGTGCCTTTGTTTTACTAATGTTTAAAATGACAATATATGTCCTCCATCAACAGAGCTAGAGGTGAAGCCATCCTAAAGTACAAAGGATGCAAAAAGTTAAAATTGGAAGTCCCCGGCGACAATTCTCATTTTCTAGTCAACTTTCTTGCAGTAACTGATTTAAATTTGATGAGAGTGCAAAGTGCTGCAAATATAGATGTTTACTGAACATACCTAATAAGATAATTATCACAGAAGGTAGGATCCCTAGGCTTGGTAATGATAGGCAAGCCACACATGGCTTCATCCTGAAAGTACATTTATAAACATATAAATACATTTTAAAAAGGAATCTTTCTCCAAGTCTAGAGGGCTATATCTTATAGTCACTACTGAGAGTCAAACCTGGGCTATCGCCTCGTACGCTTTCTGCTTCATATCCCTACTTTTGACTTGGATATTTCTCTTCAGAAATCCCAATTTACTGTTCGATTTTGAAGAAACTTGTTCTATATGTCTGTTCCAAGCCACACCATCTGTAATTGTTACACTCAAGAGTACTTTGAACACTTTGTTTCCTCAAGGGTGTGTCCACTGTATGAAAGGAAAATGACTCTGTTTTTCTTCCTGGTGATACGGAGCACATTGCGTTTGGAAGGATAGAACTCCATAAGCCATATTCTCTTTCCTACACTTCAAGGTTCGTTAGGTCATCCTGGGGTTTTTGGCAGTCATCCATCGACGACAGTTACATAGACAATAGTGCTATCCGCAAACAGCTGCACTTGTGAGGGATGTGTGTACTTTGGGAGGTTGTTGATATAGGCCAAGTTTGAAGTGGATGAGGCCCAACACTGACCCTTTGGGGACGTCACTCATGACTGGCAGTCAGAAGCCTCTCCATAAACAATAACTTTCTGGGTTCTGTCTGATGAAAACGACCTCACCCAGGATGTTGTCGTCAGGTCAATTCGAAGACCACAGATACAGATGGAGATATAAAATTCATCTGGACCTAGATATGATTGTGTATAACACAATATACAAAAGCAACACGTTGAGGGAAAGGGTAATGCAGGCTTCTAGTTATGGACAGGGTCTATTAACATTAATGATAATCATAATGTTGAGACTGATAATAATCAGTGCCACTGAGTGTCACTGTCCGTGACATAATTTCATAAACACCAAACACACCTTAAACCTCGCTAATTACGGGGTAATTAGAATCTTGAACCGGAAACATTTCGTGTAAACATTGATATAGTTCATTTATCTTTGCGTTAAAATGTACCTAGTCGACATATTACTTCGTTACATGATAATTTTACGAATTTTATGTAGAAACAGACTTGTTTTCATTTTGGGCCTTCATTGTTTTACTTCCGCATATGCGTGCGCACATGGACCAGAGTGGCTACATTTACAGATCCGTAGAAATAGTCAAAGTCAGTCCTGTACATCAGGTTAGGCTAGGCTCACAGGAGCAATTTATAGATATGTATGTTTACTGACACTGTGATGTGCTATCAAACCAGAACCGTACAGGTGGAGTGTAACAAAAATATCTTCCAGGTGTGAAAATAAGTCATATTGCAAGTTGATAAATTTATTCAATCATGGTCTCAAAATATGTGGACAGGTTTTTACCAAACATGCAATGCATACATATTTCTGTTCATATTCGTTACATGACAGTTTTCATTTTTGTAAATATTTCCAACAGTATCACTAAAACTGCTATAAATCAAAACAATTACACGGCGTTCAATCGATCTCCAGTTAATGTGCGTAATCAAGAGCTTTTGTGCGGTAAATGTTTACTTTTGAAATCAGACATTTGCCCTCGGCACATATTGATGCGTTTTATCTCCACTCACATGGGTTGGTTTCTGCTGCTAAGTCTGCAATACATGACCACCCCCCTTCAAAATTTGTGTCATCTGATGGAAAATAACGGATATTGTGGCTGTAAAGCCGCTTAATTCAGGCAACATATGAGCAGGAATTTATCTCAAAGTTGATTGATACATATTACACTAATCCCATGCTTTTTAAAAACATATAATTGTACAAAAAACATTAAAGTCGTGGTAAGCTGTGATCAACAGTTTTCATATGCGGAGCAAACCAGTTTCTGTGAAGTTGGAGACTTAACACAATATATAAGTTGATAATCTAGATGCAATGCATAAGGTAGTTTTCAGTCAAGTATACGCAAAATATCACTCATTTTCTGAGTGGACAGCCATATAGAACGAGGGTCTTCCACTATTGCAGACTTAGCAGCAAAAACCAGACCATTTAAGTTGACTTACAAACCATTCCTAGACACTACACATATTCCTATGGTGCATGGACCAAATAATTTGTGCCAAAGACAGATATCTATACTACCTGCAGTGAAAAATCAGAACGTGTTGTAATTCCAAAAGTAAACATTTCCCGCACAAAAGCTTTTGATTTCCGCACCAGCTCTGCTTATAACACACATTAACTGGAGATCGATTGAACACCGTGAATTAATATACTTCAATATTTGCAAATCCTGAAATGTGCAAAATCACACATCAGAGGTACAGTGAATAAAAATAATACAACTCTTAATACAAAATGTAATGGAAAAATATAGAGAAGCATGATTCCAACTCACATTAATTCTATACACTAATGCTAATAATACTCCATGCTGTATGAATCTGTTAAGATTTTCTATAATTAAAGATAACCATGATTTTGAGCATTTGTGCATTTTGTATATATATGTACATCGTCTTCTATGGTTTTATTACCAAAATATATCATATCCTAACCCATCCTAACCAGTTAAAAAAGTACTGAAGATATTTAACATATATGTGTTCGGCAACAAACTGACACGTGTCGACAAACTGACATGTCGCTAAATTACGTAGATGTCGCTTTGAAAATGCATGTTGGTTTGACAGCATCCGCATCTAACAAACATACATGTACAAGTTACTCCAGATCTTATCAAAATTTTAGTTATGAAAATCCAGTTACTTATACATCATTGATAACAAATATAACTATTAAAAATATTTAAAAATGAATATAAAATATTTTAAATATACATGATTATATGTTAAGTTATTCCAATATGTACACATCTTGGCTTCAGTAAAATCTAACAAATAATTAACTAGATCAAAAGTGCTCAGAGAGCACAGCGTCGCTAGAGCAGCATTGACCCATGGGCAATAAAGATGTTTGCTTTGCATAAAAAAAGTCTCACGTGATGCGTGGCTCATCCTACATCTATGTCATTGGCATTAGATTGCAGGCGCTTTCTAAACATGGCTAAAGTAAAGATCTATTGCCCATGAGTCGACATTAATATGGTAACGCTGTGCTCTCTGAGCACTTTTGTTCCAATATAACCACTATGCCAATTAGATGGTCATGCTTCGAACAGTATTGAAACTATAGAGGAAAAATAGAAAGAAAAATAATTAAAATGGCCCTCTGAAAGGTAAACTCTAATTGGCAAAGTGCCAAAATTGAATACAGTTAATACAGTTCAGTAGGCATGTAAGCATTGTACAAAGTTTGAATGCTTTCTCACAAGCATCAACAAAACTATTGCAGAAAATGTTGAAAATGTACCCAAAATGGCACTATGGAGAGCACACTTTAATTGGCAAAGTGCCCAAAATCGAATCACTTCGGTGTCGCGTCATACCAAATAGTTGTGTAAAGTTTGAACAAAATAGGGCGAAGCGTAAAAGCTCTAGCTTGTCCGGAGACAAACATACATAGATACATACATAATTACATACATCGTTACAAACGAACAAAACACAAGGCTTTCGCTTCAGCTGCTGAAGCGAAGCAATTACTTGATGAATAATTGGAATGTTACAAATGGCCTGTTAGTTGGAAAATTAGAGCCCATTAGAAATCCTAAAAGTATTGTTGAGAGTGCTACATTGAGTGTCATCATGAGCAGATGGATTGTCCTGCATTCTTTGTGGTTTTAACTCTACAGTCTACTGTCTATATGATATGTGGTTTTTGTGGCAGTGTATCCTCAGTCATCTCAGCTGCTTGTGGTAGCTGTCTCTGCATCAGTGGGTTGTTGCTCCACCTTCTCCAATGTGCCAGCAGATCCATCTAGGATCACCTCATCACCTGGTGAATAATTATAGGCAACTTTACATAATTAAACATATCTATTGCTATCTTCGACATATTTATAAAAGATTGGTGGCACACTCATTTTACTGTCATAAAATGCTACATCAGTTCTTTATTGTCATATTGGCGAAACAGTTAGTTTCATAATCGTAGATAAAGCCAATAGTTTCATAACGATAAATCTGTAAAAGACACTAAGAGGGAAAACCGACAGCAATGTACAGCCACCATACGGCAAATCTGCCATGTGGCTCTTATAAACCCACAGTATGTTATCATATTATCATTATCATATTAGTTCCCGTGTGGCTACCTATAATTGAAGGTGTGCTAAGGTGATTAGTTTCTTTAACTGCCGCAAGGCTCTGTTTGATACCTGCTGTACGGTGCTATGGGTTTTACCACTAACAGGCTGTACGTAATTCCAAAATAACAAGTTCAAAGCTGCAATTATCATTATTCCTGTAAACACACTGACCTGACTTGAAGAGACGTGTTGCATTAGGAACATTAACAATACATGGCAGGGAATACTCCCGAGCAACCACAGCACCTATTTTAATAGACAAAATAAAATAAACTAATAGTGGTGAAAGTAAACATGTTACAATGCAAATCTATAAAAGATAGCTTTGGAAAACCATCACTCCATTCTCTAACACATCATTAAAAAATATTCTCTATTAAAGCTTACTGCAACAACCTGCACTACCATAAGCATATATATTCAGAGCACAGCAGATTCCGTTCATTCAACACAGCCACACAAATATGACTGGGCTCTGAATTTTAAAATGAAATGTACAAACCATGTGAGACGAGTCCTCCTATCTCGGTGACAAGCCCTCCAATGATGGGGAAGTATGGAGACCAGCCAACGTCTGTGTAGTGCACAATTAGGATATCGCCACACTTGCAAACACAATGATTAAGAGTGGTTAAAACAATGACAAATAGAACCAGACCCACAGACATAACAGAAGTGAGAAACAGATGGTGGGAGACATAAGCAGCCTGAGAGGAGGAGGGATAACAGTGAGGCAAAATTGTCAGGTTGGACTAGAGGAATATGAATTATTTGTTGATCTACGATTCATTAGTTTACATGTATATGATTAAATGTTTTAGTAACAAGCTTTAGCCAGTAGGCATTTCCTGCATTATAAAGTAAAGGAAAATTAGGGGTCATATTAGTAAACCCACCAGCTATACACGCAAAATAATTTGTATACATCTCTAGTTCTAGTTCAAGACCGGCAGAGAGCAAGTGCTCATTGGGCCAGTGGGAGGCCACGTGGTGTTTGTACATGTACTTCTCCAGAGGCAGGCTAGGTAGCCAACTGAGCCTCAGGGGTGAGGGGATCACACTAGCTATAGTTTTCAAACTAGGTGAGTTCTTTTACATGCAGAGGTGTGGCTCTCCTCTACACGGGACACGCCTTTTAACGAGGCTTCCGAACCTCCGCTTGGAGTCGCCACCGTCTAGTAGTAACACAGTACAGTGGCGACTTGCTGTGTAGAAATCAGCAACTCAGTGGCAGACGTACAACGTATTGGTTTTGGCGACACTGTGTCTGCCATAACCGGGCCGCGAACTTGCGACGCAGGCAATTCCTGTTTTCAAGTCGTACGCGCTAACGACTGAGCTACTGAGGACCACATACAGACACTCATAGTTTAGTTTAATTCATCTATCTATTTCAGCTATGTATCTGGTTACAATCCATTCATATATACAGTATATACATAGTACATGTATTAAAATGAATCATATTAGTCTAACAAATTACAGATATCAGTGTAAAATTCTATGCATCAATATTATATAGCACCTTATTCCACCTTCTTGACTGAGCAGTCAATACAAAAGACAGAATCAACTTACTGCAGCAATAGGTAACATTACACACAAGTTGTTAAACCATCAAATAAGGTTATTTTTGGCAACAGTTCTTGTAAAAACGATCTTCCTTAAAGTACTGACTCAAGACTCGCACAACCATCAACTTCATCATAAGTCAAATTCTTGGCACCCAATGTCAAAACCAGGCATGACAACCAACTGCATAAACAGAATCTCACCTGTATAGCATCCGCATCTTCGATGCAGGTAACAACCCTGGCTGTGCCATGCACACGACCTTGGCTCACAGGCAGCCCCTTCACACGCACTGAGGTTATCACATAGTCATCTTCTGTGCCATTCTCATCAAGCTAAAAGACAGAAATATACGGTGAACAATGTGCTTTTACTATAGTAGAGCCCTTCTCTAAGGATGATATAATGCACAAGATTGAATAGAGAACATTTTCTTCAATCTTATCATTTGTTCTACTCACAGGCACTGGATGGCCAATGTTGATTCTTGCCAGCTTGGTCGATGCCTGCTTTTCTAAGAGTCGCCTTCGCCTCTGAGCTCTAACAAGATGTCAAAAGTTGCCATTATTATCATTGAAGAATTAATGAAAAAATTAATAACAAACAATTACAGTGTAGGTACTTGAAGCAGACTTGCCTTAGTAAACCTCAAGTATGTTTTCACCTACAATTTATATACTTCTATGTTCTTTGCCCTCGGGTTCATAAAAAAAAACATGCTGAGGGGACAATAGAAAAGCAATAAAAATACTACATTTTAATGTAAACCAACATGAGAAGCAAGTTATACTTAGCAATGAGTTTTGCAGATCGTTCTCGCAGAAGAGTTCCAATTTCAGGGTGGATGAGAAAGTAAATAAGATCTTCATCTGGCAAACGTCCCTGAAATGTGACACCAATAAATCTACTCTATAATTTATGCATATATATATACCTGATTGATTGGGCATAAAAAAGAAACTTTTCAAAAATTATACTGCACACCAATTATGTTCTATAATATTGAGAGCTTATAATCCTCAGTGAGTGTACATGAAAATGACGAATACTTTGACAAGAAATCTCTCTAAAACTCTAATACAAACAGCTCACCTCGAGCACCATCATATGTGCCAGGCGCTGGTATGCAGTCTTGAAAACATCCGCAACCTCAATGGATATCGACTGAAATATTATATGCAATCAAATATTTGAGGAATATGCTACAAACCACTAATAAATTTGTACAAAAAGTTTTAGCCTTTACAATAATGTTGTTGAAAACACTTCAAATGAGCAATATCAGGCCCACGCAAATTACAAGAACTATAACTGTAGAATACCACAGAACCAATGTGGTACTAGGTAGTCTCTTGTTGACACTTCAACAATATAATTTTAACATAATTTTCACCCTCTTTCCCTTTACCTTTCCCCATTCTCTCTGGCCAACAGCTTTTCTGGCCTTTGGCAATATCTGCTTCAAAGCAAATCTGTAATAAGAATCAAATAATCAACATTGAGTACATAATAAGTAGAAACAATAAAATAAAAAATCATTATTACATACATGTACCATGGGCAATAACGAAAACAAGGGTAAACTTTCAAGTTAAATGGAGTTAGAGAGTTGATCTTTAAAGCCTTGGCTTATACATGTACAGTGCGTCATATATCGCAGCAAATCATTTTCAAATCAGCTTAAATATATCCAATTTTAATGCCCATTTAGCAGCAAACGTCAAATATCAAGTTTCAAAACAGAGATGTTGCCTATCCGTAGCATTTTCTGTGTCCCTTCAACATTGAAGTATCAGTGTTGTTTTTTTAGAATATTTCACATCTGATCATCATCATACCCGCCATAGAGGGTAAATTCCAATTGAGACTGATGAATGGCCATTCTTTCTTTCCCCATCAAATGTTTATGTTAAATACATGTAGCTCTATATAATATAAAACATTCTACTCCCCTCTCTCTCTCTCGCTCTCTTTCTATCTCTCGAAGATCCAAGCAAGCTTGGGAAAAAAACAAAAAAATTTACACAATTAATGGAGAAGAGAAGAATGGCCATTCATCAGTTTCAGTTGGGATTTGCCCTCTACTATGCAGTATACATGTGCCCATGATCATACCGTCCTCCACGCGTAACAGGTGTCTTAATGGCAGAGATGGCAGCATCGATATCCTCAACACCCACACCACCAGCCTTGCGTGACACAGACACAGTGGGCACAATTGCCTGCAACACCTGGTCAAAAACAATAGTGACAAAAGTTAAGTAGGATTAACACAGAGATTCTGATAAACATGATAAGCTTGTTTCTCATTAGGGTGACAACCACCTGGACTGTAATTAATAAAAAAAATACAGTGCAGGAATTCATACTAATTGGTACCATATAAAAGGTCTAGTTTTGCACCTAGTTACAGATATCTACACATGTACTTGTAAAATACATGTACCGCTTTTGAGTACATTTTAGCAATCATGCGATAATTTAATTCGCTCTAGATTCAAGATGTCACTTCTGTACCCAGCCTCTGCAACATAAGTCCATAGCTCCACATAGTTAGGCCAGTCTGAGTATTGCTACAAAACCGATAAAATCTATACTAAAAGTGTTGGATGAACAAAACTATACCTTGACAAGTTTCTGTGGCTCTGACCTCCACGACTTCTCACGAAGCTCTGCCTCTCGAATGCAGCGATGACCATGTGTGCTCATGAAGTCTGCAAATTTCTTGCCAATGTCTGCGCTCTGAGACGACTCCAGCCATCGCACAGCCTCCTGCAGCCACAGATCAGTTGTTATAGACAAGGGCAAAATAAATATATAACTAGATCAGCACACGTTCAAGGAACGTATGAATTTCCCACAGGGGTGTGAATGACTTGCCATGAACAGACAGCGTGAGCATAACACGTCTAATAAATGACAAACAATCTAAAATGATTCCCATGATACATTTTTTTCCAATTAAAAAAAAAATATATATCTTTTTAATTTTATCAAAGTGGAGCTATTGGTAGTTCATATATATTTCGCCATACAAGAAAAATGGAGTTTACTCATTTCTGAATCCTACCACAGTAATAATGTATAGTTATCCAGAATCTATGTTTTTCAACCTGTATATCGGTGTGCAACATGAATCTTCGACCATTATGATACCTTTGTTATTTTTATGTTCATTTTTACAAAGGGAATTTTCCTTATAAAGAATACTGCATACCGTGTTGCCGTGACGTACATAGAAGACATGCAAGCGGGTCTCGTGTACTGAATGTTGGATACGTAAAGCAAAAACGCAATATAATATACCAAAATATATGTGAGCAACCAGTAGCTCTAGATGTCAGAAAAAATTCATCACGTTTTCAAAAAAATTGGTGGGAAATCCAAAAAACCCCCACTTGCAAGAGCGGGGTGTCCCCCCACTCGAACTCACCCCCGCGCAACCTAACGGCACCGAATACTCGGCTTCGCCAAGTACATTGACACATCATCCTATACCATTTCACGTTTTGCCTGTCAAAAAGCTTTGTCGTACAAGTCATTCGTTTGGGGTATAACGGCGGTACCATCATGTTTAAAACTAGATAACTATATGTAAAACCGCATAAGGAATCATTATGCACAATTCATTTTAGTGTTACGTTTTTATTTTAAGAGAATATAAAGAAGTTTCATTTTGAGAGCATATCGATCTGCACTCACTGCGGCCATTTTTATGCGCATAGGAGTAAATGAACAAGAGGACCATAAGGGTCCTAATATCGCTCACCTGCATGAGTAAATTTTGCTTTAAAATTAAATGAGAGGTGCCCTGGTGAATGATGAAACAGGTTCAGGAAGCACATTTAGTGTTAAAAATATAAGACCAACTTTTTAATCATTTCTCAATGTTATTATGGGGAGGGTACCCCCCGAACCCCCCTTTTTTTTATTCTATAAGGCCGAGGGCCTACCCCCCCCAGACGCTCCCCGGGCACTCTCAACTAAACCCAACTCCTGCGCCTCCCACACACCCCAAAATATAAGACAACCTCTCTATAGTTGATAGCAGTATTATAGGCAGGAGGACGTTATGACCACTTTTAAAAATTATTTCTCAATGTTATTTTGGGGAGGGTACCCCCCGAACCCCCAGTTTTTTATTTTATAAGGGCGAGGACCTACCCTCCCCCGCCCCCAGACGCTCCCCGGGCACCCTCAACTAAACCCAACTCCTGGGGGGCAAAGTCACCCACACACCCCACCGGGTGTTACACGTTTTGTTGGGTTGCCCAGGTTAGGAGGAGTAATTTTTATTTTTGATGCAATTTTACACCAAATCATGAATGAAAGTTTTACTACGCTGCTCTGATTGGCTATGCGACGTGATTGACAGCTCAGGGGCAGGCAGGTCACCTCGAAATTGTTATGCAAGAAATCCGTCTCAGCCACTTGGAGTGGAGGACTGGTGGGTGTGACATAATTTAACCAATAGATGGCTTCATTAGCACTCTCGATCATGCGACTTTGACCGTTTACAGAGTACTTAAAAGCCGAGAGCGGTGCTTAACAAAAAATCATGAAAAAAGACTAGGGTTTGACATTGGTCTTGTGCGCAGCGTACCGGCCCCCCAGCTCAGCTCACGCTCACGCTGGGAAGCTACGTACACCGCGCACCTGTTAAGCGTGCGTTACCAGTAGAGTCTAGCCAATGCTTATAAGAAGGTCGGGCTGAGCCAATAAGAATTGGACATTAAGAGGTGTGTCAGAAGAGCACCCTCACACAGTGCATACCCAGTCAAAAACAATCATTTCCCCCAGGGAACCTGTGGGAAATAATAATAGTTCCTACAAACTCGTCAAATAATAAAAAATATATCCCCAACTACAAGTATTTTAGGTTGATTACAGTATACACATGGTCTACAAGAAATGGGAAAGCAGTCTACATAATAGCAGGTAGTTTTAACTTTACGTTTATTTCTACAAAGTTAAATGCTTATTTTAACAATTGTCTGACAGTGGCTTTTAACTTTTGGATCTTATATTCTGTAACTTCAACTACTAGTATACAGTTTCCCTCTCACCTCTGGGGATAACTTCACAAATTCAGCTCCTTTTTCAGAGGCAAAAATAGATTTTCCCAGGTTCTACAAAACAAAAACATAATATTTTGTTTTCATTAAAAAAGGCAATTATAATCAGAATATGTCTGAAAAAATGACAAACCCAATTAAGAATCTATGCTCATTGAACATAATGACATTTCCATTCTCTTTAGACAAATCTTATATCAAAAGTGGACCAAGATGTACAAGGAAAATTAATTATCTAGATGTAGAGGCTTTTAAAATAATAAACTATAAATATTGCTAAAGTAGAAATACAGAAGACAGAATCCTATAATCATTTTAACGGTTTCTTCTTTAAAGGTAAATTATTCAGAGCCAATTTTGGCACGGTAGGGAGAGAACCTACAGCAATTTAGCCACATTCAATGTAAACTGTAAATTTAATTATGTACATCAATGTCTAGTACTGACTTGTAAGGCTGTGGGTACATCAGCACTGTAGACATCATCACATTTCGAAAGCAACATGGCAACATCTGCATACATCTCAGTTGTCCAATCTAAAGAAAATCAGTCTCAAGATACACTCCGAAAAATATGTAAGTTTTTTTGGATTACTTCAAAATGAAGAAAATTGCACATAAAATAAGTTTCTTGTCAAATTTTTAAAGCAAAGTTTACAAATTATATAACGACCATTTATATATAATATTACTGTATACTGTATACCTAATTTATCAAAATAAATTTGTAATTGCAATACAAACATTTTATGAATGAGAATATTTCAGTCGAAATACTGCATATACATACACTGTGTATACATAATTGAGTTTAATTGAAATGGGAATGTATAAACGCAATGTATGAAATCTAATATCCATACAGTTTTGACTGCATCAGAGGACACCAAAATGGAAAAGGAAAATCAAGAATTACATGTACATTACAATTGTAGTAGGGGTTCTCTATCATTTCTTCTCATTGTTACGTCTACATGTGTTACTAATGTAACAGTTTCTTCAATTTTTGTTTCTTTGCATTTTTACCCTTGCTACGGTTGAAGTTATGCAGTTTCTTCTTGCTGCTCGAGAACTTAAACGTTTTTTGTTTTCTCTGCATGGCTTTTCCTTGAGCAATTTCCTCAACTTCCCTCATGAAAAATCCAGTTATTTTGATAATTTAAAATGAAATGGGTGCCTAAATTATGTTCGCACCTGTGTCAGCCATTTTACATTGTCATTGTGTCAGAAATATCATGCAAACACCCTGACAAACACAAAATCTTATCGAAATAAAAGCGTCAAAGATTCATGCAACTCATGTTGAAGCAGCAGAAATTATTCTAGATTTTGCTATTTTTCTGTTAGTTTTGTTTGACAAAATAACCCGAAAGATAACCAGTCCTTGTATATTTGACATGCAATGAAGTTCCTTACAAATCTCCCATAAATCGTAACAGGAAAATATGTCAGTTGTTTCAGCGATTTTGCACTTTCAAGAAAGCATCATAAACAGAACTTATATATTTCTCCTAATTGTTCCTATTTATTTCGCTGATTCCATCAATTTCTTTACATTTGGGATCCGCTGATGCAGGCAGTACTGTAAGTACACTATGCATAATTATGCCTATATTAATCATGCCTATATTTTTCAAATGTGAAACATTATTAAATTTACTATAGCAAAATTTATTTAGAACAAGTGATGCGACGAAAATATAATTATTTAAAATCCTATTTACATGTAGTTAACCTACAGCACTAGGTCTCATTCTATAGTCTTTTGGTTTCACCAAATATTTTACTATAGTGTTTTACTAACCATTTAAAATATAGACTCTGTGAAACTCAAAATCTCTACAAGCTCAGCGACTGACCATACATGATACATTGATACTTGTTGTTGTGACACTTCAATTGGTCTCAGAAATTTTGATCTGTATATCACAGTATTCAGTGAAGAAAAGTTTTTGTAATGTATGAATGCTTCCTACACACACAAATGAAGAAATCTTTAGACTTATATCATAACCAAACAAAACAATGAATCAATGACTTGTTCTCAATAAAGAGATTATGGCATAGTAGTGAGACACCTAAAGATATATGGAGATCAATTCCAACACCTGCAATTGACTTTATATTCAACATGAAAATGCAATGTTCAAGTGCAAAAAACAGACAACAAATTACGATTCAATTATAATATACAATTTCATTCTAAACCACTGACAACAAGTATTAGATTCTTTTCTAATTCATTCCAAAGAATTTAATTTGGAAAAAAATCTAAATCTAATTTCCATAAAGTCTAGGATGAAACAGAATTAGAATGAATATGTACATACATCACAGGGTTATATCTACAACATTTAATTGAAATTGCACAATGTGTAATGTTAATTGAAGCGAACTACAAGCACTAGAACTGTAGAATACTAGAACTACTGTAGTACTTGGCAGTCCTTTGCTGAGAACTCCGAGTAGTGCATTGCTCCAAATGGCTGAGCCTGCACTCTGCAGAACTGTATCGGACCAACACTACACAGAAATGGATTTAAATTGCTATATTCTTCTATTCATATATGGATGCTCCTACCCTTTAGTAATACCATAACTTATTTTTATAAAGGTAAGAGCTCTAAGAACAACTACCAAATAATATAGATATTTTTCGATTCTAATAATTTTGCCGCTAGGTTGAATGAGGAACACACTTTTCTAGCCTCCACAATTTCTAAAGATAAACATTAAACCACTTCTTTCCAAATAACATCTCTTATCTATCATGTTTATATCACCAATAACTGATAAAAAAAACTTGAGCCTATTCCCAGTAATACTGACAAGCAAAACATAGCATACAATAAGATTGGCCACTTACATCTCTATACTTGAAGAGGTCTGCATCAATGGCTTCCCACAGCTCCAGGGCACATTGTGCAGACTGGCCAATGCTGTATGTTTTCACATATTCTCCCCACTTCTTGGTGTCATAGTATGACTGGCGTAGTATCTACAGTGTATGTATGCACATGAACGTATATGCCTATATGGCACATGAATAAGAGACATTGCAAACTCAGAATTATTGGTTACACTATTTTTTTTTCAGTACACAAATGGCACTATTGACTTTATGCAGTAACTACAAGGTAAATTGACAAAAATGCCCTAAGTTTGATAAATTGGCTTAATAGATAGACAGATAGATATTCTTCAGGAACTAATGTTCCTAGGATATCACATGAAAGCGTATATATATATGTAATGCTTATTTCCCATATGGTCCTTGTTTGTTTGGCAAGTTAGGATCAAGCATTGTCACATACATGTAGTGTGTGTATGGCTGTCACATATGACTGTGGGAGGAAGGTGATGGAGGTCTATTTGATCTTTCCCAGACCGGTATAGTGACGGGAGCTGGTGTGAGGGATGTGGGACAGGGGAAAGAATGGGATGGGAGGAGCATTTAATCTGTTCCAGATCTCATCCGTTTCAACCAGAGCAGCAGCATGAAGGATGTGGATTAATTATGGTCCTGTTTAGATGGGGATGGGATAGAGAGGGTTGGGGAGAGAAGAGAGGTGGGGAGGGGGTAGCGGTGGAAGGAAGGGTAGGGATAAGTGGGACATTTAATCTGCTCCGCAAGTGTTAACCATGGGTAGCAATAGCTGGGTGAGGGATATTAGAGGGATCAATCATTGCCATATTTAGTACATTTAGTGTGCAAATGGCTGTGACATATGACGATGGGAGGACGGTGATGGAGGTGTATTTAATCTGTCACAGACCTGTATTCTAGCGAGAATAAGTTTGAGGGATGTGGGACAGGAGGAAGGGTGGGGAGGGAGGAGCATTTAATGTGTAGCAGATCTTATCTTTTTCAACCCGAGCAACGCCGGGTAAACAGCTAGTACAGATATAAATTCTTTGGCAGATTTACTCAATATTTTTTATTATTATCATATTTCAAAAAGAAAACAATGTTCTTATAGTAAAAGTACCCGTATACCACATTATTATCAAATCGT
Organism: Streblospio benedicti; assembly: GCA_019095985.1. Taxonomy (NCBI): domain Eukaryota; kingdom Metazoa; phylum Annelida; class Polychaeta; order Spionida; family Spionidae; genus Streblospio; species Streblospio benedicti. The sequence goes on from CM032661.1 coordinate 28,270,421, forward strand.
TTGCTACATCTCATCTAAGTTTGATTATTTCAGCATATCATGGACTTACATAAATATTTCTAATAAATGACCAGGTCTTCGCTAGCAATGAGCGGCGTCCATAGAACTGCTGGATGTCAGCAGCGGTGATTGCGTCCGTTGTCTCACCCATGATGGCCAGTTGTGCCATCTTTGGGCTCCCGAAGAACACCGTGTCTTCATTCTGAGCGTGAACACCCTGGAGTAGACAATACCAGTAATGCAAAATGTACTTTTTTTATTAACAACTTTTATTCAAGAGCTATTCATGTGACATGAACACACCTATTGAAATAATATATCGTCATAAAATCCTCTTGTTCTTCATTAGCTTAACCCTACTATAATGCTAAATATTACTCGAGAAACCACATTGCCACCTCGATGAATCAACTACATAATTGTATTGGAGACAGATAATAATTGAACTTGCCATCATGTTGAGCAGGCCCTGACCACAGCATAAGCCCATCTTCTTGTAGAAGTTGTGTGGCCCTTGGAGGATTCCAATGCCCGTCTGTGTTCTCTAAATATGCAAACAATAGTCTTATTTGATCTTATTTTTGCATATTTATAATTGGCCACTTTCAATGATACACTAAACTTTTCAACTGTAAACAATGTTAAACTAAATTGATAAATTTGAATTTTATATCTATTTTCTATAAAGTCAACAACATGTATTTTATTCTAAATAGCCATTTTAGGTGAAAGTTGAACATCTGTTATTTCATTGATTCTTTATGACATAAACAGACTAGCAAATATTATAAAATATATTGCTATAACTTTACTTAGATAGAACTTGTTTTATCATACTGAACATTTTAATTAGTAGTGCTGCAAGTGATTAAAACTAAAATACTAAAAATCAGAAATATTTATATAATTCTAGATTAAAAGAATGTTTCTAAATAAAAGTTAAAAAAAGCCATATTAAAGATAATCATGTTATATTTAGATTTAGAAATGTAATCAAAATGATTTTTAAACTTGTACAATGCACATCTCTGTATAATTCAGCATACAAATGTAGTAATAACATGGACATTTTTTAGAATTTGACGATAAATTTTAACAAAACACATAATTCATCTGTAAACATAATCTGGTTAATATTTATGATTGGAAGACAATCAAAAGCTGAATATGATACACATACAATGTAATGCATGTAAATATAATATCTAATAATAATGCATTCAGATTCTCAAGCATGTCTTTCAACAGCCACTCGTATTAAAAACGTTTTTTAATCACCTTAACAGACTAACCATAAAGTAACCCTATATGTGACACCTTCAACTACTCATCTCTTTCTTCAAGCCGCTCATTTGACCATATACCAACCCTTTCATGCACATATTGAAAATGACACATATCTAGTCAGCCACTCATTCCCCCATTCACCAACCTGCACTGCATTCTCCACACCACGAGCAAACACAAACAGTGTAAGCGGTGTCATGGCGCTCGGCATCATTTCACTAAAAACATACACCTTACCATGAAAATATTGCACAGAGGCGTATCCAGCTTTTTTAAAGGAGTTTGTGTGGATTCTTTAAAAGGATATTTTACCCCCTTGGTTGATAATCATGGGAAAAGATAACGGTTTTTATCACAAGACAGGTCATTTGCAACCTTTCCAAGCTTTCCCCACACAAGCTCCTATGGCCAGAATCAGGCACTGGTTCAATGGCTACATGGCAATGCGTGTATGTCTATCATATAAACAACAAGCCATGAAAAGAATGAAATTTTAAGTGTGAAACAGCAAGCACACAAACTCCTCTTTATTTAAAAGAAGGAAATATGAAATATCAATTCATTTGGAATAAGCAGAAGTACATATGTACTTTCCGGTTTACAATTGACCTGTAAAAAGTAAATACAAAGATATAAACGATGTATTCAGGAAAAATTTCTGCAAATATAAACACATTTTAATATAATACATTACATACTTTATAATCTTGTATTTCATTAGAGGCTCTCCTATAAACATGATAAAAGTGACTATAAGCGATAACATTCAACACCCCCATCTCTGCTTGCACACACAGGCAGAGGGAGTTGTGAGAATGATGACTTCATGCAATAAAATACAATACAATGCAAAATGAACAAAAAATGTTACAAATGACATGCACAAATTTTAACAAAACAAGGCACAAATAACAATGCTGAAACCAATGACTAATTAACATAGAGATCAAAATGAAGCGACTATATCAAATACATGGATGATATGTGATACATAGACAGAATGTGGTTCCCTCCCCATATGACTGTTGTGTATTGGACGAATCTGCGGGCGTATCAGACGAGCCTTTAGGTGAGTCTGATATGCCCGCAGATTCGTCCAATACACAACAGTCATATGGGGAGGGAACTGCGTTCTTTATTTATCAACCAGTGTCACAAATACGCAATGTTTCTAATATATAATGCAGTTGATGAACAGATAATCATAAATAAGCCAAGTTTCAAAACGCACATGAATACACTAATAGTTTACATGCAGACTGCCGATTCGAATCTTCCCGTCCTGATAACATCAATTGGGTTGCATATCCAGGTGATTTGAATGATCCCATGACATTTTTATAACCATCTATTTTGTTATACGCATTATATACGTACTAGCAGTACATGTACATGTATATACTAAAATGACCAGAATATTCAGACCGTCAATGAAATATCTGGCTTGTTTACAATAGGCTTCCTAGAATACAGAGACCAGCGTAAATCACAGTGCCCTTGACGTGTTCTTTCAAACATCAACCGTTCCAACAATAACGCACACCGCATTTCTCTGAACGCCCTTGCACGGATTACGTGATCCTTTGTAGTTTGTGGTTTATTGTACTTTCACATAGAAGTGTCATTGACGTAATGTTTGTAATAAAAGCATAGATTCTTTTTTAACATTTGTATTCTTATATTTATTATTGCTGTTATTATTTTTTTGTATTGTGTTGGGGAAAACATAACAATGAACAGTGACCAAGTGGCTAATACCAAGTACCCCCCCTCCCAGAAGAAATGATTGTATGTGAAATAGGAAAAAAGTAGTCCGGTCAAAAAGCTGTATCGGGTCTAGACCCGATATGGATTTCCATATTGGGTCCCTGTATCGGGTTCCTAGCCAATCCGATAACCCAATGAATATATAGTCATTGGTTGATAAAAACATATACCGGTACATGTACTGTATATCTTCTATTAGCAGTCAGGCGGCTATTGGCATACTTGTATTTCAGAGGCGTTTATTAGAGGCAATCGTTTAATAGAGATAGGTGGTAGATTTCTTGTTTAAAACAATGTATGATTTTTAGGAACTTTACAATATTTAAAATTTTCTAGTTTGTCCATTTAGGCCTGAATGCACAAAACACATCATATTGCTTCCATGAAAACATAATTGTTCAGCCACCAAGCATAACTTTTAAAGATAATGCTCTGTGAAAATAATATTTGCTCAAGTAAAACCTGTATAAATAAATGATGGCTTTTCATTGCAGGTGTAAAGAAAATAAGATTAATAATCTTCATGTAAAATACCATCCTGTCTTGTTTATGAAAACAAGGACACGGAAAGTTATACATTGTATAATTGAATGATTTTCACTTGACGCACTGTGTAGTTTCAATGGCTGAGATCACATTTAGCATTGGGAAGATATATGTACACTAGGTAGCTTCTTATGAAGTTACATGTACGTCTAGGCAGCTTCTTTTGAAGTTACATCTAACGAAAATCATTCAATTTACATGACTTTTTATTCCATGGTATTTAAATAGATCTAGATATTCTTTACTTCTGTTTAAACGAAAGGAATAATCAGAATGCACATATTGCTTCCATTAAAGCATATTTGTTTGGTCACTGAGCACAACCTTTAGAACATATATCAAGCAACACAACACAATCATGCAAATAGGCAGACACTGGCCAAAAGTTTACTAAAGGTGGACACACTTATGTTAAACATGAACAAATGTCATTTGTTGGCCAAAATGTGACTAATCAGTCTAACATTTACATAATTTAGGCAATTCGAAGTAAAATAATTACGGATTCAGTTTACTCATAAGTTGTGTTTACCAGCAGAAAATAACAACTAACATGTACGTATCCTGACTAGCCACTAAGACACACCTACATGTACTGTACCTGTACAGCAAAATCAACAAAGCGTGCAAACACACTAAGTGTCAGTGGCGTCATCGTACCAGGCATCATCTCCCTAGAAACACCCCAACATGTAAGCTATCAACAACCAAAGTACCCTGTAAATTCTTCATTCTAAGGAAGTGTCTTTTATGAACACCACCTCAAAATGTCACCATACTCATTAATTCCACAGATGCTTTTTTTGCCATTTGTAACAATTGCTTTTTCTTACATAATGGTTTTTTCTGACTTGCAGATCAATGAAAATTCTGTTCTTGTTTTTAACGCTTTATGAAAGAAACAATGGACAGTAATTCATCCTCATATTCACACATATTTCTGCCATCTTACAAGAAAATCATCAAGGAATTCCTTATATTGACACATCTGAAGTCAGATTCTACAGATCTGCAATATTATAAAGATGAATGGATTAGTTATTGAAGAGTGTCAATATTCTATTATCCAACAGCTGCTGACTTACTCCCTTCCATTTTCCTAGACTCTAGCTAGAAGAAAATGAATAAATGATATGCGTAAATAATGAGGAAATATTGATTTTAAAATATAACCGCACAATTGTTGTAAGTTAATAGTTTATGCAACATACTAAGTAAGTATGTGAATATGTACAGTTTGTTCATAATATGTTGTATATTTAGAAGCCAGTTGTGTAAAATGCATACATGTACTAGTATTTTGAATAGAAGACTTCCCAAAAATGATATTCATCCATTGAATTCACACCATATATTGTAAAGCATGTAGCAAAGCAATATTGTGAGTATTTAGATTAATGTTTTAAAGCAAAGAAAAAAGGATGATTATTGGTTTTATACAAATCATGATAAGAAAGAGAACCTGGCTTCAAAGACAATTTAGTTTTGCATCAAAGCAAATACATAATGTAGCATTTTGAAGCAGAAATGAAGCTCTCAATCAGATTTTTTCAATTCATCTGTTTATATAATAGCATTGACTGGGCTCTTGCAAGACACTGAATTCAATTTGCAAAGACCTTTCTAAAACATTCTTATTCTATTGATGTACTAAGAAAAACTAAATAGCAGGCAATAATTTTTAATTACGACTATTTTGAAAGCCAAGTTACATGTAACAGCAATTAAAATATTTAACAAAAATGTAGATGTAGCAAATATTTGCCTTTTGGAATGAAAGAAGCAAAAGCAATGAGACATGCTTGGTCTTTAAGGTAAGAAATTACAGCTTCTTAGTTGCTAGTGTTACTATATTGTGATATATATGACACGATGGTCATTGTGCGTCGTACAGAACAATGGTAAAAAGCTTCAGGTTACAAAGGTGCCTGTCCACACCGCCACGATAGTTCACCGTGTGTTTCATAAACTAAAGCTGCAACTCATAAACAACTCAATCAATACAGTTCTTAACATCATTGATTAGACCGCATGCATTTTGTCGATAAATATAATACCAGAGATACGTAAACGTATAACATTGTGACTTAAAAAAGGTTAGGATGACCCGTTGCATCATAGGAGTGTCCATACCAACACAACTACTGACGTGCCTGTCTACAAAAGCAAATGCTCAGTCGTTATGATGGCCTCTGACGCAACGGATATTGATTGAATCGTAGTAATAGTAGCATCCACACCAATGCGACTGTGCCCGATGCGATATGACTGTGCCCGACGCGACATCGCGTCGGGCACAGTCATAGCAGTGTGGATCAGGCTTAAGGTCTTTGGCACAAATTTCTTTAGTTTGCATGAGCCCAGGAGTGAAGCCACTGGTATCTGCTGACACCTGCGGTGGCGCATTGGTACCTGTATTGCGATATCAACGTTGCGAAAACAAATGCTGTGAGTGAGTGGTGTCATGGCACCTGGGAGAACCTCCCTGAAACAGCGCCATTTACACACTTGCGAATCATAACAATAATAGCTAACAGAAACATAGCAACATAGCAGCTATTTTTAGCTGATTGTATAATAGCTATACTTTATTGCTTGGGATTATGTAAATGCATGTCTATACTATAACATATCAGCTGAAGCAAAATCAACAAAAGCAGAAACTCAACACAGGTACATCAGCAGGAAAGACGGAACAGTAGAATGACACATTGCAAGCTGTTCAGGGAATTTTTGAAAAGTACCATAGTCTCTGTATTAATTACACCATCAAATAGCAGTTTAACAGAATATGTGAACTAATACTATGTAGGACAAGGTAGACATTGTACATGACAATATGCCGCTTGACCCCCAAAACAATATGCAAGTAAAGTAATTGTACATCAATAACATACGTATGACGTACCAATAAATATGTTAAATGCTGCAGAGTTGATACAGTACTGAATACGCGAAATTTTGATTACTATACATTGTACAGTGTACATGTTTGTACAGGTACAATGTATTGTAGCTATAATGTGACAATTTCTAACTACCCTCGCCAATTCTACATCAAACATTGTCACTTATTATATAGAAATCGATTTCGATAAAGGAAGTTACAGGACAAAAGGTAAGTTCGGTTGATTAGTGTAACATGTATAACATTATTTGCTTAGAATTGGGCTACATACTATTTAAATGCCGTGGGTGTGAAAATTAAAAAAACAACAACATTCCAATTATTTCTTGTTAATACTTTGCTATTAATCATGATGTTAAACTTTTAATCAATATTTGAACAATGAGATTCAACAATGTAGTGGTAAAATATTAGCCTATATGAAGAATTTTCTTACTGAAATAGAACAGAAAATGGCTAAGAATACAAATCTTTGTAACATTTGATACTTTTGAAATCACCATAGTCTCTAAAAACTACCAATAAGTAAAACTAATATTCCAAAATAGTGAACAGTAAAATATTACTTTCAAATGTGACAAAAGATACAATCATAATCATAATACTTGGAATCTGATTGTAAGCATTCAGGGGATTGTCTATTTACGTTAAAATTTCACTATAACGTCCACATAGAATATCATCCAAATGAAAAGTATGGCAGAGGGTTTATTTCGCTAATGATAACAGTGTACGTACCCAATATTGGCTGTGGTAAGGAGTTCTCTGTCCCATGATAATGGAGTGTCAAACTCATGGATAATGTCATAATCACTCTCTTGGTCTAACGTTGTGATAGGTCGAGCCTGGAACCAATCATAATAATCTTACACAATACAATGATAAAGAAAGATATACACTTCGAAGTAATGTACATAGCAATCATAAATCAATTTGTTAAAACAATACATTAAAAATTCAAACATGATAAAAAATTTAGCCAAATAAAACAAAAAAGCAGTTCATGATCTTAACATCGCCTCTGATCTTAACATCGGCACTCGAGGGAATTGAACCCATGATCAATACACTGAGCAAGTCTTCCTGACTGTTGGCATTACCTGTAGTAGATAGATCTGGTCACCAGCTACTGCCCATTCAATGTCCCGGGGATCTGAAAATGCCTTCTCCAGCTGCAAAACAAGACACACAAAGGCATAAAAATAGCAGCAAGAATGTGTTTGCAAGTACCACAATGAAAGAGCTGCATATAATTCATCAAAGCTACTTGATTAGAATACATGTACATGTTTATATAGATTTTCAAGTGGTTTTCTATATAAGTGAATTGCTCAAAATACGATGGCAAATTCTGACTTTTTTTCTACTTTGCTTCAAATTTTCAGAGAGTGCAATTGAAATGAATTGAATGGACATGAAAAGTGACCTGCACTCCAATACGTGCGAGTCTGAGGATGATGTCATCTGACACGCTACACTGCACTCCCTCTGCCTCAGCCACATCGCTGGTCTTCGTCCCTCCCACACCTTGAAAAAAGTAATGTCTTCTCATTGTGTTTAACTTATGGTACTCTCTAACCCATCGAGACATTTCTCCGTTATACATACCTTAGAGCTTGTCATACATTGCCCCATAAATAAGATTTCTCTCCACGGATAGCAAGCACTCGCAGTGGAGGCTTGGTGACACTAGACGATGGGAGAAGTGCTGTGTGCAATACAGCATTTTCAAACCTTGCACGAGATATCCTGTGACGCCTATGGGGTGGGGTGGGCTAACCTGCTCATTTACGGACATTTAAAGACAGCTAAGAAGGGCCTGATTCTGGTGAAATCAAGGTGTCTGACATACAGTGCTGTTCAGCAAGGGGTCTGACTAATCAGCAAGTATAGTGTATCATTGCATGACTACTACTATAAGGGCCCAAGAAACAAATGCTTATTCAGATGTGACAAGGTGGGAACGGCTCCAATATAATAGATGTAGGTGACTTTTCACTCACAAGCAATACCAATAACGTAAATATCCATTTCGACTCTACCTGAGCTGATTGTTGTGATCTGTTTTTTCTTGCTGCCTATATCTTTGTTGATGATGCTCAGTTTGTCATTCCACTCTCGACGCACGCAGATGTTGTCGGGCTCTGACAGACCAGACACCACAGACTGAAAATAACAAAGATTAAAATCAGCAATATGGAAAGGAGGCTGAAAGTAGATTGGTACCATGTTCGAAGGGCATGTATATATCGTATATCACTAAAAAATACCCAAATATAATAATAGAAAACAATTTAGTACAATCATTTATCAACACAAAGCATCAAGTAGATAAAGGTTGCTTTTCTTGTATGTTCAGAATATGTTCAGACATTTGTATACCACTAGTTTTCAAACAAAAAAGTCAATATGAAATTAGAGGCGATGTTTGATAAACACAAGTCCCCCCCTATGAAGTTTCCCTTTTGAAGTTGCTCTGGTGTGTTCACAAGCTTAAATTCAGCAAAATTCGCCATAAAAATAAACACAATGTCTTCAAAAGTGGACCAAAGTATACATTGTACAAAATAATTTGCTAAACCACAACGTCCTAAAAAGTGGGCCGAAGTGTACAAGAAGCTAATCAGTCCTTGAAATCATCCCAGTGAAGAATTGAAAGTAAGCCCTCTTTAAAAGTCTCTCTCCAGAACGAGGGAAACTTAACTAGTTTTGAACTTACCTCACCAAGGCCATAGTTTGAGTTGAGCACTATGAGTCCTGGGTTACCACTGATTGGGTCACGTGTAAACAGCACACCTACAAACACAAAATAATTTAAATATGTGCACTGATTTTTCTATATAAAAAAGCTCTAACCACTTCCCAGGGAATTTCTTCAAACATTGGTCTTAAATGTTATGCTCAGTGGCTGAACAAGTACAATACTGATTGCGTTACAATATAATAAATCGAAACATTTCATAAGAAAGTTCTGCTCATGATGGTTTTCTTGGAAGTGCTCAATCGCCAAAACCACTAAACTTACAATTAATTAAATGAACAGAAAAATGGTAAAAATCAGAATATTTTTTACTACTTCTGCACATTTCAGTCCAGTTTTTATACTTTTATTCTCAGCAATATTCTGATTTGTTTGCATGTTTTCATGACATTTCGGGCACAATTGATTAAAAAGGTACGAAGGATGTTTAGACAACCATTTAAATGATGATCTGTCAAAATGGCTGGCTTGGATATGAAATTACAAAACATTCTATTTCCTACACGGAACCGCCGTAAAATCTGTGATTCAAGCGTAAAAAAGAGAAACCACGTAACTTCAGAAATCGTAGAGAAACAAACAATCACAACGTAGATCTACACAATGTAATTATTTATATTTCACTTTTGTGTCCTTCTGATGCAGTCAGTACTGTATGCTTTGATATATGTGGTATGATGTGGTTTGTGCATTCAGAAGCTAGAACAATTTAAATACTACCCCATATAAAAGCGTGCTAAAAATCTATCAAAAGACAGTTTTGGAGATATGTAAATCGAATGATTTTCGTCAGATATAAGTACACACTGTACCTAAAAAGAGTCCCCCACATGTATATCTGCAATGTTAAATGTGATAAGTGTGGCAAAAATCATTCAATTTAAACAACAGAGGCATGGCATTTTTAAAGGTCTAATTATTTTATTGATACATGTACTGAATTTCACAAAACAAATAGTTTTTTGGCTGAGCATTATCTTAAAATGAGCATGATATTGTACTTGAATTTATTCGACATGTAATGGTAAACTAGGGGAAAATTTTGCCAGTCCTTTTTTATTACTTGAGTAAGCATTCAAATTAAACATCAATATCTGATGATGAGATATTATCAAACCAGAGTAATATGATGATAAACTTAAGTGGGGCTTTCTATCCTCATAGTAGTTAATTTCCATGACAATGGACATTGTTTACTGTACA
>CM032661.1:28290773-28346071 GCA_019095985.1 Streblospio benedicti
CTCACCTTTAGCAATGTCATCAGGTGTAAGCGGGCAAGCAAGTTCCTTTGGTTCGAGTTGGAATATTTCCTTCCGTAGGTCCATAGCAACTTTACGAAGCACGTCCTGACCATCATAGATTCTAATTGCTTCATCTTGTTCCATTTCATTACTATGAAGTAAGTGTGGACAGCCTCGTTTGGTCTTGATCTCAGTATAGGTTAGCCTATCACCAAAGTGGTTTAGACGCTTAAGTTCTAATCTTGATGGTCTACTTTCAATGTCAAAACCTTGCTTTTTCCTAATAGATTCATATCTACTATTGATATCTGACAATGCCTGAAGAATCTTCTTAAACAAGATGACATCTACATATTGTACAATTTCATTGAATGCTTTCTCTGATACCTCTATAAAAGTTTCAGCACCCGAATCCTTGGGTATATTTGTAGCATCATCTACTCTTTTGCATATAGAGCCTTTTGCATGATTGGTGGTACATTACTTCCTTTGCGTGAAAGTCTATACCACCGATTTTGGCAAGAAGTTTATGGTAGTTCTGTAGCCTTGCCTTTGATTGCATCTTGAGCACTGGTACATTCACACATGGAAAGTTTTTCTTCATTGCATTTTAATTCTCTTTCTAGCCTTATCACAAAAATAAGCAAGCAAGTCTTATCAAAAATCCCTGATGATGTGATAATTTTGGATATTAACATGCATAAAACATATAAATATCCATAGATAAAACAAAAAGCTAAAATTATATACAATTATAGACATTAAGAAGTTTTAAAAAAATTAGAACAATCGTAGGTTCCATACTAAATTAAGACTGGATCTGTGAAATGTATTACAATCGGTAATTGCTGATAAAATGGAATTGTCACTTAAAAACACACGATTACGAAAACCAAATACGAGTTTTCTTTCAATAACAATAAAAGGATCAACATGCATATTTATCATTGTTACCGTAGTATTATATTTATCACAATTAAATAGTCCTCTGAAGATTCGTTTAAAAGCAGTAATAAGTTTTTTTCCTACATTCTTGAGTATACTTAGACCATAGACATATACCATAAAAATTACAACAATATGACTTAAACAGTTTAACTTTAACATCATCTGTACAGTGACGAAACCTTTTTATAATTAAATTACCTCTTGCATAAGTACTTCTCATTTGTCTTTTAATATCATCATTATCGCATAGCTGATTGTGAATAAAACACCCTAAATATTTATGAACTGTAACATCTTTCAACTTCTCACAATCTAATTGAAACTTGGGAACTTGAATGTTACGTAAAAACTTTGGTTTAAAACACATAGTAACAGTTTTCTTACGATTATACATCAATTCATGGTTATGGGCATACAAGTTACAAACATTTAATAGGTTTTGCAATGCAGCTGGTGACGGAGCTAATAAAACAGCATCATCAGCATAGAACAAATGATTCGTCTTTGAGCCGTTTATAATACACCCATCATCTGAGGCATTTAACAATAAACTAAGATCGTCCATGAACAAGTTAAAAAAGGATGGAGATAGAATACGCCCCTGTGGGACACCATTAGATACATAAAAGGGATCTGAAATATTTGTGCCCCATTGTACAACATACTTCTGTAACGTATACCAGCTAATAAAAAGTCTAACAAGAATAGTAGGGAAACCACGAGCTAATAGTTTACTAAAGAGATGCCAGTGATTGATTTTATCGAAAGCTTTACTGGCGTCGAGAAAACAAGCATATACTGGACTATTATATGAGTTATAATATTCAATAACTTGCTTAAGTGCAAATATACATAAATCTGTTGAGAGTTTTGACTTAAAACCAAATTGGTTAGAACTTGTATGCATAAAATCTTTACATCGCTGAAGTACTAAAAATTCAAAAACTTTAGAAATGACACACGTGATTGCCAATGGCCGATAATTATCCTTGTCACTAGCATTACCTTGTTTATCTTTAATTATTGGAACAATTATTGTATTCAACAGACAAGGTGGTAAGTAATTATGTATAACAATGGCGTTGAATAAGAGAGCTAACAAAACACTAAGTTTATCATGTGCATATTTCATATGTTCACCATAAATATCATCAAGACCACATGATTTACCTGCTTTAAGTCCCTTTATAGCTTCCATAACCTCATCTACATTGAATCGGTCAATGTTGAGACTAGACTCTCTGATAGAATCAAGCACATGAGGTTTTTGGCTGACATCATTCGAGGAATTAAGTATAGTTTGAAAATGACATTTCCACATATCGGAGACATTTTTACTGCCTGTAACATTATTGATAGTAGAAGCAAGATCACAATTGTCATTTGACATTTTCTTAATTTCCTTCCAAAATTGTTTATCATTTTTAACAAGTAATATTTTAGCCAAATGATCTGCCTTTAAAGTACTATCAAAGGTTTTACATTTACGGAATAGATACTTGAAGTAGGCTCGGCTTTTTTTCATATTTTCAAATATTATACCATGTTTTGGTTTACCATGACTGCGCCATGTTAGATAGGTATCTCTGGCTTGGCTGTGGGCCTCTTTGCAATAGTCATTCCATCCCAAAACTTGCTTACCCTTGTGAACTTTTTTGTCTCTAGAAAAGTGTCTACCAGCTTCCAGAAGAGCATTACAAATATCAGAATACATGGTATCAATATTATTTTTATGAGTTTGACTGGTACAGTGAACATTATCACAAAGTAGTAAATCATGTTTGATCTCAACATTAGAAAGTAAAGAACAAGTATAATCTTTATATTGTAGCAACTCATCCTTACTAAGTTCATCCCATTTGATAACTTCCTTGTGGCGTTTATTACCGCCATCAGAGTCATCATCAAATTGAGAAGTAACACATACATCAATATCCATCAATAATGGATGATGGTCAGAACTTACAAAAGAATAATCAACACAGATAGTATGTATTAAAGTATGCGCACTATGAGAGCTTATTACATGATCGAGCCAAGACACAGAGAAATGAGCTGTACTAAAATAAGTATAAGTTTCTTCCTTACATAAAATAACATCAGATAAAACAAGATTGTCATGGAGGCAAAAATCAATAAGTTCATCACCAAAGAGGTGATGTTGACCACGTCTAGTATTAGCATTAAGATCGCCAATAACATATACATAAGGAGTATTGGCGTCTTCAATAATACTGTTAATTTTACCTAAATAGAATTGAAACTCAGGTAGATTATCATTTGAACAATATGGCATATAAACATTGACAAATAGAATTTGCTTAGAGCCACAAGTAATATTGAATAATAATAATCTGTCATCAAAGCTATCAAGAACTTTACATTCATGGAGACTCTTACGCCAGAGAACACCTAAACCTCCATATGGTCTACCTTGTAAGATATTTTGTGTATCATCAATGGATGAAATTCCTTTGGAATAAAAGTCAGTAGAAATTGTACTTAGAAAAGAAAGTTCACAATTCAATAACCAAGTCTCTTGTAAAAATATGATATCAGAACAAGAACATGATAATACTTTCTCAAATTTGAGTCAAAGTTCATAAAAATTCAAATCTGAGATACATTTTAGCAACATAGTACAGTTTTACAGTATTCAATTGACAAAGCTACAGCTCTAAGCATCTTCTTACAGTCAGCCTGTTTATGTGGATCATGGACGCGGACAGAAGCTAACCTAGAAGTCTCTCTCCAAAAAAGGGGAGACTTAATCATATTGACAATTGACAGGACAATCAAGTGCTCAAATGCCATTCTATCATGAAGAAAACTTCATTACATGTACAAGAAAAACTAAATAGACACAAACTTTCTTTGGATCCGGTGACCTATTTTAGTTTGTGGTGCAGGTTGACATAAATATCTTTAGGGATGTTTAGAGCGGGGGGGGGGGGGGATATCTCAGACTATAATTGGGTACGGGTGTGCCATTTTGACTTCAAAAACAGCACCGATAAATATAGTGATTTGCAAAAAGCATTCCCAAAAATATAGTAAAATTCATTCAAAGTATACTGATAGATATACTAAACCCAAAGTTCATCCATAACATACTACAGAAATACACCAAGCAAACAAACATTTTCACACATTTATAAATAACATTTATTATATCAGAGATGAAAAATGAACATATTCATTATCAAAGTTTATTGCAATTCCACATCACAATCATACATGAAATAACACAATAATATGCAATATTTTTATGTTAATGCCCAAGATAGTAGATAGTATCTCTAGAGATAATATCCTAAAATATAGTGTTGTCTAAAATCAAGACCCAATAATATACTAATTTCTCAAAATTTGGACCCCATGATATATCAAATATCTAAAAATATAACCCAAGACTTTGTTTAATATTTGATACAAGAGTATAACTTTTTCTTTATTAAATCCAACAGAAAAAGTTTTTACAACTTCATTGTCTGTGTTCTAATTCTGAGGGAAATGTATATATGGATTATCAAATGAACAGAAACGTGGTTTGCTTTAGCACTGCTTTAGTGTGCGTACATTTGACCATGTTGGTGATATTTTAGTACATATATTTGAGTAGAAACGAGTGTGACCCACTTATAATATAGTATGACCAACTTCCAGAATCTGTGATGTTGGGTGTAGTATTATTTTTTTTTAAGGTGGTCAATTGCAGGATTTGACAATGAGAAATGGTAAAAGACTTCAATATCCATAATGCAAACATTCCAATATTGGCATTGCGCAATATTAGTTGCACCCATTATGGTCATTTACTTTTTCTCATTCATGAGGAGTTAGGACACTTTTCTATGAAACCTTTATAATTTGATTTAACTACTACACATCTATTACTTTTTTGTTCTCATATATACATGTTGTAAACATATAGTCCTTTTTCTTTACAAACAAATCAATAAAATTCTAAGAGGATTATAGTTATTGATATTTATATAGCCTGTTTTTCTTCATTTAGATGTTAGCTTAAAAATTTAGATCATTACAAGTAGACAAAAGTCAGACACCAATGTAATATATATGGAATGTACCTGTGGATTGTAAATTCAAGTAAGTATACAATGCTGTACATATCATACTAGTACAATAATCTAAAGATTGGTGAATCTGGATCTGTAGCTATACTTATGTATTACACTAAAATTGAAGTAGAGTCGAGGTTTTATTGATATAATTAGTGGTATTAGTTACTGTTAAAAATCATCACAAAATACTGTACATGTAAATGGGTAGACCCACTGGGAGATATTTATAGAGAAATCTATGCCCCGGGATCTAAGCATGCATGTCGGACAGAGGAAGCCCTAGCCCCAATCTTGTCGCGATCTATATATTTATGATATATAGTTGTATAAGGCTATATATACAATGCTACTGTTTTTGTGGCTAAGGAAGCCCCAATGTCCGTAACACACAGCTTTCTCCGTGGGTAGATCTAGATTTATGTATTTAGATAAAAAAAAGTCTATAAAGTCTATAAAACTTGTCCCCCACCCCCACCTCCACCTGTGTTGATTGTTGATTTGGTTGTGCACTTTAGAAGTTTGGATCACAGTTCTAGACCTACATGTACATGTAGTCTAATAAGAAAACATAACAATTATTTTCTGCACATATGCCAGTATTTGTAATATTTACTTTCAAAACATACATGAATAGGGTAAACCAGCCTAATTTCGGCCCCTTCAGTTTTCGGCCGTTTACTGTATATAACGTTCCTCATTCTCTGAAATTACGTCATAGTTACGTGAATGTGTCATAAATAGTATCACACTTGTTCTATCAGGGTTTGACATAAGGACTGGTAAAGCAGAAGACAACAGGTCTACCAAGTTTAAAAATCAGGTAGACCGACTCAAAATCAGGTAGCCCGGCACTCACGGGTTGTTAAAAATGCATGTTTCCTTCTGTTGCATAATTCAATACATTGACATAATATCATAATTCTCTGTGTTTGTTAAAATAAGGATGATGATTCAAACGATCGTTGGACACCAGTATTTTGTTTTTCTAATAATACATAATGGAACTGCCAAAATCAGGTAGACCACAGGTCTACCACGGGGCAAAAGCTGGTAGACCGGCCAGTTTTCAGGTAGACCAGGGCTACAGGTCTTCCACTTATGTCGAACCCTGGTCTATACGTCATGTTTGTAAACAATTTTGCTTTCACTTAATTTTTACAACGAGAATTCTGAAGGTAACTGGGGAAAGTTAAGAATTGCCGTATATACTCTAAAATTCGCCGTAAGATTAAGGGCTACAAAAACAGTCTTGAAGTACCAAATCTATTTCGATTTTATTCATTTTTTTGTTGATGTTTGTCACGACTACTACTCCTATGTTGATTTGACCTTGACTTTAGCCTGCACATATACACTCAACTCGTGTAGGAGGAAAATAAAAATTGTCACTTAAATCATGCTGACGGCCGAAAATTGTCCGTGGGGGGGCTAGATTTAAAAATTGTAAACACGTGAAAATGTCCCCCCCAACCCACATAATCCCATTAATTCCTTTATACAGGTGCTCTTCGATACCATCCGTGTTTTGGTGAATCATATTAGATAGTACACTAAATATGTACTTGTAAGTAAAACATTTATGTAGAATGTGTGTGCCAGTTAATATAGCTATGACAGTTTTCGGCCTTTAATAAAGGGCCGAAAATAGGCTGGTTTACCCTAATAATAAATTGATAATAAAGGTATTCTCTATTTCCTCGTCTATTTCCTTCAGATCTAGATCTATATACCAAGTATATGATCTTCATCAATAAAGAAAATTTAAAATAACCTTTATTGATATTATATTATGAAAAACACAGATAATTCAAGTATCAAAATTATAATCAATAGATTGTGAAAGAGTTGGTTCAGTTCAGTTCACATGGTCACTGATAAAATGAATCCAGTCCTTGAAACTTTGCTTTGTTCAAATAAATGTCTTCCTCATTGTAACTTTTACGTTAAGTTTTTTCGTTTTATCATTATCTTTTATCAAGGCAAGCAGATTTGTTTTGCCTTATCAAATGTAAATTCTATTAGATATATAATATAATATTGTACATTTTTATTTGGGTATTTCATCTATTGCTAGAATGATTAATTAAAAGGATTTCTAGGGGGGAAAGTGTAAGGTTGTCGTGGTAACCATGATGTCACTTCCCATTCTGGCAGTAAAGGAATGTAACATATCTACTAGTATGGACCAAACAAACATAATGATTTTCATCTACAATGCATTTTCATAAGCAAACATGACTTATTATTATCATATATAAGGCCGGAGTAAGCAACCTTAACAACAGACATTTATCTATAGCAACTTTGATATTTCTTCTTGCAAAAAATTAAAAAATATATATCAAACCCGAAAACTATCATTTAAAAGAGATCCATTTGATTAAGCAACTAAATTTCTATAAGATGAAAATCATTAGACTCCATAGAACTAACAACATTATGTACACAATAGAGCATTTCCAGAAAATCCCTTTAAAGGTTGGGAAACTAATTAGTTGTTTTTTTTGTTCACTATATTTCCAGGAAACCTAACACTATCATGGCGGCAACACCGTCACTGAAGAGAAAATTCAACACTTCTTTGGAGGAGAGCCTATCCTGTCCAGTCTGCTTCGAAACTTACAATAAAGATGACCGTGTCCCCAAAGGCCTACCTTGTTTCCACACTTATTGTCTGCGGTGCCTCATCATGATAGGTAATCTCTATATTCAAGCTGAAGTTGGCAGATCAACCAGTTAGCAGCAATATCCATATGCATCTTAAATCACAGCTGTGTAGATGTAATGATCAATATAGAACTTTGAAAATAATAATATTACAAATCTCCTCTAGATAGCACTTTTATCCAGGTGGATAGTCTCACACAACTTGAAAAGAATGCACTTCGACCCCATGCTTCGACCCCATGCTTCGACAAATTTAACCCTAGGGGCATGTATCAACTATGGAATGATGATCATACAGGCATTCAAATTCTGTGAAAATGTGATGAAAATTGAATGAAAAAATATTGAATGAAAAATAGAGAAACTATTGTGCAAATATGAATTGTAGACTGACGAACGACGGATGAAAGGTGATCGGCAGTGACAAAAATTGGGAAGTAGCCCAAATTGGCCAGAAGGGCCAGTATTTGGAAATCTCCACTGGCCCTTCTGATACATTACTGGCGCTGTGAGCGCTAAAAATCAAAGCATCGCTAGGGGGTCTAGCAGCATCCCTCTCCCCCACTCCAGAAACTTATTGAATTTATTTAAAAAATTTATACAACTGTCAACTGTCACCATATATATCATGTTGACATAGTGAAGGTAGACTAGATCAAGCTCTTTAGTATTGGAGTGGGGATTCTGCAAAAATCAAACACCAAATTCCGCCAAATTTTTTGTTTGCCAGCCGGGCCATCATCTTAGAAACATTACTGGCCCTTCTAAGGTTGTACTCGCCTCGGGCTGACGGGCTAGTGCCAAAATTTTATAACATTACCTCAGATAGGTGAGCTGAAAAGATGAGATGTGAAGTTTAAACTAGACACTAATAACTGTGACTATTGGAATGAATGCAGGTTTATGGCAAATGATTCTTCTGCTGCTGTGAATAAAAGATGAACTATGGTTACATAGCCTTCTCTTCTGAAGCCTCGTAGCCTCATTAAAAGGCGTGCCCCCTGTAGAAGACAGTCACCCCTCTGCACGTAAAAGAACTCACCTAGTTGGAAAACAATAGCTAGTGTGATCCCGCCACCCCCGAGGCTCAGTTGGCTACCTAGCCTGCCTCTGGAGGTCCATGTATCAACACCATGTGGCCTGCAAACAACAGGACCATATTGTAAATAAGCATTACTATATGTATGCTCCCAGGAACATTAATTCCTGAAAAAAACTAACTAACTAACTAAACTCGGTGGTAACACTTTTGATCACATCTATGATCGGACACAAAATTAGCAAGACCATTAACAGCAAACGTGCTTCCAACTTTCTTGCAGGTAAGAAGGATGGGCATACATTGCGTCACATACTGTGTCCTCTATGTAAAGCCAAGTCTTCAGTGCCACGGCGTGGTCTTGCTGACCTACCCACCAACTACAGTGTGTACGGCATGTTAGACCTGCTGCAGGAGGACGGCCACACCTGTCCCAGTCATAAACGCAAGGTGTGCACCTTCGTCTGCACCATCTGCCACACCGGTAAGTTCTCCAATCCATCTGTTTGTTTCTGCTTGAAATTTTTTACCAGACTTGAATTTCTCCTATTGAAAGCAGTGAAGCGTGACTACCATACGACTTTTATGGTCTCAATGACTGCATTGCTAGTTGCTCTAGTGTACAGCTGTTCCATATACAATGTACTTGTAGAACATGAACATTAATTTTGTCTTCATTGCAAACATTTTGCTTTTCCCATGATTGGTTATACCGATTCGAAAACAGTACTTGAAAGGTAAAACTAATGAAAACATTTTGCTTTTCTCATGATGGGTTATACCGATTCGAAAACAGTACTTGAAAGGTAAAACTAATGAATTTGCTTGAATCAATCGTCAGCAAAAAATTAATCTTTTTTTTTTTTTTTTTTTCAAATTTAACAATGATATGGGGTACTACTGTAGTATGTAGTTGCTAAGAGAGAACGTATGCAGTGGTTAAGCATATCCCTAATATGAGAAACATATGCATATTTTCTGGTGTTTTTAGGTCTGTGTGGCCTATGCATTACATCACTGCACTCTGGCCCACATGCGGGCCACCAGCTGGCTGAGATGGATCACTTCCTATCCGAGACGCGAACCAAAATTAAAGCACTCGAGGCTAAAACCAGCCAAGTTCAGGTACAGTCTCATCTACTATGTTTGTGTTGCACCAAACATGAAAATTCACTGAACCCATGCTGACATAGGCTATGGTTATGATGTAAAATACATTTTGTGGGATCCCAATATATATACTTCTTCAACTAATATATAAAAAATGACAGTTGACAATTGTCTCAATTAAAAATAATGATAGTAGTGTTTGATCTGTGTTTTTTGCATGTTTCAGCAAGCACATGTGGCTGAAATGAAAACAGCTGAGAAGAAGTCATTACAATGGCTGGATGACCAGCTTAGCAAGTTATATCGTGTAGAAGAGGAGGTGCTCAAAGCACTTGGTGAGTGAACATCTCATAGTTTGTACTACCATATACATTTAGTAACTGTCAATAGGATTTTTTTTTTAGAAAGTATCACTCATTGCGCTTTACAAAACCACAACCTTCCAAAATAGAAATTGAATCCTTGTGTATGTGCTGTAGGAAAATGGCAGGAGAAAATCGAGTTTAACATCCTAAGACTGGTGAAAACATCAATGGCCCCTGTGAATGAAAGTGAAAAGGGGCAGCTGGAAAAGGTTAACACACTTGTAGGAAAAGCTAACAACTGTCTCCAGAATTCTGACCCTCAGTGCATCACCTTCCTCACAGAGGTCAGTATGTGTACCATTGCTCAAATTGCTTCAATTATTGCTTCAGCGGTTTCAAACAGAGGCTCTTACAACTTTCATAATATGATAGGTTTTTGAAGATTTTTTCCCACTTTATTGTTATCTAAAAGCTATAATTCATTTATTTTGCATGACAAATTTTTTATCCAAGTAAAATAGATTATTTTCACCACAATGAGGCCTTGATAATGTAACAACTACAAATATCCTTTTCCCCTATAGGCGAATAAAATCATCGACAATAAAGCCTTGTTCAAGAAAGTTGAGTGGAAAGAGCCAGCTGCTGACGAACTTGAATGGAAGTTACCAAAATGCTTTGAATTCCTGTTTGAGTTTAACCAGAAAAAGTTTCAACAGGACAGATTTGAAAATCAACCATCGACATCTGCCAATAAAAACCCAGATGGTGGTAGTGCAGTGAATAACCAATCCAATGCCTGTGCCAAAGTTAGTAACTCATCAGTGACGTCAACATCTACTTACACACCAATGGCTTCTGTTGCCCCATCTACATCCATTCCTTCAACACAGAACGATGGAAAACAAATGCTAACACCCGGCACAGTTAGTTGTCGACAATCTTTGACAGCTACGAGGCAACAGAGTCAGTCGCTGCATAGCTTACTAAAGCGATCATCTACAATCAGTCAACAAAGTAATGCAAATACATTACACAATCCAGCAAATTCCTCAACGATTACATCAGTATTATCAAATACCTTGCAGAATCGATCAAATTCTACACCACAGAGTAGACTAACATCACTAGTTCAGGCCTTGCAGAATAGATCAAATTCTTCACCACTAACATCAGTAGTTCAATGTATCACAACTACACCTAATCAAGCAAATCCATCACAGAATTTGTCAGCAGCCACAGTGACAATAAGTGCTCCATCAGCCACAGTTCAAAATCAGTCAGGGATCCTATCAGTTAATAATACACCAACACTGCAATCCTCCACTACACAGAATCAATCCTTGACAACACGGACTACCCAACAATCAACACGATTCTCTCTGTCCTCTATAGCAACCACTCTTCAGTCAAGTTCAAGAAGATCACCTAGCTATCCAAATGCATACACAAGTTCACCTGCCTCTCACCGGTCCCGGCGGAGATCACGGTCACATCGCAGATCAAGATATTTGCCATCATATTCTCCACCTCGGTCACCAACTTATCAAACTAGATCACCCACAGACGATAACAGGGCGTCATCATCAGGATACAGGTACTCACCAACTTCGCCAAATTATTACCCTAATTTGGCTACTTATTCACCAACTACCCCTAGTTACTACAGAACCTCTCGAGGGACATCCCTAGGTTACTCCCCAACTTCCCCAAGTTACTCACCAGTTTCCCCTTCTTACGTACCTTCATCCCCATATTCCCCAAATTACACCCCAACTTCCCCAAGTTACTCACCGGTTTCCCCATCTTACATACCTTCATCACCTAATTTCCTACCCACATCACCTAGTTATTCCATTCCTTCCCCAACGTACTCACCATCTTCCCCTTTGCATCGCCCCTCATCATCTACCTACCCCCCTTCGTCGCCTAGTTACAATGCCTCATCAGGTTACACTCCAGTCTCTCCTAGCTACTACAATCGTTCCTCCCCAGACTCTTTTCCCATGTCTCCCGGCTATTATCCCACGTCTCCTCCTTATTCACCAGACTCTGTGCAGACGACATCATTCGACCATACTCCTACACATTCACAAAGTGATGATTCTACAGTAGATTTTTCTAATGAGTCATGGGACGCCAGCTTGAACGATGATTATGAATATGATAGGAGTGATAATGAATCTAGGTCATCACATTCTTCCAGATCTTCCAGATCATCAAGATCTAGATCTTCTTCAAGGAGTTAAGTGTCAAGCATAGCTGTGGGGATTTGCATGTGGAGTGACTTCAACAAGAATATATGGAGAAATTGATAGAAAGCCATTTTTAGTATGGAGTATGCAATGTAATGAGGGTGTTGGGCTCAAGGGTAGGCGTAAGCAATGGGAAAATGAATTCTTAAGAGACATGACAATTTTTTTAAAGAAACACGAGTAAAATTGTCATTTCCTCTTTAAACTTTGCATTGTGATAGTTTTGTTTGTTTTACGTAATATTGGAATGAATGAAAAATTAACTGTATATGTACATGTAGTGTAGATATCACTAAGAAACTGAATTTTTTTACCGTGTTTTCATGGGTACTCGCATATCGAAAATGTTAACTTTACTACATTTTAACAACTCCACTGCATATTTTATCAAGTGATATTTCTAACCTGCACTGAAAGCAATTTGTGATTAGTTTGATTGATTGTATCATGTGTATTTTATCTGAAAGTTCAGTTCCAGCTAATAAGTGTCTTGATATTTGTAGTTAACATAAAATTATGAGCTTTTATTTTAATCAACCTAAACTTTTAATTTGAAAAGTAATATATAATGTCTACTCGTCTATATCATAGATTATCAAAATAGGCTGTGCCAATTAATATTGATTGTTCTTGTAGCTTGAGATTATGATAGGAAATACTTATAGCTTACTCTAGACATACATGTTTGTATATTCTACATAAAGGTAAATAGATGAATAATTTTGTCCTTGCAAAAAAATGGTCCATAAAGGGTGTGTGCTTAGAAATTAGATAGTAAAGACCGAATTGGCAAGAATAAACTGCTTCATTGTGTATGAATTCGTAGATTTTGTGATCATGCAAAAAATAAATGTATACTGACTACTTCAACAGCTCTCATTGTTTTTTTTTATAATTCCTTTCCTTTAGAAACAATGGATGTGGTGTATAATGTATAACATCATATTGTTCAGTAGAAATGATTTAGTACAAAAAACTACCATAGCTTCATCAAAAGTAAGACAAAGTACACCAAAATCTAATCAGGTCTTGACATGTACCCACCGATGATTAACCTCAAGAAGCTTATGATTAGTTAGATATTCTTTGCTCGACCAATACTTTTTCAATGTGTTATTTTTCATCGTGTGTTACTGAGCACTGTGACACATAGCTCTTGGATCATTTTCATACCAATCCACATGATAAGCATTTTGTCTTGGGACCAAGTACACCAATATCTAGTCAGGTTTTGATATGTAAATGTACACCACCAATGGTTAAACTCCAGTTAAAGATAATGCTCAGCCAAAATAATATTTGTTCTGAAAAGCCCAGTATCAATGAACAATCCCTTTTCCATTGCAAATGTAAGAATAATAATATTTATATACCCCACATATAATATTTATCACACCTTTAAAAATACGATGCTGTCTTGCGAACTAGAATACGAGGTCACGTGATGTTGCATAATCGATTGATTTTCGCCAGGCGTACTGCGGATTTTGGACGGCAGACGTGACATTTAACATGGGAGAGATATAGCCTAATAGGCGACTTACGTGCACCGTGCCAGTTACGTCTGACGAAAATCATTCGGTTGATATTTGTTGCGTTCACATGTTCAGATGGGTTTATAATGCCTCTTATTCCGTAGTAATTAAAATGCTCTAAATACTTTGATATACTGTTTAAATAAATGAAACTTTCAGAATACACAGAACATATCATATTGCTTCTATACAAGCATATTCGTCTGGCCACTGAGCATAACCTTTAAATAGTCTTTCCTCAAGTTTGTTCAAAAGCTTGAATTTTGCATAATTTAGTATAAAAAAAAACAATCACAACTACCCTAAAAGTCGGCCAAAGTGCACAAGAATCTAATTAGTAAGTTCATAAAAATCAAATCTTAGATTCTTTCGTTCACATTCAATTTACAAGCTTATAGGCATAATGGGTTTCATACAGTGAACCTGTTTCTTGGGTACACCAACGCAGACATAAAGCAAACCTAAAAGTCTCCGGAATGGGGGAGACTTATGTATAGAGTGACAAGTTCCAGCTCACTAACTCAGAAAATGATGGACTCGCTTACTAAGGATGCATAGGTGATGCTAATAATGTTTGGAGGTTGTAAAAGATTGTCTCAACCAAGAATAAAATATTTAATAATTTTACCTGTAGCAAAATTCTGTAATTCCATGTCCTTTTATTCCATTCACTTCAAATTCGCATATTTTCTCATAGATGATATTTGACCAGTTGTCTCCATGGTAATAAATGGCTGTCATTCTTGTTGACACTTTGGTGTGGAACATGCGACCATCTGGTAGTAAAAGACGGAAACAAACTAATACTATATGACATTTAGTGGATACCTCTCAAAGCAAAAAGGAATGGTCATATCAGCAATTGCACGATATTCACTATATTTGCATCGAAATAGTGAATGGAGATGCAATTTCACTTAGTAAGCAATCCTCATTCGAAATCTCTCGAGAACATGTTATGAATTTCCAGCATTTATCTGTAATGAAAATCTTTCGCTTATCCAAATATTTAGTGATTATCCCAATAGGTTTGGCTAAAAGATGTCCTGAAGCTTACAAATTTCAAATTATAGATGGAAGCTTTATTTCTCGAAGGTGCACTTTTGTAGTTCTACTCATCTGCTTCACAATGAATGTTCTACATTGCAAAGAGATTGATTTGAGTATGATGTCCATTTCAGCATAATTACCTGCTATGAAGTTAAATGTGTGGTTATCGGGTGGGTTCAGGTTCTCCCCTAAGTTGGGCAGATTAAGGTCTGTCCAGGAGACAGGGTGCATGTCTGAGCCTGGTGTATTAAGATAGCCGGTCTGCAGACTAAAACACGACAAATTTGAATTGAATAGAATACACTATCTTTACTATAAAATGCATAGAACAATGACATTTAATCAAAGAAAAATGCATATTGTAAAACCAGCAATACACTAATGTATGAAATGTATATCAACCTCCTTAGCTTCTTTCAGTCACCAAAGGTTATTTAGGGATGAAGTACATTTTGTCGCGCTCCGCAAAGGTGGAACAGTGTTTTCTTTTTTCTTGACCCCCCCTCCCCCACAAAAGTGCAAACATCAGATGTGTGACACAATCAAAGAATATCTACATAGTGTTTCGCGATATTTATTCAAATAATACTTATACACATGTATATGCAAAAAAATAATATTTATTATATATCAGGAATGTAAATCATAATATTAATTAATGTGTGAAATCTGCTGTGCATCTTTTTAATGCCACATTTAAATAGAAAATAGTGGAATTCTGATATGAAAAGTTTTAGTGCTTGCAATAAAATATTAGACCCACAAAAAAAGTGGAATATCCAAAACTTGACCGAACCCCCGCCCCCCCCTCCTCTAAGTGGAACATTGTTCCATTTTTGCGGTTTACGTGTAAACAGTTTTGTAGAAAATCAATACTATGTGCATACACAGCATTTTGGGGGGACTACAAAGTACTCTGTTGGAAACTCACTTGGATGTAGTACAAGGCAGGCAAATGTGGCTCACATGGAAAAATGTCCCATCCTTTAAAAAGAAAGCAGTTTTAAGGTTGTGTTTGGTTCAATAATTACTTAGATAGCGTTCTTTAAAGATAATGCTCGATCAAAAATATATCACATTCGTTCTATAAATAAGCACACAGTGAGCTTACAAAAACAAATTTCAGCAAAAAAACAAAAACAATAAGCGCACCCCAACAATTTTTCTAAGTTTATGCATTTTTCCCACTTTGACCCCACAGAACATGATAACACATCGCGCCCGGATGGTTATCAGAATACAGAATAATACCAACGCGTTATAGTCTACAATATGGCGCTGGTAAAAAGAGCAAGATTTGTATAATATTTAATCTGCATTAACAGGGGTGGGCGCTTATTGGGGTGTGTGCGCTAATAAGATCGATTACTGTATGTGTTCTGTAAAATCCAGGATCAATAAACGATGTCTTTTCAATTGGAGTTCGAGGAAAAATAAGAGAAGACTTATATTTTTCACGTTTAGTATTTTTACACCTATAAAAATACCATTATATATTGTCAGCTAAATGCAAGGTCGTGTGATATTACATAATCGAATGATTTTCGCCAGACGTACCATGGATTTCCACCGACAGACGTCCCACTTAACATGGCCAATATAGGCGAGTTCTTACATGCACCGTGCAAGTTACGTCTGACAAAAATCATTCGGTTTACATTTCTCGCCTACATGTGTTTTGATGGGTCTCTAGTCGGTTGTTTATGGTGTGGATTTAAATTGCTCTAGATATTCTAATATGTTGTTTAAATGAAAGAAACTTTCAGAATGCACAGAACACATCATATTGTTTCTTTGCAAGCATATTTGTTCAGCCACTGAGCATAACCTTTAAACAATTGGGATGTGCATCTAAAAATTACATGTTGAAGATGTGATTTCAAAGTCAAAGAATTGTGTAACGGTAATGAAAACAAACATCAACTGTTTGTATATTGTTCTTCTCAACACACTATAGAATTCAACTTCCAATCGACAGTTTGATCAATCACCCCCCCATTACATACGTGCCCGCGGCACGTGTAATGCGGGGGTATACCGGCTGCACTGCTGTTTATTTTCTTTGTTTTTGAAAATAATTAAAATAAATTTAAACAAGTGCGGGGGTCATGCCGTGGCGATGTCGCCAACGGTACATTAGAGCCGCCGCCGAAGCCTGCCAACGGTACACTAAAGCCGCCGCCGAAGCCCGCCAACGGTGCATTAAAGCCGCCGACGAAGCTCGGCGGGAGTGGCTAGATCAAAGGGAATAATCCCCTACCAAACGGCATGGGCTTCGACGGCACCCTGCGACCTTTTAGGAGAAGTGTCAGGAAAAATTGCCGCGGTGTGGCTTTTTGCCGCTGCCGACTACCCGCAGTGCCCCATTTGTACCGGCGGCACCAGTATATTCACTTTTTTGTGCCGGTCCTTGCCGTTGGCCTCAACGCGGCGTTGCGCCCCCCCAGGGACCAATAGTTAAACAAAAATTTTATTTTTAGTAACAAATCCACGATAAATCCTCGGTGCCACCGGCACGAAGGTGCTGCCGGCACGTATGTAATGGGGGGTTTAGCGGTGGCCATCTTGAGAATCTCTCTACATGTGCAATTTTTGTGCATGTCTTTCACATTAAAAAATGTGGTCCGCTTGTACACATGAGAAAGATGGTAGGCACCCTTGTTTCATGTACATAAACGCTGTTTTTGACACTGGATAGTGTCAAGAATGCGCAGGAAGATTCTGAAGATGGCCAAGGGTTGGATTTTAAGCTTAATATTGTACAGAAAAAAAACAACACAAAATATCAAGATTCCATTAAACATGATAAATACACGCAAGGAAGCATCAAGGTTAACTTGAAACCACAAGAAACCTCATGGTAAAAATGAGCAAAAACATACCTCCAAATAGACAAAGTGGACAACATATCTGTGAAAACTGGTCCAATCACGGACCCCATATGAGTGATCCCGCAGTGACTTGAGGTGTAGACGAAGCTCTTCCTGCTGACCTTCGACCTTGATAGCTCCGCGCATCTCACCACATTGCTCATAGTGTGTCTGATGCTTGCTGTAGGAAACACATGACATTTAAGAAGGGTTTTATGTTAAAATCATAAGCACAGAACAAAAACAAAGGTTAAGAATATTACTAATATGTTTTCATGTAAAGTGAATTAGCAACGATAAATTGTTATTATTATACACGCAAAATTCACGAAATAATGCATGCATCTGAAAAACCTTTACCATTGTCTACTCCACTCACCTCTGAAGGCGCTCCCAGTATTCCTTACTCCATGGCTCACGTGCAATGGCATCAGAAATGAGACCTGGGTGAATATCCGTGTCGAAGTCAAACACTTCACTCAATGTTTCCCAACTGCAGAAAGTGAAACACAAAGGAATTGAGGTTCATAGAAAGTTATTGAACTCCTGGCCATTTGGAGACATTTTTCAACCCAACCAATTTGATTATTGCCAAACTACGGTACATGTATGTACCTTAGCCATCCATTAAAACAAAAATCAATTTTGTGCTTACACCTTTACCACCATGATGTCAATGACTAAATTTAGCAAATACGTACATGTAACTTATAATCTATGCAACTAAATAAAAATACTTACATGAACGAGAATTTTACATGCACAAGGTCCTTTTTCTCTGTCCATTCATTATTAAGGCCTTTCCTGTAAAGAAAACGATGACCCTCGACTTACATGGTATACATTAAATTGTCACAAAGTCGTCATCGGGGAGAGATTCGCAGTCACATGGATACCCAAGTAAAAAAGCATATACCAACAAAATGTATCAAACCTCGTCACTCTCTTCCATTGTGGAACAATCATCTCAACAGAATTACAAGGAAGAGAAAAAGACTGTTTGCTAAGACAAAAAAGTCTCCACTAGCTAAGGCATGATATCGCCAAGTCAAGAGGGAAGCCCAGCTAGCATTTTGCATGGCTAAGGATAGCTACATAATGAACACCCTTCAGACTAGTCTTGAAGAGCGCAATACCAAGGCATTCTGGAGATTCATCAAGAGTCGAAGACAGGATAACGCTGGAGTGCCCCCCCTATTGGAGAGAGGAAAGTTGTATCAAAAAGTGAAGGCAAAGCTCAGGTTCTCAATAGACAATTCAGCTCAGTTTTCACGAGGGAGGATCTATCATCAGTGCCACGCTTGTTTGGACCTAACTATCCTAACAGCCTTAGAGAAGATACAACGAAGAGGAGCGGTTTTGTCTTGAACCAAAACAAACGCGACTACACGAGTATCTCTACTGCGATAAAGGATCTCAACTGGCCAGAACTCAGTGAGAGATGGAGGCAGCAGAGACTGACAATGATGTTTAAAGTCATGAATGGTCTGGTGGCCATTCAAGCTAATGTGTATGTGAACAGGTCAACATCCAGGCCTAGGTCAACAAATTCAGTGAGACTTGACCAACTCAGAGTTCACACTGACATTTACAAATATTCATTTTTCCCTAGGACCATAGTTGATTGGAATTCACTTACTGATAACATAGTCACCAGCCCAACACTTAACACTTTTAAAAATAGATTAAAATCTTATCCATAACTGTACCTTGCACTCGCCGTGCAAAGCAACCTCATCCTAATCATACTCATTATTGAGTGCTAGGATTATTTAAAAGAAGAAGTCAGTCTTTTTAATTTTATGACGATATATGTTATAACAGTAGATCTCTCATTATTGTTTGATTTTCAACATGCAGTATTCCCATACATATACCTTCATGAGCCTAACATCAAAGGTGGGATTAGTGTTCAAATGCAAGCCCATTGGCTAAATCAGAATAAAAATTATTTTCCCTTCAAAATTATTGACAGTTATGTCAACCCCGAACACTCATGAGTGACCTAACACAAATGAAATTAAAATAATTCACATCTATAAATCCTATACTCAAATGCATACAAATACCGTAACATAGTTCGGGCAATATTAGAAGCTCAGACATGCATAGTCTTTTCAATGCATTTTGCAATCGAAAAGGACTTGCACTTCATGACATAGAATGCTTCAGATAATCCAGTGTTTGAAAAATTTAACCAGTAATGGTGACTTGTGTCAGTAAAATATTCATTTAGATTAGGTTTAAACAGTGTTAACATGCTATGAAATTCACACAAATGATGAATACCAAAACATCATTTGCAAATTTGTTTAAGTTTAGACATCACAAATTGTCTCATTGTTAGTTATTACAGATTTTTTTCTGTGTTCTTTTTGTTCGAGACTTTAATTTGGAAAATTAGAATTGACTTTTCAGTCAATTATATGCCCATGGGTTTTAATGTCCAGGAATACATATGCATTTTATTAAAAAAAAAAAACATGTATTAAGCCTCCACTCACTGAAGGAGTCCATTGAAGCTGATCCTCCAGCGTCGATGTGGCTCGAGGCACTCGAGATTGAGGCCACCAGCAGAAAAAGTACGCCCGTCTGTGTTATATACAGTTGTATCTGGGTGACGTGGGAACTGGAAGAAACCTGAAACAAAACGAAGGTGTGAGGCAAACACTGCAAGATATTTGAAATAAAAATCCATAAAATAAAACATGCAGAAACAGTAGAAGATAGTAGGTTCATTGACATTTACAGAGATATAGTGGTGATTTCTTACCCGTAATTGCATAACCTCAGTCCAAACACATTTTATGTGACTAAGCACAGTGACAAAATTTGGGAAATAGCCCAAATTGGCCAGAAGGGCCAGTATTTTGAAATCTTCACTGGCCCTAGCTCTGATACATTACTGGCCCTGCAAGCGCCGAAGATTCAAAGCATCGCTAGGGGGTGTAGGGGCATCCCCTCCACCCACCACTGAAACTTATTGAATTTATTTAAGAGATTTAGTCAAGTGTCAACTGTCACCATTATCCCGTTGGCATAGTGAAAGTAGACTAGATCAAGTTCTTTGGTGTGGGAGTGGGGGTTCTGCAAAATTCGAACGGCAAATTCTGCCAAGTTTTATGTTTGCCTCCCGGACCATTATCTGGGAAACATTACTGGCCCTTCTAAGGTTGTACTAGCCTTGGGCCAATGGGCCAAAGCCAAATTTTATCACTGCTAAGCATTATTTGCAATTATCAGTACCCGTAAAAGATATTTTGTAACAAAATGGTTTTACAGACTTTATGCAATAAAGCAATATATTCAATTATCAGATATATGCAGAAGTGATATCACCTATACAAAAAAAATAATTGTGTGGACTTTCCAATGAAACATT
Source organism: Streblospio benedicti (assembly GCA_019095985.1). Classification (NCBI taxonomy): domain Eukaryota; kingdom Metazoa; phylum Annelida; class Polychaeta; order Spionida; family Spionidae; genus Streblospio; species Streblospio benedicti. The sequence goes on from CM032661.1 coordinate 28,312,020, forward strand.
ACACATACCATCCTTATCTATTCGGGCTTATTACTTATTGGAAATAAGCCCTTATTCAAAAGCGGCAATAATGCTGACAGATTTTGGAAGCTCTCGATCAATCAAATCATTAGAGACCAAAAACGTTTAGCAGTCAATCAAACAGAGCAGTTTGTAGTCCGTGCAAGGAGGTTCACAGAAATACGGTGCATGTTATTATATGGTGGGTTGACGTTCGAAAGCATACGTGGAGCATGCCTGTTATACGCTAGTTGCCAGTTTTATCGTAAACGGTCCTCTATGAAAACAAATTGATCTTCTGCCACTGAAATGAGCTCAGTTCAACATCGGACTTTGAAGGCTGAGTGAATGGGAAAGCCACGATGTTCACATACCTATGTCAGTCAGGTTTACAGACAGCCACAGTTCACAGCGTCTCTCGTGACGCCTGCCCAGTCGTATAATGAATGCATTGCCAAGGCGATCAGAACCCTCGAAGTACACAGCATCCAGAGCCTAAAAACAATTGATAAAGCTAGTAAAATACAAGGTGTGGAATATAAAAAACATTGAATAGCTCGCAAGAGCAAGCTAGTCATACACTGAATACAAGGGTTTCAAATGATTATATGATCATGTGAGTCAGAAGAAAATACAATGTTCTCAGTACAAAAATGGCAAATGTTTTATCCCCCCTTTGTGTTTGGACCCTACATAGAACATGGCTCAGTATTATTAAAGTAACTAAAGAAATCTTTTTTCAAGCCTCTTTCTCTCTCTCACGCACATTTTTAGCAAGCATATTTCTACCACGATAGACATAGCTGAAGACAGGTTTTACAAACCTAAGCTTCCATTTCACTTTATCATGTGGCCCTGGTGGAACTTGAACTCACGACCCCATGTTTGTGAAACCAGAATGATACCATCATACCAAGCCCTTTTGACATGCAAACTTGCATGATTATTGCAAACTGACTGAATACATTTGTTGTGCATTTGTTGAAAAAAGGATTCTTGAGTTATTCCGTACATGTACTTGTACATATTTTTTTCTTTTTTTTTAAATATATTTTTTATTATAGATATAATTTTGTTATAGTTGTGTGGTGTATTTAAATTATTTGTTAAGGACATTTGATAACCAATTCGTAAGCATTGTCCCAAATAGATAAAGTAACGCACTTATCCAATCTTATCTTCTCAATCAAATAATCATATCACAAATGCATGCCTGATTACATGGAGCGTAATGAAGCAGTACTTTTATTGTTATGTGGTGCTTATCAATTATCAATGTCATACCCTATTGTAAAACCAATCCAGACCATAGTTCTTTATTAGACTACCCATTTTTTTATGTTATAACGAAACAATGGCAAAAATAAATGAACCAAAATAGCATTTTATCATCATCCTTAATTAATGGAATGTTTTTAAACCTTATTGGTAAAAACTCAACATCACAAGGATATTAGAACAAAATAATTGTGAAAAAACAACAACACATAAATTCCTTTTCCTCATCAACAATGTTAAGCATTATATGAACCTTCAAAAGACATTCATAAAAAAAGTAAGTCATATGAAAAGAAGGTGACACAGCTTTATAGGTCTATATAGGTCTACTACATACTAAGTATCTTTATACGTCTACTAAATGAGAATGAATTGGTTGCAGAGTTCACTGGCCCAAATTAGAGTGAATCAGACTGAAGATAAATTATTACCATATCACCATCTTAGCCAAAACTACACTATTAAAAGTAAAGAAGTCTTATGAAGTAGATGCTCAAATTAAAAACAATTTTGGATTATGCAATGTTTAGATGACCGGCTCTTTTAGTAAACAAGACAGCATGGCATTTTCTACTTGATTTCAATGTAAAATATCTATTATGCATCAAAAATATATGTCTTATTTTTCTTACACTTACAATGGAACAGGCATAATTTATTACAGACCAAACATTATTTTGGCTGAGCATTATCTTTAACATGGATTGTAATTAATGTAATTAATTAAGTGAATCACAAAGCAATTACAATTACATGTATTTTATAATTAATAATTTTGTATTTTAAAAACTAAATTTCCCTGCGGCCACTGGAGCCAGTGATCCAGGTTTATAACAACGCAAAGTGTAGTGTCTACTCTCCTATGGTTGGGTACTGTGATGAAGCGATTTTAAAAGAAAAATGTTGGCCCTCAAAAGTAAGTAGGAATTGCATTAAAATAAATAATAGTTAACATATTTTATTTAGCATTTTTTGTAAATGGTGTTGTACATCAACGACCTTTGGTGCTTGACCATCTACAACTCAATATCACCTACATTTGGATCCTCTGAGAGAGGCTGTGGCACTTCCATCTGCTCCGCAGACTGGCGGGATTTCTGACCATAACCTGCAGCACGGCCATCTGATCTGGCCCTCACTGATCCACCTACACAAATATATCAATCAATCAATCTATCAATCAAATCCTAAATTTATTTAAGAAGGCCCTAATTATTCCTCATTCAGGAGGTGTGGTTGGCTACCCACTCTACATCTCAACTGTTTCTGAGTCCTCCCCAAGCCTTTCAGTCATTATGATCTATGAGACCCATGAGCTGCCTATGACAAGATCATTTCATTTACAATGGAAAACTCTAGAAGCCTGTCCCCCCATTTCACCTGCCAATTGCATATCCACTAATGACTAATGGACGTTCTCATGTCCAGCTCTCTCAGTGTCAATATTACCATTCCAGTCACCATCAAGACATAGAAAATCCCTAAATGGGACAGGACATTTTTGCCTGTTATACGCCTTATAGTACATAGGCATAATAATTGCTTCTAATGTAATAGAGGAAAATATATAATGCAACTTTCTCTTACTATGGAAAGCAGAAATAAAACAAAAATGGTCATTGTAAAAGTATGCCATTTCTAGCAAAACAGTGAGTGAAAACACCCAATCATTAGCTAACCCAAAGGCAGAAGATGCAAGTTTTCAGGCCCTACCACTGGCACATGGGTTCACCACACTAGATTATTTGTAAGTTTGTTTGTATACAAACAAAAACATATGCAGTCTCTATTACTTTGAGGACTAGACCCTAAATTGAGGACTAATTTAAACAGGGCCTGCTTGAAAAAATGCGGATAGATAAATACAGATAAATGAGATTGTCTTTATAGTTTATAATACTGCAAAACTTACCTTTTTTTAACTTCCATTGGCGCAGACTGTACAGGACATAAAATAGATATTTTTTTATGTAGAACCATCTACCTATAAAAAATAATACAATTTTATCAGCATACTTAATGCAAGTTTGCTATAGCAAAATGTGAGTCACTTTATAGTCAAATTGTAGCTTTTCCCTTTGGATATTGTTTTTATATATGTAGTACATTATGGCAATTACTTTTCCCATAGTCAGGTTCTATATATCTATATATCTATATATAGTGACACCAGGCGATAGGCTCGAGGCGATAGGTGCTTAATTGGTGTTGATTGGCTAAATGAGATTACGGACATCTTTTAGATGGACATAGCTAGTATATATCTGCTTTCCCCGTCATTCCGAAATGTGTTTCAAACCGACACATCACTAAAATGTACATGTTTGTGTCGGTTTGAAAATATGTCGCAATGACGACGTGCGAATGTAGATCTAGTATAGCTCCCAGCTAGGACTAGGTATAGCTTTATATATAGGTTCTAGTACTTTTAATACTATACATGTAGGTGCAGTTGCCAGTCTCGACATGTGTCAGAGTCTCGTCACGTCACTGAAATATACGTGTGACAAGACTCTGATGAATGTCGAGACTCTGGCGACCACATGCATCTATATATACTAAAATTATAGTAGATATAGTAGATATAGGAGTCATATAGAATCGGCTATAGATGATTGATATTAATTATACGGATAATTATATGTTCAAATACGTCAAATGAGAAAAGACATGCATTAATGCTTTGCCTGGCAGTGCAAAAAACAAGTGTAACCAAAATTGGTCTTAATCCAAATTATGATTGTAACAACTGTACCTGGCTGTGCATAGATTCCAAGCAGTGGAGGGGTATTTTGCTGTCCCAATATAAATATCACAAATATTGCGACTGAAACAGCAGCAATTTCCCACAACATGTTGCCAGGTATATCCCCTATTCTTCAGTAGAGGATTACATAAATGACAAACTGCGTCAGTATAGATTTACTAAGTATTAGACGTGTTTTATCAAAATAAACACTACACCTTGCACTTTGTCAAAACCACTATGTATTTAAGCCTTTATCAATATTTCATATTACGCAGCATTGCCGATAAAGGCTACAGATGACATATTTCTGGCTGACTGACCTTTCAACCCGCTGTGAACTTTGACATAGTTGTACACAGGAAGCCACACGTTGCAGCAGGCCAGTCATTCATTTGAGAAGCTGACAAAAGGAAAATGTTGAAATTTGCGTGTTCTTTGCTGCTAATTGCAGTTTATACTGCACACGTAAGTGAAATGAGTAATTCATATATAAAACTTAAGCATTTAATCATATCTAGGTAAATAGTATGTCTGTAAATGATAATATTCTATTGGCAGAACCTCTTCAGACTTCATTTATGATTTAATCTGAGAGTGAGACTGAGTGAGTAGCAGTAGATCTACTTAGTATATTATTATCAGACTATTCAGTATTTATAACAGGGTGGGGTATGAGGATTTTCAAAAAATACTGTGAAAAAATCAATAGCCCCCCTCATATGTCTGAAAAAATTGGTAACCACCCTCAATTTCATAATTTCATAAAAAAATTGATGACACCCCACCCCCCTCCCCCAGTGGACAAAAAAAAAAGTTTTCACCCCATTACGGTTGAAATTAGGTTGAAGTTAAGTGTGTTACACGAACGTAAAATCCACATGAATAGACACCATTTTTACTTCCCCTAAAATATCGTGTAAAAATTGATCAATATCTACGTTGATTTCATAGATGGGTCTTTACTCCCCCTCAAATCCACTTGATGCATGTGCACTTGTTTATATTTACAGCCGCGCGATTTTAAGTGCTCGAGCGCAGCCCGCTCAAATGCAATGGCGTATAGGTAGAAAACTTGCCTAAGTGAAATATTTTTGTTAATAATTGATTTTCGTGGATATATATCAAGCTAACCAACACAAATTCACAGTGGATACCACATAAACAGATTTTATAAGGGTCTACCGAAGCACAGTTACGTCTGCACCATGTATCACACAATATATTCCATGCTGAAATGTGCCAAGTCTTTGACCACGTTTTCTGGACGTTTCTGGACGTTTTCTAGCAAGCCGGTTCCGTTTTGGATATTGAATGTGAGCATTATAATAAATAATTTTGTTTGATTTATTTTGTTTTTGATTGCCTGATGGTATTATTGTAGGATGGCGGGAAGTGATAAAAACATCTTGGGGATTGTTCACAAATTACGTCAACCAAAATTTGACCATTTTTGACCCCCCTCGTCAGCTTTTGGTCAGCTTTCGACCCCCCCCCGCGGCTGACGTCAGCATTTTATTCGCTTGTCCAGGTCATCTGAATAATTATTTAAATTGCTTTTTTGTATATTTTTTTCATATGATTATTTTATCAATTTGTCAGTGCTCATGATGCACTTAAATTGAAACATGCAGAGAGTGAATGAAAAAATAAGACACTTTATAATATATTATTACTGCATTTTCAAGATTCTTTCACTTCCACTTCTCACAAAATATATCAATCATCTCATGTACAAAGGCCTCTGTGAATTTTACCTTTTTAATGTATCACTTTTTTGTGCATAATGCACTCTTTTTTTCTAGAAGTTGTAGCAGTTGTAGCTGTCTACAGTTTTTTATTTTTATTTTTATTTCCCTGGAATTTTGTATATTTTTCAAATTCTGTTTTAGTAAAATTGGGATAAAAGCTGACGTCAGCCTGTGGCAACCCCCCCTTGTCAGCTTTTCGTCAGCTTTTTCGCTGACCCCCCCCCCCCTGCTAGCGTAATTTGTGTAAAAATGACATCTCTGACCATTTCAAACCGATGGTGGAAATAAAATGGATAATCCATTTAAAAATACCCCCATATTTCCACCATCATATCCACGTAGAAAAGACTAGTAAAATACCCCCACATCCACGTAGAATCTAAGAAAGGACCCAGAAATACCCCCATATTTCCACCACCAATTCAAGTGTAAAAATGTTGCTGGTTCCACCTTTTTTTCCCACCAAATATCCAAGTGGATAAGGATGCTTCGTTTCTACGTGGATTCCACCATAAATTGCCCACTGGGCCCCAAATAGTTACTGCAATATCATTAATTCATTAATTAAATTGTCATTTTTATTACAGAATCCCTAAAAAATAGGGGTAAATTTTCTGTAAAAAATGGATACCCCCCCCCCACCCCCTCTCAAAAGTGAAAAGTGTGTGACAAAATTGATAGCCCCTCCAAACATTGTGACGAAAGTTCATGTCCTGCCCTAAAATCCTCCTACCCTCCCTGTCAAAAATACTGAATGGTCTCTTAGATCTATAGATATATATATATATATTGATTTTTTTTATGTTGATAAGTTCTATAACAATTACAGGCTGATGAGAAAGTGACTGTTACCCATAAGTGCTTTTTCGACATCAAAATAGGAGAGGAGAATGCAGGTGAGGTGCAATACAATTGCTAAGAACACGTATTTATTTTTTACTAGATCTATGTTTGATAATCCTTAATGTTATGCTCATTGGCCGAACAAGTATGCTTGTAGAGAACCAATGTGATGTGTTCTATGCATTCTGAAATTTTCTTTCATTTGAACAGTGTAATAAATAAAGTATGTAGAGCGATTTGAATACCACGCAACAAGATGCCGACATATACTCAACAAAACACGTGAAGGAGCAAAATGACAATTGAATGATTGGGCAGACGACGTAACTACGCGGTGGAATTAGCTTAGACATAAAAAGCTGTCTATCCCGCCAATGTTAAACATAATGTCTGTCGTAAGGAATCCACATTACGTCTGGTGAAAATCATTAGATTATGCAACATCGTGTGACCTTGTGATTTAGGTACTGGTAGCAAGATAGCGTGGTATTTTGAAAGGTGAAATACGGATCAAATGTGGAAAATATGAATATTATTTTTCTTACACTGGTAATGGGAAAGGCATTCTTCATTGATACTGGGCTTTACTTAACAAATATTATAATATAATGGCTGAGCATTATCTTTAATTGTAAAGGCTAATCTGCCCTTATTCAAGTCAGATCTGTAGATGTTTGTGTGATATAGTGCCCCATCCACAGCTTAAAATTTAATAGCATCCCATTACTAAATTATACTATTATATTTGTTCGTAAAAATGGAATTTAATAGTTCCTACATAGATTTGTGATTTGCATATTCCTATTTTTTACCTCACCTGTATTTTCATTCAAATTTCATCATTGTTTCACAGAACTTGTATGTCTATGTGATCATCATTCCATACTTGATACATGTCACTGGGGGTAAAATTGACCCCGCCCCAGGGGATTATCAAACTTTTAGTTAACAATGAGAGCAACAATGTGGTCAGGCTGTTTTGTCATTCTTTCCTTGGGAATGGATAGAAGTCATAGTGCAACCTGGTCTTCTGTACAGTCAGTTTTTAGTCATAATGCAAACTGATTTTCTTAATTAAAGTATTGTGTGGCTAGAAATTAGTGAAACTTTGTCTCTTTTTTGCTAAAAATGAACATAGTAGATACATGTAAGCGATTTAGGCTCTCATAGAGCCTCTTGTTTTATTTATGTTTACCAACTTAGATGAAGATTATTAATTTAGGTAGATTCGGTCACCAGAGTTTCGACATACGTCAGAGACTCGTGATGTATGTAGAGACTGGTGATCGCATCTACACAATTATTTTAAATGGGCCCCTGAGTGATTATTTAGACAATCTTGATTGACCATAGATCTGTTTGGGTGACTCAATTGATCAAATGGCTTATATTCTGTGTGAAGAGCAGCACCCTCGAAATCCTTTTAAATATCTTATTCTCTGATAACACAAACTTACTTGAATTTATTTAAAGATAATGCTCAGGCAAAAATTAATGTATTCTATAAAATCCAGTATCAATAAAAGATTACTTTCCATTACAAGTGTAAGGAAAATAAGACTCATGTTCTTTGCGTTTAATATTTATTACATGTACATGTTACGATGATGTATGAAGATCTATAACATATATACCGTGCTGTCTATGTAGCTGAAACACAAGGTCGTGTAATGTTGCATAATTGAATGATTTTCGCCAGACGTACTGTGGATTTCTAACGGCAGACGTCTCATTTAACATAGGCGATACAGGCAGCTTTTTACGTGCACCGTGCAAGTTACGTCAGATGAAAATCAGTTTACATTTCTCCATTCAAGTGTTTAGATGTGTTTCTGGCGGGCTGTTTCTCTGGTAGTATATAAATTGCTCTAGATAATTTGTACATGCTGTTTACATGAAGCAAACTTTCAGAATGCACTGAACACATCATATTGCTTCTGTGCAAACATAATTGTACAGCCACTGAGCTTAACCTTTAACTAACTTCTTATCTATGTACAGAATTTGTACTCCAGTTTGGATTAGTTGTCCGTCTTGTATATTCAGAACGTTAACTACAATATTCAATCTTGTCTTGTTTAGGCCGTATTGTGATGGGTTTATTTGGCGACACTGTACCCAAGACAACTGAGAACTTTGCCTCGTTGTGCGAAGGAAAACTTGGATTTGGTTATGAAGGATCAAAATTTCACCGTGTCATCAACCAGTTTATGATCCAGGGTAAGTAATAGAGATGCACAAGTTATCAACTAAATCAACTACAGTAGGCATATGGTTTTCAAGCTAAGGCTGTCATTAACTTTTCGGTGCAAAAATAACACTGAATGTGAAATACCATAAAATGACAGACTAGAATATATATCAAAAGCTTCATTGCACAAACACATTAGGTGTTTATATCATTGAATTAGAAGCACAATAGTGTATAGGTGCACTATTCTGTGTATTTGAAAAATCAATTCAATTTGAAAAAGTACCGCAGTTCTTAACTTGCTAGTATTTTGTGGTTTTTGTAAAAAGTCAAAATAAAGGAAGTGAACCAATTACATGTATAAACATTCTTATGCGGTAATGCCAGAAATAGTGTACCGGGTAAACTACTGCAAGATATTTGTGGTATTGAGGAAATAACAAAACGTGCAATCATTTCAGTGACAGGCATACTTTTAGATTTCTTATCTAGTGCATATATGAAAATAAAACCAGTATATAAAAAAATTATCTTCAAAAATTAATGTTGTGTGTACAAACGGATAAAATGTATCCCTAACAAGATTGATAAAAGCTTACTGCTCGAGGCTTACTGCATTCGGTTTCTAGTCTCTTCATATTTATTATACTGCAGGTGGTGACTTCACAAAAGGTGATGGCACTGGTGGTAAGAGCATCTATGGTGACAAGTTCCAGGACGAAAACTTCAAGCTGAACCATTATGGTCCTGGCTGGCTCAGCATGGCTAATGCAGGTACTTTGAACCTAAACTATTTTACATTGTAACTTGATATAAGCAGGGCTCTGCCAAGGTTAAAATAACATGGGGAGAATTCTCGAAGTAGCCCGGAAAATTTGGGAAGATTTTCCAAAGTAATGGAAAATCAGAAAAAATAGACAATTGAAAAAATGACGAACAAAAATTGTGAAAATACCAATATTTTATTTCAACGAGTGACAAGTCAAAAGAAGTATTTTATTTAAAAAAAAAGACAAAAAACATTAAAAAAAAATGTCCAAACCTGCTGACACTTGCATCATTTGCATTAATTGCTCCAATACATACTGCAGATTAATATAGCAGAAATTAGACAAGTTCTTGATCTACTGTAGAATCTTCACAAAACGAACGTTGTTTATGTGGTTTCTCGTCTGCCATCTTCGGCTTTCTCTCGCACGTGAACTGCACAATGAGCTGTTTGTTATTTTTAGCACGCTGAGACTAGCACAACGAGATTTGTTGAGGTCGACGATTTGCAGCGCCACGTTTTGGTGATGAAGAGAACTACTTCTAAAAACATGGCGGCCATGCTGGTCGGAAATCGAGAGATCGTAAAACTAACCAAAATTAATATACCAAATAAGATTAACAAAATTAGAGTGCGAGAATTATCGCAACTACTGGAAATTTCATGCGAGATTATTATTATTTTGGCGAGAATCTTGCAGGATCGCGGCCTTGGCAGAACCCTGTATAAGACTTTTCATAGAGCAGGTTTTGGGTAAAATGACACCTATTTAGTAATTGTCATTCCTTTAGCTGACAGTTTATGTATTGGAATTTTTATTTTTTCAGGTCCTGACACCAATGGTTCTCAGTTTTTCATCACCACTGTGGAGACTCCTTGGCTGAATGGCCGCCATGTTGTGTTTGGGAAGGTCCTAGAGGGCATGGATGTTGTAAGTGTTCTGTGAAACAAGATAAATGTATTTCACTATTGGATTACAATATGTTCATTTGCCTCTCTACAGTCATTTATTCCTCCTGCAATGAAGTAACATTTTTGTACAGTTGATATCTTCATGAATCAAAATAGCACAATACATTTTCTACTTTGAAAAAGCATAAATAGTAAGTAACTAGTCCATAATAAAGTAAAAATTTCAGATCTCAAAAACGTTAAGGACTAAAATTGTGATGTAAGGTCATTGAATAATACAATAAATGTAAACACAAATTTGTTGATATCAAAACTTGTCCTCAAGAACATGCTTAAAGGGACATAAAATATTATATTGATGTTTTTGTAGGTGAGGAAGATCGAAAATACTGACACAGATGTGTCTGACAAACCAAAGAACGATGTTGTCATTTTCAAATCTGGGGTACTCCCAGTTGACGCACCTTTTGAGGTGGATCTTAAACCAGTAGAGTAAAACAGCTTGGAAAAAATAAGATCTTAAGATTTGCAGTGTAAATGTATATTTTTGTAATTATACATACAGTTGCTGATATTTGGAAATCAATTGAAATTAGATGTGATAAGAATATTTTGTGTCCAAGAACAAAAATAAGATGAAATATTTTTTCTACTGAATTTTTATATGGAAAAAATACATATCATATTACAGCATTTTAGAGGTATTTCTACTGATATTGCAATACAAGTGCCAACGTCTAACACTAGCATTTATTATACCAGTATTTTTTTGTAAAAATTTATTTACAAATATTTATTAAAATATTGACGAATTTTTCTTGCATGTGTGATGGAAGCATGAGTTTGATCCTTTTTTTTCATGGCATGATTATCAAAGTTTTCATAATGTGTGAGTGGCTACATTGTATTTATTGAATGTAGATAATAGATATTGTAACGTTTACTATTTCATAAATATCAAAATAATTTAGTCAGTTTAACATCATCTATGGTGTGAAGTCATAAATATCTATGTACAAATTAGATCTGGCAAGAAAGTAGTTTTGTAGCAAAAATGTGCACTAAGTGGAAATACTGCTGAATATAAATTATATTGTAAAATATCAAGGTCTATTAATCCATACGTGTTCAATAATCTCACTTCATTCGTGAAAAGTTATAAATGCTATCGTTGGCATTCCAATAAGTTTTAACTAACATTTTGAGATCAGTCAACATACACAAGTAACAATGTCTGCGCCTGCATCTAGGAAAAAAAAACTACTATTATATACACACACACACACACACACACATATATATATATATATATATATATATATATATATATATATATATATATATATATAAATTCTATATATATGTGTGTGTGACCAACTTGTAGTGGGTAGAATTCTATTGAGAAGTAGTACCAAAATTGTATAGAAGCAGTATTTTATGTATTTTGTCATGTTTTTAAGGTTTTGTAATGGAGCCAAATAAAAAAGGAATTTATTTCAACTTTGAAACCACGAGTTTGCGTTTATTTTTATTTGAAATCCATGCTATAATTACCAATCATAAAATAATAGTATACAGTAGTAATCAGGCTGGTAAGGAGCTCCAATCATGCAAGTTAGGCAAGCCTTCATTTGTTTTCTGTAGTTATCCAATATTTTTTTGCATGTCATGGAAACTTTCTTTATCGAAGGTCAATAAATCAATATTTTTCTAATTACGATGTAGTGTGACATTCAAAAGCCGTACCATCTGGAAACTGAAATTCATTAAGGGCATTATTCCACATTTGAATTTTGAGGGGATGTGAAATACTCCAGATACCAAGGTCCTCCTTTCAGATCTGTTGGGCACCTTGCAATTATTCGCCTTTAATTTACATCTCAATGACCCCATTTATTGAATTAAATTTGCCTCCAGATTAATTACATTTCTGAAAAATATAAACCTTTCCTCTTTCATTTGATACAGTGAGCATTCACAAATTTAAGAAAGATGAGTATGTTGATTTTACATCTTTGAACGGTCTCAAAAAATGGATTGGTGATTCCACATCACTCACTACCTGGACTACTGATTACATATTAACGGTCTAAGCAAACCTGATCAATTATTGTTCTGTGATGCAATGCAAGCATTTCTTGACATGTCCCTGCATTTACAAAAATCGTAATACTCAATACGGGATACAACTCTGTGAAATGAAATGTTTTGCAATGGCTAGTGTTAGTAGTTACTGAATTGCAAGCACATCACTCTGTATCTCCTGTGCGAGTTGCGTCTGGATATTACTCAGTTTGTTCTTCAACACAGAAAGTCCAGACATCACAATAGCCTCAGGCTTCAAGGACCCACAAGTTTCTACATTGAACCAGAACTTGTTTGGTTTTCCTGATGGGTCGAATGGCGCCTCATCTGAAAAGTATGTTATTTTTATGTGAATTTTAAATGCTTCAAAAAACAAAAAGAAGCATGAAAATTACAAAAATCAAATTTAGTCAATTTAAAAAATTACAATTTACATTGTATGTGACAAAGGTCATTTCGCGTGACCAGACACATGGGACCGAGTTTAGTAAGCAATTAAGAAACCATGTTACTACAATTGTTTCAAATAACAAAGCTGTGGGTGATTAACAGCCATGGATAAATGTAATCTGTTTAGCATTTATTGTAAATACAAATTATTCTCAGCATAGCTTTCTTAGTTAGGTATGGAGATGAGCTAATACTTCAGAAAAGTTATGTGAAGTAGTCAAAAAACTATTTTCAGTCACGAATCATTATTTACTTACGTTGATCTTCATCTAGGAGTTCCGAAAATTCACTTTTAGGCCTAAAATACAAGAATACCAAAGTGTTACTCACAAAATAATTCATGCGAATTCAATTAATCATTGAGAAAATCCATCAATTCATCAAAACTAGAGAAATGTAGACTAAACAAAAATAATTTTTCTTATTTTGGCTATATCAAATACAATGTTTGTTCTAATAAATTCTGAAATTCTTTCCCTTTACTTTGCCTTTGACATACATATATATAGGTACTTGAAAAAACCAACTACCTACTATCAACCCAAACCCAAAATCTCACCCACATTTGCTTCATACATTTTAACTTTCAACAATTACATATTTTGCTGAACAAAATATTACCGGTGTACCTCATACTCAATATATTTATCTTTGCGCAATTCAAAAACAATTAATTAAAATCTTGTTGTGTGACACAATGCAAAAATGCCCCCATAAATGCGATAATCGCTCCACATGCATTGTGACAAGACTTACACTATGATAGTCTATCTCAAACATCAAATGCACTCTCGGTCAAATATTTCCTTCTTATATTGAATTGATGCTCATTAAATAACCTTAATCTAAATTTTTACCGAATAAAATTTTTCAAACTCGTAGAGTTGAAGTATTGATTGTTCTTACCATTCTTCTGGTTTCGGGTATGTTGTGTGTCTCAAAGCATTATCTGGGTCATACTCAAATGACACACCACATGTTGGATTCCACTTTGCATGTTCTTTGGCAAACCCCTTCCTGGCGAAGGCTCGAAGCTTTAACTCCTGGCCCTTACGTAATTTGCAAATCAGAATGTCTAGAAAAATGGAATAATAACCACTTCAGAGTCTAGTCTTAGCTTTAAAATTACTGTACACATAATAAAAGATGTAATTATGGTCATTCATAATCATTTTCTTACATTTCCATTTCAAACTATGACTCTTTTATATTTTGTATCAACTGAATTTAAAATGCTGTCTTTTTTTTGAACATTTAATAAATGATCCCTCCTTTTCTCACCTTCAGTCTCGGCGTAGTCTCCTTCATCCTCTCTGTGTCTTGATGTCACCTGAAAAATAAAAATATTAATATACCCATCAGCACACGCCCATCAAACCTCTCCTGATATATGGCAGTTCACAGTTTAGAGTAGGATATATAGTGGACACCAAAGAGACAGAAAAGGAGACGAGACTTGCTAACTAAATACATACCGGTAACTCAAAACCTGGATGATACTATGGAATAATTGTGCAACACATAAGCGGATACTGCAAACGTCCAATTATCCAACATTGGTATCTAGTAGAGGTGGGACATTCGGTGGCCTTTGAACCTTCGGGACACTTTACCGAACAAACCTTCGAACGTTTGTTGATAAGTAGGTAAGCAAATAATGAACTAACAATACACCATCCTCAATAAAAGTGTTAATTGAAACCTTACTATCGTGTACATGATTACACTCCGAAAATATAAATCTTATAACTAGGAGACGCGGCAATGTAATACAAATAATAAAAAGCAGACAATCAAGTGGATATTGAATCATTTGGTTGAGATTTAATGATACTACCACTTACATTTTTAACATTTACTTAACGTTGCGGTCACCATCACGGGACCTTCAACAGAAGTGACTTCTTCTGGTCTTTTTTTGATGACGTCACACGGCGCTTCGTCTGACGGGTGGAATTCCCGTCAGACAGCAGGTGGAGGAGGGTCGGGGGGATGCTCTTGCCTTGGTTAAGGTTTAGCTGCGGTTGGTGCTTGTAGATCTCTACTGCTTCTAGGATCTTCCTTCGGTGTATGTTATCCTCTCTGCCGATGATCTTCGCAGAGTCTTGATTGAACAAGTGTCCTGTACTGCTGGTGTGGATTTGTACAGCTGACTGAGAGGATTTCGGGTCTAAGTGCTCTTTCAGGCGGGTTTCCAGGTTTCTGCCCGTTTCCCCTATGTACGTCTCCTTGCAGCTGGGACAAGAGATGTTGTATATAATCCCACACGTCTTCTTGGGATCTTTCTTGTCTTTGGGGCGTACTAATAGGTTACGTATGGTATTGAAGGGCTTGTGGAACGAGGGAATGCCATGTTTTTAAGCACTCTTTGGACAGCTTCAGAAGCACCTTTAATGTACGGTAGTTTGACCGGGAACTTCTTGCGTGTCGACTCACTCGGTTCAGTCGGTTCCTTGTTCTTCTTGGGCGGGATCTTAAAGGCCCATGGTTTATAACCATTGATCTTGAGTACCTAGTTTCTTTTCTGCGGTCTTCTTCATCGGTCACCAATTGTTCTTCTCTTCTCAGTAGAGTTCGGACGACGGAGCGCTTATGTTCTAAGTGGTGATTGGATTCCCAGTTGAGGTACTGATCAGTATGGGTTGGCTTTCGGTACACATTAACTTTCAGGGACCCATCTTCCAGTCTCTCTATGCATGTGTCCAAAAAGGCTAGCTTGCAGTTCTCTTCTTCCTCTATGGTGAATTGGATGCTTCTATTCTGGGAGTTCAGGTAGCTGGTAAACTCTTCGATTCTGTTTTGGGGAAGCACCGTGAATGTGTCATCCACATATCTAAACCATACGGAAGGCACTACTGGGGGGTTCTGTAAGGCTCTCTCTTCAAACTCTTCCATCATCAGATCAGCTACTGCTGGTGATACCGGCGAACCCATGGGAGCTCCTTGTACTTGTCTGTAGAAGACTCCATTGCAAACAAAGTAGGTGGTTTCCAGACAAAATCTTAGGATAGTCATGATTTGTTCCACATCTAGTTCGCATCTTTCTGGTAGAGTCTCATCCTCAGAAAGTCTCTTATGGATGACCCTGTGACGTCATCAAAAAAAGACCAGAAGAAGTCACTTCTGTTGAAGGTCCCGTGATGGTGACCGCAACGTTAAGTAAATGTTAAAAATGTAAGTGGTAGTGTCATTAAATCTCAACCAAATGGATATTCCTACTACTAAAAACAGTCTTCATAAAGATACTAATATTTATGTTTAATAATTCTTGCAGGAAACAAGTGGCAACATTTAATTTTGAGAATTGTCTCAGGACTAATATTTATGTTTAATAATTCTTGCAGGAAACAAGTCGCTGTATACATGTATATCATTTGTGGATATAGAGCGCTTTTTATTTGTTCCAAGACAATTCATGTGTAGGCTATGTGTAAGCTAGGTGTGGAAGGATGGCTCACAAGGCTAGTTCAATCAACGTACGCCAAAGTGCAAGTAGTGTTTGGGTTGGAGAGTGGACTACATTAAAGAATTTAGTGTTATTGTTGAGGTACATCGGGGTTCAGTTCTTAGTCCACTACTGTTCATTATTGTCCTAGAGGCCCTCCCATATAGGCTAAGTCTGTTGAAGAGATGTCAGAAAAGGAGAATGTATAACAGACTGGTATGGAGGCCAAGGAACTATGTGTAAACATGAGTAAAACCAAATATCTGGTCTCTCGATCACACCTTGACATTACAGGGGCTAACACAATGATTGATAAAGTAGTAGACATGTATCAGGGCCACTAAATTTGAACATCCAATCATTGGATAACCCAGGTCAAAATTAGGTGACCCGACAGTCAAGGCACAGATATCAGTATCAATAGCATTCCCCAAAAACTGATAGAATTCAATATTGGGCCACCTACAGGGAAATCTTTGTAACCCAGCCAGTTTTCTGGTAACCTTGAGTTACGGGGCAACCACTTATATCAAACCTTGTTAACAAACTACTCAAGCGTGTCGAATATCCACATGCTGTGTGCCTGATGGGAGTAACAAGAAACTCCATTCTTGGTAACAATAAGTACCCCGTTATTAGGTGTTCATGTACACAACAGGTGAATTGAGATTGATGGTGTTCTCAAACCTGAACCTGATAACATATAACCAAGATGTAGTGCCAACACCAGGCCAATTGATGGCAGGCTAATCAAGGAGGTCCATGTAGGCGATGTCAGTTTGGAGGTGTTGACAGAGTTCTGCTAATTAGGTAACAAGCTGTCCAGTGATGGAGGCTGTGAGCTCGTTTCAACTATTAGATGCAAGACTGCTTGGGGCAAATTTCGTGAGCTCCTGCCAGTACACACCAAAATAAGCATACATGTATACCTTTATCATCAAGAGGCAGAGTATACCTCAAGAGTATACTCCACCTGTTCGTCATGCGATGACAAATTGATAGGATATTAGTTCATCTTTCTTTGCTCACAACACTAGATTTTTTTAAATACATTTACAGTTTCGCCAAACAACTGTTGGCATCCTCAGAATGTTCTTCCCGCGCAATGTCACAAGTCAAATATTCTGATCCTGAACGAGGATGGAATCATAAACTCGCGAGAGTTGGTGCCCCCCCTCGTCCCTGTTCATAACCTGCTTGCAGGTTCGGATGTGTACAGACTCTTTGATGGTCCTGGTTTTCCATTCACTTTCTCTGTCTATTATTCTGGCTCCCTCCCAGTCTATCTGATGGTTGTGCTGGTTTGCATGGTTCAGGATCAGAATATTTGACTTGTGACATTGCGCGGGAAGAACATTCTGAGGATGCCAACAGTTGTTTGGCGAAACTGTAAATGTATTTAAAAAAATCTAGTGTTGTGAGCAAAGAAAGATGAACTAATATATTTCATACCAACACAATGAACACATTCAAGAATATAAAATTGATAGGAATTGGAAATGTCTTTTGAAATCCAAAGCAAGTACTTCATCTTACAGTAAAACTTCATAAACTTACTGGCACACATCGTGGGTTAGATGAAATGAGGTCAGCAGACGTGACATGACGTGTCTGATCATCTGTACAGCGCACATCCAGTGTAAACTCTACTGAACAGTCAGGGCAGAACTCATCACACGTGCAATCCTAAAAAAGTAACACAGCATTTAAGAATGACAATGAAAGCATGAGCAGTACATTAAATCAGGGTTAGTACACTCCAACTACCGGGTACTTAATTTTCCAAGGTTTTCCAGGGGTATTCTGACCTAAAAAGTACCATTTTCCAGGGGGATTAGATAATTTTCCACGGTAATTTTAACCCATTACACCTCACGTTTTATTACATGATAGCCTTTGTATCCTCGCAAATATTTGCAGCGTAGCGCGTATAAAATCTTTCCATTTGTCGGAGCTGCTTTGCCAACTTTAAACTGCCGTAATTTCCATAAAAATGCTCGTATTTCAATCATCTCTTCACCAAAATACAAGGAAACCATTATGGCTTACCCCATTCCCAATTTCAAATATGCTTTAAAACGAAGCATCACATTTCCAATGGTAAAAGGAAGCCCTGTTCGGATCGTTTAGGACTGTGGTATTTGCAGCGTGTTTGCAGCGTAGCTTCGGAGTAGATGCATGACAGTAATTTGGAAAATAATTAAAAATATTAACGGGTGTTTTTGAAATTCATATTTCTCATCAAGATTGAACCTTTATAAGTATGTCTACAAATGCGATCAAACATTGGTGTTTTAGCATTTGGTGCGATATGGCAAACATGGCACCATTTGTAAGTGCAACTTAATGCTGTCAAATGAAACTTCTTTATATTCTCTTAAACTAAAAGCTAAACATTAAAAAAAATTGTGCACGACAATTCCTTATATGGTTTTACATATAGTTATCTAGTTTTAATCACGATGGCACCGCTGCTACAGCCCAAACGAATGACTTGTATGACGAAGCTTTTGACACCCAAACACGTGAAATGGTGCGGCCGGTTTAGGCCGATTTGAGGGAGAGGGCCTGTGGCCGGTCTATTAGGTCGTTTTGAGGGGTAAAGGGTTAAGAGGTATAGTCCTAAAAGCAAGGTTCACAACTACCCACCTCCCCCTAAAAGAATAGCCCAATTTTACCCAGGTTTTTAAAACAGGTTAAAGTGGGTAAAAGCTGGTTGTTTAGCATAAAAATATTTAATGTTGAAGGTTTTGAGCTAGAAACAAAGTAATGTTAAATTTCCCACAGGGGTTGAGACTTGCCCATTCTTGGAATTCATTTACAACTTTCTCTTTATTACATCGCTCCAACAAGCATTTCTCTTATTGGTAAGAAAGAAAGTTGAAAATCACAAACAGATTATTCTAATTGATATTGTTAATAGTTTAGCTTCTGAACATAGCACAGGGTCTCATGTTTGTTGTTGCTCTTTCTTTTAACGCAATCATCTACCAGGTATTTGAAAAATAAAAATATATATAAAAAAAAAATAGGGGTTTTTCTTTTTTTTAGATTATGTAAAATGAAATTTAAGTTTGGTTTTAGATTTTGATATATGAAACCTATGATACCATAAAAAGAAAAAACAAAAGATCCTAATTTATAAACATTATTAGATATATAAAATGTAAATCAATGATTTGAATGTATTTACTTATAAAAAAAAACAACTTATCTATGCCTAAAAATTAATTTTCTAATCTTATCTATACCCTGCAATACTGCATTCTGTCCACAATTTCATCTGATGTAAGAGGAATAAGACCAACTCGACCAGCCAGAAATTCATCACATAAGACGGTTGAGTTAGCATCAATTTGAATCCAATCGATTGCTGAAAATAAAATAAAAAAACAATAGATTAATTAGTCAAATTTAAGAGTTGATTAGCAGTAGTTCTTCTCATTTTCATTGTTTTTGTAGGATATCTGATGTGTGAATTTGAATAAAATATTGTAAAAATTGCTTTGTCAATGTTTTTGGTCTAGGTTTATATTGTAACCTTGTTCCGGTGGTAGAGTGGACTAGTGAGTTAGCCTGAACTGCTAGGCGATTTGGTGCCATACGGTATGGTCAAGGGTTTGAATCCCACCAGAGACAATGTGATAGATTCCTAACCTGACTTTGAGTCATATGTCTAATAATGACTTAATAACATATAATAAGGGACTATCTTTATTAGCATACAGCCCTGATGTTATACAAGTGTGTAACAATAAGAAGATATAAAAATTTGCTAATTAAATTGTATGCAAATATTTCTACTTTTACGGTACATAAAAGGTCAAATATAGTGCACAATGAAAAGGCAATAAAAAGAATGCAAAATCAATTATAAATGTAAAATTTAATAATTGAATACTTACCAATTGTTGGAGTTTCAGCAATGAAGACTCGTCTCACTGAATTAGCCATACTGAAAAAAACAGTAATAGTTATATGCGGGACTAATCCGGGACTAATCTGAGACCTAATGCGGGACCAAGCATTGGTTAAATGAGCTCAATACCTCAAAGTACCTCTCCTGTCTATCGAGCACATAACTGCACCAATTATCTAGTAATATGTTATTGAAAAAAGAGAACACACTATCCAAACAAATGCTGTGACACTCCAAAGACCACACCATACCAATCATTGATTTTTATAGGTCCCGGTTTGGTCATGTTTGGTCCCGGGTTTTAGTAGATACGACAGGGGCAACTTATAGACTAGAATAAATAAGCAATGCCTTAGGTACACACATCGAATGTCATAGACATGAGTGTCTCATCATCATCATCATCATCATCATCCTCGTTTATTTGGGCAGGCCTGAATTAATCCTCTGCAGAGGGTGCGGCCTGGCTGCCTAGTTGTGACCGTAGACGTCCCTTCCATGCTTGACGGTCCTCGGGGTCCATTCCTTCCATGCCAAGTGATACTCGGCGCGTTTCAACAGCTCATCCCAGGTCAACTTTCGTCTGCCTGGAGCTTTCTGTCTCATGATCTTATACTCCCTCGCTCTGGCTAGCCAGCTTGTGCTTCGCTCTACATGGCCTAGCCATCTCATCCTGTTCGCACGAAGCACAGCTTCGATGTCCTTTATACCAAGCTTTTCTATGAGCTTGTCTACGATATTCGATGTATATACATGAGCAGGGGTCGATTTAGCTGTTGGCCCACTGGTCCGTGGCCAGTTAAAATGGTCTCTGGCCAGTTGACTTTGTCTTGAACTGGCCCGTTTGGCCAGTTGAAAAAACCCCATGAATACTGGTACCAAAAAAAACACAGGGCTGTCAAGACTCATGGTTTTTGACCATGAAATCAGCATTACGGCCAGTTCTATGATTCGTTGCCGTTTTTGCTTAATTGAAGGCAATATTTGAAATACACTCTAATTTGCTTATTAAACCAAAAATCTTGAGAAGGATATGGTCAAATAAAATTTCTCACTCTATGACAAAGTCGATAGTTTTTTTGCAATCAAGTATATCATGGTCAGGATTAGCCACTTGTCCCCTCGTATTGACTAGTTAAAACTTGTGGAGGACGAGTAGAATGTTTTAGCAACTCGTCCTTTTGACAAGTAGCAATTCTGGTCAATTTGGCATACAAATATACAGCTTTGTGCAAGAAAGATGAGTATATTTTTTACAGGACCAGTAGATATTTGAGAGTTACTTGTCAAGCTGGCGAGTAGCACTTTTCTACCTAATCCTGACCCTGGTATATTGCAAAACAAAACATCACCATTAACTGGCCTGAATATAAAAATGTTAAATATTAAAAAGTAACTCAATTTGAAAATCAAATTTCATGATTTTATTGAACATTTTGACAAACTGGCAATCTGACGATGTAGAATATCAATACATTCCTATGTAAATTGTTTACATTCACTCTAAATCAAACAAACTTATTAAGTGAAGAATAAAATAACCTGAGGCATTTTTTTTTAATTTTGGTAATAAGTTGCCCCTGTGGTAGATGCGGGTCGTTTCAGGCTGGTGCCGGCTTTGTCAAGCTCATCGTACTTGTACTTTAGTACTCGTACTTATGTATTCGTAGAGTGAACCAAACACGCAGTCACATTATTTTAGTCTATAATAAATTGCCTGTGATTCAGTACTGTAATGACGATGCGTGATTAAAATGCGCAAAAGCAGGACGAAGTCAAACTCAAAGCTAAGAAAGAACTTTTACACGGATTATCGCTCAATTGCATAGCATTGCTACCAGAACTGACCTTAAATCAGTGTCTTCAAGAACAAATTTAAGGTTTTCTTCAGTGAGGTCTGTCAACGTAACTGTGGGCTGATTAGCATACGGCATCTTCAGTTGATTTGTTCATAAAATAGAAAAATAACATAAAAATATCAAAATATAGTCTTTCAAACGCGAGTTTTGTCCTGGGTTTCAAAAAGTAGCCTTGATCAACAATGATAAGAAATTAGGTTATCTGTTATCTGCATGTTTATTGCATTGTAAATGTGGCATAAATAAAGTATTTGCATCTGAATACAGCATATATTTTCTTTACAGTTATTCAATCACGAAAACAATTCAGCTGGACTGTTCCAGTGGCCATCTGTCTTCGTGTAGCTGTTTTCTTGAATTAGAGGACTAGACTTTTGTATGCTAATTATCCGGTTAATATTATGCTAAAACTCCCAACTTGCTAACTCTCCTAATTGTTTTAAGATCTACGTCATTAGATCACGTGACGCCTAAACCAAAACATTGATTGTGAAACAATATTTTGACTGTAATAAACTTAAATTTCTCTCATAAACAAGAAAAATGCAGTTCAAATTTAAGGAAGAGAATACCTTTGGTAAGTGAAGAAGTGATTGGAGATGAGTAAGGGTATACAGAACCTCCCATTTAGACACATTTTGCTGGCCAAATTATACATTAATTTTTAGGACATTTTTAAGACGAAGAAGCAACATATTCGAAGCGATGGTGCAGAATCAGCAAGATGATTCATGACCATTTGATGTGGTATTTATTCTTATACAACCTATTTGCATAGTAGGAACACACTGTAAGGCCCATCAGCGATTTAGAGTTTTATTTTTGCCATTAGTATGTTACATTTCACTTTGTTGAGTTAAATGTAGCAACGCTAAAATTGTCACAGCCAGTCTTTGTCCAAGAACCAAGGCAAAGCCAAAGGGCAAGTAAGGTGAGGTACGTTGTTTTCAGGTTGGGTTTTCAGGTATTGGATAAGAATCCGAATTGGAGTTTACCTCCAACATCATTGCATGTGCTTGAATAAAATTGTTGTCAGTATACGTCTGGAAACATGTTCTAATATATGTGAAAGATTTGTTAAAGGTAGGGCAGATATTGTAATAGTTTACTATAGTATACAGCAGTCAAAATATCTAATTTCAGAGCCACATTTTATGTGCATGTATGGCTAAGATGCTAAAGTCAGGAATTTCCTATAGGAGTTTAAGATTAACTAAATCAAATACTTACCTGATCTTTATGATTCTGTCCATTACCTGAAACCAACGATAAATGGAGAAAGTTTTAGTAGTGATGAAAAAGTCTGCAATTACCTTAGATTAATCAAATCCATGAATCCATATGGCTTTTGACCTATTGACCTACAATCATGTCAAAAGAAGAGCGTCACATATGTAGTTTTTTTTTTGTTTTTTTTGTTTTTTTGCTTTATGAGCTCCCATTTCATTGTGTGTTTATTCAATAAAGTCAACATTTACTAAAGTATATTTTGCATTTATCGTAGAGCAAAGAAAAACTGAATCCACGAAGATAAGAGCCAAATATCCTGAAAGAATTCCAGTAAGTTTAATTTATTCAAGTGTGACTGATAGAATAATAAAGTAGATTTATAACTTTAAAATACATTCAAAAATGTGAATCTGGGTGTGTAAAAATGTAAAAAACCGATTGTGAAATTGATATTGATGTTCTATTGTGTTCAGATTTTTAAAAAAAATGTAAAAAGTATATGCAAATTCAAATGTGTATTTCAATGTTTTATTGAAATTCTCATTACGTCAATAATCATATGAATGCAATATTGCTGCATTATCGACCTGATGTCATATTGCCAAGCTTCGGTTAAAAATAAAACATCGGTCTAATATTTTTACGACAGTAATATGGAGTCCATAAAAATTGTAATTTCAGGTCATTGTTGAAAAGGCACCAAATTCCCAAGTTCCTGATATTGACAAGAGGAAGTTTCTTGTCCCAAGTGATATTTCTGTAGCCCAGTTTATGTGGATAATAAGGAAACGAATTCAGCTTCCGTCAGACAAAGCTCTGTTCTTGTTTGTTGGAAAGGTTCTTCCTCAATCTAGGTAATGGTTACAAACCTGTCTCTTAATTCATTAATATCTGGCTGTGTTTTGATGGATAATCTATTTTGTTTGTGTCTTATCACATTTTTGTTTCAAGAAAAAAAAACTACAGAAATCTTATGATGTGTCTATTTCATATATATATTTTATAAAGTATCAATTTTATCATCACATCAAGTCCGCCAAAGTTTTGAGACAAATTAGATAAGAAATTTCACTTTTTAAAACTTTTAAGTGTTGAAGTTGTATTATCAGTTATACATTTTTCTGAATTTCGATCTGGTTTCAAATTTTTATATTGCTTTTCATTTTTAGCTCAAGCATGGGAGAGATTTATGAAGAACATAGAGATGAGGACGGATTTTTATACATAGCATACAGTGGAGAAAACACATTTGGAAACTAAAGTAACTAGTCAAAAGGCGGAAAATATAAACTGTTGCTAGATATTTTTTTTTTTAAACAGGATGGCATTCATTTGTTTTTACGGTGCATTTAATGTGTTGCACATTTTTATATTTGATCTTATCTAATCTTTTGTGTTAACTTTTTTGAAGGGCTATTTTACTTAACCAATTTCATTATTTGAAGAAATCGATTTGTGTTGCAAAAGGATTTGACAAAAATAATATAATATATTTAAATTTAGTATAAAAGAAACCACTATAACATACCAGTATTTATTTGGAAATATAGTTTCATGTAGGATTATATAAAAACCAAGTTATAATTTATATGGAGATCGTGGTCTAAAGATTTCCACATTTAGCTTTCTTGTTAGCAAGAGTCACCTTGTAAAAATGCGACTTAATTTGTCAAATTTTATAAGCAATATTTTATGGAATTACTTCAGAAAACTTATTTTATTGTTGGATGCATGTTTATCCAATGATTTTAACATTTTTTCAAATTGATACTGATTCTAGAAAATTGTAATAAATGATTAGTAATATTCAGTTTGATGTTTGGTCTGTAAAATCTATTTTTTTAATTGCGTGCATCTAAAATGTTTTAGTAAAAATCTATCTGCTAGTGTGCAGGCCATCTTTGTCACTATAAATTTTATGTTCATATTCATTTACGCTTATTATAAAACATAATACTACTGTACTACAATGTAATATTTTAGAAATATTTTCCCCGTCATTAAAACTAATTAACTTAAGTTGGCTGCTGTATTGATGATGTGCACGTTTTAACTTATTTTATGATTTAATAAATTTGTGTACAATGGCTAGTGTTCAACTTCATATGACTATTGATCACTATTAATACATTGACATTCTTTAACTATGTAAAATTACTGATGCATTTACCATTAAGATTTTAAGTGATAATCTATCAAAATGAATCATTATTTTAATAATATTTCATACCTCTGTATTTGAATTTACTACCATGAAACTAGTCCAGCGCAGTAAAAATCTGCTTGTGTGAGTAACAAACAAAAATAGGGAGGGTTCTTCACTTGACAAATCGCCTGGAACGGAGCGGTATTGACTTGAAACCGCCAATGAGGCAGTGGCATCAATATGTGGGGCTTTAATTTTCAAGCACAGACAGATTATTTTATTACATTAATTATATTTACACAGGTACCGAATACTTTGCACAGTCACTTATTTTACTTGTCAAAGTACGGAGTACGTTATGGTTATTTGCATCTGTTCCTCCAACAGGAGGCTCTGCTGTCGACCAGGAAATGAAGTGTAAAAAAAAAAAACGTGAAAAATTTTTAACAGACTTGGATTGAGAAGGCAGTAGAGCTAAGATATAAGAACCCCACAGCTATGAATGGAATTCTCTAGTGTCTGAAGGTACATATGATTATGGATGCACTGGTAGGCACGTATATTGTGCTAAAAAATCCTAAAGGCATTCCATCAGCAAGTCTGAAATCCTACTATTCCTACTATTCCTAGTAGTAGTACCCAAGCCCCGATTGGGGGTACCTACTAAAACCCAAGACCAAACGTGACGTGACATTACGGGACCAATACGTGACTTACCCGGGACTATTCCGTGACTAAACACTTTTCAGTAGCAGTATGAAATAAAACAGAAAAGAGGCTGAGAAAATTTTGTATCAGACAAATATAACTCTTTCCAATTCTTTGCCATTTAGCCCAAAGGCCCTTTGAAAGGGTAATTAGTTCTTCCAATCTCCTATATCTTTATACTTTAACTATTTTCTACTATGTATACTTTAACTATTTTCTACTATGTATATACATCTATACCTATTGCTCTTTGTATATACACCTATACCTATTACTCTTTTTGACAATTACACGACAGTTGGTGAAGTTTTTCTCTTCAAGAGGGGACCTGGACGACTAGCAGATTGGAAAGCAATGGACACAACTAATCCGGGACTAACCAAATACATTGTAAATGAATGAAGTAAAAATCATGATTATGAGAATTTTTTCCCTAATTGATGAAAATGTACTAGGCTTCCCTCTTAAGACAGCTAGCTAGTCTTATATCTTGTAAAGAAGATTTATCGAGTGTAGGCCAGAATTTTCATGTTAATCCGGGACTAGATCCGGGAGCAAACACTGGTTAAATCCTATCAAAGTCTATCATTTTTCACTGAAAATTGAACTATAATGACTATCACACTATGTATTAACAAATCTGGGACTATATCCGGGACCTAATCCGGGACCAAACACTAGTTAAATCAGCTCAAAATCTATCATTTTTTCACAGAAAACTGAACTATAATGACCACCACAACAAATCTTATCAAATCCGGGACTAATACGGGACACTGGTTAAATCAACTCAAAATCTATAATTATTCATAGTAAACTAAACTATAATCTGTAATAACCATCGCATTGTATAATGACATCCGGGACTAGACCCAACAGCCGTGGTTTTTCTTTTTTACCTCCTTGTAATAGGATTATGGATTTATACATCTAGAATAGGGTATAGATGATCCAAAAATAGACATGAAACAGTCTACTTGATGGTATTAGCCGTTAACACTCGCCGTCACAGTTTGAAAATGGTATATGGTTCCGAGGTTCAGAAGCCTCGTTAAAAGGCGTGCCCCATGTAGAGGACAGCCACCCCTCTGCACACTAAAGAACTCACCTAGCTTGAAAACAATAGCTAGTGTGATCCCTCCACCCCAGAGGCTCAGTTGGTTACCTGAGATCTGACAGGGATTTTTGGGTTTTTTTGTGTGCGTGTGTGCGGGCGTGCGTGTGTTTGTGTGTGACATTGTCTTGTAGAATATATCTTACATTTTCTGCACATGAACAAGACATAACATGAGGGGTTTGGGCTTATATATACATATTATAGCAGCATTTTTTGGCATTTTATTATGTAGAACTACACAAATATCACAGTCGCTTGAAATAAATTTTGAGGAATTTACGTAAGCTCTTAGTAAATTCCTCAAAATTTATTTCAAGCGACTGACAAATATGCATGTCTTATTTTCCAAAGTATGAAAAGTTGTGTATGAAATTTACTCAGGACTTTACTGTGGGTCTACAAGTGGCAGTTGGATATTTAAGAATATATAGATCTACTAGAATTTTTTAATTTATGGGCACCATCAAAAGTAGACCCTCTATCTAAGTATTCCCCTAAGGGAACAATCATAAATAATGATAACAGGGGGATGGGGTGTCCAACAGTGATTCCTTTTGGGGGGGGTCGCTGAACATCACGCTACGGTATATTTTTTGAAATATTTTCTTTTAGCAATTGTACAGAAATGCAATGACTTAACAAGTATTTATTTACTGTTTGAGATATAGACAAAACCGGGTGAGTTGTGAACATTGATTATTTTTTTCTACATAGTCTACATAAAGACATTGATTATTTTATTCGGTAAGTTCTTGTGGCGTATCATGACTAGCTCGAAGGGCGAGTCGTGATACGCCACAAGAACGAACCCCAATAAAATAACGTTGTGACAACGAACCTGGTTTTGTATTTATCAGTCTTTTCTAAAAAATTACAATACTGTTTAGAAATAAACTGGCGTATGATATATTCAACACATTTAACTTGGTAATTTAAATGGAATAATGTGTAGGAATACACCGCACAATTATAAAAGAACGCGGCGAGGTCACTCACATGATGCATATTATGGTCAGACTTCTGCACTATACAATTACGTCAGACGCACGGGGTACTAGCTGTGCGATCTCTTTGATGTTCACTGATTTTGGAGCTTTTCCTAGTACTAGTAATAGGTGTGCTGGAAAGTGGGGCAAAAGTAGCCCGGCTGACAACTCGCCATATACAAGTTATTGATTCTGTATACGAACAGTCCTGATGCAAGTGCCTAAGTTATTGGCGCCCTCAATAAACTGGTAAAACATGTCTATCCTCAAGGTAACGTATACGTTTTACGTTATGAGTACCGGGTAGTTGACAAAACTACTTTAAATAAAAGGGTAAATAAATATTTGTTTAGTGAATGTAATAACAGTTTTTTTAGGGTGCCAAGAAGTTGAGCACTTTATCTATGCTTTACGTTACTAGTATATTCTCACCCTCCAAATAGTATTTAAGAACGGGCTAGGATGACGATATAGAATTTGACCATAGAATTTTGCTTGATTTTTATTTTTGCATGGGATTTCAGTAAAAAGAGGAACTTCTATAATAGATGTATGTTTGCAGGGTGCCAATATCAAGCACTTTCTACTTGTTAACTTCATGCAACTTACTTAATACAGTGGAACCTGTCGATGTTGAGAACTCTGTATAGTGGACACCTATCTTATCTGAACACTTTTCACTTCTCCCGTTTCAGTTTTCCTATATACCATAGATCTATATAAAGTGAGCCTCTGTATAGTGGACACCTGTCTTATGTGGACAGTAGACACTATATTTGCTCCCAAATGAAATAGCATAGATACCTATGTTTAGTGGACAGTTAAAAATTTCCCACTGTATTGGAACAAAGCAATATTTACTGGTGAAGACTCCTACATGAACACATAGATTAAAGTTTGTGACCTTAACTAGCTGGATAGATTTAATGTGTTTGCTTACCAGTCAGGGCAAGTGGTCAACCATTGTGCTTATGTTTGCAGGGCAGAAATTAATACATGTATGTTCTTACTAGTTCCCACATGGTCAAACCCATTTTGGGGTGAAAGTAATTAAGATGTTACACAACCAGAAATTTGCACAAAATATCAATTAGGGAATTATAACTCATGTCACTTGGTAGCATTGCTTTGGTTCAGTGCTTATGCATAGTTTTTGTCAGATAAAAATATACAGTGAAGTACATTTACCTATGTATAATTAGTATTATGCCCAAAAATAAAATTACAATAAAAATAAATTTTATTTTGTTGGTATTGTCACACCAGTATCACTTAAACAAGTAATCATTATAAATAAAAAGGTAAATTACTTAGATTGTAAAACACATTATCCCCACACGAACTGTCAATATATGTCAAACCTGTCTTATGTGGACACTTTTCACTACTCCCAAAAGTGTCCACATAAGGTTCCACTGTAGATAATTTTTTGAAGGTTTGTTAAAACGAAAATGTTCTTACAGTAGTATATAGTAGACAGGTTTTTGTCTAAGTGCCTTTGTTGACAAACTGATTTGACTAATTTATAAAATTAACACAAGATTCAAATATGTTTATAATTCCCTTAATACCATATAAGAAATCATTCAAATGAATAATTGATAATCATAATTGTGCTTTAATTTTCAGATATTCCGAGAATCATGGCAACAGATCCCATAATATTAGACTACCACAACAGTCTAATAAAAGAGTCAGACCTAAGATTATTGAAATTTCCAAACTGGCTGAATGATACCATCATTGGCTTTGCTTTTGAATATTTTGAAAATTTTCTTTTTAAAGAATTCACAAAGAAAGCTGCTTTTATAAGTCCTGATACAGTGCAGTTTTTAAAACTTGGACTAAGTGAGGATGATATTCGGGTGTGCTTAGAACCATTAGATTTACCATCAAAAGACATAATATTTTTGCCAATAAACAATAATAGGAATACTCAGTCAACAGGTGGTTCTCATTGGAGCTTACTAGTGCTAAATAAAGCAGAAGGACAGTTTCAACATTATGATTCCTCTTCAGGTATGAATTCAGAAGACGCAAGGCTTGTTGCTAAAGCACTTGGTACTAACTTAGGTGGTAAACCAGCATCCTTTAAAGATATGAATTCCCCACAGCAAGTGAACAGTTCTGATTGTGGAATGTATGTTATTTGCATCACAAAGCATTTGTGTGAGAAATATGTTAAAGACAAAGCTATAGACTTTGCAGATGTTACACCAGAATTCGTGAAAAATGAGCGCGACACTTTGAAAATGGCAATACTAGAATTGAGTGCAAAAGGTTCTTGATTTATGGGACAGAAAATAAATATTACTGAAGTGTTTTAGAAATGTTGTGATATTTTAAACACGCATTTAGTGCATTTCAATCAAAGATAAATACAAAGCTTTTTATTTTTTATGCAAATACACCAATGACCACAGCATCCTTACCATTCAAGTTCGCTAGTAACTAGATACATACATATATTGCAGCACAGAGAACAAAACAACTAATTTTTCTTCTTGCCCTTTTGTTTGTGGCTTTTCTGTTTTTGTATAACTTCCTTCTCCTCAAACACAATTGTGGGATCACCAAACTTGTACAATCCTTCTGCATATATATCTTCAGGCAATGGTTCGGTCTCGTCCTCTGGGTACCATGTTGGCATTGGTAACCCTGCCATACCTAACTTTTTAAGGGGTAATTTGGTATCTGTCAATCGTACATAACTATGGGTTGGTCCTGGCATGCATGGTCCCATTAGGTACAGAAGGTTGTATTTTGTATTTATTCTGCAGACCTAAAAGGAAATAATGCCATCGTAACTTGGCGTCACTACCACTAGCAAATCTTTCATCATTATTTATTATTTTGAATAATTTAGACACACATTTTTGTGGATCATCAAAATACATGTTCCTTAAAAAAAGAATTTTTATTCTGTCAAAATGATATGGTCAAAGATTGCCAATTAATATTTCAGAGATAATGATCAGTTACAACAAACCTTGACTCCACGTAACGTTCGCAGTTCCATGCCCATATGACCAGGCATTCTTCGGCCTTTCCATAAGCCTCGTTTTGTCTAAAATAATGTTGAGAAGAAAATAATAAGTTCAATATTGTATAAGAAAAGCTTTTAAGGCTGGTGCTCGCATTGTTCATTCACTCTATTTTAAGCTCTTCTTTATTAGTAAAATTAACGAGCTTGGCGACTCACAATACTAAACAAATAAGAAAAGTAATCTTCATATGTAATGTGCTTGGTCTTTAGGTTTGTAATTTGTACATTATTCTATTGTTGTGCAGGTTGGTATAAGGAAAATGAGACCTTTCAAAAATAATTTCTCTATACTAACATCTCCAACTCAAAATCCGTAGACCTGAACCAAAAAGTGATTTTCACACCGTTTGTCAAAACTGTCATTCCTACAGCTTGCAATTTAGACTTCTGCCACTTCAATGGCTGGTGTCAATTTCTACTATGCTGGCAGAAAGTTCATGATCATAATTTCTATCATACCACCATACCATGCCTGACAGTAAACGTCAGAAATTCAAACTTCATAAAACAGTTGAAACTGTTAAAACAGTTGAAACTGTTTACCTAAAACCCTAAGTTCAGCAAACAAACATTTCCATTAATTTTACTTTCTATTGTAAACCATTCTCATTATTTGAAGCTTGAAATTTCAAATAGGGTAAACCAAAATTGAAATCTAGGTAAATGAATTGAATGCAGTGGTCTGTACCCTGCCATCACTGATGCTACCAATACGCCGGTGCCACTTGGTTGCTCCATGGGATCCAGGTCCTCCCTTCATACCCCATCTCTTCACTACGCCTTGAAAACCATGCCCGATCCTGTGAAAAAACATTCAAGATTATGCTTTGAAAAAACTAGTAGCAATAAATTATACCTTTTCTAATTGTAGTGTAAAGAAATTAACAAAACATTGGTAATTTTCAAGTGTAAAATATAACATGCTTTTGAAATTTCTTAGAAAGTTTCTTGCCTGCCTTGTTTACTAACACATGCTCAAATAAAATTATACCTCCGGATTATTTTCACTGGAAGTAGCATACGTTTCTAATGGCAGATGTCATATTCAACATTGCAGAGATAGACCAGTTTAATATTAGGAAAATGTAGTTATGTCTGAACAAAATCATCCTGTATGACAAAAGACGTCTTGGTATTCTTTTAATGTTTGTTGAGCAAAGTTAGAGAAGTCAGATGGGGTGGGGTGTATTGTAGGATTTGGTAAATCGTGAAATTGAGCATGCTGACGTCTGATTTACCCTCACTTTGTTAGGGTAAATCAAATGTCAGCATGCTCAATTTCACGATTTACACGACAATCGAGTGGTCAAATACCATTCTATCATGACTAAAATCCACACTAAACGAGTGTCTGATTCATTTTTATTTTAAAATAAAACGTATCATAATGTTCTCGATGCCAGTTTGACCATGCAACGTCAGCAGCTGTATAGATATTTTGACGTTACTAGTCTAATTTAGACTGTTGTCTCCGCACGTGCAGTAAAACGTACAATTGAGCACGCCGTTCGACCAATCAGAGTGGGTTATTGATGGTGATTTATGCATGGAATGATAGAATATAGCATTCACCCAAGCATAGTTAGGGTACTTGATCACTAATTGACATGCTTAGATTAGGTACATCCCGGACTCGCACTTTCATACATTTTGTGCTTTTCAAACATCTTTAATTATGTAAATTGCTTGTATCTTTATCTGCCCTGTTTGAATGAATGGAATTTTGATATTTTAAATGCACAAAACATTCTTTCTATCAAAGCAAACTTTCATGTCTATCATAATATATTATATTACAAATCTTACGTTTTGGCACAGTAGTCAACATAGTCACCCACTTTGAAATGTGAAGCATACAAAGGCGTTCCTGAAAACAATAGTCATTTTTAAAAGTGACTTGTAAGTTGTAAATACGTATTAAGCACGTACTAGTAGGCAAACTAATGCAGTTTAAAAAAGAGCCAATTCGCATTGGATAAAAGATTTTAACATTGCCATCCACTATAACAGTAGAAAGATGAAGTGATGTTCAATATATATCAAAACTAAACTTGTGTTATTAATGAATTTTTAGAACCATTTTTAAAGCCGAGCTTCGCAGATGACTCGAGCTTTTTAGTCGTCGTAGGCGTTTCATTCTGTTCCCTCTCCACTGTTACTATCTTTACTATAAGCATATTCATACGCGCTGAAATTAGTGCCCAATTTGAATTTATCTATGAAACTTAAGCAGCCGACAATCGCCGATGTTAATGAGCTGGGGCAACGCCAATTACATTGTAGCCGATCAAAATTAAGACGCCACTACAACCGCATAAATAAAGTCACAATGCATCCAGGAATCATCGGGTAATTTATCAAGTCATTGCCACCATGGTCACTATGGACTCCCGGCCGTTATTGCTGCATAACATTCTCAAGCTCGGCTTTTCAGGAGTCTCACTCCTTTGATTCTCTTTAATCCCCAAATCAAGGCTCTACAAATGACATTATATTTGTATATATGTATAGATAGATACTAGCCATATACCTTCGGAGAAAAAACTTATTAGGGATTTTAATGTTTTATTT
>CM032661.1:28351354-28364163 GCA_019095985.1 Streblospio benedicti
ATTGATACCTCCTCAGCAACAAGACAACAAATCTGCATCTAATGAATGTGCATCCACTATGAAATGCATTGAAATGCATTGAGAGTTTGAGTAATGACTGAAGTGGCCCTGAGATCGAGCCCTCCTCAAGGTTTATCTTGACTGTTGAGCAAATTCATATCACGCATTTGAAACACCAAGGCGACAATGTAGATACTTCACACTGTGTTGTTTGTTGTCAGAACATGACGAACATATTACGATAATCTCCATGCTTAAACATCATTGTGGTGAATTGGCAAAGAAGTGCTAAGTGAAAAGAAAATCATCAACAGTACATGTATAACGTTTGCAGGGTCTTTGAAGAGGATCCATCAGAGTAAGGGCCCAGCACAATGTAAATGTAAATGTGGTGGATTATAGTCGTGATTCAAGTCTTGCTCTCACGACTTAACAATTAACACCAGGTCATTTGCCCATTTACTAATCATCGATTGATGATATCTCATATGCTTGCATCGGCAGTACATCCAGCGCACAATGGTAATCACCTACACCATCACCCACTCACTCTTTCAACCCAATGACCTCTACCTAATTAACATGTAGAAGCCACGGAGCAGTGTGCAACTGGTTTAGGGACGAATTTCCTCAACACCCACCACCAGACCCGACCGGGAATCGAACCCACGACCTTCTGGTCACGAGTCCAACTCCCTATTCAGTCGGTCACAGAAGCGCAAGATAAATGAAAAATGAAATCCTGTAACAGAGACGTCACGGCTTTACAGTTGAGATGATGGACAGGCAGCTTGACTTGTGATCGGCAGATTAATCACGTTTGACAATTATTTTACCATGAATCTGACAATAATAGTAGAATAAGATGGAATTACCGGTAATATACGTATACACGGCTTGTTGTATCAGTTATTGTAATTGGTGACTTTACGATGGCTCGTAAAACTAGTGCATCATTAGGGTTTGATTTTGATATCTTTGTCTTTTTCTGTATTGTGTGGAGACTATAAGCGCCATTATATTGCAGAGTATAAACCTGCCATATAGTATAAAGGTAGGAATAAGAGCAGGTTATGTAGGACGGCATTAGGAAGTGGACTACGCTACGGAAAGGACGTGATTAATACTGAGTAGTATGAGTAGAATCTACGAAGTCTACTAATTCCCATTTTGCATTTTATCATACTCAATTTTATAACACTTTGATTTGTGTTTGATATTCCTCATGCAGTTAGTCTGCCATCCCGCGTCTTTCATATAGTCCATTATCAGACATCAGACATATGATCCCACCAATGGTCTTCAATTTGAAAGTATGACCCCCTCCCATTTCTGCCTGATCCCCCCATCAGACTGTAAATGACCAAGCTTTTAAAAACTACAAACTGATGTATTTGAGGTGGAGGTCTCTTGCCATTTGGTAAATCTTTTTATAAACTGTAAACGCAGTTGTAGTGCAAGTCGTATGTTGTTTGGTAAAACATTAACTACAACAAGATGTAGTTGTGATGTAGTTGTCTGTCATTTGGTAAAGCATGAATTACAACCAGATATAGTTGAGGTGGAGGTCACCTGTCATTATGAAAAGCTCTTATAATTGCCACCTGACAAAGTTGTCAGGGCATGACTCTGTGATGTAGACCGTATAAACAGTTGGTAACTTGTAGGCATCAAACTGACATAATTAGCTTCCTTAGTGCTTCACTTTTCTAAGTGATTCGAGCACCTAATAATGCTACGATGGTATGAAGTGATATATAATATGCTAGACCGTTGTTGCACTAAGGGGTCCATATGTCACTTAAACTGTTGTTGCACTAAGGCAGCGAATTACCGGTATGTGATGAAATAGTTTGTGTAATCTGCGGTGAAGTCTACAAGGTGCTAGTGCCTGTGAAACATTCTTTTTATTAGGTTGTGACGTAACACTTGACATTTATTAGTCTATATGGTTGTGTGACCAAATATATTGATTTACCAATAATCATTGATATTGATTTACCAATCATTGCTATCTTTGGCTTTTATCTATGGCCTGTGGGTTGTCATGTTGATATAGTATATTAGTTCTAGAAATATTCAGAAGTAAAAAGTTTTTCATGTCAGTGAAGATGAAGAGCCCCCTACTCTTCATGAGGATGACTAAATGCTGTAAGCTTAGCATCTGTATTTTTATTGTTTTTACAGTAAGTCTACCCGCAGTATATTCTCAACTTGACGCATCTGAAGGAAATGAAAGTAGTACGTTAAAGTACGTTGAAAATGACTGGGAAGAAACACTTTTCAACAACAAAAAAGAATGTGCAAAATTTGCACATGTGAAAATCAATCCCTTTGAACAGAAATATTTAGATTGGAATGAGGTTGATGCAAATGGTTCAATTTGTGCAAAGAGACATTTCAGTTCTCTGGACTTGCCTGTGACTGCGCTGACCAGTTTTCCTGGTGCTGGAAACACGTGGGTGAGACATCTGATTGAGCAGCTCACAGGCATCTATTCAGGTGGATACTACAGGGATTATGACCTCAGATGGGGTGGTTTTCCGGGTGAAGGTGTTGACAATAGCTCAGTGATAGTACGAAAGACCCATTCACCATATCTCCATCACGCGAAGTATCCCAATGAATGGGAACGGTACGAGCGAGCGATAATAGTGATGCGCAGTCCACAAGACACTCTACTTGCAGAATTTAACAGAATAAACACAAAAGATTCACATGTGGAGTCTGTACCAATGGAAAATTGAAGCAACAGTGGACTTCCTATGCTGAAAGGAAGATCGAATTCTGGACATGGTACCACAACCATTGGCTTAGATTAGAGAACAAGTGCATCCTGCTAGTCGATTTCAATCGACTCAAGAAAAATATGTCGGTGGAACTCAAGAGGATCGGAAGATTTTTAGGTGTTGAATCAAAATATTTAACTAAGGCGCATCTAAAATGCATCGAGAAAAATTCAACAGGTAGATTTAAAAGGAAAAAATCTGTAAAAGCAGAAGACATATCTTCTCCTGAAATTAAACGCAGCTTTAATGCAGCAGCTTATGAAATAAAAAAGCTTGCTGTTGAAAATTTTGGTTATGTGCCTGATTTTGACATAATGGATTGAAATTCGAATTGAAATAAGAATATTTGAGAATGCTGTTTCACTCTTCAAGTAACATAACCAACTTAATATCAAATATAAATTGTTGCATATGTTTCAAGTACATTATGATGAGCCATATTGAACCATATTGAACCATATTAAGTAATGTTTTAAATAACGATTGCAAATATCAGTGTTTAAAGTTTTGACTTCTGAAGTGAATCTGTTTTATAGTATGTTGCAGACTTATGTTAATGAAGCTTAATTTGAGACTCAAACATCTCATGCTACTACTAGTCCACTGACTATCATTCAAGTAGTTTGTTTACCATTTTTGCAATGCAGGTTTACATTGAAAATAAATGAACAAATGCATAATACCATAGTTTCTTGCCTAGTTGCCTAGTTGCCTAGCTTTGAAATAGTGTGTCATCAAACTCTCAATTACTAGTACATGTTAGTCATGAAACTTGAAAATCATGAAACACAATTACTGTAAAAGTAGAATATTTCGTGGCTATTAAATTTTGCAATTTTCGTCTATAAATCATATTGTGACATTTTAATTTTGCGATTTTCGTCTATTCTGGACCTACTTTACATATATAAGCTATTTATGTTTGCTGACTATTTAAGTTTGCGTTTTTGCACTCACCCACGAAATTCACAAATTAAGTCGTGCACAAACATTTATAGTTTTACAGTGTGTGACTTACATTTCCACACGAATAACACAACACCAACATTCATTGGCTCCTGATTTTCTAGATCTGTGTTGATAATGACTGGCATTGTGCATTTGATGCACTTGATCTCTTTTCTAACAATTTTTCTCTCAAATACTCGCTGTGTTGACACCAGTCATGTGGAAACACGAGAAAAGAATAAACAATACATACCGCGAAAAATATTTTCTGGGAATTACTAGCGGGCAGGAACTCGTCACATATATTTTTATGAGAATTGAGCTGGCACATTGTATTATATATATCCTTTTAAAGGAAAAAAACTGCTATATGATTGAAAGAAGGGGGATTGGCTTTTAATGATGTAAATAGGGAAAAACCAAAACAAACAACCGTAGAACATGCATCATCAGTGTTTGAAACCCGCAGGAAAAAGTTGCAGTCTAGCAGGGCCCTTAACTTTAAATAGTTGGGGGCCCTGATCAAAAGTTGAGGGCACTGCTGTGATATGTGTTTGAAATGTTAGCAAAAGAAGGTTATTGCTTTTATAGACACGTATTTGAACATGACAAAATATGGAATGCACTATGACTCACCAATATCAGCCAAAAATAGTTGGGGGACAGCAGGGCCCTCAAGTCCTAAAGGTTAAGGGCCCTGGTAAAAAAGTTGGGGGCTCATGGCCCTCGGGCCCCCTACTATTTCAAACACTGAATGCATCATTACCACAAGTACGCATGTCGCCTGCATTGATAAATGCTAGTATGAAGCTAGTCTACATGGCACTGCTATGTAAATGATGTTTAAACTACATCAGCAAGTAATAGAGTTTTTTTTACTGCTTGCATGGTCCACGTTTTGACGAAGTCACAAAACGGCCAATGAGAAACTAGGTTACATGATGACAGTAATATATTTGCAAATGGCCACCTTTAGAAGGTGGTAAGTTATGAAATATTTGTGAAAATAATGAATTATCATCTCAATAATATACCAAACAAGAATTCACAATCTGATCAATCCTAAAGCGGTTTGGAAATCGCAGACTAAAGAATATTTGCTCAGAAGACATGCACTGTTCGATAAGTGGAATTGTTGGTGTGTCTTGTCACCGATGACATGGTGATTTGATGTTAAAATCTCAGTCGACGCACTTATATAGAGCAACTTTTAAGATGCGGAGAAATCACATTATTTTACAAGTCAGGCAACTTATAAAATATGCTTTTCAAAATTGTATCAAACCATTCGTTTTGAATTGAGAGGATCGGTGACCAGATGCTGAAAGATATTCAAGACATAAAAATTCATAATAATGCCACTTGATGGTGAAAAGTACAAATGCCGTACATTTCTGAATACGTATGTCAATTTGTGTAATTGCGTCGCTTCAGCTCAGCTGCTGTAGCAAGCATTGTGTTTCGTTCGTTTGTAACTAACTAACTAACTAACTAACTAACTAACTAACTAACTAACTAACTAACTAACTAACTAACTAACTAACTAACTAACTAACTAACTAACTAACTAACTAACTAACTAACTAACTAACTAACTAACTAACTAACTAACTAACTAAATAACTAACTAACTAACTAATAAATAAAATAAATAAATAAATAAATAAATAAATGAAAATAAATAAATAAATAAATAAATAAATAACTATGTTTGTATGTATGTATGTATGTATGTATGTCTCCGGACAAGCTAGAGCTTTAACCGTTGCACTGATTTCGTTCAAACTTTAGACGACTATGAGGTATCAATCGACACCAAAGTGATTCAATTTTGGGCGCTCTGCCAATTAAATTTTGCTTTCTAGAAGCTCTTTTATGACATATTTAATGATATCCAATGCACTTAGCCAGCAAGAAAAAAATCAATATTCCAACCAAGCAGCAAAATTGATTATTGGATTTGAAACTGATGTTGATTATCATCTTGTTATTCAGTACTGTGGTATGGCAATACAAATATCTTTCTGCTGGATATATTGATTCTGATTCATTATGATGTTTTCTCCTCAAATTCATAAATTTCTTGATTGTAAAGTATACATTATTTCAGTATATATCTTAATTGCCCATAAGTCAACGTCGTTCTAGCGACGCAGTGTGCTTTGAACACTTTTGATCTAGTTAGATAAGCATTTTGAACGATCCTGGAACATGATGTATTTAATTTAGCACGTAAGAATGTAAAATAAAGCGGACATTTTTCTTTCTGTCAAATCAATGAAATAGGTGAGAAATGAAGGGTTAGGAACCCTAAGAACCCCCCCCCCCGGGAAGAACCCTCATTGTAGAGAATACATGTATGCATCTCAAGTATAAATGCAATACATTTTTTGTGTTTAATTCTATGAATATTGATTACAATGATGAAAATAGTCATATTTATGATGTTCATAGCTTAAAAATGATGTATTTTATTAAAATCGGGTAAGAATTAAGGAAATTACAACGAATAAATGTCGTGGTAGCTATTTGAGAAACTATGGTAGATACGATTATGTTTTGAGGTAAAGCATTAACTACATGTACAATCTGATGTAGTTGTGGTAAAGATTTTCTGTCATTTGGTAAAACATTTTCAAACCTAAACCGGATGTAGCTGTGGTGGAATTCGTCTGCCATTTGGCAAAACATTGACTACAACCTGGTATAATTGTCGTGTAAGACATCTGTCATTTCGTAAAGATGGTGTTACTGCTACCTGATGTAGTCGTGGTGGAAGTCGCCTGGGCATGAGTCTGTGATGTAGACGTCTCGGCGCCAGTCGAGGTTGATGACCCTCCGGCAGCTGGGGGTGACACGGAGACGAGGAGGCGGCCGGGAAGGTGGAGGGGCCGGGGCGTCATGGCAGCAGTCGCCGTACGCAGAGCACGCCCAGTCACACAGGCAGTTCTGATAGCACAGAAAGACACAGCCATGTTTTGTTTTTAGGTTTGGAAGTAGGAGAATTACTCTTTTTTTTATTCTATTTTTAGCCACTGTAAAAAAGTAGTCACCGCTGTGTTTTTGCTCATCTGCTGCCTAAATACCCGGTCAATTAATATACGTTAATCGTCTTTTATGTGTTGTCAAATGAAAGATGTAACTAGTGTCACGATCTCTGCGTGCTGCTGTGGCCGAATGGATAGAGGGTTGGACTGGTGACCGGAAGGTTGTGGTTTCGATTCCTGTTCTGGTCTTGTGATGGTAGTTGAGGAAACCCATCACTAAATAATTACACACTGATCAGTGGTGCCTGCAGGTAGTAGTCATTGGGTTGGAAGGTAGTATTATATGAGTGATTGTAAGACTGATTGGCATTGTGTGCTGAACGTGCTACCAATGCAAGTATGTGAGAAATGATCAATTGATCGACAAATGTGCCAATGTCCTGGTGTGAAAGTAAAGTCGCTAGAAGAAGCCTGAATAACTACTGAAAACCAGCAGTTTTTCATCCTCACCTGGTAGCGTATGTTGGTGAGTAGGTGCTGAAGAGCGCACGTGTTTCTCAGCGTGCAGTTGTTGGGGTTCCGCTCCGACGAGATGTACACTTCTCCCACGGCAACTGCAGCCATGGAAACCCAGATGACGAACTCGGCAGCCATTTTGTCTATGCTATCTGAAATTGAAGCAAGGCTCAGCGAAACCGTTGGTAAGACCACTTCTATATTAAGAACATTTCACTTGGACACAAACATTTAGTATGTAAAAGGTGCTTCAGCCATTAACCTAACGTTTTAATACAGAATCCGGACCTGGATTTGCAGCTTGAACATACACTGCAATCTAAGAACCAAAGTAATCAACAACAACTAGAGCTTGACCTTTAATCCACTTAGGAAAACAAACGTCGCACATTTGTTATTGTCTTCTTATCTCAGTGAGATGACGCTCTAATAGTGAGATCGCCTGTGGGCAATGTTTGTTTTGGTGCATGCTCTAGTAATGCTAGCTACCAGGACCAGCAGAATTTGGTGAATTGCTTTTTTAGCGTTCTTGTACATTACTGGTCTTGGTCTATATCTATTGCTGTAGAATATCAGTATAACATGATTTTTATATATTAATTACAATCCTTTCAATATCAATAAAAAAAGATCGAGCATCCCAATAGGCCTAACATATGTTAATTAATTATGTTTACATAACACTGAACAACTTTAAGAAAGATGTAGATGCGGGACAGAATTGTTTCCTATTATATTCGAGCGTAAAATCGCCCTAGTTTTCACCACTTTAGACTGAGCACTCAAGTACTAATGGCCACTCCAATGGACACATATGCCGGCTAGAAGATTTTCCGAAATCCCGCGTTGACTGGCAACTTTTAGCCTGTTAACAATTAGGTAGGTAGCAACCGTACACGATCCTGGATGATCGAGACTCAGTTAGTCCTCTATCAGTACGATCCTATTTCAAAATAGGGACTTAATTGTTATATACACAGTGATGGCTTTTAGATGACTATTGCTGATTATGGGCCTAGCAAGCATAGTAATTCTAGCAAGTTTAGCACTCCATTTATGTTAAAATAAGCTAAACATGTGACTATCACTTGGATAAATAATATCTATTACTCAGGAAGGTATTCAATGAGCTGAAAATAAGGGTTAAATCATTCTTCATGCAATTTTATATAGTACTGATGTAAAATAGTTATGACATGTTTTTACATTGCAAAAGGACATGCCTTCTCTGGAGAAAAATATGCAGAAATCGTGGAGCAAAAGTCTTAGATGCAATCTGTAATCTAGCCGCATCTCACAGCTAATGCTTGTCCCTACAACGGCGCTACTGTGTGTACAGTGTGTCGATA
Organism: Streblospio benedicti; assembly: GCA_019095985.1. Taxonomy (NCBI): domain Eukaryota; kingdom Metazoa; phylum Annelida; class Polychaeta; order Spionida; family Spionidae; genus Streblospio; species Streblospio benedicti. The sequence goes on from CM032661.1 coordinate 28,359,944, forward strand.
AAACAGGCATCAGGGCCATCGTTTAGACACATACAGTAGAATCTCTGCATTAAGACCACCTGGAGACTGTGACCAAGTCGTCTCAACAAAGCAGTGGCCCTTTATGAAGATTTGGTACGATGAGCAATGACCTCATAGGCAAGGGGTGTGTGGGTGTGGGTGGGCCGCCAAAATACATAATTTTCATAGGGTTTGTGGAATGTTTGCCATCGATCTCGTGTACGAAACCGATGAGTTACATTATATGCGCCGCCCCTTTCGGAAAACCTGGATCTGCCTGTGAGTCTTTCAATAGAGGTGATCTCAATAGAGTGTACTGTAAGTGAATGTTCTACTGTACAGCTGAGTGATAAAACAGGCATCAGCGGATTTATCCAGACAGATACTTGTGGTGTGAATGGCTGGAGTGGCGACCTCATCATCGTGATGGATCGCACACACTCACTAACATCCGCCTCTGATGTGCTAATGGCTCTCCCACTCTTCCCTCTCATTTTAAGTTTATCTCACCTTTAAGTTATCACAATATCACACCCATTCCTTACAAAAATGCTTATGAAAACATTTCGTTAACATCCGCCTTTTATGATGATTGGCAAACTCGTACACTCTCCTTTTGCACCACTCTCTTATTTTAGTTCATCTCACTTTTTTCTTACATATCACAAAATCACATTAGAGGCTTAATTACTCCAGCCCTTTCCTCACATCAATACCAATGGAAACAATTGTTCTAACAGGCTTCTGGGTAAATTTAGCAAATTATCAGTAAAATAATGACCTCCTAGACACTAGACATGCTTTACTGTACAGTTAAACATACTGCTATTTATGTTTAAGACAGAACAGAGGAATTCAAATGATGCTCATATTATCGATTGGCAACTGAATAATTATTGCTTTTACCAATTTCTTCCCAAATGAGAGTCACAGTGTACTTTGTTATTAAGCTTATACACATAATTTTATGATACTGGCAATTACTTGGCTGGAATTTGGCTGAGCAAGGCGCGCCATTTCTTTTTTGAAAAATACACGTGAGAACTAGAAATTTATGGCTCGTTCACAAATGACGTCACGTGAATTTTGCCCCCACCCCCACCCCCGTGTCATCTTTCGTCAACTTTGCACCACCACCCCTCCAGGTAAGTTGACGTCATCTTTGCCTTCCCCCTCCCCCTTCCGTGACATGGTTTCGTGACGTCATTTGTGAACGATCCGTTGTACATTTTATAGTGTCAATCAGAACGACTACATCTAGGTCTGTGGGATGATCCTTGTTTAATTATTAGTCTTGGACTGAAGCTGTCCTGAGGAAACTGAAGCATCTTTTTAACTATGCGTGATCATATATTAACCCGGCACCTATCTGACTACTGCTGCTGATGCATTGAAAGATTCTCTGATGTTTATGAGAAGCAAGCTGTAAAAGAATTCCTCGTCTTCTAGATAGTTTCTAGATAGCAAATGAAAGAAAGTTTACAAACCTCATGTGTTCTGTTCCCTGGAAACATCCAGCAGCAAAACAATGTACGGTAGAACCTTTATATTAGGATCATGCGAGGTCAAGTGGTCTCAGTAGAGAGGTGGACTCCTTATGGAGGATCAAAATTGACACTTTAAAAATTTGTGACCGGACTAAATCGTCTAAATATAAAGGTTGTATCCTTGTAGAGGTGGTCTTAATTGAAGTTTTACTGTATCCTCAGAATGAATTCAAACAATGCCTGTTGTTTCACAAATATTTGTATCGAAATAACAACATTTTCATGTTCCACTTTAATATTGTAAACCAGCCATATCCTTTCCTGCGAATCAGATTGTGATTAATCTTATTTTCAGTTAGACTATCCTAATGCCCATCTTGAAGATCTGACCTAATAAACTTGGACAGGTTTTGTTGTATTCAAAAATAAAAAAGTGTGAATTTAACCTATCTAAATTCCAAAACTGTTTCAATTACAAATACTCATCATCATCTGATAACAAGAATGGGAATTCCAAACCACCATCTAAACACATTCCACTCTGCTACCGTTGTAGTGGAGCCAGTGCGTCCTGGCAGATATATGTTGCTGACTTCTGCTCACGACTTCCCGGTAATGTTACATACAGGTTTGTTAACTGATGCTTTAGACAATCTTATTCAACAGATTCAATACCGTATTATGCAGAATCAAACTTTTAGAAAGGCCACATCCTTTGCAAAATCAGCGAAAATCTACAGTGTCGCATTTTAACACCAGGATCAGGAGGAGAAATCAGCATCACGCTTTGTTGGCAGACGATAACGGAAATATGTGAATCATTTACAACACTGCCTGAAAATCCTCACGTACGCACTCTGTCGTAGAGACCGGTGATCTGGCGAGTGTCGGCGTGCGGTGACGTCTGACGTGCTGCAGGAGGCACGCGCGACGCATGGCGTAAGTCTGGCGAGTGTCCGTTGCCGCCCGCGCAATCTCGTGTGTTTGTAAACTGCTGACTACTAGCTCGTGTACGGTAGAACCTCTAGAAAACGTGACCACCTCTCTATTGAGAGCAACTTCTGGCGGAACAGTAATGGTCTTTGTATAGAACCGGTCTCTTCATGGAGGTTTGGAGTGGGCCCTTTATTTCAGTGGACGATCTACTTGCAGGGTGGCGTTTTTACCCCTCGACCTGAAACTATTCTTACACCCCCTCCCTTGTATTGGTAGAAACCTAGATACCCGGCCATATTTTGGTGTGTGGTTGCAAGAAAAATGTCGACCAAGTCGTCATACACTTTAGAGGTGGTCACTTAATGGGGGTTCTCTGGAGGTGTGTGTTAGAAACATTATTTTTGTAAAGGCAGACTCTGATAGAGGTTGTCTCTGATAGACGTGGTCTCTTTGTCAGAGTGCCTTATTCGTAGGTTCTCCTGTGCATGAGGTTACACGATGAGTTCACTGACGGACGTATCAATATTTATGTTTGTGTAGCGTTTTTCAGCATTCAAGTGGTAGATCTGGTGAAAATGGTGCATTCTTTGAAGCCCACCTTTGAATTTGAGCTGGTGCTGATTTTTATTCTAATCCCTTCTCAGTTATCTAACTCCAATGGTGCAGTGTGATGACTTGGCCTGGCTTTTGATAGTGTTAGACAAGTAAACACAAACGGATGCTGTTGGACGAGTGCTCATATATCATTTGGCTGAACAAGTTTGTGTGTGTATTGCGATCAGGAAAGTAGGTCACGTGATGGTGGCAGTGAATGATAAGCACACACCCGAGAAGATGCCATAAACTAATAGTCTGCATTCGCAGTAACACAGACGTTCCCCTCGCTTGTATTATATGATGGGTGGGTCAAGTGCTTGGTTTGTATATATGTTTGTCTCCATTCCCACTTGTAAACAGCACTTAATAATTGTGGAACAAAAAGAAAGTTTGTTACAAAACGAGTGTGAAGAGTATGTCAGTTGACATGAGAGTGTCTATGTTTTAGCGTGATGTTGAATGCAAAGCTACAGTTATCAAACCAAACATGACTTTGAGTGACAGCTACAATGTTGTGGCGGCTACTGTGCTACCGTGACACTTATCTCGAATAGATTCTGCTTATATCATAAAAAGTCTCGCAAACGCACACAGGCACACACGCACACACACACACACACACGTACACACACGTACACACACACACACACACACACACACACACACACACACACACACACACACACGTACACACACACACACACACACACACACACACACACACACACACACACACACACACACACACACACACACACACACACACACACACACACACACACACACACACACACACACACACACACACACACACACACACACACACACACACACACACACACACACACACACACACACACACACACACACACACACACACACACACACACACACACACACACACACACACACACACAAACATACTCCCCCGTACACAAATACCTTTTCACGCCACCTACCTCCTTACAAAATTCTCCATCCTCATCACCACCCTCTACCATTATAAAACAAAACACATACAAAAATCCCCTGTCACGAGCACATGTCAAGAGAGTTTACCCCTCCACCAGATCAAAGCGCCGTCACACCCAAGTGGTCACGTAATCCTTGCTGCGTGTGACGTAGAGCAGAAACGTGGGACGTGCGGTAACGGGATACGTGAGACGTGGAGGAGGCACGAGAGACGTTCTCAGCTCTCGA
>CM032661.1:28369238-28540066 GCA_019095985.1 Streblospio benedicti
AACCGTTTTAAACCCCCCTTTTGCCCCCCTTTTTTTTTCCCCCGGGGGGTTTTTTTTTTTTAAAAAACCCCCCTTTTCCCTTCCCGGGGGCCCCCCGGGAAATTTTTTCCCCCCCCCCAAATTTTTCCCCCAAATTTCCCCAAAATTTTTTGTTTTTTTTGGGGTTTTTGGGGGGTTTTCCCCCTTCCCAAAAAAGCCCCCCCTTTTTGGGGGGGGTTTTAACTTTTGGGTTTTTTTTGGATTTTTTAAATTTTTTTTTTTGGGGTTTTTCCCAAACCTTTTTTTAAAATTTTTTTCCCCCCAAAAAAAATTTTTTAAAATTTTTTTTTTTTTTTTTTTGGGGGGGGGTTTTTTAAGGTTGGGGGGGAAATTTTTTTTTTTTTTTTTATTTTTTTTTTTTTTAGGGTTTTTTTTTTGGGGAAACCCCCTTTTTAAATTTTTTTTTTAAAAAAAATTTTTTCCCCTTTTTTTATTTTTTTTTTGGGGCCCCCCGGGGTTTGGGGGAAAAAATTTTCAAATTTACCCCTTTTTGGGTTTTAAAATTTTTAAAAAAAAAACCCCCCCGGGGAAAAAAGGGGTTTTTTTTTTAAAAAAATTTTTTCCCCTTTTTTTTCCCCCCCCCCGGGGGTTTTTTTTTTTTAAAAAAAAACCCCCTTTAAAAAATTTTTTGGGGCCCCCCTTTTTTAACCCAAAAAAAAAACCCCAAAGGGGAAAAAAAAAAATTTTTTTTCAAAAATTTTGGGGGTTTTTTTGGGTTTAAAAAAAAAACCCCAATTTTTCCCCAACCCCCCAAAAGGAAAAAATTTTAAAAAAAAAAAAAAAAAAAAAAAATTTTTTTAAAAAAAGGCAAAAACCCCCCCCAAAAAAAAAAACCCTTTTAAAAAATTTAAAAAGGAAAAAAATTTTTTTGGGAAAAAAAAAAATTTAAAAATTAAAAAATTTTTTTTTAAAAAAACCCTTTTTTTTTAAAAAAAAAAGGGGGAAAAAAAAAAAAGGGGAAAAAAAAATTTTTTTTTTTAAACAATGAAGTGTGCCAATATTATTTATTATTTATTTGTATGATTGTACTAACTAACAAAAGTGGTCAGAGCCAACGTTACAAAGTATCACCCATGCCTACAACTAGCACTAGGGTGGGTGCTGGAGAAAAAGAGTGCTGTACTCATTTCATACACTTTACTCAATATATCCCTTTCTTATGTCCATGGAAGGCATTATACATAAACGCTAACTTTTCCTACCTTAGCTGTGACTAAAATGACTTGGCTGAGGCCTAATTGTACACACATGTATATAGATTGACTGTTCCTGTAGTCATGCTATAATAATCGGGAGTATGGATGCTTGCAAGATTAATATAATTCATTACTATTATGGTAGGACATAATGGATAGAACCTAAGTATTAAAAGGACTATATATGTATGTATTGTGTAAGTATCAAAATGTGTCTGTATCTGGGATGTGCTAATGTGTATGTGGCTTCAAGCAGGATGAGAGGTTGGTAATGGTAGTATCGGTGTTGTGCTATCAAGTCATGGGTGCTGTTAGGATGGGAAGCATGCTATCAGGACTTGGCGATCGGTGTCAGATTTGGAGCTGAGCTTTTTTTAGGACAAGGGTGGGTGCTATCAGGACGATAGGTGGGACTGGATGGTGTAGACCAGTGGTGAAGAGCTGAGCTACGTAATAGGTATTTGTTGTTAATTAGTGGTCTGTGGATGGGTAGATGTCGGCAGGTACTATCAGGAAGTGGGTGAGTGGTGTCAAAATACGGACATTGCATAGTGGCCTTTATTTTTGGATGGTTGGTGTCTTGACTTTCTTTTCATCATCGACTGTTGTTATGAGCTTCTGGAAACTTTCGCCAACGAATTATACTTGGTGCTTATTTTTGCTGTGTAGTTAGTGTGTTAACATTATTTATGTGTTTGTGGTTTGTACTCTCTAAATAAGAATACTTATAGCCAATATTAGGGGGGAAATCACAATGCCTTTGATTTTCACTGGTTATTATGGGATGGTCACCCTGCCCTGTTTACATAGTCAAAAAACTGCCTTTCAATGAACGACGCTTTGGCTTGATCTTGGATGTTGTGTGTATGAGGATGCTGTCAGGTTCTTTCAGGATGGGTGGTGGTGCTGTCAGGACATGGGCAAGTGTCGTCAGGACAAGGGTGCTTGAAAATAAAATGCCATAAAAACATATTTATACACTCACCAAATATGCCTTTTTCTATGCCCATAGAGGGCATTGTGTTCCCAGTTATATGGACGCTAACATTTCCGCCCTTAGATTTTCATTTTACATGCCAAGTCAATGGATTTCACCAATGATTTAGTTATTATCTACTTATACGATTATGTAACTGGAGGGATTCAATGTGATTCTCAGCACGCCACTTTGACCACACGGGTATAAGCTAGTACATATTACTATTATTATTATATATTATATAGTATAATATCATAGATCATCATAGTGTTTGTAAATCATAATAGTATACATACCACACACGCTTCCCATGCAGGGGTCTATGTCCGTTGATGACTTTCTTTCTTTGGTGGCATCACATACAGAGCACAATCAACGACTACAGAGCAAACATGAGAACAAACCATTGTCCCTAATAGAGAAGTGTCCCTGACATGCAGCACTCACTGCACTCACCTGTGCCCACGCGGGCCTGTAATTGTGCGCACACTCCACCACGTGCACACGCACCGCCACCCCACGCACCCTGCACGCGTGCACGTGCCGCCCGCCAGACGAGAAATACTCCACAAAGCGCAGCACGTTCGTGCTGTTCGCAAAATACGGGTCGTCTCTATCGTGGGCCACGTAAAAGTGGTAGAAGTATCCGCGCGATGCCGTCCTGCAGAACGTGGGCATCAGACAGTGGAAGAACGGCCAGTAGTCCAGGGTCCGATGCTCTACTCCCGACGACGTGATGGCCAGGCCCACAGCCACTGTCCGATTCTTGATTTCCATTGTCTCTGACTGACCTGAATCTACTATCTGTTTGTTCAAGTCCTTTATGTAGTCCGTGGTGTTGAATTGCACTGAGGCGTCGTTGTATGTGCTTCTTATATCGTTGGCTATAGATGTACGAAGCAAGGTAGATCCAGGGTAGCTGGTGAAATCCACAACGTGGTTGAATAAATAGCGTTTGTAGTAGTAAATCAGTTCTATCAAGAGAATCTGTAGAATGAGAAGAATCAGGCCTATGACGATGTTTGGACAGCGCACCATTTTTATAGATTGAAAATCATACAATTGGACCTGCACACTTCTATTACGTTCGTTTGCATTATATTCTTGCCCCGGGTGCTATAAAAGTCCAGACTACTAGGTGCTTAAAAAAAACAATTCTCACTGCTGGAGGCTACTTAGGTCATTAAGGTGATGGTGCTAAGATGTGACAGTATGAAAAATACAGCCAACGAAGAATTATGATTATAAGAAAATGTGTTATAATTAATTTCCATTTTTTTATGACACAAATAATTATTTTTGTTCAAAAGACGTTTTCTCCAGAGCCCCGTAGCTCAACATTTGTACCGGTTTCTTGACTATATCCACATGTTAAAGTAGCACCCCTAAATACGGGCCTTAAATATTGGCTAGAAAACATTTCTCTACACATTTTCCCAAAAAACGCATAATGAGTCCATAATGTATTGGTACTATTGGATATGAATTCATGGACATGAATTGCATACATAATTAGATTGAAAATTCGTGCCAAATAATTATGCAACGACATCATGATGGTGATGGAAATTTGAAACAACTTTGAAATGAAAATGTAAATTCTGACTAACTATTCAAATTATCTATACTGGAGTATTTTCATGTCTTCTAGTTTTCATAATTCAAAGTAATCAATATATAATAAAAAATAATTATGCACTATATGGAATTCACCCACATCTACTCTAGAATCCGTTTAAATCCAGGTTGAAGAGAATTATGGGTGGGGAAAACTCGAGGGATCTGTAGTTCAACTGCACTCAACACACATCGTGGTGTAATAGCAAAACATCGACTATAAAAAAATCTGAAAATTGACATTATTTTCTTGAGCACATCATATAGTAAGGACCATGGAGTGATCCTAGACACATGGCTGTTGCCGTAATTGCGCCAGTTAGCTATATAGTTATAGCAAGGTAATGAATTGATGTACACATTGATTATCATCACTAATGATGATGCAAATGCATGATACTTTTATTTCTCCCACTTCTGCCTGTGTTTATGAATGGGCAGGCCGTATATTTTCTGATCTCTTCATAATTTCACACTTCTCTCTCTCTCTCACGTCTTTTTAGCAAGCATATTTCTACCAATGATAGATATAGCTGAAGACAGGTTTTACAACCCTAAGCTTCCATTTGACTATATCAAGTGACACTGGCGGGACTCGAACTCACGACCCTAAAGTTGTGAGACCAGAATGATACCATCATCCCAAGCAGCGAGCTGTTAAAAGGTTACACAGCTGAACCGTTGTCTCCGTAACCCCCAGCTTACATACTTGGTCTGTTATCATAAATTTTCGTACGCCAACCTTAGCATAAACTATGATAGTTATAATGTAAAGGGGACTACTTTACTATACTTTACTATAGTTCCATTAAAAATTTTGTAAAGTTATTCTTTTTAAACACCAGATGGCAGCATTGAAAATAAAATTGCCACAAAAATTGGACCAGACTATTGATTCATTTCTGTTGTTTGTGGACATGTGACTGCAATCAATACAGTTTGTCGCCCGCACTTTGTTGGTTCTTCAGTGCTTGCAGCAAGGTAGCACTCGATCTAGTTGATAAAGGCTATCTCATTGTACTTTTTACCTTGACCTTTACTGAACTCAACTGAAGTTCTTTCTTTAGTTCTTGGATAGAAATTGGATAGTTTTAAGTGGTTTCTATGCCTTGTTGCCGAGTGTATCCGCTCACTCATACTGTTATCAAAACCACTCAGTGAGATATTGGCTGATATCTCCAACCCACTAGAATAATAACCTATTAATAAATATTCTAGCCACTGCTGTTGCACAGGTTACGCCTGAATGAGCGTTTATTGAAAATGTAAAAAAAAAATGAAAATAATACCGGTACTTAAAAGTTTGCGATCATAAAACTTCACCGAAAACTTAAAAAGACATGAACATACAGGGTTTATAATTTATATGTATAAAATCAGTATATTGATACAATATAAGTGGAACATGTTGACCATACACAATTTTATTACCAGATTACACATACAGCTGAATTAAAACGGTATATGATTAACATAAAGATTTGCACAATTTTCACATACATATGAATTTACAGTTGAATTAAAATGTGTATATGATTAACATAAAGATTTGCACAGTTATGTGCACATTCACATTTAGAAAATGTACAACACACTTCAATAAATTCTATACAATTAGAAATCTTTTTGGATGCAATAAATTTTACCATCAAATTAATTAAACAATAATTTCAACCATCTTTTGACTTTCATTATTAACGCACAATATATCCTATAATTTCTTTAATTTTTCTATAGCACCAGACCACCACCAGACCACTCCATTCTCTGAAAGAAAGAGAACATTTGAATGTAACACCTTATGAGGCACTGTTTTCTAACTTAATAATCTTATACAACACTCTGGCTTTTTAGGAATTTGAACTTAAATCAAAAGGCTAAGGCTCAGCTCACTGATTTCCTCTTGTTTCAGGAGATGTTTCCAACGACATTGGCATGAAATCAACTTTTCTCATGTGGGAGAAAAATTAGAATCTCCAGGGTTGTTTTTCCATGTTGACTTCGCAGCACGATGGAATCAACGCTTTCAAAAACTTCCGCGTCTTTTTGGACACCAGAAGGCGCAACAAGTATATCGTCGGTAATGCACAGCTTTAATGCATTTCGCCATGATCGCCGAATAAGAAAAATCGTAATACCGCATTGTTAACTGCCGGTGTAAATAATAACAACCGGTAGTGTGACCATTTTAGGCCATTCATTGATACAACCGCGTAACTTTTCGGTATTATTTTACGGTACAATTGAGTAAGGCTTTTCGATTTTTGTTCCGATTACATAATCAAATTTTCAATTGTTTCCATCTGACCCACGATTAAATTTACAGATTTTGATAAACTGGCTAGCTCATTTTTCATTTTATTAAATAAAATTATCCCAGCTGTTTTCATTTTTCGATTTTTAATGAACTAAGTAAATAACGCGTTGAATTCGGCATTCCGTGCATAAATGACCACACAGTAAAATTTAGAATCTAAGCGAGAGACACGCCACTGCTTTGAAAATTTTGAAAGATGAAACTAAAGGGATGAAGCTTTAATAACTTGGAAAATGCAGTCAATCAAAGAAAATCGCCACTCAATGACTCCTTACTTCAGCTTCCTCAGCCTCAATGAGAGATTGGCATAAGCGAACCGAAATGCATATCTGGTGGGCTCGTGGCCTTACGCCCATACGCATGGTGACTGGTTGTCCATAGATATTTAGTTTACCTGTATTCGAAAAGCTGGTGATTCTAATTAATCAACATGGATTGAAATTGCATGAGTAAATAATTAAGTCATAAAATTCAATTACAAAACAATTATAATTACGACCAATTACAATTATAACATACACCAGAAAAGTCAATTCAATTTAATACAATTACACCGTTTTTTGAAAATGTCAATTACAATTATCCAGAAAAGTGTAATTAATTACAATTCACGCCAATTACAATTATAAGTGACCCCAAGTCTTTGTAATAAGTAAAAATAAGTATAAGCATTTTATTTCGAGGAAACAAGTCCATAGAATTAATTAAAATAGATACAATACTTAAACAAATGAGAAACATTAACAACAAATATTCCTTAAAACAGGAGTTCATACCATCTACAGCCAATATTATTGCTGTAAATAAAGATTGAGAAGATAAACATGCTTTGATTAGACTATTTTTTACTTTGAAATAGCGACTTCTAAAACTATTATATTGCTTTTCTCACTTAAGTATGTTAAAACAATCAATATTCGTATTTTAAAAATTCTGGGAAATACTTTACATCTATCTAAGTTTAGAGAAGAGCTCTGGAGCTCGGCGCTAAGGTTAACTCTTAGCCAAAACAGCTTAAGTTTGCAGTGGGTCTTCTGATTGGTCGGTTTCTGATCGTAAGTTCCACAGAATTGGATATGGTGGTATCACGGCTATATACTGCGTAAATAGTTGTGAGATATGACGATGACAAAAATATTGATGTACATAAATCAACTTTTCTCAATATTGGGAAAAGAAATTAAGAAAGAAAGCTTTTTACCTTGACGATCAGGTCTGGGTTGTTTTCCCGATTATGTTGAGCTTCACTAACTGATCGATCAGAATAACCTGGAGGAGCAGCAAGCTCACGGTCTTTGGACCTGGAAAGGCATAACAGATATGTCAATCAGTTAATGTACTGCAAAGCTGTATATTTTGTTTAGTATTATGAATATGAATCAGAAAAAATCAATAAATGCCACGTGTTAACACGGTTAATATGAAGGTTGAGTAATAAGCACAATTACAATTGGGTCAATTACAATTTTGACATTCAATTACAATTACAAACTACATGGGCTTTTCAGTGTCAGTTACAATTATAATTACAATTAAGGCCTGATTTTTTATTCAATTATAATCACCGTTACAATTATGGACATAATTTCCATCCCAATTACAATTACGAGCAGGAATTCAATTACAATTTAATTACAGCTTGAAGCTAAATAATTTTAACACCATTTATTATCCATTGCCATAGGTATAATATTTCATTTTCAGTTACAATGGTGACTAGTGAAACAAGATTTTGATTGAATTCAACATTCCATTATCATGATGCAAAGTAAATTTAGTCTAGCTGAGAGACATACTGCTTTGAAGTACACTTGTGAGAAAAGATGAAACAAAGGTATGAAACACTGACTGGACAATGGCAAAATGCAGTCAATCAGAAAATCATGCATGTTGATATGCTAACTATAATAATGAGGTGTTAGATTTGATAGACAATATAAATAGACAAGTATACTCCTGGTGGAACTGGTAAACATGTATATACATGGTGACTGGTTGTCATAGATATTTAGTTTACCTGTATTGAAAAGCTGGTGATTCTAATTAATCAACATGGATTGAAATTGCATGGTAAATAATTAAGTCACTTAAATTCAATTACAAAACAATTATAATTACGACCAATTACAATTATAACATACATATAAAAGTCAATTACAATTTAATACAATTACACCATTTTTGAAAATGTCAATTACAATTATGCAGAAAAGTGTAATTAATTACAATTACGCCAATTACAATTATAATTGACCCCAAGTCTTGTAATAAGTATAATAAGTATAAGCATTTTATTTCGGAAACAAGTCCATAGAATTAATTAAAATAGATACAATATAAACAAATGAGAAACATTAACAACAAATATTCCTTAAAACAGGAGTTCATACCATCTACAGCCAATATTATTGCTGTAAATAAAAGATTGAGAAGATAAACATGCTTTGATTAGACTATTTTTACTTTGAAATAAGCGACTTCTAAAACTGTATATTGCTTTTCTCATAAGTATGTTAAAACAATCAATATTCTTATTTTAAAAATTCTGGGAAATACTTTACATCTATCTAGTTTAAGAAGAGCTCTCTGGGCTCGGCGCTAAGGTTGAACCTTTCTTAGCCAAAATGGCTTAAGGATTTTGAAAAACTTTAGCCAATCGAAAATCATTTTTAGTCACCATTTTAGCCAATCCATTTTTTTCTTAGCCACCTTTAGCCACATTGGATATAATTATTTTTGGCCAATTTCAACTAGTACCAAACTAACTTGCTTTAATGTTGGTGGTAGAGGTTTTTTACTGAAATAACTTTTAAATATTGCATGAATGTTGGTGATACTAGGTAGAGTTTGAGGTAATTTCTTTAATGAGAACGTTATGATATGATTTATTTTAAAATAAAAACGAATCTGACACTCATTTAGTGTGGATTTTAATCATGATAGAATGGTATTTCACCACTCAATTGTCGTGTCAATCGGTAAATTGAGCATGCTGACGTCTGACGTCAGCATGCTCAATTTACCAATTGACACGACAATGCCATCGTCAAATCCTACACTCGACCAGTTCAGAGTTTCCAGCTAATTTTTACTCAGGAGGTTTTCTGACTTCTTCAAAAGATTTCAGGAGGTAATGAGGAAATTCAGGTGGTCAAAATTGACTTCTTATTTATTTTTCTGGGGGTCAATACGTTTTTTGCATTGTGTCTATTAAAACCAATTAAATTTAATAAAAAGATAAATGTATTTTAACTATTCAAATCATGTTTTATTTTCATTTCATTACATTACAGTAATGCTAAGAAACTAAACACTTATCAATTTATGATTGAAACTCAATTATTTTGAAATTTGGCCCGCCTTGTACTTAGCCAAGCAGCAGTGGCCATCTGACCAAACACATGACAATCCACACTTGACCAGGCACATGAGAATCCACAGTGCTTCCAACTGAGTTTTATCATGTTTTGTACCTATTTATGTGAAATGTTGTCGGTGAAAATGGTATGTATTCTTATATATACTACTTTTCATACAAACTCAACTATATGTGATCTGCTATCAAGCTGTACACATCGATAAAATTAACAAAAAATACAATATAACTGGACCACACCGTTGCAACGAACATGGCTGAACACGCTGTATGTTACCTATGTTTGTATCAGCAGTAGACTGTTACACTGCCTCTATCTCGCTTTGCTATGCTGCACGAGTAATAATGATATTTCAACAAGCGTGCGGCGCAGAAAAGGGGTCAGTGTAACAGTCTATCCACGAACGGCATTTAGTCTCGATTTAGCGGACAAAATTGTTTCGCCACTGATATTTTTTTCATTCGCCATCATTGGCAAAGGTTTTTAGTATCTTATCAAAATATCATAGCCATTTCTTTAAAAAAATTCACACATGGCGATAGAACGAACCATAACAGTAGCCCAGGCTCTAAAAACATTGTTGTAATGTGGGATGTTGAAGACACCATGTATGACATAGATCTTATGAACATCCTTTTACATGGAGATGTAGTATGGTGAAAGTCAACGGCGAACTATATTTGGTGTCCTTTATTACTCGAGACATGTATGACTAACAAACGTATAGATCTAATTGATTAACATCTCTTTCCATAGGGATCTAATTAATGTTTTGCCAAACCTTATTCGGTATTGTTTGTTACTTAATACATGTCTTAATGCTTTAGTCAATATACTAATTTTGTATTCAAATATAACCACCACCACCACCCCAACTTCCATCCCCCCACCCCAGGCGAAGGTCACACAGTTGAAAGTTGTGTCTCTACAAGCCACATATACGTGTTTTTAGTCCGTAGTTGCTACCTGTACTACAAATACGTGTCTATAGTCAGCAATTGCTGTCTTAAGGATGAAGATCAGAATAAAGCCCAGTCTACACCGCTAAGACTTCCATCAAATAGCATCCGACGAGACGTCTTGACAGATCATCGGGACATGATTTAACCAATCATAGAGCAGCATTCCTTCCACGCGTGATACATTAACCGTGCGTCTTGTTGGTAGAATCAGAAAGTGCACGACTAATGGCTCGTAAGGTTTTAGCGGTGTAGACAGGCTCCGTGAAAGACAAAACGTCTTTACATCTTTTATCAAACTTCTTAAGACGTCTCGTCGGATACCGTTTGAAGGAAGTCTTAGCGGTCTAGACGGCTTAAGGCCAAGGGCTAAAACGTCTAGTGTCTGAACTAAAAACTACACGCCGTGTAGTTTTTAGTTCAGACACTAGACGTTTTTGTGAGAAAAAATGTTGAAGAAGCAGCATCAGTGCGCCCTAAATATGACAATCTAAGCGAAGAAAAAGTGAAATGATACAAACACATAATATATCATTACACACAGTTACCTATTTGAAAAATCTAGAGCCCATTTGTGTCGCTTTAGAGGATTTTTAGTGGATAAACTCATATTTATTTGGAAAACCGGAAATCACTGTTTGATAGCAAAAGATTTAACAGCTGAACAGACACGTTACAACGGCAAGCATGGCGAAAGGCCAGGTAAATACTTAAATATTTTGTACTTTTTGTACAAATATTTTTAAACGATACACCCTTGAATATTCATAATAAAGTAATAAACAAGAAACCATCTATCACATTTAATAATTACCGTCCATTATCTCCATTAATTAACGATAATGTCAGAATAGTACCCTGAACTGGGCGATAAACTAGGTCAATTGGTTCATTGTATACATGTTTTCAGGCTTTTGACTTTTGTAAAAATTAGAATTAGGAAAAATTTATTAAATACATTTGGAGTGGATGTTTGTCATTGTACTTCCTTAAAATCCCCTGGTAGATGCAGTCGCCAGCACTCCGTCAGACGTTAGCAGTCAATCACACGTACATTTTAGTGACGTGACGGTGTGCTAACGTCTGACGGAGTGCTGGCGACTGCATCTAACTGAAATTTTCATAAAGATCGGACAGATATTAGACCATATCAAGTTTAACATGACACTAAAATACACTAAACAGTTAATTATATTGTGCGTCTGGCATTACATTGCCAATACCACACAGCCAGTCGCCACTGTTGAGTATATCATACAAGACAGTAGTAACACCAAGCATGAACCTCATTAAAAGACATGCCCTGTGTATTGGAGAGCCACCCCTCTGCACGGAAATGAACTCGTCTTGTTTGAAAACAATTAATAGCTAGCATGATCCCTCCACCCCCAAGGCTTATAGTTGGTTACCTAACTTGCCTCTGCAGGAGGCCCATGTACCAACACCACGTGACCTTATTTAATGATCAAACTGGTGCCTGCAGAGACCAGAAGAGTATCAACAGACAAACTAATATTGTGGTCTTGGTAACATAATGGTCTTCCAAACAGGTTTGCCTCCAGTCGTGAGCCTGTGTATGGCAGAATGAGTGACATCAAACAATGACATCATGATCATATGTATGCCCTTAAAATGGCCGTTTCCAACTTTCCACACAGCGCGTCATCAGTCTAACACGTCATAACAGATTGGCCAATGAATTACTCTCAGTGCTAAATTTTATAGTGTTAATTACTGCCTAAATATCCATACATTGTTTTATTATCTTTTACTTATTGTCATTGTGGTCTTTAAATTATTTAATCTAACAGGTTTTTAAGCCATCACAATCTACTTTATTTCAGATAAATGTGAGTGCTGATGATCAAGCCAAAACGATTAGTGTCCTACATGATCTGAAGAGCAAAATCACAGATGTTTCACAACATATTGCCAAATTACAGGAGCAAATAAAAGATGGAGACATAAATACTGCAAAGGTAAAGGTCTTTGGAAAATTTCACACCAAATTTAATTCGTCGGCTAATCATGTATGCAAAATTCATACGCGGAGAAAATATTAGATTTGATAGAGGTTAAGATGACACACATCATCATTTTCACTTCACATGATTAGGCAAGTACGACAGTTTTTTTTCTTGATAACTGGTTATTTGAAGTAACGAAAATACTTTTTGTCAAGCTAAATAGACCTCCACAACTTTGGGGTGAAAACCTTTTTTAATGTTTGTTTTGTATTGTGCATTCGGAATACTTTTGTTGAAATCGATCTTTGTTATGTCTTATCTGACCATTTGATATAATCTTTATTTTGCAGGGTGTCAGTTTTTTGGAAGTCAAATACCAGATGCTGCTCAGTTACAATGTCAACATAGCTCATTTGTTGTCACTCAAAGTACAAGGGCAGTCAATCAAGGATGAAGGAACTGTCGACAGACTTGTAGAAATTAGAACAGTTAGTATTTTCTTCTCATTCGTTGGAACCAGTTTGAACAGTAATATGAAGTAGAATAATCGTTGTCCGTATTAAAAAGTCTGTTACTATGGACCCTTTTCTTGTACGTCCATTTTTACGCATTATGTTATAATGATACTGAGGCCCATTATCACACAATTAATTAAATATGTGACATATTTTAATTTTTGAATGACATGATAGAAATGCAGCATTTGGAGTGTAAAAAATCACATGTAGCCCTGGATTTGTGTATCTTTTTATAGCAGTGATAATATGAAACTCGTTTGGATATATGATTTTACACCTATTACATTATTCCATAGAAGGCTTAGACTACATTTGTATGTACACATATTATAATTGTATATTTAGGTTTTGGAAAAGATGAGACCAATCGATTCAAAGTTGAAATACCAAGTAGACAAATTGATTAAGACCGCATCAACTGGCATTGGTAAGTTGATTTAATTTAGATCATGTGATCTCTCATTTAAACATCTGCCATTGGTACAAAAGATTAATTACTTTTCTTATTTCTATATTTATAATTTTCCTTCATTTAGCTGAAAACGATCCCTTGAGATTAAAGCCCAACCCAGCAAATTTGGAAAGCAAGGTAAGTTTTGTTCTTGAAAATTATTAATGCTATATTAATGTAAGATGTTTGTTTTACCACTTACATCAGACTGATGTCAGTTTTAAAAAATTCAACATTCTGGGAAAGCCTCCCTCAAAGGTAATGCTCAGTGGGCGATTAAGTAGGCTTTGATAGAAGCGATATTATATGTTTTGTGCATTCTAAACATTCCCATCATTAAAATGCCACAAAGAGAATAACTAGAACAATTAAAATACCCAGCCATAAAAGGCCTGTTATGAAACTGCCAAAACACATGTACACAAAAAATGTCAACCGAATGATTTTTGTCAGACGTTACTTTACGGTGCATGTAAAAAGAGGCCTATCTCCTCAATGTTAAATGTGACGTCTGCCATTGAAAATCCATGGTACATCTGGCAAAAAAGTATTATTTTGCTTACACGAAAAAGACAATGTACAGAACTACTAGTATTTACAGAACAAACTTTATCTTTAATAATGTTTGTACAATGTACATGATAAATGATTTAATATGTCACATCTGTGGTAAAAATATCTTAAGGATATTTGCATTGTCATAAGTTTATTTATATTTATTAAACAGGATAATCAAGTTCAATTTACATCTTGAGCTTTCAGCAATTGCTCTTGCCTTGTTCACAACAAATGATGACACATAGGTCGTCACTGTTGGCGCGGGAGAAATCCCCAGCTGCGCGTCACCCCACCACCCCCTCGAGGTGACGACCAGACCTATGACGTCATCATTTGTTGTGAACAAGGCAAGAGCGATTGCCGAAAGTTCAAGATGTAAATTGAACTTTATTATCCTGTTAGATAAATATAAATAAACTTATGACTATCAGATCCAGGATAAATGAACTTCCATCATACTATTAGATATTTGCATTGCGATTTATTTACACATCAGATCGTATGTTTTTAGTTGCATAAGATACAGTTCTGTAACCATTTCTTTCTCGGATGTGTGAAACTAGAATCCGTTGAGGACAAATAATTTTACAAAAGAAAGATGCTATTTTCCTCCTGTCTTTCAGCCTGAAATTGCTACTTGTTTTTCCTAATTTTTGGTGATTAATTCGAACTTGACACTATAGTATGTGACACACATATAGTGGTTTGAAATACATTTCCCAATCAATTCTTAACTTTTGATGACATTTTTTTAAAGTTGGGAGATGAATCCGAATCTGGATCTGATGAAGATGGTGAAGAAAAGGAGAAAACTGGTGTCTACAAACCACCAAAGATTTCAGCAATCAGATATGGTATGTTATTGTTCATGCAAAAATCCTTTCACTAACAGTCATTTCTGCATTTCCAACATCCTATGTTGACTATGTTTAACTCATAGTCTACCGCCGATTTCATTGGTTGGACAGAAAAATACATGCCCACTAAAAAGCCGATTTGACAGTTTTAGATTAGAGACTATAACTTTTCTGGAGCCTCGGCAAATAGTCATTTCTTTACATAAATTTACCCGTGCGCTCAGAATCGTATCAGCATTCTTATTTTAAGCAAATGGTAATGAAACTATGGTCGGATTTCTCTAGAATATTTTCTGAACATCAAGCTGGTCCGGCCCTCGATTCAAAATGACTGCACAGAGCTGTCAATTTAAGAACTCTAGTTTTATCACTTGCCGTCATCGTGCGATAATATTATTGCTTGTGGCTATTAAAAAACGCATGTAGAGAACAAAAAAAACATATGGCAATACTTACATTGGAGGGCATCTAAAACGTAGCAGTCTCCCAACTTTTAATTTCATATGTTCCGAGGTGAAAAACATCAACAATGTCGACGTGAGTGAGTTTGCACACTTCGACATGAAATATCGGAACATACACAATGTCGGTTGAACTGTCGTTCAGTAGATCGTCAAATAATCAGTTTATGTAGCATCCGGTGTGTGAATTTGTGTTGGTTAGCATATCATATCCACGAAAATCAATTATTTACAAAATTATTTACAAAATTATTTAACTTTGCCATGACTTTTCACCTGATAGCCATTGCTCCTTGCGGCAAATTACGGCTTGCGCTCTCATTGGCTAAAATTAAATGAGGCTGTGCAGGTCGTCCAATCGGCGATGAGCAGGTGTAAACAAGAGACATGTGCTCTGGATTTTAGCCTATATCAAACGTGCACCGCTTCGCAACATCGAATAAAACCTTATTGACGATATATACTAAATGTTTAGCGGCAATAAAAAAGACTAGATGATGTATTCTGCACACAAAACTCTTATCACGGCTGTTTTCCGGGATTTCTTTAGCTTTATTTGCTAATGACATCATTAAAAATAATATCTCCTTGTCGCCAACGTGAAGAGTAGGTTTTTTTACTTTAAAATGGTATATGACGGTGACCACGGACAGGGAAAATCAGGGAACTTTGTGAAAAAAATTCCCTGACTGGAAAAATCAGGGAATTTGAAAATATTGAATAAATCAGGGAAAAATCAGGGAATGTTTAAGATAAACTTGTAAAATAATGAGGAATCTAGAAATATTAAAAAATACATACAATACATATTTGGTTTATTTTCCGTTGGGCTTTAATAAATTCTTTAGTCATGCTGTTTTTACAAAAACATCTTTATATAAAGTGGCATATACTAACCTTTCACACCCAATTATAAACGAAAATACTATGATCAAAATGAGGTGGTAAAGGTGTGACTGAGTCTCAAAATCAGGTCTAATTATTAAACATAAATCAGGGGAAAGTGTCAAACAATCAGGGAAAAATCAGGGAATTTCATTTTCAAAATGCTGTGGTCACCCTGATATGTCATGTCAATTCTCACAGAAATGTGAGTATTTGGCGATGTAAATTAGTAGCATAAAATGGATTGGCGATGCACAAAAAAAACGATCTTCCAAATGATAGTAAAATTATTTCAATACCCTGATTATTTGCCCACAATTTACATTGGTATGTAATGTTTATTCGCTTTAGTTTGACATACAGCATTATTACGTGAGTAATGGCAGTTGTTCTGTCTGAAAAGTTGGTTTATCTAGAGGGCGATTTTGCCGTGAACAAGTCGGAGTAGACTCCGATATGGTAGACCATGACTTAATATCCACTCAAATGGACAGGATTGCCAAAAGTTAAAAGGAGCTTTTAGGAGCTCAAAAACGTTTGATGAAGTCAAAATTTAAGTCTTTGAAAAGAAAATTTCATTTTATCAAGAGTACAGCTGACAAATAAAACTATACACTATGATGATATTTTCTATTCATATAATACAAGGTTACCTTTCGTTTCAGATGGGGATGAGACTGAGGCTGAGCGACGCGAGCGATTGCTCGAGCGTAAGAAGAAGAAGGCTCTGAGCAGCAGCATCATGAGGGACCTGCGCGCCGAGTACTACGACGGACCCGAGGAGATTAGGGTACGCATAATGATGATATTATTCATATTCTTGTTTTAAACTACACTTTGAACTTGTTTTTAGTGAAAGCTCACCTGAAGCTTTCGAACATTCTCATGTCCTTTTTCCCCAATGAGAATGTTCGAAAGCTTCAGGTGAGCTTTCACTGAAGAACAGGTTCAAAGTGTACTTTAGTTTGAAATAAGAATGTGAATGAAAACTTGAACAAACAAACATCCAACATGATGATGTCATTGTAAACTCTAATATATGAATATTTTTCATTGCAATGGAGTGCTATTTTTACTATGAACAATGGTTTTCTGCAAGATTTTTTTCTTTAACCATGAGTTGCACAAAATTATTTCATTGTGAAATGTGTACTGATCCAGTTTGCTTCATTTTTTAGGATACGCCTGACATGCATAGAGCAAAGGCTGACAAGATGGGCAAGGAGAGAGAAGAGTGAGTAATTAGCACTCCGATGAATATACTTTAACAACAACAAAAAAGTGTATTCCTGCTAGAAAAGTTGTTTTCACATGTATTGTTTTATGTTGTTTATAAATATTTAAAGGCTAATATTTCACTGTGCTTAACATTTTAGATATGAAGAAAAGTATTTTATGAGAATGCAAGTGCCGAAGAAAGAATTGGTAAGTTACGATTTTCTTACCTCTTACATTTATTTCAGTGCCAAGAGTCATATAGGTGTGACATGAGATAATACAATTACCAAAAATGAAACTGGCTAGTGTTATATCTCATCTTGTATATTTAGTTCATGATAGATCAATGTATAAAAATATTGATGGTATCAGATATAATAACTACTGACGATTGGCAGACTACAATGTGTCGTCTCTATTTTGACTGTTAGGTAGAAATTACGATGTAAATTGGTGTCCCACCATTTTTCTGCGTAAAAGTACTTTGGCATTTAGATGCCTGTATATGGTATGTATGAAAAAGATATTAGATATACAAATTTATATATAAATCTTTAATCAGATGCTTTGCTTTTCAGAATGCTGCCAAAAGAATGCGTACAATGGGAGATCTAAATTCTATCACCCACTTCAGTGATATCAGTGCATTAGATACAAACGCTCACGTAAGGACTGCTCAACTTCTATGTTAAGGTTTCAATACCTGGATCCATCTTTCCACTAGCCTTTGCATCTATTAACCTGTGGGTAAAGTAGTAAATACTGTAACTGTAAGCTCACATTTATCACAGTGGCCATCAGCCCTGATTCACATTTACTGCATTTTATCGGTCATTCATCTTAATAAATTTACGCATAATTTATTCTGTACGGTAGGCTACAAAAATATTGCATAGTAAGTGTCAACAACTACCTCACCATTGAAGAGTTAATCTGCCAAAGCTTGGTGTCTTTACAGATTTTATTTTTGTTTCAAGTACCTTTTGATTGCTGTAAATATATATAGAGTGCAGACTCTGTCCCTTTTCAATAAGAAAAAGATACCTCTCCACTTTGTAAAATACTTTCTTGCAAATGTATTTGTGATGTACAATTATTAGGCTTTGTTCTTTAAGGATGGTGATGAGGAAATGCCAAGCAAAAAGCGGAAAACAAGCAGTGCTAAAGGAAAGAAAAAAGGTTTGCTGTTTTATATTTTAGATATCTCTATATATTTTTGCACTTGTATGCCATATTGAAACTACAATGACAAAATTGTTGCATTTTGTTTGTTTTTTATTATTGTACGATTTTAATAAGTTATTGAGAGTTTTGTACAGCTAATTGCGGCTTTCAAATGGATTTAATAGTTTCCAAAATGATAATATATTGAAATTGTTTAGTTCATCAAATTAAAATGACATCATGGTCTGAACTACAGTGTGAATTAGACTGTTAATAATTTTATATTTTTATTTTATTTTCAGGTAAAGGAAAGAAGCGGAAATTTAGAAAATAGATCCAACAGAAACTTTATATTGTACATAGAATTGTAATAAATTATGTCATACCAATTTTTATTGTTGATACTTATCTTTAATCAGAAACAAAACATTGATGGGAATCTTTACCAAAACACAATGCCACTCAACCAGCACACATTAAAACACTTTTCGTACAGTCACACAAAAAATTCGGTCACATTCTAATCAGTCTGTGTATGGTCCAATTTTGTCACTGTTGTCTCTGACTTTCATTGTCACTGTTGTCTCTGACTTTCAAAGTCCTTGCACTTTCTCCAGTCGACAAAACACGCACAAGTCTCCGCTATCATCAGCATCATCCTCCGATAAGGAGTATGGTTTGGAACATTTGGAACACTGAAAATAAATTGAGTCTTCTTGTAACTTTAAAACAAGCAACAGTACAAGCACATGTTACATTGCATGGTGGTAGATATAAAGAAAAATACAATAATGAGAGATCAAATAAAAATATTACGCTTAATGATAAGCGCTACCGCTTTTATATAGCCATGAAAAAGTTCCTTGTAATTGAAAGACAAATGAATTTTAGTACAACTGCTGAATAATATAACTGCATTTGTAAAAATAAAGTTAAAATATCTAAGTTCCAGTATAAAAAGTATCAAAATGGGAGGCACTTACATACAACTGATTGTTGAATTTTTGCAAAGTATATACAAGTTCAAAAGTAATATGCTACCAAACTGTACCTTGAACATTTTAAGACCAACTGCCTTTTTCCTCTGTATAACCGCTGGTATTTTATCGGCTTCTTCAATATTCCAAAGTCGTACTGTTTTATCCTGTTCGATAGTATTTTACAATTATGCATATTGTACATCAAAGCTTAAAGTAATTATAAAACTTTGTATTACCGGTCCTTTCAAGTAAATCTTGAATAAATATACAGCGAATGTAAAATTCCAGAAGTCTATACCTTTGAACAAGACATTATCCATTTGGAATCTGAACGGAATGATACATCTTCAACCCAATCATCATGGCCCTAAAAAATAGTTACATGTATATAGAATTCTGGTGATTTGGTTATATATATGGTCTCATTTGGTTTGATTCTATATTTTGTTTTCTATTTCTGCTGTCTTATGTTATAAATTTGTTCTAAAATATAAAAATACCTGTTGGGCCAAAGGTTTTTACTATTAAAATGTTTCCGTACTACAGTATCCTTTTCATAATAATTTTCATGATATTCCAAAAAATATATAAAACCAAATATCAATGATAATTCTAATGTTAACTTATGGCTATATCAAACTATATCATAAACTTACACTATTCCTTGCTTTTATAGACATATCTTTAACACATATAGATATATTTTAATACATTAATAAAAAACGTTTGGACTAACAGACATTTTTATATTTTAGAACTAATTTAGGACATAGACAGCAGAAAAAGAAAAAAAATATAGAATCAAACCAAATGAAAGATAGTTACAAATGACAATTACAAAATAATCAGTACACAGTTTACACAGAAAAAAAACAGTTTAACTCACTGATGAAGAAAGTAAAATTTGATATGAAATATGATCTATCTAAAATTTCAAAACAAGAGTTTTGCTGTAAGACTGGACATAGAGAGCAATATAGAAATGGCTCTTGCTTGATTTAAATTTGACATTAAAATTCAGAGAACAGCATTCCTGTTTTATGCAAGAATTGTCTGCTCAGAGAATCTACAAATTATTAAAATGAGGTATTTTCAATCTTTGCCTTTTTAGTAATAGAGAATTTAACAACTTCAAGAAATACATGTCTGATTTTACTCATAACCATAAGCAATTACAACATTGACATTTTTAACTTATCATCATCAGGGGGCCACCAGTCAATATGATATAGAGTGCAGGAGGCTTAAAGTCTCCACCCAACTTTCATTTGATCTCCTCTAGCATGGTGTGAAATAAAGACCTCCTTTGGTCCATAAGTGAATGCCAATAAGTTTCCTCTCAACATAACTGTAGTTTGACTGAGCAAGTCAACAAAATAATTTGTAATCATATTAGCATCTACTTGCACTAACCAACAAGACAGTATGCACCCACCCACCTGTAGTTTGATCTTCTCAATGCGGTTCTCGACGTCCCACAGCCCGACAGTGTTGTCAAAGCCGCCGGTGGCCAGCAGCAGCCCGTCCCCGGAGAAGGACACCGAGCTTATGCAGCCCTCGTGGGCCTTGGGGATGGCTACCGGGCCCTGAGACCTGACACAGGGTATGCATTGGTTTATTGTCTGTAGCCTCAAAGATTTACTATTTCATGCATAGACCACAGCATGATGGACTTAAAAAATCGCCACTACCGTAGGCCACTCAACATGGCAGAGCAGTGCAAGAAAGGCATATGTCAATGTTGTGTAGAGTTGTAGCTGATTTGATTAAAATGAGTGATGTAAATCAATAAAATATTTGAGACTGAATATTTTAAACTTTTGTTGTTGTTTTTAAATTGTGAGTCTTTTTTTTATTATCTAAATTGACAGTTTTGCAATCTACAAGCCCGTGGTTATTACGCGATGTACATCCAATGCATTTAATGGAAATCATGATTCTTATTTTTGATTTCTATTTTTGTTTAATTTGGTAATCATTTGCTTGGAAGACTCAGGATAATGTAAATGTGCATTTTATAAAATGATTGGTAGGTATACTACGGCAATATAGTGACAATAGTCATTTGCACAAGACACTATATGTAATACAAATCAATTATTACCTGTATGTTCCAGTTGATACATCATAAATATTTATAGCTTTATCATATGACACTGTTGCAAACTTCCTTTCATCTGATGTAAAGCTTGATCCTGTCACTACATTGATATGGTCTCTGAAAATTAACAAAATAGCTAGTGTGTAGTGTTAACTATCCCAAATTAATCAGTCACATGTACATGACAAACTAAAATATAATCCAAAGCAGTGCGAAAGATAATCAATGATATGGAAATTAAAATGAAATAGAATACATACTGAAGTGTGAGAGTGTTTGTTAGCGTCCTAAGATCATAGAACTTAGTAGTTCTGTCCATAGATGTTGTTATCAAACGGTCATCTGTTGGGCTGAATGTCACACTAGTAATTGTGCTGGAGTGCATATCTAAAAAACAATCCAACAGAAGATGGTTCAATATAAAACATTACTAAATTACACTATAGCCAAAGCTGATTATAAATTAATTTAATATAAAAAGATATCTGTACAGTTTGTTTAGCATATGATAATAGTACCCCTGTATTGAAAGTCCAGAGCAAGCAAATTGAATAAAAACATGAACCTTTAAATAGTTTTACACTCACTCTCATTATGGTTTAAAGCGTTAGGATTTTTTCAAGGTCCATGAAAAATCATTTTTTTTAAAGAAGTCTGTGAAAAATCGCAAGTGGTCTGGCTGCCTAATCTACATCACAACTGTCCTCTCCAAGCCAAGTAATTCTGTTTGACGCGTACACAAATGTCCTCTGTCTTTCTGTGTGACTGCATCCCAAGTCTGTTTTGGACTTTCCCTTTCTTTCCTCGTTTTACAAGTCTTTGTACTTTGCTATTCCAGCAAGGGAGCTACATGTACATTTTACATGACCTAGTCATCTATCTCTATCTCCCTATACGAAGCATGTTATTGAATGATTGCGATACCCAGTTTGTCCAGAAAGATGAACTGATATCATCATTAGGCGTCACACCACATATTCAACGAAGCAAAAAAAAAAAAAAAAAAAAAAAAAAATCTGTGGAGAAATTCTGGACACATTTTAGTTCTTCATAAAAATCATTTCATGTGTCGCATATTGGTATAATTCCTTTTACAGGGCAGGTATAGTTTACCTTTCAGTAGTCAGTGAAAGTTCCAATTGGTCTAGGAAAAATCAGTGAATTTTATTTTCTCAATCATATGACAACCCTGTCCCTCTAAACTACAAATTATTTAATTGTCGTATCAGGTGGTGATCAAAATGAAAATAAAAGTAAATGATTGGTGTTTCTCACCTCTCACTTCATGAACAACTTCTCCTGAGAGTGCATCCCAGATTCGGACAACGTTGTCAAGATCTGAGGCTGAGACCACATATTTGCCATCATGAGAATAATTGCAGCAAGTGACAATACCGCCATGGTTCCCCGTCCACTGGAAATCAAAATAATGAAAGTTTAATGATTTTTATTCCGCTGTCAGTTTATCCTTACACCATCAGAAGACACAAATTTTCAATGTCCAAGTGTATCAAATAATATCAACCAATCAATCAAATCCTCTTTCTTTCTCAAGTATAATGATAATGATGGTACTTTTTGTAGTAAAAAAGAATAAGAAGATTTACATATGGAAGTATTAATCTATATCACCTCTTTTGAAGCAGAATTTCAAATATAAAGCAAATGCTCATAATTTTCTACCACTTTGTCCAGTTTCTAAATGTGCGCAAGTGTTTCAATCCACTTACCAATATCCTTGCAGATCCTGTATCCCAAACATTCACTTTTTTGTCCCATCCACAAGAAAAAAACCTTGAATATGAAATAAACATTTAGAACACACAATATCTTTATTATATATTTTCATATGAAATTGACATTGTAGTACTAGTTATCAAAATTACCTTGAAGCATCATGGTTGGATCTTGCTTCTGATATATAAGAATCATGTCCATTTTCATAAATTTGCAAACTTTCTCCGCTATCAAAATTCCACAAAATGGCAGTTTTATCAAATGATGCAGTAAGAAGGCGGTCACTATGCTGGCCACAAAACTCGCAGCTTTTTACAGCATCTCTGTGACCTTTCAACAGCCTTATTCTGACCTGAAAATCCACATCATCCATTATTCAGCTTCATATGATAGCAAAAGAAATTTAAATAATAATCAAACTGGAGCTGGTTTATAAATGAATAACATCTAAATAGAAATCTAAGGCCTTAAATCAAATTTCAAGGCAAAACTATTCTCTGCTTCCAATGTGCATTGTTTCTAATGATCAGATCTATATTCGCTCACAATACCCGGCTATCTAATTTAGTATCAAATTACATTTGTCATTAAGCTACCTAATTGAATACAAACAGCCATGAAAGAATGTCATTTGTAAAACATTTTTTGATTTGCAGACCATTCTTATGGAACATGTTAAATGATGTTATAAAGTAGTTTGACTTGACATTTGCATAGGACTGGTCATTATGAGCACAAGCACATATTATTTGATTATTAATACCTTATTATACGTGTCACGCATTGTGCGATGTTCAAATTGTCTATTCTTGAACTCCCATTTATATAAATCTCCATTTGAAATCTCCTCATTTTCAATGCTTTTTGTAATATTTTCAGCTAATTTAGCACTAAATTTATCAAGTTTTTTATATTCCTCAGATTTTGTATCCAAAAGTTTAGTTGGACAAATGACATGAAATGTATCAACCATTTTGGAAATAGCTACAGACAGTTAAAAAGTAACTCCGATTCTAACATGGTTTGATTGTTTAAAAACGTTTTGAATTGATAAATTTTGAAAAAACAAGATCATAGATTTCTTTTATTTACCCATTCTTGTACTTTATTCACACATTTTTGTATATACTGTAAACAAAAACTATTGGATGAACAAATAACTTGGACACTGAGTATTTGTTAATTTAAATTGGAAATGTTCACAATCCTTTTCGGTGGTTCTTTGTTCTTGTATTTGTGAATAAATATTAAATTAGTCCTAACAAGGCTTTGCAATATGCTTTCATAGTGTATTATCATTTCTTTTATAACACAGAACTAGATATGTCCTTATAACGCTTTGCAATGCTTTCTTAGTGTGTTTTCCTTTCTCTTCTACAACACAGATGTACATATTTTCACTGTTGAAATTAGTAAAAGATTAGGAAATATAAAACATGTAGAGTTAATTTCCAACTAGAAGTGTAATGAATATTTTTCTAAACTAAACAAATACAATGGATAATTTAACATTTCGCAATGTACATTTGAAAGCATGATTGAAATGATAAAATGTTATTATTAATATACAAAACACTTATTTAGAAAATGTTCATTGACAAGTTAAAACATGCTTGTCAATTTTCATGCAATTAGAGAGTGATTGATGATCATAATTAAACTTATCATTAAGAAAAGTTGAAGTAACATTAGCATTAATATTTGGTAATGTAATCAGTAATTATAATGATTGTAAAGTTAGTAACCTATAAATTAAATGCTGCACTAATAAAGTAATAAAATCACTGATATTTAGCTAAAAAGTAAAACTCATGCAAAGGTGCATTTTTGTAATTCCTAACTGTAGGATTTCTTGGTTTTTATTGTCATTCAAAATTAACAAATTTGGTAAATGTATATTCATAGACATATGATTATCCCCACTACAATATATGATAAATTTAATTATGCACTAATTATTCATTGTAGATTTTCATATGGAACTATGGGTTGTCTTATCAGAAATAAAAATATCTTTTCCCATTGTTTTTTCTTTTAATTTCTACAAATGCATACAACAAGCAAGGTAATTCATATAGACTTTAGTGGTCAAATATGCCAATCATATCTCCATAGTATACATTTGCATTAATTGAGTAAACGTACATCCTCATTACAAATACACATCACATGATTGCTGAAAGAATCTTCTGTAACATAATATTATTGCACATGTACCTAATCAAACATTTGTTGTATATTTCAATTTATTAATCTAGTAAAATCTTTCATATATTTCTATTATCTATTATGAACAAAATTACATGTATATTAGAATCAAGCGTGCTTCAAAATTTGCAAATAACTTGAGTAAGACATTTGAATATTTTTCACATGATTGCAACTTCGATGAAATTATATAACCATGAGTAGTCTAGATATTACTACAGACTTTAATTAAAGTAAAAAAAAAAAAAAAAATGTGACATTTGTGAAATTTAAAGGGAGAGAAAATATGATTAATGAAGTATTTTTAAAGGCTGATGCTTTCAGTTAGATCTAAATGTCACTGTAACATGCTCAACTCAGAAGACAGTAGATCGAGATCACCAATCGCTAAAACCGGCCACTCATAAACAATATGAATTTTACGTATGACATGAAATTTAGTGAGTTCACAGGGAGTTCACGTTAAAATTCATGGATTGTGTGTAGATCTATGACCGAACAGTGTGATTGATGCTCTATAGTTTCCGTACTAGGTCTAGTAGATGCAGTCGCCAGAGTCTCGACATAAGTTAGAGTCTCTTCATGTCACTAAAATGTACGTGTGACGAGACTCGAGATCTGACGTATGTCGAGACTCTGGCTACCACATTGACCTCGTATTCACCTCGTACACAGTGAGTATAGTTACCCATAAATGAGTAGTGAGACCGGCAGAGGTAGGATCTTTATCTTCAGTGCTCAATACTGTTTAACACTGTTCTGGAGATTGTTATCAGTCGGTTTTCTCCCGAGTTGCTACTAGGAGAATCAGTACTAGTATAGGTCTGGGTGGTCTGACCAGTCTTTCGCGAGACCAGCCTTGAACTGGTTTATGGTTTCAGCATGGACTGTTTCACTGTTACATTGAAATCTGGTGTTTAGGACAAATATGGTAATCTGGTGGTTAGGACAAATATATATATGGTAATTAGAATTTGACATGAACCTTTGCCAATTCTTCATGTTCCCAAGTGGATGATGTTATTATCTTGTTATTAGTTGAATTCATAGTAGATCTAGATCTGTGACGTGGGGATTGGCTGGATTCGTTGGTTTCAGGTTTCATGGTTGATTTTTTGGAATGTTCAAACCTAGATTTAGCAGGAACTACAGTGTTATTTGTGAAATAATTATCTGTTTGGCCAAGTATGATTTCTCGTGCATTTGTTTGTTTTGATAGATATCACAAACTGGTCGACCGTATCTACCGTAGGGTTTACACGTTTCATTGACGCAACATACTGCATAAACATAAAGTGATGAAGGCTAAACCCTAGCAGGTGTTTCACTCACAATCTGCGCAAGCATTTGCTCTCGGATAAAGTCTAAAAAACGAATAAAACGCTTAACAGATAAAGGATACATACGCAATATGTCGCAATAAATGAAATTGCTAGTTTTTATTAAAAGAATATTCAAAATAAATTTATACAATGTAGATTTCTTACAATATAGTAAGATTCTAGGATGTACTTTTTACAAACCAGCAAATTAAAGTCATTTGTATGGTGCTTTTTGTCTATAGGTCCAAAATAAAACCAAGATGGAGGACAGCCAACAAGGTAGAGGAAATGTTTTCCAAAATATCTATTTATTTGGCGTTACTTAAAACTTTTTGTCCATATTTATATATTTGCATTACATGTTTATAGTGTATAGAAATATTATTATGGCTTTGATCGTCCTCATCTAACCGTGTTTTTAATATTCGCTATGCATTCTAAATCGCGTTCTGAAAAATATTGAACATGAAGACTGTAATGTCTGAAATCTGTTTGTCGCAGTTTGAGTCTAACCAAATACATGTCTCATGACTGCTTTGGCTTTAAATTGTCTTCAGCAAAAATCAAAATAAAAAGAGCATTATTCAGCAAATAGATTATTGGTTACTTTGAGCCTTGATAGGTAGTTGTGATCCAAGGGCTAGGCTTTTGGGAAGTTTTGGTTGAGGCTTTTTGGCCCATGTAGCCAACAACACTGCGAAGGGATAAGGCACCTGTACTAATATAATGTACTACAAGTCATAGATGTGCATGGCAGCACCTTGACATACGTTAGCAGGTCGTCACAGGTACATTTTAGTGAAGTGGCGATCTGCTGACATATGTCGATGTGTGTGGCACGTGCATCTAGTTACTTTGTGACCGGGCTTTGTGAACATCAAATGTACTCAAGACCCTTAAATTAGCTACTTGCATATTTTGCCTCTTTCCAAAAGGAAGGCTTGAATGCAAATTGTCATATAAAGTACTGTGATTTGATGAACTGGATGCGAGCATGCCTTTTTATAACACGTATTGTTTGATATGAATTAGTCAATTAATTATTTAATATTTAACAGATATTTGCCGGGTGTGCAGATCAGAAGGATCTCCAGAAAAACCCCTTTATCATCCATGTGTTTGCACAGGAAGCATCAAGTACATTCACCAAGACTGGTAATAACAATATGTTTTAATGAGGATTAAATATTAATATGTATAGAATAAGAGCCTAAATATATCGTTTATAATTCTTCAATAGTTGCTTGTAATTTATTATTTTTCATTGTGATTTTTCTTTCAGCCTCGTGCAGTGGTTAAAATACAGTAAAAAAGAATACTGTGAATTATGTAAACACAAGTTTGCTTTCAAACCCAGTAAGTATCATTTAATTTGATTTATTAAAATGAAAAGTGCACACCAAATGATATTTTGTTATATATTCTGTATTACTTTGAATTTCAGTATATGCACCTGATATGCCAAAACGACTGCCAATACAAGATATAATCACTGGTCTGCTCAAAAGTGTGGGTCGAGCCGTACGCTATTGGTTCCATTACACGCTAGTAGCTGTTGCGTGGTTGGGAGTTGTTCCTCTAACAGCATGTAAGAAAAAATATTAGCATGTCTTTGTCAAAATATTTGATGACGTCACATGATGATACAATGATAAATCTTAACAATAACCTAGTATAAGCGGTATTGTAAGGTAACTGGTTTACCTGCTCTGGGTTATAAGAATCTGGATGGGTGCAAAATTTCCTACTCATGTGCTCCAAACCTACCTCGCACTCAAGTGTTCTTAAAGCCGCGTCCCACTGCTTCCAGTGCACTGGGACCTTACTGGGAACTTATGCCCAGCTGATAAAAATCCGTTGGATAGCCAGATTTTTTCATCTATGCTAAGCATCTGCCGACTACACCGACCCTACGTCGACCTGAGGTTCGCTTTAACCTGCACGTGCGTGTGACGCTCGCCGCCAGTACGCCGACAAAATATTTCTAGGAAGATTATCGATCGGTCCATTCTTTTACGCCGCCAATACTTTGGGCTGCTCAAAACATCGAAAGCGTAAACGGCATACGCCGATCGATAATCCATTGATTTTTTTACTTTGGACGTATGCCCCGTATACGCCGAACATATGCTACACATGGGCTGAGCATACGCATACGGTAGCAGTGGTGGGCAGATAAAGACGTTGGTGTAAGCTTGGCGCGCCTTGAGCGTACGGTGGCTTACATTCGGCAGGTGCTCAACGTATTGTAGACGCATGTTCAGCGCACAGCAGACAGTGAACGCAAGGTCAGCGTAACCCTGACGCACGTCACACCCAGACTTTTTGGTCGTGCGTCGGTTATGCGTCAGGGTTACGCTGACCTTGCTTTCACCGTCTGCTTTTCTCAAGCCGGGTTTGCGCCGGCTGTGAGTTGACTATGCCCTGGGGAAAAAAAATTATTTAATGCCAAAAGGGATTATCTATCAGCAGATGCTCGACGTATGAATATTTTTGTCTGGAAATCCCTAGAATTTATGCGTTGAACAAACGTCAAAACTAGTGGGACATGGCCTTTAGACACTCAAGTAGAAGCCAACTCTGATTAGCTCTGACTCCCTAGTCCCACCCATCAGGGCCACGAATAAGGGAAAAATCATACATGTCCATAGGATGTGTATCCTTAAAAATATACCCGTCCTAAATAAGATTTACATGTCCATATAAACAAACTCCATTCAAATTCGATTGTATCTGATGTCTGGGGTGTCTGAGAACATTTGTTCATATGACAAGTAACTCCAAATTCTCATCTGTCCTGACAACACAGATACCGGTCTCAGACGATAGGACAGGGACTTATCTGTGGCCCTGCCCATAATGAACACTTCAGTTTACTATAACCTCAAATCAACTATTGTCTTTATAAATGCAAATTCTGATATAAAGTTATTCAGCTGATCACATAGACTACAGATAGGGTGGGGCATATAGTTTAGTATATGATGAGCATAGAATCAAGGTCAGGAATAGCGACCCGTCCACTCGTATTGATTAGTTAAACCTTGTGAACGATGAGTAAAAATTTTAGAAATTCGTGTTATTTTACACACAAGTATAGAAGTTTGTGCAAGTAGGATGAGTCGATTTTCTTGAGGAGGGGTAGATTTTTTTGTTGAGAGCCACTCTTAGCCAACTGATCCTGACCCTGATCGAATTAATCTATCCATGACCATGGAAGTCCACTAAGCTCTATAGATCTATTCTATGTGCTGCTAAACAATCTTGTCATTAAGTCTATATTATAACAAATTTGATAACTTGAAAAATCCTCTAATCTAATACTTGAGTCTCTAAAACTGAACTACAGTAAATACTCGTTGCTAAGTGGTCAAGTACAAATCACAACCCTTGGTGGTGCACTAGCTGGTGTAATTTTTTAACACTACTTTAATCCTATTATATGAACTACCCTAGGTCTGAAATTATTCTATTGTGTCTTATTCTATGATTGCTTACAGGTCGAATATACAGAGCACTTTTCACAGGGTCCGTCAATTCCTTATTAACCTTGCCATTGGATATGCTATCCACGTAAGTATCATTAATTATCACTATTTTTGTATTTTGAGTAGATTTAAATTAAGCTTTTAATTATTTTCAGTCTTATTCAGGAAACCAAACAACGTTGTATTCTTTATTTGCAGAGAGAACCTTGTGTCTGATAGTTTTCAAGGCTGTTTTGTAGTAACATGCACACTTTGTGCATTTATTAGTTTGGTCTGGTTACGAGAACAAATATTGCATGGAGGAGGACCAGATTGGCTGGAAGCAGACTTTCTGAACTTCAATAGAGCTGTAAGATCTCTTCATTGATACATTTAACAAATTTTGTTATCAATAGTGTAAATATAGCTATGTTGGGCAGCACCAATTCCAACAGATAATCTCAATAATCATAACAGAACTCGTGAATTTTTCCTCCTCATTCTGTTAAAAATGTCGTTGTGATGAATCCTGTCTTGGATTTCAGAATAATTTGAACGGCGTGAATAATAACTTGCCGGCGCCAGCTGCAGATGTTGTAAACAATAATGACAATGGCGCAAACGCAGCGATCGCAGCGGCACCAAACAATGATGCGGGAGCTCCTGGTGACCCGGCAGCTGTGGGGCAGGCGGGCAACGGAGTCGTTGACGCCGCTGCCAATGTGGAAAATGTTGCACAAGGTCAGTTTTCAACGCACTGTTTTTTCATTTCACCGACTTTTTGCACTTTATACTCTTTATGCACCCAGTAAAACTAGTGGCACATCACTTAGTTCTTTAGCAAAAAAATCAATGTCACAGTGCTGGGGTGTCTTTATGTAATTAGCAAATTCAAAGTACGTGGTATTTTATTGCTAGAAATCAATGTTCCCTGGCTTTTCCTCATTAATAAGTAATTCCAATACTGCAGTTTACTGAATAAATACTGTAATAATCATTAATGTTTCAGAAGACAATTGGAATCCCATAGAGTGGGATCGTGCAGCAGAGGAGTTGACTTGGGAGCGGGTGAGTTGACAGTTTAGTTTGTATGATTCAAAGAAATCATAACATAAAAGTTACAAAAATGTTAAAAATGTTCACTTATATTATCTATTATTTCTTATATAATGTTCAAAATGAAAACTAAATCTTCATAGTGGCAAGATTTGGAGCAACTTTCGCTCCAATCGTAGTTTTCGCTTTCTGTTGTGTTTTTCTTACTTTTTTTATTTTTTTATTTTTTGTTTTTTTTTATATAATAGAGAATTGATTAACTTTGTTGTTTAAAGTAATATATATATATTTTTTTTTAGCTTCTTGGTTTGGATGGATCCCTGGTATTTTTGGTGAGTATTAACTTTTAAAACCAAATCCAATTTTCATTTAGTTTTTTACTTTGTTTTCTTTTTCATCACTTAAATAAATTGTGCCCAACGTGTTTATTAATAGATGAAAGGTTCACAATTATGTAACTATATTTAACTCAATGAGATGTCTTTTATTGCTATTTCAATCAGATATTTTACTTTACTTTTTTTATAGGAGCACGTCTTTTGGGTTGTCTCTCTAAATACGTTATTTATCTTGGTATTTGGTAAGTCCATTGGTTTTCTTTAAAATTTTCTTATCCATGTAAAGCATTTAGAAATTTATAAAGCATCTACTACAATATATGCCTAAGTTTTCAACAATCATCAGAAGAAAAATTAAGTTAACAAAATGGTAATAAATTGTCTTTAACATCTATGATATACAGCTCCCTCTATGGCTGAGGCCTCTTCATAGATACTCCCTTCCAAATTTGAAATCATTAATATAAAACATCTACTATGTATTTTGGTCGCTTTCAGCGTTCTGTCCATATCACATTGGTCACTTTACAATAGTTGGACTGAAGATTGAAGATTATGTAAGTATTTGAAAATGCTAACATTATTTGATTACTGTAATTGTTAGTTTTACTGCATTGTTTATAACATTGAGTAGGAATCGTTTTAGATTTTCTCAAATTTTAAATTTTTCTGCCGGTGCCAACAATGGACTCCGAGTAATTAATGTTGCGTATATAAACAACAATCATATAATGATTTTTTTGTTCTTTTTAATCACAAAGCATCATGTTTATATTTGCAGTTGAACGTCACACAATTTGAAGGATTGATAACGACCTTGTTTGGCTATTTGATCATTTCTCTGTCTCTCGTAGCCCTCCATTTTATGGCATCCATATTCCGATTTAACAGGTATTATTTTCATTATTACTTTTTGATTTTTTAACACCCTAAACTTTTAGCGAGATTTTTTAAAATGACTTGTATATAATTTGATTTTGTTCTTTTTTGTTTGCTTTGCTTGTGAAAATATTTTTGTATTGGAAAATTATGAATGATCCTTTTTTGGAAATCGTCAAAAATAGATCACATTTTCATTGATGCTTTTTCATTTTCTTATTTTGATATTTTTATATATTTTGCGTGTTTTATTTCATCTAACATGATGCATGATTTGTATGTAGTACTAATAAAGATTGAAGCTTTAAATGGATTAATTGACCAATCATGATGTAGTTATTGATATGCGAAAGCAATTGTATTTATTTTCATTATCAATGGAGACTTCTTGTATTGGAATTCATCTAAATGATCAATGCCAGTACAGTTTTTTTTACCAACAATGTCACTTTAATACATCGTACATACCTGAGTTTAACATGGGTATATCAAACTGAACCAATAGTGACATTGTTAGTGTAAATATTTTCTGTAACAATGTGTTTTCTGTTTATGAGCTTTAACCGTAACGTTCATCGCCGCTGCCTTGTCACTGAAGAGGTGACATATTTTGCAGATCCAAGCGCGTCCTCGGCCTGTGTTATGTGGTCGTCAAAGTGTCTTTACTAGTCGTCGTAGAGATCGGAATATTTCCTCTAATATGCGGCTGGTGGCTGGATATTTGCTCACTGGTAAGGCAAATTTGTTTAGTGCTGTACATTACTAACAACACTTTACAGAATACACAAAGTAATTGATATATTTTCCCGTTCCCAGAGCATGTTTGACTCGAGCCTGCGTGAGCGGGAGGGCGTCTTTCGGCTAGCGCCCGGCACGTCCATGTTCATCCACTGGCTGGTGGGCATGGTCTACGTCTTTTACTTCGCCTCTTTCATCCTGCTGCTTCGCGAAGTGCTCCGACCTGGCGTCCTCTGGTTCCTTCGGAATCTTAACGACCCGGACTTCAACCCCATCCAGGAGGTAAGAGTCACAGCTCATTGGCTTTTTTTTTACTATGTGCTGACAGGGATTGAGACAGTGTTGACTAGACGATTTTAAGTTCTTGTCGTCGGGTCTCGTGGTTGGTGATGACCAAATACATCCTGGACAGATTGCTGACTACTCGTTAGTAGCTTCACATTAAATAGGTATAGGCTAGAGGTAAGAGTGGAGCACAAGTTAAAAGTTGAGGGTGGGTAATTGGAATAAATTCTTTGGATTTCAATAAATATGGTCAAATTTACAGGTCATCGAGTCATAGGACCACAATTGTAATTGCTGAAACTTCTTACCCGTCCTCCACAAATTTTTACTAGCCAAGACAAGCGGACGAGTGGCTAATCCTGACCTTTTTATGAAATTTGGCGGCTACAGTATGTTTCATGTTCCGTAACGTTAAGTCGTTGTCTGGTTGCAGATGATCCACCTGCCAATCTACCGCCACATCCGGCGCTTTCTCGCGTCCATGGTGATCTTCGGCTCCACAGTGCTCATCATGCTGTGGCTGCCAGTCAAACTGATCCGCGCAATCATGCCAACCTTCCTGCCCTACAACGTTATGCTCTCAAGGTCAGCACTACACCAATTCACTTCTAAGTCATTAGCTACCTGTTGTAAGTCGTAATGCTGATCAACAAATCAGTTAATTCAGTATATCATATCAGTATTCATTTATTGTATTATTGTTGTTATTGTTATCACTCATACTTAGTCATGTTTACAGCAAATTCTGTAAAGCCAATAAATTTATCTTATCTTACCTTATGTCATGCTCTCAAGGTCAGTGCTACACCATGCTGAAAGCGGCTATATATTGCTGTTTATTTAACACACTTTATTTCCACCTTTGTTTTTCTTATTACTGTAGGCATATTTTTTACATTTTGAACACACTACTCTTATTCCCCTGGTCAATTAGGACTCTATCTCCCCATTTCTACGACGCGCCCACCGTGTATGACCTCTGTGTAAACCAATACTCCTATGATGATGATTTGATTGAATATCATTTTATGGGCTGTGCATTAGACATAATTTTACGATAATAATGAAATGAAATACTAACAGCATGGGAATTCGATTTGGTAAATTCAGTAAACTGGGATATAAAAACACAATGGACATGGTGAAAAAGGCACTGGAAACAATGCCATTGGTGTTTTTTTTTAGGGACGCGCCTCTGTATGACCTCTGTGTTTATTTCAGCAACGCGTCTGTGTCTAACCTCTGTATGACCTCTCTGTATGTTTTTGCTGTAGTGACACGCCTCTGTATGACCTCTGTGTTTTGCAGTGACTCGCCTGTGACTGACCTCTTTATGACCTCTTTATGACCTCTGTATTTTTGTTGCTGTACCAATGCGCCTGTGTCTGATCTCTGTATGACCTCTGCATGACCTCTCCATGTTTTCCAGCGACGCCCCGGTGTATGACCTCTGTATGACCTCTGTATGACCCGTGTTTTCCAGCGACGCGCCTGTGTCTGAGCTGTCGCTGGAGCTGCTGCTGCTGCAGGTGGTGCTGCCGGCGCTGTTGGAGCAGGGACACACGCGCCACTGGCTCAAGGGCCTCGTGCGCGGCTGGTGTGTTGCCGTCGCCTGGCTGCTTGACCTCAGGTGGGTGGGGCCCCAGGGGGGGGGGGGGGGGGGGACTAATTGAATGTTTACATACCGTATTCATTCTTTTTAGCGCACTTGCCCCATAAAGCGCAGCCCCCTGTTTACACAGATTAAATGTTAAACAAATCATGCTTTTTCCCCAAATATTTCATTTACCTGGCGCCATATTGTCGGACTAACACGCTGGTAAAGGTGCGGTGTGTTGTGAAAAACACACAGGGTGCATTGTGATTGGGATGCGCTTTTTAGACATCTCTTGTATTTTTGTTTTGGGTTGAACTTTGTGTTTTGTAAGCGCACTGTGCACTTATTAAAATGAATACTCTATATATTCTGTGGATCAGAAATACACAGGTTTTCAGAAAAGGAATAGGGACAGGGAGGGGGCTTTGCTGCAGTTGAAAGCCCAAGTAAGATTTCCAAGTAGGATTGTTGTGTACAGCCATGCTAAGATCTTATCTATTATGATATATTTGGCAGGAAAGGCAAGATTACATCCCATAGGGTCTGCTAGAGATAAATATACTCTGCAAATATTTTGTATAGTACAGTACTATTATTATTCATACTGTTTTTCCGTGCAGATCGTACCTGCTCGGGGACGTGGCACTCAAAGAGGATGGAGACGACGAGGACACAGACGCTGAGGAGGAGGAGGAAGAAGAGGAGGACGGGGAGGAGGTGGAAGCCCGAGACGGCCGATGGGTGAGTCGCAAGCTTTATGATCCATAATGATTTCACTATTTAACAGCACCACCAA
Organism: Streblospio benedicti; assembly: GCA_019095985.1. Classification (NCBI taxonomy): domain Eukaryota; kingdom Metazoa; phylum Annelida; class Polychaeta; order Spionida; family Spionidae; genus Streblospio; species Streblospio benedicti. The sequence continues at coordinate 28,405,306 of CM032661.1, forward strand.
AACAGGGCTTAACACTAGCTGGTCCCTGGTGTCCATGGCACATAAAATCTACGTCAGGGCACATCAAATCACAAAAAAGTATTAGCTATTATATTTTAGTCAAACTCGACCATCATATCCACAATGTTGTACTCCCTATGGTGAAACATGCAATGTATAAATGTATAAAATATAAATGTATAAATAAAAATATAAAGTTTTTATGTTGATCTGATAGTTGAACTATTTTTTTTTTTATTTTGGTGTCTGCGGTTTAGCTAAAAAAAAATCAGGGCACATGAAAATGAGATCAGGGCGCATGGATTTGGACCATCATGTGCCCTGGTGGGCAACTGAAAAAAAAAGTTAATGTTAAGCCCTGCAAAACTTTAACAGTATACAGGTCCACACATGTGATGGTACTTCCTCTCACTAGCTTTTATTGACCTTTACTGTGGTGACAAAGCTGTTCTAATATAACTTGCAAAATATCATAGAAGTTAAAGTCACTTTATTCTCATATAGTTTACTTAAAGTTTCATTTTTTTTTTCAACAATCATCTTTAACTTCTATGATATACTGCTCCCACCGTGGTTGAGAAAATCCTACCTTCCAAATTGGAAATCATTTTACATAACTTGCAAAATATAAATTTTGCCTTCCCCAGGATGAGCTGCACGAGGAGGAGGTTCTGGAGCCTGAAGCGGAGGAGCCGGCGGGACCTGAAGAAGGAGATGATGACCCGGTCCCCGAGGTGGCTGAGGATGCCCCAGCCCCTGCTCCACCCGCCCAGCCAGCCCCCGCCCCCGTCGTGGAGGTGGCCCAGGGCCTGGGGGCCGCCCACCAGGCGATGCTGCAGGGTGGCGGACCCACGGGCTTCCAGCCCTACAGGCGCCCGCTATACTTCCCCACGCGGGTGAGCATCAAACAAATGGTCCAGCGATATGATTCTAGAGTGTGTATTTGTGCAAATGACACCTTTGTTAAGCGATTGACGCAGATTGAATATCAAGGGGGGAATACCAAACACAGATACAAAACGTGCGTATTTGTGCAAATGACACATTTATTAAGCGATTGGCGCTGACAGAATATCAAGGGTGTTACACCAAACACAGATGCAAAAAGAGTGACCCATTTAGACATCTGATGCAGGGGGACAACTTTTTATAATAGATATTTTTGTAAATTTGAGCTATAACTACTACAAGTTTCCAAGATCAATTTACACGAAAAAAAATGTGTGCTCTGAACTAACACAGCACATCTAAAACTCAAAAATCAAAACAATGATAATGTGAAGCTGAAATAAAAATTTGGCACATTTTGGGGGGTAGTTGGCACACATTTTGAAGGAAGATGTGCCATTTGGCCCTCTTTTAGAAAATCCTACAATCATCACTGATGGTCTCTATGCACCCTTTTTCACATAAATGTAGCTTGAATTGTGATCGTGGCGGGCTATTACTGCCACATGATCCCAAAAATGAAAACAAAGTAGGAATTTACATGAATTTGCCTTGACTGCTGCCATCACAGTTATTGTCAAGTCTTTTATTTCTTCTTATCATTATTTTATATGAGAGATATTGTCATGGTTTGTGTTTTTTTGTATTTCAGTTGGCCCTGCTTTTCCTTGTGATGTGTATAACCCTCTTTGTTGCCAGTCTAGTCTCCTACATATTACCAGGTAAGTTCTCTAATAACTCTCTTTTAGCATTCAAAATATGATCATCATCATAATAATGAAGTTTTCTATTTTAACAACAAACAAATATATAAGCTGCAGAGTATAAAATCTCCTGTGATTTGTTAATACCTATTGGATTAATATTGTAATGCATATACTTCAATATACTATAGAGTGTATTTAATTATTTGATTGTTTAGTAACTGATGATGTGTGAAAACACGAAAACACATACTAACAATGTAGTGTTCTTGTCGTTGGTACCATGTAATAAAATGATATATAAGCTGTTGTCTAAACACAGCTTTTTACTGGCCAGTGAACTGTAGATGGCCTTGGTCAGTGTCCAGAAGACCAGAAGGTTGTGGGTTCAATCCCCGGTTGGGTCTGGTGGTGGGTGTTCAGCAGACTCATCCTTCAAAGCTGCACGCTGCTCCAAGACACCTACACTTTTTGCAGAGGTCATTGGGTTGAGTGAGTGAGTGAGTAGCATGCCTGTATGAGTGATAAGCATTGTGCGCTGAATGTGCTGCTGGTACAAGTATATGAGAAATGATCAGTTGATGATCATTGAGTGGGCAAATGACCTGGTGTAAAATGTAATGTGAGAGCACATTGGAATCACGACTAAAAATCACCACATTTAACACATCATTCACACTTCCTCCTCCCCACCGCAGTGTACGTGGGGGTCATGACCACCATAAACCACCACTTTTACACATTTACATTTACATTGTTATACTGTAACAAGACCCACTGCGTAACATCGTCCTTGCCTCCTCCCACCCAATAGGTGTATGTGGGCCGGGTGCTGATGGCTCTGTGGCTGGGCGAGGTGAAATGATCAGTTGATGATCATTGAGTGTGCCAATGACCTGGCGTAAAATGTAATGTGAGAGCACATTGGAATCACGACTATAAATCACCACATTTAACACATCATTCACACTTCCTCCTCCCCCACCGCAGTGTACGTGGGCCGGGTGCTGATGGCTCTGTGGCTGGGCGAGGTCAAGGTGCACGAGCTGTACACGGCGGCGTGCGGCCTGTACTCGTGTTGGCTCGTGCTGCGCGCCGCCACCGTGCTCTACCACTGGGTGCCGCAGGGCGCCGGCGCCATCCTCACCAAGCTCTCCGAGTGGCTCGTTCTGGTGAGTGACGCCGTTATCAGAGAACTCAGGGAGCTGCCCGCACTGGTGAGCAAAGCATTGCTTTTTTCATGTGAAGAGGGTTAATTGTGTTTACTGGCCGCAGCGGGCTGATTCTGATACCGTAAACAACTGTATGTATATCATTTTGGTCGCACAGCCTTGGGGTCGTGAGTTCGAGTCCCAACGGGCCACTTGATATAGTCAAATGAAAGCTATGTCTTCAGCTATTATGTCAATACAGTGGTAGGAGCTTGCTTGGAATGACAGTGAGAGTAGAATTTAGTTCTAATACTGTATTCGTTCTTTTAAGCGCACCTGCCCTATTAACAGGGTTTCTGCTCCTTGAAAACCCGGGAATTTGATTTTCAGCAAATATGACTGGAAAACCCTGGGAATTTGACAAAGCCCCGGGAAAATCTTTGAAACCAGCAAACTGAATAAAAAAAATTGTCAGTATGTAGCCAACTTGATTGATTTACCAAGGTGATTTATATGCACCGCTTTAGTTATTACTGCACTTGTCAAATTTGGCGCATCTACCGGCACTTTAAGATACTACAATGTGTGGCAAACTCAATTTGGGCGCTTCCCATGAGAAAACACATGCACCGCTAAGGAGGCAAACTCTTTTACTTGCTGGCACCAAAACTTAGTTATGCACCCGTTTTCTATTCCACCAGCAGAGGTGGTGCGACCACAGCCACTTAATGATACTAATGTGCAGGTGCGCTACATGAATCACGATACTAGATAAGTGCAAACAACTGAAACTGATTATATTGCTGTCTGTCACTAATTTGATATTTATATACGATATTGTGAGAGGATGTTCACTTGCTACAATGTGTAATAAACTATTTTCATGTAATCAGAACGAGCAGTGGATTTTGAAGCAAAGTACACATAAATGAAGCCTGTACATGTAAATGGCGATAATATGCGATTTGAACATGGTTTTAATCGTAAGGATGACAGGGTAATTGAAGGTGTTTGATCTGAAGTAGTGTGACCTAATATCATATATCCTGTTTATTTACATTAAATCTTAAAAGAAATTTTCTTTTACCCCCTTTGACAGGGAAAACAAATTTTTTCAAGTTAGTAATATTATTTGGTATTTGTTTGGATGCTATTTTTTGTTTAATGAAAACACACGTGATGTTTAATGAACCAAGTGCATATGCTATATGGGACTCCTCTTTGCCACTCAAGTCAAGTCAAGTTAAAAATTTGTTTATTATAGTACACAGTAGATCTCCAGTAATTAATATGATATACAAACAAGCACAGATCTACCCAACCTCAGTGGGTTTATAACCAGTCTCCCAGTTAACGCCTCAATAGTTACTCTTCAGCAGGACTAGTAACTTAAAAAGGTACTAGTCCTCCCCAAAAGTTACTCATCCTGCCAAGTTGGCTCATCAGCTACTTGTATGCTCGATGAGTGAATTGAATTCATCACGAGTCCTTCCCAATTTTTACCCGTCTGGACGAGCGGACTAGTGACTAAATGGCAGACTGATAACACAACACACCATTCTCGTGCTGGGTGGATTGAGAGCCAATGTTGAGGGGGTCATATAATATAGCAAAAATGTGATTGGTGATTTGCCGTAAATCTTGGGCGTGAATTGTGAATTGCCTGTATTTAAGTGAGTGAAATGTGATGGAACTTATCAAATGTAACTGGTGATCTGCTCATTACAAAGGCTGTGATTGGTGATTTGCCCTAAATCTTGGGCGTGAATTGTGAATTGCCTGTATTTAAGTGTGTGAAATGTGATGAAACCTATTCAATTACAGTTAAAAGTATCCTTAATATTCAATTACAATTCCTATGATTGGCGAAAGACATTGAAATGTATTGGTGACTGGTGATTTAGGCAAAAAATGTTGGTGGATGGATTTTCATCAAGGCTATATAGAAAACTCCATTCAGAAACATTTTTTGCCTAAATTACCAGTCACCAATACATTTCAATGTCTTTCACCAATCATAGGAATCGTAATTGAATAGGTTCCATCACAGGTCCCCTCAATGTTGCGCTGTGTGTGCTTTAGGCGGGCAAGTCGCTGGTGGTGGCGGTGCTGCTGATCGGTGTGGTCCCCCTCCTCCTCGGCCTGCTGTTTGAGCTTGTCGTGGTGGTCCCACTGAGAGTCCCGCTTGACCAGTCGCCTGTCTTCTTCCCCTGGCAGGTATGTGTGGTCAAAATCTCTTTTTTATTTGTATAAAAGTTATTCCATGTATTATGTACATGGCAGTATGTCTCATTTTATGTATAAATTGTCTTTCCTTACCACATTTTACTTCGAATATATAATTTATTTTTATATCACAAAAAAATATATATGTTTTGGAAGAAAACATGTCGTAAGGAAAGACAATTATACATAAAATGATCTTTTTTATTTATGTCACAAATTTACACAACTTGTAATGCATATTCTTGTTTTGAACTACACTCTGAACTTGTTTTTTAGTGGAAGTTAACCTGAAGCTTTCAGACATTCTCTTGTTCTTTTTCCCACAATGCCTTAGTCTTGTGGGGAAAAGGACATGAGAATGTGCGAAAGCTTCAGGTGAGCTTTCACTAAAAAACAAGTTCAAAGTGTAGTTTAAAACAAGAATACGAATGAAAACTTGAACAAATTGACATCCAACATAACTTGAAGTGCGCTACTTTTATTGTTATTGTGGTACAATCATACAAATACAATAGCTAATTAAACATAGAAAACTTGCATCTAAGCTGTTTATGATATTTTCTGCTGATAGTAGGTAACAATTTGAATGTACAAGGACAGAGGATTTTATCTAAAATGAACTTACCTAACATGGTGATGTGTTCACTTAGACTGGCTAGCGTGAATGTCCAAAAAGAAATTTTCTAAACCAAAGTCCATCACAATAAAATGAAAATGCAACATATTGGGCTTGTGAAACATACATGCTGTTGTTTTCTGCCCCTACAGATTCACACAGCTTGAAATGCGCTACTTTTAATGTTATTCTGGTACACTCACACCAACATTCGCAATTAGCCCTTTTAAAGCTAGCGCTAGACACATCTCAGGTTTAGCCAATTGGCTAAACAACAATTTTTTTTTAGCCAATTGATTTTTTTTAGACAATTAACTAAACAACTAAATTAGTCTATAGCCTATTGAATTTCTTTTCAGCCAATTGCAGGCATAAGTCTATGGAAATCAATTCACGTGGTAATAGTAACACAAACATCATTACTTTTAGTTACTTTGACAATATTTCTAGTTAAAATGTGTTAATGCGTTTAATTTTCAAACGCGCCAGTGAGAACAATGAAGGTTTCACACACATCAGACTAGTGCTACAATACCAGTACTCGCCCACCTGTACTTGCCTCGTACTCGAGTACTCGGTCATATGGATGAGAGAAGGGCCGGGGGTGGTCAAATGTAAGATCGTGAATGGCTATGGACGATAATAGAGGATATCCATGAAATACCTTGTAGAACAATATCTTCAATCACTTTGGGTAGAAGTTGTTTATCGTAAACCATTATTCCTATTATAATAATTAGAAAGATCATCGTTGATAGTTGTCATGCAAGGGAGGGTCGATAAACTACTCACATTTTCGATCATATGATATCACATTTGTTAGGTGTCAACGAAGCACACATGACTACTCTTATTATTAAAAACTAACCTAGTCTACCAGCATTTTTTCTTTATCATTAAGAAACACCAATGCACGGTTAATCCATAGAATTTGCAATAATATTGAGATATTTCTCAAAAATATGCTCACCGGTCTCCATATTGTCAATGTGAACATGCTATTCCCACAATGCCATACAATTTTCCAGCGGTTGCAAGCTTATTTGCACAAACTGCAAGGTCTAGCTTACATTTTTGTTACGGCACGTGACAAATAGCAACGTTTTGGTGCAGTGCAAGTGTGATGGCAATTCCAGTAAGTAAAAATGGGCAAAAGCTTAGGTTTTTATAGAATTTCCTTGAATTTTAAGATATAAATGATTTGTCACACTGGCTAAAAAGTAAGCGAAATGTTTAGCCATTTCTTTGTAAAAATCACCATAAGCGACAAACAAACCTCACGCGCGGGCCGAGCTGTTTAGTGCTGTCGCCAGATTTCACAAGAGAAAAAAAAACAGTTTGTGCCAGAAATTCATACACAAATACTTGTACTTTTCGTACAAATTCAAACCACGCTGTCGTGTTCTATCCGCCAGGACTGGGCTCTGGGAGTGCTGCACGCGAAGATCATCGTGGCGATGACGATGATGGGGCCGGCGTGGTGGCTCAAGCAGGCCATCGAGCACGTGTACAACCAGGGCCTGCGCAACATGGACCTGTCCTTCATCATCGCCAGCCTCTGTCTGCCGGTGCTCGGTGTGCTCGGCATGTGCCTCGCAGTGCCGTACGTCGTGGCTAAGAGCATCGTGCCTGCCATGGGTCAGTGACTCGTTTCAGTTTACTTAATAAACAATGTTGATTGCTGTTTGATGGAGGTTCATTTATCCTGGATATGATAGACAAACACATATAGTTATTCATTTTAATTAGGATAATAGTCCATTTATTTACATTGAGCTTTCAACAGGAACTCTTGTCTTGATCACAATGACATCACGAGTCGTCATCGTCATGTGATCAAGACAGGAGTTCCTGTTGAAAGCTCAATGTAGATAATTGGACTATTGTCCTGATTAAAATGAATAACTATATATATTTGTCTAATGTTGATTGTTGTCTGTACTAAAATTTGCTACTTGAGTTACATATGTCATATAGAAATGTTACAGTACAGTGAATACCTCAACAATGGAAAAAATGAACAACGGAACTTTTCTCATGCATTATCTAGAATATCTACATTGTATTGATAATGTAAGTAAATGATTTAACAACGAAAGTCCTCACCAATGGAAGGATTTTTGACTGCAAATTAGGTTCCATTGTTGAGAACTTGCACTGTAAAGTTATTGCTACAACGTGTAGTTTTGAACATTGAACCATACGGTCATCATAGTTAATCCTTATCATATAAGACGTATGAAATTAGAGGGTAAAATGTCTCATCCTTTCGTAAGAAATTAAAGTTAAACTTCATTGTAAAATGTCACCATCTAGGAATGATAAGGTTTTCATAATTTTTATTCCTGTATGATTCACATACATAACATAACTACAAGACACCAAGGGCAGGTGCGCTTATAACAACGAATACGGTCGCCTGTAAAGATCTGACTGAGCGTGTCTGGTGTGTTTCAGGCTTTGACTTTGACACGTGTACGCTCGTGTCTCGCCGCATCTACCCATTCCTGCTCTGTGTGGTCCTCTTCTTCGCCTTCTGCTATTTCCAAATGAGGCAATTCAAAAAGCTGTATGAGCATATCAAAAATGACAAGTGAGTATACCTATTTAGAGGCATAGTGTTGTGCTCACTCGACTTGGCAGCATCTATACCAGGTCGTCAAAGTGTGGGGGAAATGATTCAATTAGAATTAGCAGCCAATCATTATCCTTGTAATGAATTATAATGTGCATAACTACATCAGAGGACATCAGCGAAAACATGAAGATAGTGGATTTTGTTAATATTCTTCATTCGTTTAAATGTTTTTACTTACTTGTTGGTTTGAAGGGAACACGTTGTTTCACCAGTGTTTTACAAACAAAATTTATTCACTGAGAACAGATATGTATAACATTCATTGTAGTATATAGAATGATGTGCAAGACTGGTGATAGCCTAGTTGCTTAACCTCAATCAATCCATGGCAATTATCAGATATGCGTATATGTTGTCAACATTATCTAACGAATGGAATATTGAATATCGCCACTTTTCCCCAGGTACCTTGTGGGTCAGCGTCTCGTGAATTATGAGCGACAGGAGCAAGTAAGAGAGCAGGAGAAGCAAGCTGCTGCTGCCGCCGCAGCCGCTGCAGCAGCAGCAGCCATTGGGCCACAGCCACTGCTAGTTGATGATATGGTCAACTGAACGACGCAACGGAAACCAAAGTTTGGAACACGGATCCCAGCATCAAAGAGGCAGTTAAATACATGGGCCCCAGCATCATGGGAGCGGTGTGTGGTATGTATACTACTATGATTTGCAAACACTATTCCATACACATTATTATTATTATGTAGCATAGTAGTAATGTGTATGGTATAGTGTTTGTAAATCAAAGTAGTATACATACCACACACACGCCCCCATGATGCAGGGGCCCATGGTTAAATACAACATGCACTATAAAACACATGCAAACACGATTTACTTGGTCTATACTTTACCAAGTAGACTAGGGTGTGCATGATTTGTATAGTGAATGTTGTATTAAACACCCCTCAAATGTTGGCACTCATTGTTTGGAACTTTGAGATGGTGTCATTGCCAAGGGTCTTTTTCTCTGTATTGTAAATCTGTGATTTAGAAATAACAGTCAGATTGAAGGCAATATGATTTTCCTTGCATTAGTTTTATCCTCTTAATTATAATATCGAATATTTGTCTTAATTCTCAGTGACAGCTAAGTACTGCTGTACACGTACATGTAAATCAAAGTTTCACTAAGTCACCAGTTATAAATGTTTTCCTATTCTAAGAAAGAGAAACATAAATTCTAACATATGATACAATATGTATACAATATGTGAACACTTAAAATGACTTGTCATTTCTCTTTTTTTAAAAGATAACCGATTCTAATTAAAACTGTGTATTATTAACAAACTTGTGGAGTCTATTATTGAGGTATATTTGCCAGTGAAAATTGAGCATTGAACGTACAAAGTGTGTGTTTGTTGAATTTTGTGTGGCCATGTGGATAGGTGTAAGTGTCTTATAATTCTCATGTTAATTCTATAACATGAACAGAGTATGATTTTTGTGCAATATTCTCTTGTTTTGATTGTATCATAAGTTACTTTTAAGTAGTTTGGTTAAAAGACTTAGCACTTCACAATATTTTTAGGGGAATTTTTAAAGTTTAGTTGAATAATATTTTAGGGACATGCTAATGTAATATTCTCGTAAAAAAACTAATATAAGTTCATGGAGTAACATTTTGCAGAAAAAGGAAAAAATGTCATTATGTAAATGTTTACTACCTATGATACATAACAATCACATTTTCAAAAATAACAATGTAGTTACGGAACAAACAATAGTATATCATTCCTATAATTTTCAATTTGATGTCACGTATCATTTTTTAGCTATTATAGAAATTTCCCTTCATGAACTTGCTGTCAGGACATTATTTTTCCTTGTTTTGTAAAAGAATAATTTCTAGAAACATTGTAGCAGCTACCCTGATAGCATGTAGTAAAATGTCATCTGTTCACAATTTTTATTCCACGTTATGTTTATGTTTGACTGTCGGAGTGTAAGTGTGTTCACTGTAATTGTATAATCTGTATGAGAGTTCGGGCAAAGCCGCAAACTAATGATTATGAACTAATAGATTTTGCTAATCCTAAGTGATAGTGTCACTGTGTGACCCTCTAGTTTAATATGGTGATGCGATGATGATATATACACATTTGTTTCTATATTGTTCTGTATATTTTGTGTTGTAAATTTTAGATGTCAATGTATATTATCAAGATCTATCATAGAGAATTTATGATCGCTATTTAAGAACAGTGTAATCAGTATTGCCTGCCTTGGGTTTTATGTCCTATGTTGTTGATCATGGAACGGAACGCAACTGTGAATGTGATGTATGATGTATTGAATATCTTTATGAAGATGTGTTGAATGTCAGGCATATGAAGTATTTCAATAAAAAAACAATGCATTTGATATTGTTTTTTATTATAAAAATAGAACAAGCAGTATTTCAATGAAAATAACAAGAATGCATTTGAAATATAAATATTTATCTTAAAATATGGAGGGAAAAAAAAACAGATATCAGCGTCTTATGTTTTAACAGCTCTCTTATACAGTTTCAGTCTTGCTAAAAGATCAGCAAATTCACCCAAGTCTATTCTATCATTATCTCCAGCAGTTGTTTTTATGAAAAAGTCTATTTCCCTGGCTTCCAGTGTTTGTCCTTCTGATGTCTTCATGTGCTCGAGTCCTTTTCGAGCCTCGCTGATGTCCAAGAATCCATTCTTGTCCAAGTCCATTTCCTCAAATTTGGATACAATTTCTTTTGCGCTGAAAATAGATGATTGTTATAAAATAACGTTTATACATAGAATTTATAGCTTCTATACTCACAGAAATTAAAAATAATTTGCCCTGCATTTTTAAAATTCTTTCAATTATTTAATACTAATCTGGAAATGACCACCGATAACGTATAATCAGCGTTGAGTACGTTATGTTACCAGGACAGTCGTGCTTTTTTCACTGACTACGAAAATTTTTAAAGTTCAATGAGTTTCACAAAATTTTGGCCCACAGCACCATAGATTTCTGCTATACGAATTATTAGGTGACACACGGTTGCATCAGCCTGCAGCTATTGTATGACTGATGGATGGCACCACTAGACCTCTATATATTTGAACTGAGAAAGTCATCCTCGGGGTTATTCTGAATTCAAAATAAATGAAACGTTACCGTATGCTTACTAATGTACGTGCAGTGTGAAAGAGATTCCCGGAGACCGACGATGCATGAAAGACTAGGATATACTAGTACATATTTAGAAGTATTTCACTTCCATATGTTCCCTAATTGTAATTTCAAAAGAATTTGCATATAAAGCAAAGTGAATCATGTAATACACATTGATTTTAATTTCATCAGCCCAGCACTGCCAGAATCGGGTTTACCTGTACTTGTACAGTGTAGTTAATTGGTGGTTACATTAGATACATGTATAAAGGAATTTCTCATCAACTTCTGATGATGTTGCATCATGTGTGTCAGACAAGAGATAGCTAAGAGTGAGAAGATTTAAGCACTGAAGCATATGTCAGTTGCGTTAAATGATGCTAAGAATGTTCTGCGTGGTTCTTATTTGAAGCATTCTATACAAAATTTATGTGACTCACTCAGCATAACGATGTTTTCTAAATAGAATGACCTTGACTAAAGCTCAAGAAAGTAGTTTAGATGTGCGTGATTAACTTTTAGAACAATCATCAAACGTTGTGAAGACACTAAATAGAAACCCATCCAAGCATAAGTATCACTGCCAGTGGCAGATCCAGGTCTATAGAAAAAAGGGGCGAGGCGCACTTTAGGGATTTCATGGGTTTTGTACGCGCGATCGATGGCAGACGTGTAAAAAAAACTCTATAGAAATCAAGTATTTTGGTGGCAAAATCGGGGGGGGGGGTGCACCCGGGTCTGCGCCCCCAGCGCCCGCCCCCCACACCACCCCTTGGATCTGCCTATGACTGTTATAAGGAAGTGGGACACGATGAGGTCTAGATGATGGGTGAAACATGAGAGCGTACCTGCCGCCAACGACAGAGTAGAAGTGCTGAAACTCCCACAGGCTGAGGTAGCCGTTACGGTCCGTGTCGAAGTGGTCAAAGAGCGCCTCGGCCCTCCCGCCCTCGAGTCCGAACTCCTGGGCCAGCATCGTGAGGGCCTCGGGCCGATTCAGACGACGCACGTTGCCGTCGACGTACTTCTGGAAGAGGGACTGAACCTCGCATCTGAAAACACACAACGGGGATATGTATGTAAGTGTAATTTTGTATATGTGGGCGTGTCCTTCCCCTACACGATAAAATGCTTACATCGTAGGTGGGTTTTGGTTACTACCCACTTGTTCACCGTACAGTGAAGCAACTGATACTGGCGGCTTGAAACATGGGAGTTCATGGACACTTTTCATACTTGGAAGAGAACAGATTCCAGTGGTAAATCCAAAAAAGTTTTGTTTATTTTTATTTGGTCTATCGACTGTCCATACATCTTTGCATAAGATCAGGAATGCAATATTGTATAATGATAAGTAGTATTAAGTACCGCTGCTGCATTGTATGCCCAATAAATGCAGTAGAGATGCGAGTGATGGGGAACGGCGATGTGGATGTGCCGGTTACGTTATATGTGTATGGACCTCTTTGCTGAGAGCTGGCGGCATAATACAGTTGAATCTCTCTTTTAGGACCACCTTTGGGAACAGTGTCAGGTGGTCTCAATAGATAGGTGGTCTCTAAACAGAGGTTTATTTTTGCAGCTTTATGAGGGGTTGGGACCGTGGAAAGTGGTCTCACTATATAGGTGGTCTCAATAGAGAGGTGGTCTTAATTGGAGGTTTCACCGTACAGCAATAGCACTTCACACCCAAAGAAGAAACTAACTACAAAACAAAATTGATGGAGTTTTACCAGTAGCACCCAACATTCACAGCGACTGCACTGGTGCACCCGTGTACACAGCAGCTAGTAGACAAAAAGACATCAATACGAATCTCTTGTTTTGCGCTCCACATTCAACTAGAAGTCCCGGTCTAATAAACTGACAATTTTCACACCCGACTTTTTACTATGCTGCACTGTAGATTAGAAATAACTGGACAGGGACATTGGCGCCATTTGAGACACGTTTTTGCAGAGACTCTGGGTAAGTCATGTTCTTGCTATCATTGCATATGCAACAGCCTCACACACCTGCATGATTAATCGGACAGACGATCCCTATCTCGAGAGACAACCCCCTAGGAGACAACTACACACCCACAATTCCCGATCTTGAAAAGTCAAGATAAGAATATGATAGTCTGCTTCATGTGTTTGTATGGACTAAACTGTAATTGTATATATTAAAAAAGCAAAGGTATGCAGACGTTACCTCCGGTTATAGCAGGTCTATGTTTTATAGGTCTATTCAAGCAACTCATCATGTTGTCATGTTTGAAATAAAAATGAAATAGGTACGGGGCCGGGGCAAAGTCCTAAAAGATATTCACTATTGAGATGATGTTTGTCCTTGGTGTGATAATGAAGAAATCAATTTTCATTATATATATACCAAATACCAACTTATATACACATTTGTTGAGCCTCCAATAAAAATGCATTGTTTTATGGTTTCTTTTAGCTTACCTAATGAAGAAAAACTGCATGTAGCGTCTACTACAGCTAAATAAGTTGAATCAGAAGTCATTAAATCTAGATGCGCCCATATTAAATCCTTACAATTGAAGCTGCACGTGAAATTGTGATCTACATGTGATCAGCCGATGGGCATTGATTGAGTTACATTAGCTTATGCCCTTGGCTATGTAATGTGAGCCACATACCTAAAACATGATCAGGATTCTATACATGGTTTGTCTCATGCTTTAAAAAAACGAAAACAAACCAAAACAAACAAAAACAGAAAAGTCCCCTCCTCTCATATATCTAGCAATGGAGCTTCTTAATAACCGCTTTACAGATGTGTTTATAGCGACAGGGTGATTCCCGCACAAACAGTAGGCATTCATCAACTCCGCACGAGCGAGTTGCGCACATTCTACATTCCATCACTTCCGCAATACGAAATCGCAAGTCACGGGGAATTGACTTTGCGTATGAAACTTAATACACAAAGCTGTATAAAAAATATCACGAATTAGCTGTGTAAATATTATCATTTTAATCCGCACAAAATTAACATCGTTGCAAGCTGAAATTGTGGATAATTATTATTACGGGAGACGATCACGTTAGATACGATGCTTAAATAAATTAAAACAATGCACCACTATAGAACAAGTTTACATACATGTATAAGACAGCATGTTCTAATTTAAGCTTACACACACTCAGAAATATTATCTATTCCCGATACGCTATGATTATATATAATTACTATCGTCTACTTACGGGATCCTTCTGTTCATCTTGATACAGCAGCACAATTGATAAACCAACGAAAATCAAGAACTAACACACGTGTATCCAACTGCAAGTGTAAATGACTTTATAATTCCGACTTTAAGCACATGAACTGACAACACACGCAAACGCTTCATCAACTAATAACTATTTCCTCTCAAACAATCACGCAGCTTTATATAACCACCCTCGATACTTCTAGTGTATAAAACATGCACAAAGAAGTCGTCTGTAAAGCGAAATCTTTGCCCTCTGAATCACTAAAAGTTGAAACTTCTGAATCGACCGTATGTATAAAAAACACAAACTATTTTGGCAAAGCTCGCCACATCATAGTAGCACAGAATATATGACACACACTGCTTCATGTGTTTTATCTGAAATGTTCTAGACTGCGCCGCAGAAACGGGGGTAGCACGAGTGTACGCACAGTACGCAAGTGCGTGGCTTTTAAAAAACTATCCTTTTTTTGCTTCTGTCTGTTTTTTCTTCTTCTTCTTTTCTCCCTTTTCTCGCAAGGGGGTTCAAAAAGACGTCTTGATTTTGAATATTTGAGGTTATGTACAGTATTGATGAATATGCATGTATCTAACTCATTAATATAATGACAAAAAATTAAGAAAAACACAAATCATATTGCTGTTTGATACCCAACATGAAACAGCAATATATAGATCTAAGGTGCAAATAAACAGTCTCCTTGTGAAAAACACAAATCGGTAACCATGTTGAGCACACAGTTCACCGCAACTGGAGCTGAAATAACACAGCACAGCTTGCGTACTTTTCCAAATCCGGCTACCCCCTAGCTGGCCACAGCATCCCGCAATTTACAAACATTTAGAACTGATGATGGTGGCGGCGGCGGCGGCGGCGGCGGATGCGCCCAGATTACTCGTCACTTCACTTGCGCAACTCGTTTGTCAACTGCTGCTCTGGCCAATGTTCTTCTCTGGTTAGACTTGCTGGAAAGCCGCCGAGGGGGATCATCCTTATCTATTCGGGCTTATTTTGTCTTTCAAAAGACCTTATATCTACTAGTTTTTATTTCTATTATTACAAAAACCGCTCATATCAAACATATATCGAGTGCAAAGTTGAAGAGCAAGTACAATTGTGACAGTCTCTAGCTCTAATAAATCAAGTCATTTAAAGGCCTTGTTATAGGCTATAGGACTTTGATATTACTTATTGAAAGTAGTTATTGCAAATTCCGTAAACCGACGATGTAGGGGATATATTTGAAATTTTAAAAACTTTCTTATCTATTTGTGAAGTTAAAGAGTTGAGTGACAGCTTTATATAACCACCCTCGATACTTCTAGTGTATAAAACATGCACAAAGAAGTCGTCTGTAAAGCAAAATCTTTGCCCTCTGAGTCACTAAAAGTTGAAACTTTGCAGTTCTTCTCATGATTGGTACTGTCTTCTGGTCACTGCTGTATGAATAGTAATCAACAGTTTAAAAAAATGTTTTATCAACGTTTTCGGTGCTCAGGCACCCTCCTCAGATATAATGACAAACATATTTTTAAATATACATTTTGATTAAAATGATAAAATGGTTTGGAATAATTAAGTGCTGATAAATTACATGTGCAATAGCTTAGAAGAAATACAAACAGGCTGTACAGGATGATGAAGAGGGTTTGGAATTGACAATTATTGATAGGTATTGGTGATGGAATGTGTCATTAGTATACTATGGCATGTGTCTATGCAACGTAATAAAACTGTTTCGAACAGTGCACTCATTATCCATAGTAGTTGTTACAGTGATCAAATATCAAAACGTTTTTTTCTTCTTCTTCTTTTCAATCCCAAACACTTGCGTACCTTTGGTTCGCTCAAAACTGTTACTGCATATGCGATACAGCGGCAGATCTAAGATTTTCAGGGATCGGGAGCTCCCATGCAGAATACATGCACCCTCACAAGTTATGAGGCCCACCAGGAAGGGAGTCACATTATCAAAAATTTAGTAAGAAGGTAGGTGGCTCCAATTCCCTTCACTATATGCATTGGATATGCTGCTAGGGTTGGCATGGAATGACACAGGACAACCCAGGATGCTATGTTGTTTAATCAGAAAGGGTGAGGTGGGTGGCTAGGGAGGGTGTTTCGTCTGGCTCTTGTCATGAGGGCGTGCAAAAGTTGCGTGGGCTGGCAGATAGCAGATACCACCTAACCTATACCCTCCCCCGAGGGTGTGGGTCAGGAGAGCGCCTTTAATAACACACCTAATCCCTGGGAATGTTTGTGCAGCTCAAAATTTAGGTGTCTGAGAATTTGTAGAAAAAATGTCACAAGTTAAAGTGAATTTAGGCCTACTAAATGACATTAGATCATTTAAAGTGTTGTGATAATGAGTTGAGAACTTTCAGTTCATGCAAAGCTTTTGGCTTAGCCGAGGCACGAATCCATGTCTGTGGCGCCATGGATGATGATGGCATGTTACATGTTGACCCACAGAGAACTGATCAGAATCAATGACGACCATGTTATGTTACATGTTGACCCACAGAGAACTGATCAGAATCAATGACGACCACCAGCCTCGATATAGTAGAAACATTTATATTGTACACACGTGTGTAAAATGTGCTCCGACAAAAAAAAAACCTTTCCCGCTTGATATTCTCAATTTCAGCGTGTAAAAGAGGCAACAAAAAATATAACAAATTGTTGAAGCAAGTCATGAACAGCAGCACTACACACAGCTGTGGTGTCAGTGCAGTTACACACCTGTTTGCATTATGATCAAGGATTTTGTTAGTTTTGACGGGTTTCTTTTAAAATCACAACGGACTCGACCAAACAACACAACGGACTCGACCAAAAGTCATCAGCATCCCAGCTATGGACGTCTCCACGTGCAAAACTCCCGGGGGCAAAACTGCGTATTCGGTATTTTATATGTTACGAGTCGAATTGCAAAGCTATGTAGATCAAAGCTGTTTAAATTTTGTCTTAGGCAATGTAACCCGACATACAGCAACATAAGGATATTTGCATAATGAGGAATGTTCGTTTTGTTGCGCATGTACTAAAAGGCAATCATAAGTTCGCGGGTTACAGAATCCCCAGTTTCAGTTTCGCATTCCATTTCACGCAGTACTCTGGATGCAGTATTTGTGCTCATCCGTTGGGAAATAAAGGTAATGGCTGAACATATGGATGCACGGTTACAATGATCCATATTTTGAAACATTGGTCCCTAGGGCCAAATACAAGTAGTATACATAACCACAACAAACTATTAGTTTTCTCTGGATCCCATGGTCACTGTGATGGTATGCATAATTTGTGTCATTGAAAAATAATGAGTCCTGGACTCGCGACTCGGATCTAGATAAATCATTGCGTTAAATGTAAGCCTGTTTACTATGTCTATGTAAAATGACACCATTGGCTTTTTTACAGTGAATAGAAGCAATTCCCTCAACTAGCCATCAACAACATATTGATGAGATTACCTCGATCATGGATTGACGAATGTCTAGAGATAGAGAGACTAAACGGCATCCAGGTACACACGATTTGTCTTCAAAAGCCAAATTATTTTAATCTATAAAGATTGATTAAAAAGTGACATAGAGAATCTCACCAATACATCCTCCACCTGAAAATGAGCAGAACAGTCTTAAAACCCACTTCCGAGTCAAGCACTTTAACCACTAAACCACCGCCGCTGGTGACGTACCATACCCCCTTGTGCTGTGCCGGGTTGATACAGGTGGCTGGGGTCTGGCCGCGCTCTGATTTACACTTATCTGTTGGCGCAGAGCGCGGTTTTATGTGTTTGAACAAAGCTCCATGGGGGCTCGCGGGAACGGCTGTGAGGCTGTGATACGTGCGGCCGTCATTGTGCGCGGTGCTGATTACAGCGTGAACTATCTGTCCACCGCTGACCGCAGGCATTAGTTTATCAGGCCGGGATGGGGCAGGCAGACTGAGGGCACTCACTGCTACTCAGGCTTTCATTTGTGCGCGTTATTGTGTAAATGTGTGTAACTTGGGTGATAATGGGCATGAGCCAGCTGTTTTTTATCTGGTAAAACTTAAGAGTAGTAAGTTCATGTGGATTTCAGAGTGAACACATATGAGAGGGTTTCGGGGGGGAATACTTTCTTAGTCTGATGCAATAATGAATTAATCTGTTTTTATGAGTTTAGATGTTATTTTCATTTATTTGAATGGTTGATTGTATTGATAATTTAGACATTTGAAATTGTATTGAATCATGTATTAGAAAATCTTTTAGTCATGGCCAGATCTAAGGTTACAGGAAAAGTTGGGTGGCGCAGGGGGCACAACCAGTCAATTTCATGGTTTTGTACACAAAAAATAACCTTGTGGACATTTCAAAAGCCAATCAAAATAAGATTTTTTGCGGGGTGAACGGTTGGATGCCTCTAGTGGCCCCTCTGAGCCCTCTCTGGATGAGACAATGTCAGTAGTGGTTTCAAATCCACTAGAGATATTTTTTAACGACGTTGTAAAGCTTTCTTATAAAACAATGGACAAGTATTTCAGATAACCGTGCACGACCATCCAAGTGCCCGCCCCCATGTAACAGCCCTCCCCCCATTTTTTCCTAAATGTCCATTTGAATTATGTAGTAACAGCACTCCCGTGTAACAGCCCACCCCCCATTTTAAGAAAATTTCAATTTAACAGCCCTGGGCGCTTGGATGGTCAGTTATGGTAGCTTAAATAAGCAAAGTTGACAAATATAGTTCACAAATTGCTATTAAGTGTTCACATAGATTAACCAAAGCTTGAAGTAGTATGATTGTAGAACTTTTCATCATAGGTTAGCTCCATAGATCTTGGTGTGTGAACATTGAAGTTGCCAGTGTGTGAGAATTGGGGTATTTCACTAGTTTCCTGTGGCGGGAAGGTATTCCCGGTGCTCAAAAGGAGGCTGATGGGCAGGTGCTCGGTAACGAAGCTTCCTGTTTCACCCACCGCGCAGCTGATGCTGCTTATAAGCATTGTTATAGTCACGTGTTTAAACCACAGTGAATAAGGACGATGTGTATACTTCTAGATGGTCAGTTACTTCTCTATTACTTACAAAGCCTTTAGCCTATAAAGACACACTTAGCATATAACCTGTATACTGGTTTAACTTTTAGCATGGCAATCGTTTTCAGTATGATTTTGTTTTCTTCATTCAAACCTATAGAAGAGACTGAAGGTTTAAAATTAAAAGCACATTACATTAGGCAAATGATGTTCGAGCTATCTTTGATCTTAGCATGCATTATTACATTTATCGCTAAAAAATATTATCATTACAATTATGTGGCCAAATTTTAATGCAATCAAGGCATCCATATTTTGAGTCCAACATTCATGGTGTTAAAAAAGAAGCGCAAACATTTTTTAGCAATACAGCAAAGCCAAATTCGAAGAATTTGGTGACAAATCTCTACTCGTCACTGCGGGTGAGTGTGCGTGCGGAAAAAGAAGCCGTTTGCCGTGTGTGCTGCATGTGGTGATAAGACAGTGTAATCCCCAATTCCATGCTCGACAATCCGGCGTAATACGGATCTGACCGCCCTCGACAAGCTAATTAATGGACGGGACGGTGATGCAGACGACTGATAGTGAGGGACTTTGGGGGCTTCACGCTCACAGCCATTGGAAACTTTCGGGACCAGTCTTTTTAAAGAAAAATTGGCAGATCCAGGTTTTCAGAAAAAGGGTTGCAATCGGGTTGTGGCAGTAAGAATTTCATGAAGTCTGTCTGTATGAATGAGCATGACCATGTGAAAGATGCTTCCAGGATTAAAAAAGCACCAAAAGAATTACATATATTTGGTGGAAGACATCTGGGGAAAGAGGCTATCATCATGCACCCTCCCATGCCTCATATGTCATGGAATTTTATTGTATTAAAAACAATACCACTCATAGCAATAATCATAGTTTTATGTATATTGCTGAAGATCCTCTGGGAATTAGACAGATATAAGCTCTAAAGGTTACAGTAAAGTGAAAACATGTAGGCAATCAGGAAAATTACATACGGTATATAAATGGCTTGATTTTTTGCACATGCAGGCAATAGCCAATGAACTTGGCGTTTCAAAACATGAATGTAGGAAGAGGTCATGAGGACAGTACACATGATTGAATAATTACATGCCTGATCGGTAGATCTCTCAAAGATGCATGTGTAACTTACTTTTGAGTATGACTAGATAGTATGTTATTACATGAAACTGGCAGGACTGGTGCAATTATCTTGTTCTCATTTGTAATTTCTACTGATCTTCCAAGTATCTTAGGTGTAAACTTAACTAGACATAAATGAAATAATATAATTGAAAACATGGGGTTCCTGTACATATTTGCTGTATTTTCGTATACAAATAGTAGTTTTAGGGTTGGGGGCTAGAGGTGGTCAGAAATATCCAAAATAGTAGTGGAAGCAGTGTGAAAATCATGTCATGCTGATTGTTTTCTTGCATACCCCTTGGACCACAATAACTGGTAGTCCACTATCAACAAGAAGAAAAATAGAAGAAAACAAAATGAAGGAATAACTAATAAAACAGTTCCCAATTACCACTGAGCCCGTGTGATCCCGGGTGGGCAAGGGCTGTAGATAATGGATGACTGAGTGTCACCTTGACAACGCTTCCCCTGGCAACGGTTCCCCTCGACAACGGCGCTAAATAACTCACAATCTGTGTGATACTTAAATTGGCGCTTATCAGACTTTGGGGGTATCCGGTGAGGGGTTTTTGTTGGCTTTGAGTTAGTAGTGATCAAAATGAAGAGGAAAATGTATGATTTTATATGTTTTCAGCTCTGCTGGGCTGAATTGGATGGAAGATTTCTTTTCTATTTTTAACAACCAAATGGTTTCTGAATGTTATTCTTCATATTGGTCTTAGAATAAGAAACTGGTTGGTTGCTTGGTATTTCTGATCCGTTTGAGTCAATATATCTAATGAATTATAGAATATATCATTTTCCGTTTAAAGTCACATCCATTTTTAAATATGATCTTTCTGTAACAAATCCATTACTCTATATCAATCCATTCCTGTCTATGTAAAAATGTTAACATGTGAAGGTATGAATTCTATAGTCTACAATCCTTATGTTCACATGATGTTACATCTACAGCAGGTAAATGTCATTCTTGTCATACTATATTATTTATCTCAACTCTCTGTTGAGCTTATACAGCACATTGCTATGGAAGTGCATAGCGCTAATCACTCACGTTAGCACTCACTAAGCTGAATTTATCTATTTAACATATAGGTGTGATGGAGCAACCAGTTAGAAATGAGTTTGCTCAGCATCCACCACCAAACCCATCCAGTTGGGGAACAAACTCACAGCCTGGTCACAACACCAACTCCGATGACTCACATGTTATTTACTGAATCAATAACAGTAAGTCACTTTTTTTTTCCTATATTTTTTTTGTTATAGTAAATAATATATAATTTTGAGAAGTATGTCGTACAAAACTATTTTACTAAAAATTGTGTGAACTGGGTCCAATTAGACATTGCTGTAATTATTGGTTTAATTTTAACATGCAATTTACATGCAAGTTACACATATATACCGTATCCCCGTGCATTAAAGCACATGTGCTTATAGCCGAAAAAGTGCCTTTTTGGGCCTTTTGGACAAGGTAAAAAGTTCTCTTTTAAACATACATGTGCTAAACTTTGAACACTACGCCCAGCCCCATTTCGGCGATGAATAAGCATTGGATTTTGACTATATAGAACCACCAAGCTTCTAAACCATGGGTTCTTACGTGTTAATGTACGGTTTAACAGTCAGTAGTCCGAGTCCGTTATTGATTTCTTATGCGTTATAACGAGGTCGCGTTGTGTAAAGCTCCTACAGAATCGCGTATTGTTTATAACAAGAACGCTGCCGGTAAGATATGTTTTGAAAAAATATATTATTTATCAATTCTCACTGTGGGTGTATTCTAGCTGCAGATTAACACAAATATATATCTTCAAACATTGATTCAAACTCCCGTCGAAGGTTTATATCGATGTTCATTCTGAATTATTGATGGAAAATAGTGAAACGTGTCGGAGCTTCTAATATCGCCCAAAGCATGTTTGTGGTATGTCCAAGCATGTAAGTATGGGACTTACGAGGGTGAGTTCGTTTATTTTCACGTGTCTGATCACTCGTGGGTGTTCAGGGCTGACATGCCTGTCAAAAAGTTTGAAGGGAAATGGATTTTTGTTCTCTGTTTTAAGCACATGTGCTTAAATTCGTAAGTTAAGCACATCTTCGATGTTAAGCACATGTGCTTTAATGCGCAGGGATACGGTATGTATTAGTACAGGAAGTCGATTAAGCAATAGCTAACTAAGAAGAGTGTAAATTAAGCGAGACCATTCACAAACGACTGTATTTCAAAAATATTTGATGCACAAATATTTGATGGTCAAATTCATCCAGTCATGGTTTGACACTTTCAAATCAGTGTCTCGCGCACACACAGACACCCCTCCCATCTTAAACACTACTCCAAACCAGACCAGAGAGCCTATAAGCTGTGCAGTGTAGGCTATAATCCAGGTGCATATATCAGCTGACAGGGGTAATCCTCCCTGCACCTGGGCCCAGGCCCCGGAGTCCCCCTGGGGAAGGTGGTGAGGATGGAGGACGGGTAGGGTATGGACCTGTGAAAGTAGTGGACAGGGAGGTAGCATGAATATGAAAGTATGAACGTTTTGATAAGACCACACTGATGTTTTTATTGAGGATCTAGAGATTTAAGGGAAGATATGAGGTAAACATCAAAACATGGGCCCTAGCATCATGAAAGGGGTGGGGTGTGGTATGTTTTACAAACCCTATAGCTTACACATTACTACTTTTATATAGAACCCTTCTATGTAATAGTAGTAATGTGTTTGGTATAGTGTTTGAAATCATAGTAGTTAACATACTACACACCCCTTCAATGATGCTGGGGCCCAGCCATCAAAATATGGAACATTTCACTGGAAAAAATCGAACTACGTGGACTCATTGATCAAAGAATGTACACCTATACCAACATACTAATTTCACCCTGGGCTCCCTTGTTCATCATATAAGAGGAATATTTTAGATACCTTTTGGAATCTATATGTACATTGTTCAGTACAGTGTTCTTGTCTATTGGTGAAATATTGAAGATCTTCATTGCCAATTAAGATGTGAGAACTTATGTTTTAATCTATTCATATTCTATACAAATATAATTGTCATTGTAGGTGGTGTCCTTCACATGTGTTCACAGTCATGGAAGATGTGTCTCATGAGGATATTGAAATGAGAAGGTGACTCGGAGATGGACCGAGACGGGTAGGATTATTGTCTTTTATGGTAGCATGATATCTGCATAGGCAGATCCAAGGGGGGGGGTGTGCATTTATTATCATGGGTTTCGTACGTGCAAACGATAGCAAACATGCCAAAAACCCTACAAAATATGGTATTTTTTTGGGGGAAAAGGGGTGCCATGCACCCACTGTGCCCCCTCCCCCCCAATGAATCTGCCTATGTAATCTTGTGTTTGATCATTTGAAGTGGACAAATTACAAGTGTCTGTACAATTAAGGCAATGAGGTGAGCAGATAAAGGGTGGAAGCGTCTGTCTGTCACTGGTGTGGAACCTGTCAGCTGACTGATTGCAACTGTCCCCATGGGGGTCGTAGGTCAAGCCAGCCACATTTTGTCTGCTGCTCCTACTGCTGCTGGCCCCATGTGGACTTTCCAAGCATCACTTAACATTATACAGTATTCAACCACCTAAGGATTCAGGCTCATTGAAAGGCCCATCAAAATTTGAGCCATGAAATTTTTACTGGTGAAATTCAAAGCTAAATACACATTCATCCAAAAAGTCATCTTAAATTCACTTTTTTTTTCAACCAAAATGACTAGAATATACTGAAAAATCTTAAAAAGCTCATGGTCAGTTGTCTTTTATGTTATGTAGTTTGTAAATTTCATTTATAGAATTTGCATATTGATTATATATTTTATTTTGTATAACCTTTGCTCAAATATTTCAAATCGTAACTGCCAGAAGTTTCGTATTCCGGTAATATAACACAATATATCAATGTGTGACTGAGATAGACTTCCAACCTAAAAGAATCTATCATTTGCATGCAAGGGGCCTACCTGGCCTACTAGGCTCAACTTTTTCTTTGAAAAAGTGATCTTTAGAGCCATCGAATTTGAGTGGCACCCATGGTTGACCCCATCTAATGTTAGACCTATTTATTTTTAATAAGTGATAAGAAGCATTTTTTTAAACTCAAGCAAATAGCCATTTCTCCTCTTGGTACTTTATATCAAAAATTGACATTGATAGCTGGAAATTCTGGATAGTATGAAATTTGTATTTCTTAGTGTCAGCTCTAGCCGAGTCAGATGGGTCGAACTGTGTTTTGGAAACCGTAATCTGCCAATGTTCTACCCATTTGATGAGTTTCACTGTATGTATGTGGACACATTACCAAAGTCAGCAATGCGTTAATAATGGCCCATATCACTGACCTCCAAACAAGAAGAATGCAATCAGAGTCCGGCCTGATCAGACTTTACAGCCGCCTGGAGATACGGCCTCCTGTGAGCGCTGATTACACCTAATATGGACTGATCGATGTTCATTAAGAGTATAAAAACATTGCAAGTCCTATAGAATAGAAGTTTGTATGTGTACGATTGCATCTGTATCAAACAGCTGGTTTTGGACCCTTTTCATGTGACTTCCATGTTGAAACGAAAGAGAGGCTTGTTACCTCTAACTGCTAAAATCAGGGTTCTACGATAACCTTTTCAGCTACTTGCTCTTCAGGCAAGTGGCTGACATTTTCCACTTGCCCGAACTTTAGTTAAAAATAAATGCACGGTTTGTAAAAACTAATTGCAATAGCGTTTGTAGAAAGGATGCACATTTTTGAATAGCAGTTCTTTCAAACACTTTAGAAGAGCAATAACAATGCCCACGAGAAGCGTTATACGACCATATCAAGCTTATTTGTCGACTGGAAATATCACTTGCCAATTTGGGCAAGTTCTTATCAGTGGTCACTTGCCCTAACAGAAGGTTCACTTTCCCCAGGCAATAGGGCAAGTGCTGTTGTAGAGCCCTGAAAATTGAAACAAACTCATTTTACTTGAATTTCTTAAACATCGAATGCGGTTGTTTTAGTTTGGTAACTGGGACAGACTCAATATTTGGCAGTCAATAGCTGACGTTTTAGAACTATTTAGTGGTCCACTTTGGATATTTGAGAAGAAAAACATCCTTAAAATCAATGAATGCTGGTCGTGAGTCCACTTCAATGTTTTATCCATTCGTCATGCTGAGGTGTAACTTCACCATCATCAGAACACAAAGGTGAATGGAGAATTAAAAACCATTACATTTACATAACATATGTGTACGTGCTACATATGCGCAACACCTGTAACATGAATGATTTTTTTAGTTCTGAAAATCATTGTACATCAATATTTTGAAGTTACAGTGTGAACAAATAAATTGGATATTGAAGGGGAAGAATCTCTAGTTTGAGTGAGACGAGTCTACCTTTTTGTATTTAACCATGATTTTTAAGAGAAGAATATACTTTGTCCAAAAGTTAAAACAAAGTAAAACTGAATTCAATTTTTTGATGTCAACTCCATGTGAGCATTCTTGTCTATTTTTCAATGCACTATTGAACATGTCACATGTGCGGGTCTTCATTATCGTTTGATGTGAATTACGACTTAATTTAGTGACATAGGTTTGATATTGCTGTTTGTGTAGATGACTGATAAAAATACATTTCATATGTGTGATTTTTAACGTTAGAAATATTTCCCTGTATATCTTGGCACCACAGGTATTAATAGTAACATCCTTGCACTTTTATTTAGTAGATATTTAGTAGAGTGTTCATACGTTTCACCAACTTCACAAAAAATATTCTCTGATGTATGACAGTCTTCATGAGGCATCTAGCCCTTGTACATGTTCAACTCCACTTCCAGCTACCTCACTTCTACATGATAACATTTTAAAGATCTACTTGAAACAGGGTTTAAATGGTATGAATCATACATATATGGTCTCGTATTGTATATATTTTTCTTACCATGCAATGTCAAAGTGTATAATATGTAATAGTTTACTAAAAGTATCTTCGAAGATTGAAAAGGAACCTATTGGTTCGAAACTATTATTAATAAGAATAAAACTTTATAAAATTTGGACCTTTATACATTTGGACATTGCATGGTAAGAAAAAATATATATTATGTAATTCTTAAGATCATAAATTGAGTTTTGGTCAATGAAGAACAAAAACCTGTGCAACGTACCACTTCTCAAAACTATCATAGCTATACTTCTCTGGTTCTGGGCTACTTTCCGCACGCAGTTGTAAATAGCACCTTTTTTGTGATGCCATTATAAACTATAACCTCCACCCCCCACAAACAGAAACATAGAAGTGTATATGTTGGCTGGATGCCGGCTGAAACAAAACTTCTAAGGGGAGGTATATACCAACATTTTTTTTTCCAAAGTCTCCAGTCACCAATACATTTCATCATCTTTCACCAACAATCAGAAATTTAATTGAATAGATTGCATCACATTTCACACTGGTAAATACAGGCAGTTCCCGATTCACATTCAAGATTAAGGGCAAATCACCAATCACTGCCCTTGTAATGAGCAAATCACCAGTCACCAATAATAGATTCAATCACAGTTCACATACTGAAATACAGACAGTTCACAATTCACAATCAAGATTAAGGGCATATCACCAAATCACATTTTTGCTATATGACCCCCTGTTCTAAGATGAATCATGTTGAACTTGAACCCGAGCGCCACAGCTGTCAGGTGGTCTGCTTTCTGGCCCCAGCTGTTCGCCAACTTCACCATGTTCACAGCTGGTCCCATAGAGCGCAGCCGTCAATGACTGACCCTCGTAGTCAATGTTGCCTCTGCCTTCGTCATATTGACACATGAGCATGATCAATGCCACAGTTGTAGATGCAACATGGGTCCTCATCAATTTTCACATGTTTTAACAAAAGTGTTTATGTTGTCATTGACAACCATTGGCGTGGTTGTCAAATACAACATGTTGCCATGACAACTGTTGGCATGGCAACATGTTGCCAAGGGTTATGCCTCAGATTACCATCCTGATGGAGATGATGAAAAATCTGCTTGCTCTTATTTGGATGTTTGGTATTTATGGTAATGTTAGCCCAATGTGTTTGATTGGCTTATTTTTTATGATAATGTAAACAAAGTTGCCCAGGGGACGGTGACCTCACTCTCGAGTGCCACGCGCACTACTGATGGATTAAAAAATTTTGAGGCGAAGGTAATGCAGGTTTCAGTGGTGCCGCCAAGCGAAGCACAGCAGAGCTAAGTCTTGAAGAGCATTAAGGGTTTGACTGTCTCTAGGTCTCAAAATGTGGCACCTCAACAGGTGTGGTATTATTAGTGTAAAGGTTAAGCATGCCTGCCTATGTATATATAACCGGTTGGTCTGTAGTGTAGAAGGAGGTCTTGAGTTCAAATCCTTTGCCATCCAAAGCTGTTATACGCTTGCCCAAAATTTCACAATAATGTTTTGAACAAATTGAGATTTTCCATGAATAGTCTACTGAAATTGAAGTTATTCAAAGAATCTGTAGTTCGAAAGGCTTTTCTTGGTCTTGCCGAAAATAATGCTGCAAATCTTGGTAGTTCATACTTACAATTTAGTCTACTGAGAAAGGTATAGATAGGCAATATCAAGTTCAGTTTGTAGGATTGTCACTGTGACAATGGCACTTTATTGTTCAATGTCCTACATACATGTATATTTATTTTTTTGTGAAATAATTCAACATTTTTAATTCAACTGACACAAAATTTAATATAACTACCAAGTGTCAGCAGCACATGATGCCAAATCTATATTTTAATCATTGTAAAGCACACAGCTTGCTGGGGTATAAATGTGACTGCTCAGGAGGAGGTTTCATCCTCGGTCAATTGAGCTTATTTCAGTTTAGACAACTTTATGATTTTTAGGACGTTGGCTTTTAATATGCATACACAATTCACAATTTTTCTCTGCAATTCACATAATGTTTCTCCCACTTGTGTTTTTGTTGCTATTTTGTTCTCATTGCCTTTCAGTCAATTTCCACAAGTATGGTAAACTCTGAGATAGACATATGCTGACATGTGCTGAGATCTCACATATGTCGTGGTTCTCTATATTTTAGCTAGAGCTTGCTGATTTTCAAAGATCATTGACTGGGGGCAAGCTGCATAGTACTAATGGACACTAGATTGACAAAATCTAGGGTTTAGCACATAAATTTTGAAGGAAATAGCTTCCTTATTGAGTTACTAGCCCTGTAGTTCAACAGTAAATTGTTCATGAGTTTAATATGGGTCTGTCTAGGGAGTGGACTAATAGAATGAATGGGCCTCAAAGAGAGAAGCTAAAAATCCTGAAAATGCTGCATTCATGAGGAAGATACTGCACTCATGATGACACGCCCATTTATTTTGTGACTTTTGACGTACCTAATGACACAACTAGGTCTTTTGGACATATAACATACGGCGTCTTGACGTTCACGTTAGACTTTATCTTAGTTTTTATAGTTTTCATCATCCAGACCCTGTGATGGCATACACCCACCAAGTATTGCAATTATAGAGACTAGTTGAATAAGGCTAAGTTTTTTAAAAGAAAATTTTTCTTATTTGAAAGCCATGTGGAGTATTAATTCCTTACAAAAATAAACTAAACAGGGGGCTGTCTTAGCATCTATGCTTATAATATTATCCTGCCTAATCCGGTGTGTGATTGGTATTGTCCTCAGAGAGTTGAGAAATAGGATTGTTATTCACAATTATGAGCCAAACTCATCCGCTTCAAGTCCAAAACTCTCCACCTATTGCCCTAACCCCTTGAACCTACATCCCCATCCTTGATCCCGGGCCATGGCCATGCATGCTGAAGGTAACTGTACAGCATCCAGTCCAACTAAGACAACTGTTATAAGAGATAATGAGACAGATTTTAAGCTAGTCCCAAGACTTCATATCAAAGAAACTCCGTGGAGGAGCCACTAGTATCTCTATTGAGACCACTTGTCGAGTCGAGTCCGAGTGTTCTTATAGAGAGGTTGTTCTGTAGTAACAATTGCACCACTCATTGAGTAGGCAGCATAATATGATTACGTGTGACACATCAGCTGACGTCACTGAGCGTGTGAGAGACACAGTGAGGAGCTACTCACAGTGGACAGCTGGCCACCAGTGATTACAGGCAGCAGATCTATGGCAAACAATGCATTTTTGATACAGTAGAACCTCTCTATTAGGACCACCTTTGGGACCAGTGTCGGGTGCTCTCAATAGATAGGTGCTCTCTATACATAGGTTCATTTTGGTAGCTTTATGAAGGTTTGGGACCATAAACAGTAGTCTTATTATAGAGGTGGTCTAAATAGAGAGGTGGTCTTAATTGGGGGTTCTACTGTACCCATATTCGTTTCCCTGATAGACGTTTGGTGACCATTTAGTAACTTGTTTTTAAGAGAATCACACAACATTGAGATGATCATCAGTATAAAGATATTATGAAAGAACAGCATATCAGGCCTATCAGCTGCTTGTGAATGTGGAAAACAAACAAGATTTCAAATGCTGCAAATCTGTTATGATTTGACATATTAAACGGATTAATGAATTTTCAATG
Source organism: Streblospio benedicti (assembly GCA_019095985.1). Classification (NCBI taxonomy): domain Eukaryota; kingdom Metazoa; phylum Annelida; class Polychaeta; order Spionida; family Spionidae; genus Streblospio; species Streblospio benedicti. The sequence continues at coordinate 28,435,733 of CM032661.1, forward strand.
AGAAGTATCATTTAAGGCAATTTGTATAATTTAATTTTTTATTAGCGTACTTAAAGCATTGATGTAAGTCGGTCATTGCATTGACCATGATATTTGAACTTCATGAGAAGTAGGTTTCTTTCACGATGTTTAGAGGATTAGAAACCTTTTTTCTGGACTCAGACCCTCTACCTCTACCTAAATAACCAACTGCTATGGTTTTTGCATCATATATGTGTTTCTTGATGCAAACAACATGCTTATGCATTCAATAAAAGTCGATTAGAATGGGGTCTAACTTCACTTGTCACTAATGGGCATTTAAACTTATTTTATATCATACAGGAATAGGTAATACGTCATGCCAAAATGCAAATTGCATAATCCTGCAGATTACTAGACAACTTTTAGTAACAATTTCAGTAATATTTTACCTGGCCACCGATGTCCTCCCATATGCTCTCTATAGCAAAAGTTGATAAAAGTCATGCAATAAGACTGAAAGCTTGGTGAACTAAAAATAGTTCAATGTGCAATTATAACCAAATGATATAGAATACACATTGCTGTACGAGTGCAGCAGTTCACCTTCACGGCTAACGTCACCCTGATAAGCCCATGTCATTAAGCGGGATTTCGTGCTCAGGCTGACGGAGCATGACAAACTCGAACGACTAGTTCCCGGTCACCAGAGACCAGCAGGGCACACTTCTTGGGAATCAGCCATATTTTGTACAATATTTCTTACCATCAATATATTTTTTCTCAGATGTAAAAATCAACTAAAATTTTGTAATTATTAATGTACGCACGTCAGTGTTCAAAATTTAATTAAAACATATATACATGGCACGATTATGGTGATGACCATCTGATTGTAGCTCTAAAACTTGTATAAAAATAAGCGAGTTTTTTATTTTGAAAAGGAGACTAGTCTAAAAAACAATTAGATAAAATCGTTTCAAAACTTTTAAAACTTTTGATTTTTTGCATTAAAATGAAGCTGAAAAGAACACCAAAGAAAATATGAATGAAACCATATGCTACATACCAAGTACACAGTGTTTTATGTATAAAAATAAACTGCTTTTGTAATGCCTGGTAGTAGTTTAGTCGATTTCACGCATCTCTAAAGTGTGCTGTAAAAATATGATGTCTTATAATCATGTTGATTAGACATACATGTTCATATAATATTGCTGGCATTCGGCATGACACTATTCTAAGCAGTCCTTCTGTGATCCGGTTGTGAGGGCATCGTGGTAACGGAGGGGGCAGGTGGCCCAACTTGATTACATCATCGGCCCCTTTGATTGGAAATTAACTCACAAGCACCATATAGATTAACTAGATTTGATGCAGCGGATTATAGAACATTAGATTTGGGGTTGCATTGTGCTACAGATTATAGTAATGTTTGGGACGTAATTGGGCCTGGGGTGACAGGGTGTCTTAAATCGGTTTCAACAGGGTGATGACTTTATTTCATTACAAAAGATAGAACCAACATCTTTTTTATTCACATTTTAATTGAATATTTTCAACCTTGCGGTCCTCACCTACTAGTTCTATTAGACCCTGGTGTCACCCAAAGACCCAATGTGGATGTATGTTAGTTTCCAGCATTCAGACTATTCACTGATGTACTAGATGTATATTAGGCCTTGTCGATAGCATGATAGGCCAAGAAAAAATAATAATATTGTATTTCTGCCCATTATGGTCACTTTTTAATCAAACTTTTATATCAAAGGGAGCAAACAATAGTGTCAACGAATGATACCCCATGTCCACTATAGACATTTATTCATAAATGATATTGATATGCTATGTAAGACATGTAAGGAATGAAAGAAATAGCAAGTTTCCATACAAGGCAGGTGTCCATATTACAGAGGTGACCACATAAGACAGGTTCTAATATACATCCGACTGGAGTGCATAAGACAAGTGATGACTATGACTGATTGCGGCTGGCTTGGAAGCAGCAGTAGCAGGTGTGCGGCTCCTAGTAATGAGGACACAACACTGACCAAATGTGGTTATCGACAGTGTAATCGCATCACGCGTGTCCGCCACGATGAATGGGCCGACTGAGTGGAATGGACTCGGTGTAAATCGGCAGCCAGATGGTAGCAGGATGAAGGGATTCTTTAGATACCGTAGAACCTTTCTGCTAAGACGCACATGAGGCATTGGTCCAAATTGAGAGGTCTCTTTATGGAGGTTCACGGTGGTTAATTTGTTGAGGTTTGGCACTGTGGTGAATTGACTTATTATAGAAGTGGTCTTTCTATAGAGTTTTTGTTATAGATGTGACCTAAATCGAAGGTCCTACTGGAGTATGTATATGTGTAGATGTGTAGACTATCATTGCTAATTTGCATATTCGATATGTAAGACTTTGTGTCACATAAAATAAGTTTGTGTGTAGATTGAATGATAAATGTTGCCAACATGAATCATTTGATTCTTTATACTCTAATACAGCAAGACCAGGACTTGAAGGGAGTAAAATATGAACAATTTACAGTGGAAGATCCTAAACTTTGAAGTAACAAAATAATTTAACATATAAACTTTTATAATAGGAAATGATTACATGTATGTGATTGAGATATTAGAGTTTGCTATACGCTGGTCACACTGCATTAATTGAAAATCCATGGTTAACATGTTTGGTTTCAACGGAACAGACACATAAAAATAGCCCATAGAATGAGTTCTATGTTCAAGATTGCAGATCTGGAAAAAGACTTATTCTGTGAATCTGAAACTATGTACTGAGTACCCAATACTCTTGCAGAAAATCATTTCTTAAGAATTGCATTCATAAAGCTCTGCTTGGCAATAAGAGTACAGCAGGGCAATACACCTAATTTGGCAATGCAGGAGTGAGAAAGGGTTAAAGGATGAGGTCAGTGGCGGGGCAGGCTGCAGGCAGTAATTGATGGAGGAGGCAGACATTGCAGAGGGGGGTGGGGTGGGGTGGGGTGTGCACAAATCAGCACTTGCTTTTGAAATCCAACATGATGTATTAGTAGAAAAATGATGTAATAAACTGTAATTCTTTTATGTCCAGTTGATTTTTCGTTTTAAAGGTATCTAATTGCGTCTATGCTGGTTATGCCTGCTGTAGGGCATCATACCCACTTTTCAACAATGTTTTAAGTTTGTCATGAATGTAAAACGTGTGACATAGCTCCTTCCACGTATCATGGGCCATGGATAAACCCTGTGACTATTTATGCCTGTATGATAAGTGAAATGTTGATTGGTTTTATGATTGAATCGTTGGTCAATTTACCTGTTCATATGTTTGCATTCATGACATGATGTTTAAAGGCATATATGGATCTAATTTATTTGTGTTATTACTATGTATATGTATGACATGTTTTCTTAATGGCCGAAATCAATCCTCATTTAGCGGGTGTGGCCAGTTGAGACCATAATTGTTATTCCTGCTCCTTTCGGCTGATTCATAGCTAGGGTTCAATGGGTCAATCTCACTAAAGAAAACAGAATCTGTAATGTATTACAGTTTTATTCTTACAGAAGTGAGTAATATCAGGTGCTATATAATACGGTCTAACTATCCTGTCTATTTGACACACATCTGAGGCCGAAGTCACCTAAATGAGGCTAAAGTCACCTAAATAGATTCTTGTTAACCTGTAAATATGTGAACCTTGAGTTGGTATCAATATGACACACACATGTAAACAGTACATGGTATGAGAGGACTATCTTCAAGATGGCCATCTAATAGATATGGATGTCATATTAATAAATAGAGACCAGCACATTTCTTAAATATAGTAGAACCTCTATTAGGACCACCTTTGTGACCAGGTCTTAATAGAGAGATTGTCTCTATACAGAGGTTCATTTTAGTAGTTTTATGAAGGTTGGGGACTGTGAAAAGTAGTCTTATTTTAGAGGTGGTCTCAATATAGAGATGGTATTAATTGGAGGTCTACTGTATTGAAAAAGAAGTCACATGGAAACTGCAAGTATTTGTTGCCCCCCCGTGTAGAGCCCCCCGTGTTGCCCCTCATCGTCTCTGGCGACGACTGATTTGGCTTCACTTTGTGCAGCAGGAAGCGGCCATTTGATGGATGGACTCAGTAAGGGCGGCAGGTGTTCACAAAAACACAGCTGCCTCAATGGCACGGCTTGATGAACGTGGGCCAGCACTGTCAGGCCAATGCATGGGGTTCTTCGGAATTCAACATGTCCTGTTGAAATAAAGTTCGACCTTTACGTTGTACCTTTTAGTGTCAGTTGGACTCGAAAGTGGTAAATATAGATTTTGACTTGTCTAAAAATTTAACAGAGAGCACCATGAAGGGAAATCGCTGTTTGCTGGAGGTGTCCATAAATTTGACTTCAAAAAAAGTGGTTTAACTCTATTCTCATTTGGTCAAATAGCTGCCCAACTTTTACCTCACCTGGACAAGTGGGCAATCTAATTTGTCTACCACTGCTTCAGTATATGATTACAAGACAGAAGAAAATAATGTGCATATTCCTAATGTGTCCTTTAATGCAGAGCATTCCGAATTCCACCGAAATATGCGTTAAAGACAGCTCAAAAATGGCCGCATCACCATGTCAATTTTGTCCCATGTAGAGGCCGGTGGCAGGTGCTTTGGAGACGGCTGTGAATTAGTTGTGGGGAGCGAGGTGACAGGTACACCTGGGGGCGCCACCAGATGGGACACACAGTGGCAGCATCGGCAGGGGACAGGGGAGACCCACAGCTCTCCGCTTGAGTAGGTGGGTTTTAGAAGTGAAATGGTAATTCTTTAAGTCTGTCATTTGAGTATGTTTTTATGTGAAGGTTGACGGAATATGTGATAGTGTGTAGTATAGCTGATGAATGCTAATTCAGTTAGTAACATGCTCAGACATTTTTGAGCATGGATGCAATAGGCTTGTTTTTTGAAACTTTAGATACGGTAGCTAGTTTTTGATGGTTTTCTCGTTTCTTGTCATTTGACCGGTTTGTTCATAAATGACCAGCCCGGCCCAACAAATTTTGCCTAGAAATCATTGTGCCTAATGACATGGGTTGATATGATAACCTACGTGCCAATATTATACCTTCATGTCAACTGGGTTGCCATCTATCTGCCAGTCCAACCATTCACATTCTGTATATCAAGCTGCAAATCAAACACCGCGATTTTAAGTTCTTTCATCTATGAGTGCGTGGACATTGATTAGGGTGAATATGGCCCAGCGACTCCCTGCCAAGAGTACAACCTGAGAGGGACTAGCTATGGTGCTGCAGGTGCAAGTATGTCCGTGAAAAGATGGAAATTTATTCTAGACATCGTTGTCCCCAGAACTCTAGCAACACTTTGCCCTGGTTTTTGCTACAGTTGCCCAGGGCAACTGGACAAGCCTTACCATTGGGCCCTGCACATGTGTTCTGTCTCCAAGAGCAGCATTGAATCAAACGCCGCTGGGAACCACACATGTGCAATATCAATTTCCCCGCCTCCTGTCTTATCCAAGCTCTTTACTTTCACTAATCTGTTATCAATAACACATTAAAATGTGTGTGCGCATACTTTGGACCTTGATCGTAGCAATTATTTATGTCTGTGAAATTAACAAGTGTGGCATCGGCATTTATATGTCCGCTGCTCAGAAATTACGACTTGTATTTCCTAACAAAATTTGAAAATTTGATATAGGGTTGATGTTTTGAAATACGAATCAATTTTTAGTCAGCTATACAGTTGTCTATAGTGATTTACTTTATGACAATCGTTCATTACACTATGAAGTTTTGCATTAATAAATTCATGTACATGTCATGCTTATGATTTTACTATGTCGTGCATGCTAGTGATGAAAATAGGATGTTCATATTGCGTGTGTGTTAAAACAGCCTTATTTTGACGTATCAAAAATGCATTTCTAGAGTCTCATATTTCACAATGTTCTGAGGAAGAGTCGCAAAAATGCTGTAAAACCTTGGTCTTAGAATAGACCATTATTTTCATAAATATTTTTATATTAAAGAAAAGCACAAGCATATGACAGATTTAAAAGCTCGCATAAATGTAAGACAGTTGCATTTCAAAAACATAGCTGTAAATCAAAATCATGTTGTTTGCCGGCCACAAATGTGCACATTTCCTCACTCGGAGGCAACTCGGGGGAAGAGGAAAGTGGCTGCGAATGTGACGACGACATGTGAGACGGAGATAAAATCATGTGTAAAAACGTGCATCGCTCACTGTACTGTATGGGGAGGAAATCATGGCGCAGCACAGCTATAAACTGTATGTAAGGGGAAGGGGCTCAACGGTTACAGAATCAAATGAAACAGATTTTTAGTTTCCTTCAGGAAATCCATTGAACAACATCCTCATCTACATGTATTTTTGGCTTTTAATCAATTCACAAGTTAATGAAAATAGATATTAGAGCAATTCGTTTTTACTAATATATGGGCAGTGTGAAGAAGATTCTCATAAAGTACTGATGAATTTCTACAGAGAGTAAACTGTATCCCTTAAAGACTTGTGGAAAGTGCTAAATTAGATATTGAGCAGCACAAGAACAGTAAAGAAATGTTAAGGGAATGACCAAGAACTGAAAAGCCAGAACAATGACCACCTCTGAAAGGCCTGAGTGTTTAATTGTATTGCTGAGCAGTACAATATAACAATTAACGACAAGCAGGCACAAACATGGCTGAGGTCTTGATAAATCTCGTAGAGGTGATAAATTTTGACTATTGGTTTGTATTCTACAGGCACTATCCTCATGAGTTCAACAATGATTTGAACAATTGTTTTGATTTTTTTATGACTTTAAATATTTATATAGCTATATTTTATATCAGTTTAGTCCTCATGGAGTACTGTTTCTACAAATGAAAGATGATTTATTATGTAAAATTAAATCTATACAACTGGATTATGTACCGTGAAAACAGACGTTTCATATGGCATCAGCCATATTTCTTCAGGGTTGTGACGTATGACGTAATAGTACATAATCCAGTTGTATAGATATTACATACACGTATGTATATTGACCTGGATGTCTAATCTCTACGCTATTATAAAAGATGATTTAGTTTTACAATGATCTAATGTAAAACTTGCTAACTACTTTTGGATCACATTAAGGAATCTGAACGTTAACGTGGAGTTATAGGCTGTAGTTGCAGCCCCTGAACAAAACCACAATGAGCGAGATGTTTTCTTGCTGAAGTGTCGGCGCCAGCTGCTTAATTTGCTATATTTCCTTTCTGAGAGAGAATCTTAACGTCTGTGAACAAATGATGGACGATGTGTATAAGTTGCATTATTTATAGCATCATCGATCTACAGGAATCTCTTTCATAATGCACATATACAGTTTCAATAACTTGTAAATTGAACAACCAGACCAAAATACATATAACGATAGTGAATGCTCTCAAAAAAATATTGTGTTGACCTGTAAACCTAGCTCAATCTTTTTTCATTTTTCATGTATTCATTTCTTTCTTGCAATTTTGAAGCTTTGGAAATCAATTTTAATGGTTATTCTTAGATTTATAAACTCTACGCACTAAGCATCCCCTAAATTTGACTTCACCTCAATCTCCCGTCACATGAATATTTCAGGTAGACTGCGTGCCAATGTGCAGTGTTCGCTAAATACACTACAGTTTCAGTGTACAAAACCGGTGTTGTTATTATGGAAGCAAACACATGGTACATAAGTGTCATTGACAAACCCATGGACTGGGGTTTCTCCCAGGCAAACCCAACATTCTCCAACGCTGAGAGGCTTCATGGAAGGTTGACCTCTGATGATAGCCGCAAGTATAGTTTGCACCAGGGATAAGATACTTATCTTATTCCTGGTAGCACAAGTATGCGCACACTCATCACAGTATACGCATGGGTATCTTTTTGAAGCGTTTCTACATGTATTATTTTTAGGGTTTACTTTTTCATTGAATATGGGCACATTTTTAACTTTTATAGTTAAGTTTGCCCCTGACCAAATTTATATTTGTAGTAATAATTCTGTTATTATTCTTTGGAGATGAAGTTTGATTAATGATTGAAACTCTCCCAGTAAGTATGCAAATGTCAAATGAATAATACATGACAACAATTGCTGGATCTTGTAGAATGTCTACCTAACTTTACAACCACAACATACATCATGAATACCATCTTCAAGAATCTGGCTATCCCTCCAATGCCAACGATCGGCCCTGACAAGCATCCCTCCCCCACCCTGCTAAACCCCGCGGGTGCTGCCATGGCTCCCAGGCCCCTCAAACCCTCCCAGCCTCAACAGTGCTTGTCGTTATTGGCAAAAAGCGGGTGTGTTTGTCCTCTGTGCCATCGAGCCTCTTCTGGCAGATGCCGCTTCCCACCTGGCCCATTGTCGGGCTACGATAATGGCCCAACCCAGGCAGTGACCATCGCTATTCACTATTCTATCGATGTTGTTGAGGTGTGCTGCATTATAATCAGATCAGGGTGATACAGTAGAACCTCCAATTAAGACCACCTCTATAATGAGAATACCTCTATAATAAGACCACTTTTTGTGATCCCAATTCTTCAAAATGATTCCAATGGAAACCTCCATATAAAGACCACCTCTCCATTGTGGCCACTTAAAGTCGGTCCCACAAGTGGTCCTCATAGACTGTAGTTCAGTAGTTATGGCCCGGGCAAATTGCACTGAAGACTTGTTTTATCTTTTACTAGAATCAACTTAATCATAGACCAGAAATACATGTGTTACTTTTGTATATATATACCGGTATGTGCACAGCAACCACTAGGGGTGTGGTAAGTAACATACACAGAGTTCTCTCTTTAATAAGAGCGAGCATGTTTGGTTGTTGTTTTTGTGGTGTGTGGTTGGGAAATGCATGCTCTCTCGCACTCTACATCTTCCTGTAGTTTTGCCCTTTTACCCCCCTCCCCCCTCCTATCCTATCTGTCTTACTCTGGCGATAGCCTCTCCTGGCAGCCTCAGGTGTGGCATGTTCACTGGTTCCCAGGAGCCAATCACCTCGAGAGCCTGCTCCATGTGAAAACAATCGTTGGCTGGTGGGTGAGAATTGCTCAGTCTACAGGGCGCACGCGACAAGCTCTCACGGGGCACAAGAAATACAGAGGCCTGTAAAATGGAAATGCGAATCACTTATTGCTGGTGCTATAGGTATATAATGGACTTGTTATAGAAGATGTATGAGATTGGGAATGAGTGGTCAAGGGTTCGAATCCCTCATGAGGGTTTGAGATGAACATAATTCCTGTTGAAATCAGACGATGTGATCATAGTTATTCTAAAATCAATTTGTTTCATCTTTTCTGCCTTTTGATATAAAGACTATTTAAGATTCACTGAGAGAGAAAATGAGATTTTTGGCTGATCAGCTGCAGACGTATTTTCATGGGGTCCAACAAGCCGGTGATTCTAAACTTTCTTATGCTATTTTTTAATACCTGGTATAAAGTCTATATGATAGAAATTTGGTTTTGTATATCATGTCTAGGAATAAAGATTTTCAATTTTTCAGTGTGTTACTTTTACACATCTAGCTAAGAGGTTTAAAATGACATTGTTATTAACTCATAGAGCGCCCTTGACTAACTTTAGTCCATATACTCTACAGCTGTGGAAATTGCTGGAAAATCGGTAAGAATGCAAAATCTTGCTGTAACGTCTGCGTCGCGCCGTAATGTGATTTTCACACATCTGCTCACTCCATCTGCGTCACCTGATGCCAGATACACACAGACAGATTCTTACACTTTCAAAATGAAGACATGTTTTCCCACTTGCTTAAATTAAAAGATGATTTTGTTACAAATCGTCTAGGAAGGAGTTCAGAATCAGGTTTGTCAGCTGTCGTAACTCTTTGCTAAATGGAGAGTCAAAGGGGATAAACCAGCATTGTTACTATAGCTAATAGTAGTAATCAATGTAAAGTAAAACCTCTATTAGGACAACCTTTGGGACCAGTGTTAGGTGGTCTCAACAGTGAGGTGGTCTCTATACTGAGGCTCATTTTGCTAGCTTTATGAAGGTTTGGGGACCACGAAAAGTGGTCCTATTATAGAGGTGGTCTTAATAGAAAGGTGGTCTTAATTGTAGGTTCTACTGTATTACAAATGTTCAAAAAGACGAAGACCTCAGGTAGACCAAGATTGACATGGCAATGTGTAGGTGGTGACAAGAAATTTAGAGTCGCTAAGGATGTGAAATACTCACCCTCTAAGCTGGCAAGTGATCCTGACCAGCAGGCAAACTACAGCCTCATAGAGAGGATTGATTCAAGCCTGTCTAGAATAAATTTGGCTCATACAGTTAGCCACATCAAAGAACTCATATGGCTACAGCCAGACAGACAGACCAACAACCAGCCAACGAGATAGAAAGGCAGGCAGGCAGGCAGGATCACACCCCTAACTGATTGCATACTACGTGGGACAATGAAGGATGGTAAGAGAGCTTTTGTGTGTGCAGTAAGTGTTGAAGAAGTGGCATTTAATCGCCTGGTGTAGATTTTCTATGAGAATATGGTATGAAAGAGTCGATCGTCTCCTTGCAGCACAAGCTCATTATAATATTCACTTCATCAAATAGAGTTTGACAATAACTGTTGTAAGACACCATATGTGTGACAAAGTAAGGCTTTATGTGGTGCGACTGCGGCAGCGGTCGCCGCAGTGAGTGTATGTGGCGTGTTATTCGGTGTGCGAACGACAAGCTGGTAGCGAACAAGTTATGAGCAACGAGTGACAGGTTTATTAAAGCCGGCGGCAGCATGTGCCGGCTTTTTGATGGCATTCAAAATGAAATTATGTCTGGCGTGGCACAGCTGGGCCCGCCGCAGACATATATAGCCGCAGCTCGTGCTGATTGATTCTCTATCGCGAATTACAAATTATGAAAAAATTGTGACTTTTTGCTGCAGCAACTCAGCAATTTTTGCTTGATATCAATAATCAATGATTGCAGAAAAAAATGGAGTTTGATGACGGTTAAGAGAACTTGGTTTCTTTTAAATACAAGTCTACAATAGAATAGATGGAGATAACAACTGGTGCACAGCTTGCTTTGTTGCTGTACACTGATTGAGTAGTTTGACATCTGCTTTTCAAGTACAAACCGTTGGTGTGATGGCATTTCAATTTTATCATTTAGAGTTGACAGGTATAAAAACCTGCAGTAAGGAAATAAGTTTCAATAAAACTACTTCTGATTTTGAAAAACGATGTATATGAAGCGATTGTGTTGATTTTGAATATGCCTTTTTGGACTAGCTTCACACGGGAAACAACTTGAATCCAGAATAAGTTTAATCACCTTTTGACAGTCAAAATGTACACAAATCTATTGCTCTAAGTAAATATGCTGCAGCTGTATTGTTAAGTATTTTAAACTAGTCATTAATTTTTTTTCTAGTAAAATGTGAACAGAATATGGTATGGTAAAAAGTGATGAAGATCCATACCCGTAGGGTTTGAAACTTTTCAATCATATTTCCACATTCTGTCCAAACTAGTTGCAGTGTCCAGCTAAAAAAAACAAAAGTGCATCATGTTTAAGCACATGGAGGTCCCTGAAAGGGGTAATAACAGCACAGTGACATATTAAACATATTAAACATTTAACCTTTTTAACCTTTAAAATGGCACGTGAAATCAATAAGAAACGGTGCACTCAACCATTTCTTCAGTACAAACACCGTGATAAAAAGCGACATGGAAGCTCATTAAAATGCACACAAGGGACAAGACTTGTTTGCGACCTAACCCCCTGTAAGGTCTAAGAGGAGGAGGAGGCAGATTGGCGTCTGTCATTTACTATTGTTATTAGTCACAGGTGCGCGATACGAGCGTAGCAGCCATTTTAGAAGAGAAGCGGCGGATTGCACAACTGCGGCCCGCCGCGTTTAATGCTATTTCATTAAAGCGCCCGGTTTTATCAGCTGCTGCGGCGGAGCACCTGAGACTGGCTGCCGGGACGGACGTGACATTTCTCCCCCCTCGAGAAAAACATGGTGGTGGAGACACTTAATGCTGCTCAGGCAAACGGTACCCTACAATGGGACCTGGGCAGAGAAGGGCCATTGTAAATGTTTACTAAGTGTATGCATTATTTGAAGGCAGACCTTTGAATATAGATTATATCCAATTATTATCTGTATAATTGTAGTGGAAACTTCAAGGTCATGCTGAATCCTACCTCAGGCAAATAGTTATTTACAAGTGAATCTTGTACGATGCTATGGTCTGTGAGTATGGAATCTTGTGCACGTGTATTTTTGCGAAGGCGAACTGTGTACAGCATGAGAGGACTTCATGTGGTACATTGTACTTTATTTGTATATACATAACACTAGACATCCATATAAAGCATATAGTCTCATCGTGATTAACAGTGAACAATTTAGAGGGACACTTATACAATATTTTGACATCAATTGTCCAGATGATATTGGATATAATCCTTACATTTATGAGTACCTTCACAGACAAATGTCAAACTCAGTTAGGCATTGATGCAAAGTGAATGCTGAGGCAAGCAGTTACTTGAAGAGAAGATATATCGAAATATGTACAGGGTTTAATAGAACAGCGTTGTCGTTTAAACCATGGTATGTATTAGTAACATTTGTCAATATAGTCTAGAACTACATGTAAAACTCTGGTGTTTTTGTAGATCGTGCTGATATGTGCATCTCTATTACAAATGTTTACTCACAAAACGATATGTGTAATATGACTACAACCCTGTATCATGACCACCTCTCACATGACCACCTCTAGCAAGAGCACGTCTGTTATATGGGACAGATCTCATCTGTCAAATGATTATCCCTTTTATCAGGGATACACACCTCTAGCACTGATCACCTTCATACAGAGACCATGTGGTGGATGCGAGCCCTGCTCATTAAAGCTGTGATGTGGTAAGTTGGGGCCACCTGCGCCTCAGCTCACTGCAGGCAGGTGTGTCACAAGCAAATGGTTGTCTCCTGTTTTGGCACATGGAGATCAAGAGAAATGCAGTGGGCAATTTTGGGTGGGGAATTTGAGCTGTAAGATAGATGATGATGAAGTAAGCTCCTACATGGACCCCAGCATCATGGAAGGGGTGTGTGGTACTCAATTCTACTCTCACTGTGATGCCAAGCAAGCTCCTACCACTGTATTGACATAGTTGAAAACACAGCTTCCTTGGAAGCTGTGTCTTCCATTATGTCAATACAGTGGTAGGAGCTTGTGTGGCATCACAGTGAGAGAAGAATTGAATTCACAACTTTGGAAAATATATATACAGTTGTTCATAGGTGTGTTGTATGTATACTACTACATGTATGATTTACAAACACTATATAATACTCATTACTACTATTATATCTATATAATAGTAGTAATGCGAATGGTATAGTCTTTATAAATCATAGTACCGGTAGTATACATACCACACACACCTTCCATGATGCTGGGGCCCATGAGCTCCTATAAGCATTAGTGAAGAGTCTGTTGGATACATACCCCAGCCTGCTTGCAGTGTTATGTACACTATGTGCTGCTGTCAATCAGCCTCTCTCCAGCTGTTGTCCAGCTGTGCTAGCAGCTAGCCGGCGCCTCTAGAAAAGCACGGGCAGCATTCACACATTATTGGCTGATCAGGCACATGCTTGTTCAACAAACATGGTTATTTAACACTTGGGCCATCATCCGGTGTACATGTATATAACACTAACCGACATTGCTCCAAAAATAAAACAGTCAGAAGATATAAGAAATGTCTACATTTTATCTGTATTGTTTGCTGTATTGTTTTAAAACAACTGTAACCACGGCTTCTCTAGCCCAACTGTACAATTTATATGTGTGTGTATTATGCTATGTGTATTGTAATATGATAGGTTTGGGGTGTGGATACATGTAAAAGGTGTCAGTGTGACTTTCTTTTAATTTGATAACGAGATCATACACCTGTAGATCATTTATTGTATTTTGTAAAACTGGATATAAGCATTGTATTGACATGCTTTCTTTAGGTCTTAGTCTTTAGTATTTAGGCCATTTCAATCAAGAAGGCTGAAGTTGTGTATTGCGCCAATTATGCTTCCATGCTTGGTCATTAGGTACCACAGGGGTAGTGATTATGGGTTCGAGTCCTGGCATTGGCGATTGGATGTAGTTCTATAGCTTGGAGAAAGAATCATCTAATGTCAATGATTTTTACCGAAGTCCAATTAAAAAATCTCTATGTATACAACGAAACCTCCAATTAAGACTACCTCTCTATTGAGACCACCTCTATAATAAGACCACCTTTCATGGCCCCAAACCATCATAAAGCTACCAATATGAACCTCTGTATAGAGACCACCTCTATTGAGACCACCTAACACTGTTCCCAATAGTGGTCCTAATAGAGAGGTTCTACTGTATGTGTTGCAAAGCAAATGACATGATCATTATGACGTAGTCAAGAAAATAGACATTGGTATCCTCAGCTGGGCCAGGTGTAGTCCAGGTGTTGAGAAGTCAGCCTGGCGCCAGACACAAAACACGGAAACCACGCCGCATTCCGCTGCCGGTGTGGCTGTGGTTTGTGATGTTGTCACGCTGACGGCGCGATCACAACAACACAAACACGCAGGCGTTTTGTTGCCGCGGAGACGATGGTTTTGTTGATTGCTGGCCTCACTGTGCCAGTGCTTAGGGGCGAGATCAAACGACAACGGGATTTTCTGGTCGACTTAATTATGTCGTTTTGTGTTGCGATCTTTTTGAAATAGATAGGTTTTTGATGTTTTCAGATGATTTTTGTGTCAGCTAGAATACATGGTTAATGGATTGATTAACAAGACAATAATGTTTGACTTTGTATGCTGGACGTTGGTTAATTGATTTGTATCACTCATCTTCATATGAAAATACATGAACTTTGTCCATCTTGGATTGATTGATTAATTTCGAGATAAATCAATTTGAACTGACCCATCTTCATAATTTCGGACATTTTTCCATGTCCATCGTGGGAGACTTCCCTCTGTCACTAGATGGCAGCACGTGACATTAAAGTTTATTGCCACATAGTAACAGAATGAAGTCTCAGACAATGGACTTGAAAAAATGTCCGAGAATATTAAGACATCCCTTTATTAATCAATCATTCCATATGAAAAGATATCCATTGACTCTATTTACAAAATTTGTCCATCTTACTTTTTGAACTGGGTGCTGGACATGTGCCTAGGTGTGATTCTGTTCTGGTCTGTTCTTTTGGTTGATGTTGGAAAAACATTGCTGATCTATGGAACCATAGATTATATAGACCTATATAATTGGTGGGACCTTTGCGTTAAATAGATATAGGTCTGGTGATAGAAAGATTGTTAGTAATTAATGTTTAGAATATACATAGTATTACATACTATTTCTACTATGTTATGAACGCTATATGCTGAACATAATGTAAGAGCAATTGAGAAACAAAATGACCAGGATGACCATAACCTGGTGTAGATGTAAAAGTAGTTACAGTAATAATAGGGACTCTAAACGACCACATATATGTTTTACTCCAGATGTGCCCCCGGGCGACGGCTGGGACATGTAACACGCTCTCTTCCTCAGCGACAGTCACAACAAACATGGCGCAGTGGTGGGTAAACAGACACGGCGCCAAGCGGGCGAGGATACACATGGACAGGTTAGTGTGTGGTAGTTACACTTTATCAATTTTTGTACATTTTGACTTAATTGTAAGGGAGTTCGAATACAAGATTTAAGTTATCCAAAGTATCGAAATTTCAGGTTGATAGGATTAGGAACTTGAATTTAGTGAATTAGTTTTACTGCTCACATGGACAGCTATAGGTTAGTTTGTAGTAGTTAAATTTTATCAATTTTTGTACAGTTGGACTTGTTTCTCTAAGTGAGTACAGTACAAAATTTCAGTTATCCGAAATATTGAAGTTTCAGGTTGCGAAAGTGCTTCGCAAATAAATTTAAAAAAAATTTAGTATTCAAAATTATCCTCTTTCGACCTACTTTTCACCAGCAGTTAAGACGCACAAAGAAAACATCATTGAGAGGATTTGCTGCAAAATAGGAACATAGTTTTATTGCTCAAGTGAATTTGAATTTGACTTTTTAAAGTTGTGATGAACAGGTTCTAAACAGGTAGAAAACCTATGGCGTAATAATCAAAAGTATGATAGTAAAATGTTCAGGTGCGATGAGTGTAAATGTATTAGTCATTAATGAACAATAGACTTGACTGTTCATGTGGTATGAAATCTAAGGATAGTTTAGTATACGATGGTAGATAGCCAGCTTTTATTTAGCTGATAATTAAGGACTTGGGGGTGGAGGCTTCCTTTTTGTGTAGGCACAATCAGCGAACAATGCCAATCACCCACACAATCACTCACTCACTCTTTGAACCCAATGACCAGTACCTAATTAACGTGTAGGTGCCATGGAGCTGTGTGCAGCTACTTTAGGGATGAGTTTGCTCAACATCCACCACCAGACCTAAGCTGGAATCGAACCCATGACCTGGTCACAAGTCCAACTCCCCACCCACTTGGCTAGAAAAGCACTGTCCATAAGGACGCAGTGTCCGCTGTATTCAAGTGTCCTAAAAGGCTGTTGTATGTAGGCCACTGTATAAACACTGCTAGATTTAGGGTGCTTTGAACATGTGCAGTTTTACACACAGGAACCTCACCCTGCTGTTGGACCACTCAGCTGCTCTGCTAAATCGATTTTTGTACAGTTAGTATTTGCCCTATTTCATGTTACAACGATTTCACATCCTCTCTCTGAACTGTGTTTTCTCAGTCGTTTTCTCTTTTCAAATTGTTCGCTTTTTTGCCCAGCATGATTGCAACCGCCACAGTAGAAACAAATGCACAGATTTGTTGTTGTTCAAACTCAATATGTTTCCAATATATCAAATCAGATGAATGCCGTTTTTTTTACAAAAGTCTATCAAGAAGATATTTGTAAAAAACCATACCGTCCCAGCCTGATCTGCATGTGGCAGCAATGAAGCCATCTCTCTCTCTTCTTCTGATCCTCACATCTGGATGCTGAGACTGCGGCATCTGGAGTTCGCAGCTTTTCACACGGCTTGCAAATCATTTGTGCCGCAGTGTTAGTGGCAAGAGATGAGAAACGCAGCAGCGGCACAAACCCAAACCACCTGGCTGCCTGTTGCCGTGGTAATTGGGCCCGCTTTTGAGAACATTGGCGGTGCGCTATTTTTTAAACTGGGTTTGCTTTTCTTATGGCGCCAGCTAGATTCGGTAGCAGCTGGACTCTGGGTGTCTTTTGTGCATGGGGGTGAAGGGGGGCGGGGAGGGTATTGGTAATTACATACCAGAGAAGTGGTGGTGGCATTCCAGGCAGGCGCCATATCACAGGTGGACAAATAATGCTCACAGCTGAACCAGGGATTGATCTTTTTTCCCATGGACCACTGATCTCAGGCATCTACTATGTTGAAATGATAGAGGCTCATTACCTTGTGACCAACACAAACCGGAGGCTGAGCGGCTCTGCCTGAATTTTGTTTGCATTATGTTTGAGATTCTAAGTGAATAGGGTGCATATTGAAAAAAAAAGGATTTTATATGTCAGGAAAGGGAACCTATTTTTATTTTAGCGGACTTAAACAAAATGGTATTATATACAATGTACCAAAAAATCAAGCTCTTTGAGAAGGTTAAATTGTTTTTAATATTTTATGTGATTTTGTGTAGTGATCCACAATATCTCTATGTATTTACACTGTTTGATGCTGAAGACATTTGATGTTGTGTGTTGACAAACCGAAATATTTCTACACAGATGCAGAATCATCTTATTTTTTCTATGTGATACAAAATCTCCAGATCTAACTCTATGAATGTTTTCAGAATTTTTTATCAGAATTGCGTTTTCCATCGCGATTTTCAAGTTACACTTTTAATAATAAATAATCCACTGTGCACCCCACCCCACCCCACCCCTACTCTTTTTCTATTGAAATATTTTGTTTTTCCTATACATGGGTTTTTGCCAAGTTAGCTATCGGTTGGGCATATGAAATCCTTCCACCCCCCCAGCCCTCCACACCCATTCGCTCTGCTAATGTACCTTGGAAGCTTTACTTGGAAGAATTTTTGAGGGACCTATTGTTCAGTTATATAAGGATTATTAATGTGAGTTGACTTGTAAAGCTGTCACAGCCACAGCAGAAGTGTGAGGGTGCTCTATGTGATGAGCAATACCAGTTTTGTTAGCATGTCATCAGCATGTAGCAATGGTGTTGACACAATGTAAAGCAATGTCTGACAAGATTATTTTTCTGACCATGCAATGACGAAATAATTGTCCAAATTTTACAGGTTTTTTTTCAAATTTATTATTAATTACGTAAAATCCTGTAAATTGAAGAACAGCAACATTTTTTATGAAGATTGAAAAGGAGCCTAATAAAACTAGTATGAAATAAGAAATAAAACTTTATAAGATTTGGACTTATGACATTAAACAAGATATGTTGTTGTCTAAGGGACGATTATAGGAAAAAGAAAAAGTTGCTCAGAGTAGAAAGTTAGTGGTATCTGAAGAGTTGACAACTTATCTAAGGCCCCGCATGGTACATTGTTCATGTACTGCGATGGGGCAGCTGTGTGCCGACACACAGCTATGTTTGATCAGCTGAACCCTGGATTTGGTATTAGTATGTGATTACTCTCTGAGCATTTAGAGTGTTAAATTAAATCTGTCTTATGGCTTTATTGTTGATGTAGTCAGGGTTGGTTGCAGTGCAAAAGTGAATGATTTTTAGTACATGTTTCTGTTATGAAAAAAGCCTATTTGCGCGAATATTGAATTTAGTGTACTTCATCAACGTGGTGAGGTCCCTTTATATTCATGTCATTTTTTCAAGCTATGTATTTCTCAAAGTATTCTTATTTTAGGTCATCTGAGTTTTATCATGAAAGGGCACCTTAAACCAACATGGCAACACAGCCGTTTTGGCCTGTGTCAGCCCATTCTACCCTCTTGAAAACACTCAGTTTGAAATTCATACATCTATTGACTCACAAAAACTGTTAAAATATATTATAAGGTACACAGCATTTATTTTCTGGCATCTTCTAAAGATGTTGACTTTGTGACTTCACGATTTCTTGATTTCTTTTCAATTTCTTGATTTCTTCTTAAAACGTTAAGCATCTATCAATCGATACATCATGCCCGCAGTGTTGTTGGGGTGGCTAATAATATTCTTAACACGTGTTAGATCTTTCTACTTCAAGACATACATGCAGGTTAGATCTGCCCCTAACGATGATTTACAGTGTGTGAGTGGCAGCTGGATTAGCGCAGTAATCCATAGACACCTCGGACCCAGGCGCTGCCGCCCCGTAGAACATGTGCCACTTTACTCATAGGAACCCGACAGGAGGCCATTGATGGCCTTTGTTTTTGCACAAGTGTCTTACCAATCAATTGATGCAAAATTATGGAGCGGATCCGTGTCCTTTGAGCTTTCTGCAAGAAAAAAGCAGCAGCGGGCAGCGATGTATGACTCGGTTCTCATGTTGCATTGATTGTGCTGTTTGGATTTATTACTGCACCCTAACAGCTTCTTTTGTACTTAGTAGTGTGAAATATTTGATGCTTCATTTTAAATTGAAAGGTATTGATCATGAGCGCAATTGCAGATGAGCCTGTGAATGGGAAGGCGTGTTTTATTGCGCTGAATAAACTGAAAATGAAACAATTGTTTGTTGTAGTGGGAAAACTACACTTATCAACTTTTTGAAACATTTGTACTACTAAAGTGTGTGCAAAGAATGTTTATTTTTCTTTTTACTGCACCATACAAATACAATTGACCTATCATAAATTCAAAATTCGTCAATCCCAAATCACTACAAGCCAACAACAACTCAACAATCTATCTCCAGACCATACCATATAATGTATTACCATCAGACTTGTGATCCCACAGTGCTAATCTGTAGTAATCCGCCTCTAATTGTTTTGCCTGCATTCGATTATAAACGCTGTGCGCGTCTCTCAACGAGCTTTCATCGCCCACCTTAATATCAACCACAGGCGTATTAACACGGCCAGTCACGCTCAGGCTCTGTTTTCATCGTTTCAATCACTGCTGTGAGATTGACACTGTGGAAAAAACCGTCATCAGACGCTCAAGTGATGCACCAGTGGAGCAATAGCCTCTGTCAAGTTATGTTTGTCTTTGGGCTACCACCATAGCGATATTGGGTGATAGGGGCTGGGTTGAGAGACGTGTTAAGCAGATGTCTGTGATGTTATACTGTTTAAACTAAAGTGGAAACACGGATGTAGGGGATAACGTTATTCTGAAGATTGCATATGCTTATAACATTAGCATATTAGAGCGTGATATGTTTAAATTGAACTTAATAAGTAGGGAATGTGTAAGGCAAGTCTAGAGAACCGGTGTCAATGTAGAGATACTGACGACTTACTGGAAATGTTGCATCTGTGTTGGATCTCATGCACCTGGAAGCTGCACCTGCACCTCATCCACTCAATGTACATTGCACCTGGCACTGATAAGTGGTGCACGGATACAGATCCAAAGCGACTCAACTAGCCATTAGCTGAGAGCTTTGTAGCTTTTTGTTATTGGGGGTCTACTGTTAAAAGTTTATGGTTTTTCATGTAAACATATTGTTAGTAGTATGTGTTGACAATTAGGTTTCATTTGACAATTTTATTGTCTTGATTGCATAATTTGCTATAAGGTTAGGCCAGATAGGAAGCTCCAAAATACTTGCCATGGGAACTTATTAAACTTTCACAGCTACAATGCATTAGCAGGATTTGCAAAGTGCACTGACTACTATTCATAATCAATCAATCAATCAAATCTTAAATTTATTCAAGCAGGCCCTAATATTCCTCATTCAGAGGGTGTGGCCTGGCTGCTTAATCTACATCTTGACCATTGCCTCCAAAACTATACATCCCCTCATAAAACTATATAAAGGTATTTCACAATTGATTGCTAATAAATGGCTGTGTTTGTATAAGGCACACTAATGTCGAGATTGCACATGCTTACATCATCAAATTCTCATTGCCATCGTGAACGGGCGAGTGTTCATTGTTCAGCCATTAGGATCTAGTCCTAAAAATAATAACCCATACTCTATATCTTACGGGGAGTATACTCTTGACCCAGTAAGATGACACGAGTGTTCCGCGCTTTGTGGCCGCATTGGAAACACTCAACTAAAGATGGAAAACTTGACACTCAAGTCGCTTACAGCAGCCTAAGTGATCAAAACGTACAACCTGTTATGCGGGTCGCCAAAATGAGTAATAGCTGCGCCACTCTGGAGATACATCCACCACATTATCACTAATCTGTGTCCTTTTTTAATGACAATAGAATCCGCCATTTTGAAAGTTCTCAATTCAAATGATTAAGATGCTATATTTATGTTGGCTATAGATTAAAAAAAGATTATAAACCCAAAACCCCATTTTCATAATATAAAGTGACATAAAATATCTACGATTTGGGTTAGTTTGTGTACTTTTATGTTAAAATACAGATCATATATATTGTAAACTGCCGCACAGTGTTCGATTTCTATAAAGTACTAGTGTTGTTGTGATAAGTGTGTATTGCACGGAAGTCATGTTTCTTAGAATAAAAATGACATTTTTGGAGGCTTGTTACGGTATATTATGTTCGCAAGCTAGGGGAATATTCACAAATTTGGGCAGTCAATTAATAGATATAGTACATGTACATTACTAAACATGGTATATTTCTTCAATAGTCTGCCTGGATAACTTATGTCTTCAATTGCTAATGAGGAAGTTGTAAACTGTCTTCACTTTAAAGTTTTATGTTATAAGTACAGCAATAATGCACATTCACTGCAGTGTTATGTGTTGTCTTGGTTTAGAAAATTCATGCATTAATTTTGATGCATTATTTATAGCGAGCAGTTGCTTTTGCAAGAAGTATATAATGTGCAAAAGGTCAACTAAAGCTGCATGTTTCATGTGATCTTTGATGTGCTCTAGACAGGTGCTTGATAC
Organism: Streblospio benedicti; assembly: GCA_019095985.1. NCBI lineage: Eukaryota > Metazoa > Annelida > Polychaeta > Spionida > Spionidae > Streblospio > Streblospio benedicti. The sequence goes on from CM032661.1 coordinate 28,457,848, forward strand.
AGGTGCTACAAGCAAGCTCATTTATCCTGAGCAGGTCCAATGCAGGATAAAATATGATTATCTTTTTAACTTTACAGATGACAGCGTTTTACAGCTCACTAAAGTATCTTCTTTATTCGAAACAACTTTAGTAGTAATGAAAAGTATTTGATTTATATATGACTTACTGAACTCATTTTGTGTATCTCATCTTTTCCAAGAATCTATATTCTAATTATTTTCTTTACAAGTTTAAATTACAATCCATAAACTAATGAAAAAGACGAAGTAAAATAGACTATGAGAAATATAATATTTCGAAAATAAGAGAGAGTATATATAAACAAATGACTGTTATCACTTTATTTATATACAGTACTGATATCGTCAGAAGGGTACAGAAATGAAATGAAATTAGAGGAATCGGCGTAAGAAACCGTAATAATTCGTAACAATTCGAAACAAAATTACGGCTATCATGGTTTTCTTGGAACTGCTCAATTACCGAAACTACGATACTTACGATTATCGAAATAAACAGAAAAAACCTAATAATCAGAATAAATTCTTATACTTCCGCACAATGGTAGCTATCTTTCGCTCATAAATATCCGGATTTGTTTGGCTGTTGTCGATTATTCCCGCCATAAAGTGAAAGTGGAAGTGCAGATGCCGTACAGACACCCTAGGAAATGAAAATCTGTCAAAATGTTGGCGGATTTTAAACTTTTAGAAATATTCTTTTTATTACGGGAACCTCCTTAAAATGCGTAATATAAGGGGAACAATAGGATTTAACGTAACTTCAGGGGAGTTATGAAGAAAGCCGTAATTTGCGGAAGCTACAGAACCTTTTTACGTTCGTAGTCGCAACAATGAGAAGAATTGGGAAAAAACGTAAGAAATCGTAGGGTAATTCTCGAAATCTTTCTTCTCTATCCTTATTACGGTATCTTTACTGTTGCCCAATGCAGAAACTGAGTCATTTGAATAAATGATTTCATAGCATTGCCATGGGCTGTATAAGCCAACTCAAATTTAAAAAGGGGTAATAATATGGGAGGAGTGATCTGGGGATGGGGAAGGCACAAGTAAATTTAGAAAACTTGCTTATTTTAATCTGAAAAATTATTTTACCTGGGTGATTATCAAACAGTTTTTTATCATGTGAATCAACAAACAACAGTCATGTATCTCTAGTCACACGTATTAATGGATGTCATTGTTTATATTGAGTGTATTTCTTTACAAATTACATGTACCAAGTAAAAATATTTTATATTCTTTTTCTGGAAAAGTGTGATAATGATATGCAAGTTGAAGAAAATGCATTACTATATGAAACATTAACAAATCTGAACACTTTTATTGTATCAAACATGTTTCTATAAGTACCTCATAAAGATGTTTTGTAAAATAGCACTTTAACTGTGTTTTAATACATTTGATATATACACAAAAGCTATGTACACATAATCTGTTCAAAGTATAGGAATTGTTGGTATTTATGATCCAAGCTTATGTTAGATTCATTCAATAGAGAAGGCATTCAAAGGTTTGGAAATAATCTCTGTAGTGAAATCTTCTCAATTGTGTTCTGGAAACTCCTGAAATGGATAGAATCCCATCGTCACAGAAGCCAGCTTTTCGCCTAGTGTTAAAGTACACGCGGATTTGTTCTCCAAAATTCTGGAATGTAATAGTTGGTCTAACCCGAAATGAAGCAGTAGTTAGTGATTGTAAAGGTGATAAGCAGCTCACTAAGATGATAGTAATGACAGATGAAGAATTTAAAAGAAGAACAGTTAAACCATTAACAGAAAATCTAGAAGACATCAGTCATTGGAGATTTGGAGGATTGGGAGACAGAATAGTAGTTAAACCATTACCAGAGAGTCTACAACACAACATACTATATAAATACATTTATGTACTTAATGATGGGTATATCTTGGTGAGGGATTTTAATCATGGACCTTCCTACATCCTGAGTGGAGATCTTGATATTATCTCAGAAGTACAAGAGGAACATGGTAGAATTAGGGGAGCTCACTTCTCACATTGGGTAGCATTTCTCAAAGAAGGCACATTACGTGTTATAGACCTTGTACAGAATGAGGTGGTGAAGACTGTGGCGCCCCCATCTGGGATCCAGTGGAGTCATATGCTCTCTGTATGTCGGCATCCAGACAATGATCAGATGGTCGTGTTGGATAGTGATAACAAGATACTGGTCATATTTGATGAAGCTGCAAAGCCGCTACACACGATTAATCTAAAGTTTGTGCCTGAACTTGTCTGTGCTGTATCGATGACCACTTGCTTCATCTACGTATCATCAATGCAACCAGTCAGCATTCACGTCTATGACTGGAAAGGAGACCAAAGATTCTTACTAGACAACGAACAGCTGCATTTGAGCCTCGACAATAGAGTGCAGGTTTCATACGCTACTGAAGATACGTTCATAATAGCAGTATCATCAATTTATAGTCGTGCTGTGTCCAGTTTTCATGTGTTCCAAGTTAACATATGAACAGATATGAATATGGAACCTTTGGCTTGTAAATGTGATCATGATGTTAATATTTATGCTGTGTCTCCATTCTGTATTAGCCCATTATTGAATGATCATGAGAAAACAACAGATGATCCAATGTGGCAACTAACGACTGGTCATTTGCCACGGACTGGAATGGATATAATCAACATCCATATATAAATGTTTGCCATAGACCAACTTATTTTATATAAGCAATGTATATATAAATATATGTTGGTAAGTTGACTTTATGAATAATAATCCATTTCCCTTTATATCTGAAACTAAAGCCTATTTGAAAAGTCCAATTTTTGGATGACTCAAACTTTTTTACTTCCTTTGAAATAAGTTTGAACGGGTCCAATGTATATTGTTATAGTAGAATCTTAAATGTATGTTACACTATTAAGTATTCAAACATATATGGATGAGCGTGCATGTATACTATACTACAAGCTCTTTTATATGCAATTGATATAGACATGTTGGAATACTGGATAGGCATTCGTAAAATGGAAATATGTGGATAAGGGATTGAGATGGCAGTTGGCAGGGAGTGAATGTAAAAAAAACACATAGACAATCACGAGTGACGATGGACAATTATAGAAGGCGGTCATGAATCAAGAATAACTCATCCACCACTTTGCTTTTATGTTATACATCATATGATAAATAAACTTACTCTATCCATACAACAATCCATGACTCTTGGCATTTTAATATCCAAATTAAAGCGCCCATACCTACAAGCTCACATGAACACTTTGTGGATTTTGCTGTATAGAACTTCAAATGTATTGTATTACATTGTATTGTAGACCCATATCCATATACCATATTCGTTCTTTTAAGGGCATTTTCCCTATTAAGCGCAACCCCCCCCCTGTTTACACAGATAAAATTAAACAAATCTTGATTTTTTGGCAAAGATTTCATTTAGCTGGCGCCATATTGTAATCACATTTACCACGCCCGGGTGCATTTTGAAACAATGGTGGCGGTTCATGCAAAAAATTGCGGAAGCACACCAGTCCCTTCGTGAATAAATGTTTGCAGTTCATGCATGTTAATATGGGGTGCAATTATGTTTCTGGTTTTGGTTTTAAAAATTTTTGGAAGTGCACCCTGCGTTTATTAGAACAAATACGGTAATGATAGTTTAATTGAACATCATTTAATATGTTTTGTGAAAGCCGTACATCTACATTTTACGACAATAGAAATGAAAACACATTTTTGTCTTTTACCATGTGATTTAAAGCTTATACTGATTTGGACTATTTAACGTGCATAATGGAGAATCGGTACAGGTCAGGCTAGTGAGTAAAATTGAGACTAACCTCTTGAGCACTAAAATCGTTTTCACAGAGCATTAAGCACTGTCTGCAGAGTATCCATAAAACAGAACAAAGAAGTCCCAATGATATGGTGTTTATACAAAATTGGGTTTGGGAGACGTCTGTAAACTAATAGCATTTGCATTTCTATGTGCATGCAAAATCCTGGTGATTGCATATGTGGTCAGTTTTTTGTGAGGGTTTCTATTTTGTAGTTTGGTCTGATGAAGGGTTTTTAATTAATCAAGAAGGGTTGAGAGTAAGTGTCTATACTAGCACTGTCGTGAGATGTGAATCTCTCGAGACTCAAACAGGTAACCATTGGCACCATTAAAAAATTCCACCCTGAATGACGCAGCATAGCATCAGACAAACTGGTTGTCTGTGTTGATAGCAGAATATTTCATCGAAATTATCAGCAAATATGCGTTTAAATGATTTTTGTACATTTCTAATATTGTGTAATAAATAGTCTAGGAGAACTGGAATGTGTAAGGTTTTTAACGAGTAGGTGGAGTATAATGACGAGTGCAGTGTGTGTTTGCCGTGGATCCATTGAGTGGTGTGAGAATCCCGCAGCCGGCCCCGTGTCGCCCAAATAAACTACAAACGCTTACGGATTGATCCAGACCCACGGATCTATCTGGAGCGATTAGCAGGACACCTGCTGCGTTCAGAGTGCACAGCCGGAGCAGCCTCCACATGGGGGCTCATACACATTTTGAGCGATTTTGTTATATATGTATAGATTTTGGATGCTGTTCAAATGCCTGCCTTTTTTGTAGAAGTAAGGCATGTTCCATATGACAGCTGAAATGAAAACTAAAATGTTTTATGTTGATTTCACTTTATGTCAAATTCTGCCTAATCATTGTTTGGTTGTTGAAAATATGCTTCATGTACGATTGGCAGATAATAAGACTCGCTTTCAAAGTATGCCAAACCGTATTCCCACACATCAAAGCTCATGCGGTTGATAAATGTGTTATTGTTTTATAGCCTGCATAAAGCTTACCTTTAAATTTAACATAAATGGTAATCATTGGTGTCATATATATGTATCATATTTTGACATATTATTGGTAGCCCTGTCACCCGAGGCTACCTGAAAACTGGCGGGGCTTCTAATTTTGTCTGTAGGTAGCCCGATAAGCTTTCAAGTTTTGTTTGGTGCATTATATACAAATTAGATGTTTTTTTAATTGGACAAGATACATCTGATTTTCAACTTATTAGCTCTGATGGTTACTGCCCTATCAATTTTTGTCAATATTTGTTGCTAATATATCTGAACATTTTTTATCTGCAATACCATCTCTTTATCTTGATTGCCGTGATTCAAGTCTTATATCATCTGAATGCTACAGCATGTTACAATCCCATACCCTGCACTTTCTAAAAACACCAAAAAATTTCAGACCATATTTCTTGTTCCCAGCTTGATCATTGAAAAAGGCCACATAACAATGAATTCCTGATATTTGAATGTAGAAAGTTGTGATGTAGTTCGTCCAGGGGCCAGGAGTCGTCCATATGTGGTTTTTGCATCTCAAACTGTGATATAATCTACCAATGTTACATCAGTAGATCTTTTCTGTATAATCGTCCGGGGTTGGCCTAGAATGGTCTCAATAGAGAACTGGTCTTAGGACCATGGAAAATACATGTACCCTTATTATATAGTTGGTCTTAATTGAACGTTTGTATGTACAACTGCACATGAGTGAGTCCGTATTTAGTATAGAGTAAGTATAGTCCCCAGGGAGTTTACTGTGAGATCTTTAAATTTAATTAAACTTGTAAATATTCTATAAAATTCAAAGTACAAATGTACTTCTTGTAGGGAAAGTGTTCTATACTGGTTTATGGAAATACTCTGTCTGGTTCATAAATCTAAAAGAATATTATGTGCTTCCATGGCTGAGAGGATAGGGAGTTGGACTCGGGTCCAGAAGGTCACGGGTTCAATTCCTGGTCAGATCTGGTGGTGGGTGTCGAGCAAACCTACCTCTTACAGATTGCACACTGCTCCGTGGTACCTACATATTAAATGGGTACAGGTCAGGCGATTATATAAAGATATTGTGAGTGATAAGCACATCTATTGTAGCAATATGCTGTATGCTCCTTAGGGAGTAGAGAAAGATATAGTGTGACAAGAATGTCAATGACCTGGTGTAGATGTAAAGTCGCTAGAGCACGACAAACTGTGAACTGCGACTGTAAATAAGAATACATTTACATTTAAATTACTATAGTTCTGTATTTTAACATTCTTTGACGGGTCTAAAAGTTCCCTGCTGACCATACATGGTTAAAAGCAGTCGACATTAAACTTTGCAGCAGCAGCAGCCAAATCCGGCAAAACAATCGAGTAGCTCTCGTCCTCATAGTCTCCCAGAAGTGCTGACCCCAGGTGCTCTTGCACCTTGTTTATTAATTTTTGCAGATTCTGACATTTGTACAAGGTGTGCTGAGGTTCCCCGTTGTATTGCTGTAGCAGAGCAAATGTTGCCAGCTATGTAACTGCGGCAATATATTAAGACACTGATGCAATAGTTTGCGTTTCTCCTACACAGTACCGTATTGTTTTCGAAAAATTTGAAATATGTTCTACTCTGTTCTATCATTTGTAATACGTGCTTAATAATTTTGAACTATTATGATAAAGTACAATCTTGTTGTGGTTTGATTTATACGTTTGCAATTACATTTGACAATAGGTAGAACATGTTTCTCCTAAAATTGGTTTGGATGTGTTTAAAGTATTTTAATTTCAAAACATGTTTACCATATTCCCGCGCATTAAAGGCCATGGGCCTAACATCGAAGATGGGCTTAGTGTTCAAATATTAGCCCATGGGCCATTAAGGGACGGTACAATATTTACCAGGGAGGGTGGAGCCGTGCATTTGGTAGGGGGACAGGTACTTTTTTCAAGGTGCAAAGTAGGGGGACAGGATGATTTTTCATTCTCTTTGGGCATGGGACATGCACTCTTTTTCAGCTGCTGAAATCCCGCCTCAACGTGAGCGAATCGATACAAATTAATCACGCAAATATTCATGGGAGGGGACGCGGACTTTTTTATGAATAGATGTCATGGGACATCAGTTTTTTTTTCATCACATCAGCAGGGGACAATACCTATTTTCAGACATGTTTTTCGATATGCACCGGTCCCATCTGCCTGTTAGATATAGCACCGTCCCTAAGTGAGAATAAAAATCCTTGTCCAAAAAATGATAGTTACGTGCACCCTGAACCCCAAGTGACTAAAGACACGTGAAAACAACATAATACACGTAAAAAAATCCTGTACTCGTATGCTTACATATACCATGAACATGCTTTAGGCGATATTAGAAGCTCCGACACATTTCACTACTTTCCATCAATGATTCAGAATGAACATCGATATAAACCTTTGACGGAAGCTTGAATCAATGTTTGAATGTATATATTTGTGTTAATCTGCATCTAGAATACACCCAAAGTGAGAATTAACAAATGATATATTTTTTAAAAACAATTCTTATCGGCAGCATTCTTGTTGCAAACGAAACGCAGTTCTCTTGGAGCTTTACACAATGCGACCTCGTTATAATATGCATACAAATCAAAACAGACTCGCACCTTGATCGCTAAATGCTTTCGGTATACCTCTAGTGCGTGAGTATGATTTATAATGGCGAACTTCCGGAGTTCAAATATTTATTAAATTAGGTTTGTACAATGCTACCAAGCTATGAAAGTCCTTGTGACAATGATGAATACGAAGACAACATTGCTAGAAAAGATCTGAAACTAATAATTACCATTGATATTTAAAGGAAAACATCGTGCAAGGCGCTAAAAGTCAGTACTTTCATCATCGCCCGTGTAGGTAGACTAGGACCATACAGTAACACGTAAGAACCCATGGGTAAGAAACTTTGTGGTTCTATATAGTCAAAATCCAATGCTTATTTATCACTGAAATGGGGGTGGGCGTAGTGTTCGAATATACGTCCCTGGGCTTGTAAGTGGGAACTTTTTTCATTTTCAAAAGGTCCAAAAAGTGCTGTTTTTCGGTTATAAGCCCATGGGCTTTAATCTACGGGAATACGGTACGTACATGAAAACGTAACTTTTCAACTGGACTCTGAAGGTCACTCTTCTTTCCCTCTGTTCTCCCACTTGAATCTGCCACTGACCTAATCTCATATTTATGTATTCTTCCTACAATTTACATAGCCATGAACTTTTTATACAGTACAAACCAGCTAGATTCTATTGTTGTACTTTGTAAAGTGCATACACAAAAGTATTGCAATTATTGCAAGGCTATGGTATGCTCTAATATTTGCAATAATAAGATCCCATCCCTGCTGTAAAGCGTAACATGTTTAAATTTGTGATATATGTTATTTAAATCAAGTAGATTCAAAATCATTATAGGCAGAACATGTCTCCATTGCCAAATTTGAAAAATGACCTTTAAGATAAGTAAATGACAAAAAACAAAAAGATCTGGCCAAGAAGTTGAAACGCTACTTTTAGTGAGAGGGGCCTATTGTTAACACCTGCAAATCTGAAGCAATTTGTTTAATCATAAACAACAGGAATAGCTTAACGTCATCAATTTTGGAACTGGGTTATAACAAAAAAGAACTAAAGCATAATGAATTTTCATTTTTTGCTCCTAGCATTAGTGAAAGACACAACAACAAAAATGCATGAGTTAAAAGTGTATCTGCTGTTAGAGTGCTTATTGTGAACACATTGCGGCTCATCACATGATCTCCGACACCTGGAGATGATCCTCACAGGATACACACCGAAAGGCCACGTTTATGCTCCTCAGTCCGCAGACACCTGCAAGCTATAAGAGTGCAAAAAGTCACAGCTTCATTACACTGACAGGGAAGACACTATTGTACGCAAGTCCTGCAGTGTAAGAAAATCACTCCAGAAGCTCTCAAATAAAGTTATGTGTACATTGTATGTTTTTGTCAGCAAAGGTTGGTAGAAGATTGAGGTTTTGTCGTAGACGGTGAACAAGTCTGTCAGTGTATGTTTTGTTATGTGACAAGGTTTAATCATTATGTTGAGGTGTCACTTAATTTGTGTCACTCAGTTTCTAATTAGTGCAAAATTCACCTCAATAACAGCAGCATAATTATAGTCTTATCTTTTGTCAATTTTTATTTTAGTTTTAAACCAGGGTAAGAAATAGAGCCCACCCAGTGGCCCTGTGCTGTGTGATTTTTGCCAGGGTGGGCTGGTTTCAAAAGTTCACGGTTCAATTTGTAGGCTACATTTTAGGAGTTCTCAATATTAATTAAATTAAGGCCAGGATACTTTTTGTCAGGACTGGCTACTTTTATGATTGAGCCCTGTAGTCCGTGACGAAATTATTATGAGTTTCATACTCTGTTTAAACCCATAAGACTGTTTAGTTAGGCCTAACAAGGGAATACATCGGAATATACATACTTGAGAGCAAAAAGGGTCTTTGAAGTCATATGTCACATCACTATTTAAAAGGTTACATGATATGATCTTAGATACAAGTAATTCAAAAGAACAGTACTAGTAGATCATCATTATAAGCATGAAACACTGTACAGCAGTGTTTGTACAGTAAAACCTCTTGTTGATGAAAGATGCACAAGATAATGGTTCCAACAATGTGATGGATTCTGCATTTGGTGATTGACACCTGAAGGACAGAGCACACATTCCTTACTCAATCAGCTCAGCACGCTTGATCATAACTACATCTTAACCCAGTCTGACTGTCACAAATATTTATTTCTGCAAATTTACTGCTATGTAGAACATGACAAATACACGATTGAAACATGAATCTACCTTTGAAATACAAGTTTTTAAAGTTATGTGTGGAGTTATGTGTGGATTGTGTGTTTGTCATTTAAAAATGGCTGGGATACCAAGACTGTAACAGCTGCAGATCTCAGTAATGTCTGACCTTGGCATAATAGGCCCCTAGTCAGGCTAAAAGTGAAATGCTGACAATCATTTTCAAACCTTTTTATTCGGGTGTAAGTGGAAAATATTGAAATGCTGGTTCAACCAGTAATACTAGTTATTCACAATATCTAGAGCATGTTCTACTCACTGTTTATCTACACCTGTTCATTAGTACCCTTGCCCTATTTGGTCTCTCCTTTCTCACTTGTACCCATTTGGAATCATTACGCGGAGACCATATTCCTTCTCTATGAATTGAGGACTTGGGCACTTTGAAATTAACTTTCCCCACTTGATGTGCAGGACCTAAGCAATAAAAACATGGTTTTGTTCAAGTATTACAGATATCACTTGAAAAAGCAATATGGACTTTTAAATTGCTTCTTGAACATGTTGAAAACAATATCACGTTGCCACGTATTCCAAATCCCATTTTAGGGCTTCTCACGAGCCCAGCACTCCAGCAGTTGCAGATGTTTCAGCTTTAGCTACAGCTGCATCTGGATTGCATTGTGCAGAGGTCTGCAGCCGAGTTTACTAATTTGAAGGCGGAAATAAATAAGCCTGAGGAGCGTGGATTTGTTGTTTGAGTAAATCGGTAGCTGCTGTGGCTAGGAATGGGCACCAGGTATGGAGGGCTGATCCAGGAGGGATCCAGACTCTCTGGCGCCGGTGTCAGTGGCGGGTGTCAATCACGGGGCAATGATCAACACATGGTGGCGGCCGCGCAGGCTTTGGTGTTTAACAGGCTAATCACAGTGTGTTACGTGGGTGAGAACCACGTGGTGCTGGTGGCAAAGTGAGAAATCAGGGTAGGATTTTGAGTTATCTGAACATGCTCAAAGTAGATTTACTTTACCTTTTACAAAGGTCCAGGTAGCTACCTCCATGTGAAGGCTTACACATCCACAGTGGGACTATATAGAGGTGTAGAACATTGACATTCCTATCTAAATACACATTCATATAAAGGCCCACCTGGATGACACACTAAATTCGGAAATTTTAATTTTTCAACCAAAAAGATTATGGGTGTTTTTGGAAGGTCGTGTACATTACATATGCATGTAAATGTTACATAAAAAAATGTGACTGATCAAAGTATATATAAAAGCAGTAGGATTTTGAGAGGTCATTAATGTGATTTGAGAACCAGTAATGTATCATCAAGAGTTATCTAGTCATGAGTTATCCAAATAAATCAACCAGTAATTTGTATCTGTTGTCTGTCATAAAGTTTTAAATATGACTGATCAGTAGGATGATCAGTAGGATGATCTTTGATTCAAATACAAAAAATATAGAGATGGCTCAAGTCTCATTTTGCCATGCGTAATCATTTTTCATTTTTGAAATAAAATGTTTAAACCAACTACGAAGACATTAAAGATAGCGAGGTTTCAATAGTATCCAAATACAGTAGTACCTGTGCTGTGTGCATTCTGTATCAAGACAACATTTAGAATTTGGCCTCAAGTGCTCTCAATGAAGAGGTGGTCTCTCTATTCAAGGTCTTTTTTAATGAAAGTTTAACACTAGCTAAATGGCCTGACTATAAAGGTGGCCTTTCAGTCACAGGTCGTCTTTAATTAAAGGTTATATTCTATTGTACAGCAGGCGGTTTCAACCTACACAGCCTAATCCACCTGCCCGGCGGCAGCCTCAGTACGGATGTCATGAAAGGTGCTCAGCACGTCAGCAGCGGCCGCCGCGACTCATTTCGGGAACCCCGAAAAGGAAAAAATAAATCAGCCTCTGTCGCTCGTCATGGAGCAGCAGGTGGGCGAGGCTAACTCATTTACAGTAACGTTATTAACTGCGTTTTTGCAGAAGAAACACGGACTAATGTGGCTGGTGGGTGAAGAATGGCAGAGGCCCGCAATTAGCGAATACAGCGGCCAGGCGAGATTTACGCAAATTTATTGCCCCATTTTCTGACATCCGCAATGCATGTATATACTCACTGTGGGAGATGCCGGGTAGTTAGTTTTTTGTTGTATGATCGTAACAGGTGAATATTGCAGCAATGAAAGTTGTATTTTGTTTGCCCTTGATCTTGCGTTGACATTTATTACTATAATGACTATCAGGAATAGGATAAGATTATCTTATTTCTGTGATTATCTAATGAATTTGATTCTCTGTTTGTTTTTTATTCTATTTTATCTTTTACAAGATGACACATCCAAAGAATAAGATAAAGTAAAAGCATTATTTATGTAACTGAATTATACTTTATGAAAGCCCTAATTTCTGTTTATTGTCTCTTCATTGATATTAACGGTGACTGTAATGAGAAGGAACGGGCAGCGTAAAATGCCAACTCTAAAACCTGCAAATGGTCACTTTATACTTCTCCCCACGATCTATCTCTTAGTTATGGCGCCCACGGCCTTTGTTCTTGCATTTTATCTCTGACATAGGTCTTCACAACATGCTGTCTTAATCCTCTGGTAATCCGGCGCCAATGCTGACCGCTCGCATGCTAATCCCCCATCTTTGACCACTTGGCCACTGTTAATTGCTGTTGCTGTGATTCTGAAGATGCTCGTTATGAATTATTGCTGCATCGTGAGCCCATTCCTCAAATCCTCTTCAGCTCCCACTTGCACGTAAATCTTCAATGCTCGACATAACTCGTGAACTTCCTCGCTTACATATTCCCTTGTTTACAATAAATGAATAGAGGAAGGCTCCATATGTTGCTTCAACCATTCATAATGTAACGTGCACTGCTATTATGGGAGTACAGTGACTTTACAGGGGACTGGAAATGAGTAAGATGAAGAATTACGCTAGAAAATGTTATCAGAGATTATGAGACATAATATAAGGCTTTATTAAATTAACTGATATATTTCTATTATGTCATTAACATCTTGTGTTGAGTGCCATTTTTGTTAAAGAATTTGCAGTTTGCATGATGCAAATGTTGAATGTAATTATTGCTTTGCCTGATTGTATTAGGGGTGAGAAGAAAATTCAGTGAGCACTTGACTTTTGGAGCACCTGCCTTGGCACCTGCTGCTTCCTGCCTCTTGTCGTCTGTCTTCTTCTGAGAAATCTGTGTCAAGTTTCCATGTTTACGAGCCTCTTTTTGAAACAAAAGACATACACTTTGGCTTTCCTCAACTTTAAGTGCTTTGGGCTGATTTGTTTTCTGTTTTGCTTGAAGATTGTGATTTTATTTAGATTGACAAAATGAGTTTGAAATTATGTTTTTATTACAAAAGAGTTTTCAACCTGCCCGAGGCACATCCGTACCCATTTTCTGACCAAGACCCCCCCCTCCCCCCCTGAGTACAAAAGGCTAAACTTGGCGACAAATTTCGCCTGCATATCTTAAGAGACAGCTGGCCACTATAATGCAACAATATGTAAGCCAGAAACCGAGCCTCACAGTGACAAAGGTCATTATGAGAATTAGCTCAGCGGTACTTTGTGTCTCAAGTGGGATGCAATAAACCTGCTGTTTTCTGTATCTCAATGCAGTTATTTTGCATTTTGTTGTTTTTTGCTGAATACGATATGCCCCTTCCCCATCCTACTACCTCATAGTATCTAATTGTTAAATGTGCAAAAAGATCCTGCTACCCGTAATATGTGGCAGCGTCCCCATTTACAAAAGGTTAAGTGTGAAAAAGATAACCTTAAATCCCTTTACTAGAAAAAAAAGGATGAAAATAGAAAGATATCCAGCAAATGAAATCCACAAAAAACATGTTAACAACAACACACAGAACAAAGGCCACCAAACAGAGGACAAGGCCAGCATTTAGCTGCAGTGGCTGCTCACGTAACAAGCTGCCGCCCGCGCTGTCTTTCTGCAGTGACCAGGACAATGGGCTGAGGCGCTTCTCTGCACTATGGGAATTTGGGGAGCAGATGGTGGGATTGCTCGACAGATTGACTTGCTCATTACTCCTAATAGGGAGGTCGGTGGCTCACTCCGCCGCCGACATGTTTGGGGAGGGGGGGATCGAGGGCTTGGAAAGTCCAGGTTTCCCATGAAGAGAGGGATTTGTTCGAAGGAATTAGGATTTTAGTGGCTTTTGCAAGCAGGTCAGATCCATGACGTTGGATGGGTATTGAAATTGAATTACAAGATTTCAGTTTATTGTAGAGGTAGAATAAACCATGACACCTCTTTCCTCTCTTGGATCTGCCAGTTCGGTGTGAGCAGTGCAGTGATAGAGGGATTATTACTAAAACCTCATCACATGCAATCCTGTACAATCTGTTTTGTGCATTGAGCACGACCTTTATCATCATCTCTCAGCCTGACTCTAGTGATGTGTTTGACACTCAACTGACAAGCATTGAGAACGTGGATCATGGATCGTACTTGGCTATTATGCTTTGAATCACAATTTGCAATTGTGTTAATGCTCTGTGTGTTCTTTTGTTCAACAGGACTTTACATTTATACTAGCCCCCTAGCCCGGGGCAAGTGAAAGTTGTTACTGAGCCCAAGTAGTAATTTTCCAAAGTACTTGCCCGATGGCGCAAGTGGTTTTTAAGCTACAAATCATATTTGCGTCAAAAACTAGTTTTGAATTCTGAAAATTTATTCCTTTTGTTTTACATGCAACAAATTAAATAATTACATCATCAATCATTTATATAAGGCATGTCTTATATAAATGATTGATGATGGGCAAGTTAGATGAGTATTCAGGCAAGTACAAAAATATGTTACTTGCCAGATTGGGCATATAAAATAAAGAGTTAATGTAAAGCCCTGTTCAATAGAAGGTTTTCAAAGTACAAGTCAACAAAGTTTGTTTAACATTTATTACTTGCAAAAGTTTTGTGATGAGGTTTGAAGAATTACTGCAAATCACAGACATTTCATGTCTGATTTAAGTTTGCTTTATTTGTGCCAAACATTCAAAGAAGTAGGAGAACTCATTTGTAAAATGCAGAGTTATTCATAAATCATTTCCTGAACGGTGTTTAGATAAATATTAAGAAAGTATTTGGCAGTACAGGGCTGTCACTTCCTTATTACATGCTAAACCCTACTCATGGGTTAATCAAAATGATGCCTGTTATTGCTGACTAGAATAATGCCTAAAATACGCCAACTTTTACTACGATTGGTGTCTGATCTCTCTGACCGCTGTGACTGTGAAGCAATGGGCATTTGTACAATGGTGGGTTTCAGATATAGAGCTCATGGCTTTCAGCGTGATTTTTTTTATCAACGGCATAAATTATATATATGTATATTACATATGCCATTGAGCAAACAATCATGGTGGAAGCCATGAGTTCTATACCTACATGTAGCTTATTTTAAGCTAATAAAAGATTAATGTTCCAAATACAGTTGTATTACAATCCAAATGCACCAAAAAAGCTTGAAAAGTTTTGAACTATTTGTGTGATCTTTTACATGGGCCCAGGTATCATGAACGGGTTTGTGTCATATGCCCGGGGTCGTATGTATACTACTATGATTTACAAACACTATATCACACACATTGACATGTCAATAGTGTGTATCTGATGGACTGGTCTCTACAGTAGTATGGGCTCTTTGAAGGATGTTTACGGTATATGACTCCTACAAACAATAACAAATTTGATACATTTAGAAGTGTGAAACTCTTTTTTCTCTGTTTTCTCTTGAAGTGTTCTGTGGCAGTCATGATGCTATGCTGATCCGTGTGTTTGATGCCGCTGCCCGCTACCTGTCCTTATCTGGCTCTCACACGCAGCAATCAGCGCGCACCAGGCCACAGCAGGGGGCCACTGTGCAGCCTCGACCAGAAGTCGCCAATAGTATCATGTACCAACCACGATGAACCAAAATTAAAGTCTCCTTGCCTAAATATACCTCAACTGCATAAAATGCATTTGTTTTCAAATCTTCAATGCCCAATGCTGTTTCTCCATCGTTTCCCCATGAATATTGTTAAATGTTTTAAGATGACAGCCTCTAACTGAGAGGTTTGTCATGTGTTAAAACACGCAACAAACTACGCGTCGATAGGTCACTCTATTCTTTATATACATGAAACTAGTTGTTTTAGAAAATCAGTTATTAGCCTACGGTTGATTAAGAGCACCAGTGTGAGCTGACTTGGCTGCGAGCGTGTACGGCCTGTTGTAGTTGAGCCCCCATATCACCCTCCTTGCACATGTTCTCAGCCTCTTTGTGAGGAGCGCTGATTGGGGCGCCGTGTCTATACACGCTCAATATACAGCTCGTAAAACACGTGGGGAGGGGTTTTCTCAACAGGATTTTTACTCTGTAATTAGTGTAATTAACTCTATATTTGTTGGAAACAAAAGTGTTTAAAGCGAGTTAAACACACTGGGAGTTTGTTTCTTGCCACAATTTTTACTTATGTGATATGTAAAAGTCTTGTGTATATGTTTCTCTATGTGTGTGTTAGAAAGAAGTCCTTTTAAGTTTTGAGAAACTAAACAGCAAGCATATAAGCATCTAAGCATCTGAGCGTCCCACCATTTTATCCATTTGTGGTTGTTTGCCTGTTTTCTACACTGTGACCTTCCCTTTTGACCTTCCCCAGTCGCCAGCACTTACAAACATCTGATCACATCATGAAATGATGGCCCAAAGATGGGCTCTAACAACCAATGAATAATAAGAGTTGTGTGTAGAAAGCACATGCACTTGTTATTTGTGATATTCATTAAAAAAAGCTTAATTAAGATTACCTCCATAAACATGATAAATAGATCATCTCTATGAAGAGTTGTGACACTATTTGAGGCGAACTAACTGAAAACATCAACTGTCTAGTCATCATCTTAAGTAAAATTGGTGAAAATCTGCGAATTTCTACTGCAGTCTCTGTTTCACTGTTGGTGTCTGCTGATCCTGTGAATATGGCGGCGCAACGAGCCTCCTCCCCACTATCAGCCCCAAACAGCCTGCGGATAACGCATGAAACGTGTCACTGAGCAGCCATTATGGCACCAAAAACAGGCGAGATAAAGGCTGAGGGTAAAAATCACAGCCTTAAACTGGGTGGCACGCATAATAGTGAGAACTTACTGTGTATATATAAGATATTGCACGCTTTATGGTAGCGATCTCTAACTGAATCTTCTGAAATTGTCTATAATTTCCAATAGAAGATGCTTTTGTTTGATAAACGATATATCAGAGTTTGGGATGAAGAAATCATTCGCAAATGTTATCACATGTCGAAGTAGGGTAGGGGGTTTGGGGGGTGGGTGGATGAAGAATGATGATGGCTGGGGGTGGGAGAGTATGGTGGGGGGATTATCCAGTGAAAAATGACGTCCTTAATGAGGTGATGGGGTGTTCAAGCATAGAACAATGTTGTTAGTGATATATTTTCAAATGACAAATAGTTCTCATGGTTAAAATATTGAATGTTCTTGGTTCCGTAGCAATGCATCTTGCCAAAAGGTACAATGTAGCATATTTCGTTACTCTCTGAATATGTAAGTACCGACCAGAACCCCAAATTGGTGAAGATGGTTGCAATGTAGCCAGTAGTGTTTGGAAGTTGAATTTTTGAAATATTGTATCTGCTGAACAGTGAGATATTAAAAGTCTCAAAACAAGTTTAATTTCTAAAACATCTAGACGCGTGTGTGAGGAGGTGGTGTTTCGAAAAAACATTGAAGCATTGAAAATGATTCATGTGTTTCCAAACATTCTCCCGTCTAAAATTTTAATATTTAATAATCTGGTGATGAGTTTTATGAACAGTTAATTGGTTTCAGTGCCCTATATTTAGATTTTTCATTAAACATTTTCAGCTCCTAATAATGCACATGCAAAGCAATGATAAATGTCTACTGAATCTGCCTGTTATGAGTATGTACATGGAATATTAGTTACTTGTATCATGATTTAATTTCATGACCAAAGGTGAAAATGATTATTTTTTCACCACGAAAGAATCTGTTACAGCAGACTCATTCACGACTTATAATTACAAAGATTAGATTTTTTTAACGAAACGTGCAACTTCAGTATGTGATCTTTGTTAATATGCCTTTGTGAAACCTGTTTGTGAATTTTGTCATCAACTAAAATGAGCTTGCAAAATATTGGTTAACACAGGAATCTGTCACACTCCCTATATATACACTGTTTCAATATCGTTTGAATTGAATGGTCAGGCTGAAATAGATGAGGATAAAATGTTTCTATTGCATAGTGTACCATTATATTACTCTATATGATAGAGAGGACAAAATGTCCTCAAAAAACAAGTTTTCAGCAATAAAGTGACCCCTTGACTAATCATGGTGCATAATCTGTTTCTATTCTTTAAAGCTGTAGTCACAACCAGCCTTGCGGCCTCATACATCCAATATATGATTGACTGAAATTTAGCAAATCTGGGTATGGTGCAGGCTAGGCTTGGCTTTCTTCATGGCTTCAGATGCGCTGCTTAGGATTCAGAACATGGTCAACAGTTGGTGTGTCCAACCTACGTTGTTTTAAGATGTAAAATTGATGCCTGATTGGTGCACTTGCTGTATGTGCTACATGTCTAGTTCTTTCTTCGATCACCAGGTTGTGAAATGATGTGCGATGTGCTTGCATATAAAATGGGTATTTTGATGAATGAGCAACCTATGTGATACTTACATGATCCTTGCATGTTTTGCACATGCTACTAACAATTTTGCATACATGGATTATTTGACAATTCTTTTTTTTTTTTGCACTTATCCGAACATATGACATCTGGCTATGATGATGTGCTGCATGAACACATCCAAGCAGGTCCGTCTCAAAAGCCTGTTTCATGCTTGAAGCACCAACCATGAAAGACAAAGCTGTCTGTACATTATGCTCAGTGTCAGTCACAATCCCCCAAGCATCCAGCACACACCAGATGGTGATCGCTCACTTAGAATGGAAAACACTGCCCACTGCAGATATTTATATCCTTGTCTAAAACATTGTGTGCTATATTGGGCAAGGTGTACATGTCGTATGTGTCTTGTACAATAATGTTGTGTGTGGTGTGAGCCTTCCATTGACAATGGCCCGTTATTGTGGGTATTGTTTGTTTGTGGGAGCACCTGCCACGGCCACCTGCTTCCTTAACCCCACCACAGCTGGAATGGGCATTAATTTAGCAGTATCAGGAAGAGGGCCAGAGAAAACCCTCAGTGTATTATTATGGGATACATAATGTAGAGCTATGTGGATGTGCAAGCGTGGAGAGTGGGATATTTGATCTGAATTCCATAGTGGGCGTGGGGTGGACGGGTTATAAGCGATCAAGAAAGATCTCACATCCAACTTTTTTGGCCTTTTTCCCATATCCCACAATGTTTTTGGCCTTTTTTCCACAGCCCACTTCTTTGAAATCCCATATCCCTCTTTGTTGGGGCCTTTTCCCCCACATCGCTAATGTTTTTGCCTTTTCCCCACATCCCACTGCCATATAAGCCTGCCCCCATAGTGTGCCTTTGAACGTTATATTTATATCAAGGTTCAGTAAAAACTTCTTGTTAATGATAATGTTAGATTGAAAGCATAAACAGCTCAGTTGTATTTCTGCTAGTAATAATAGAATATGCATGAGATCATCGTGTTAGTTCGCTGTTAACTTGTTTTGTACAGAAAGTCTGGGACTTAAAGGCAAATGCCTGATTTAAATACATTGTACATGTATATCACATGTATAATTGGAGAACTGGAAAAGCAGTTTTATTGGCCTATCACAGAGGCCTCTTATGGCATCCTATGGAAGATCGGTCTAATATATGTATTGTTGATCTGATCTGTTCTTACATTGATTTGATTTCTCTATTTCTGCTGTTACTTTCTACAATTAATCAAAAAGCCTGTTGGTCCCAAAAGCTTTTATTTTACATGTTTCGACACCAATAGTGTCCTTTTTTCAAATATGATTTTTTATGAATGTTAAAAAAAATTGAGTAGAAGCTGTCACAACTCTTACTTGCGCTTATGATCTACGATTAAAATCTCATCACTAATGTGAGCATTGTTTGTTTTAATTTTAATGAGATTTAGAAAACCAACTTAGATATAAGGTCATTGGAAAGAAAAAGTTACATAAACTGGGCCCCCACCCCTCCACCCCAAATCACCTCTAGCCACAGGTGGTTCTGTGACAGGTCAATTACAGCCTCACGTTGGATCACGGCCTTGGCACACCTGCCTCCGACCTCACCTAGACAACCCAATCCATGCACTTGTGCAGTATGAAAAAACAATGAGAGGTTACAATTTTATTTAGAATTTTGACTGGATGTTAGAGGGTGCAACATTTAAACTATATATTAAATTCAGAGGGTGTATTAATCATAATCAAAGAAGCAAGAATTCCTGCACTGCATCCTGTTTAAACATTTTGTTTTGCATGTCAAGCTATTTTTTCTTGGTTTTCTCTTATTTTGAATTGTGTGTTATAATTGGGCATCGTATGTCAATACAGTGGTAGGAGCTTCCTTACCATAGAAAACAGAGAGAGAGTAGAATTAAATCGACAAGCAAACTTGGGAAAAATAAATACAGTTGTTCATAGAATCAGAGACCCTAACATGGCTGAAAAATTAGACCTACCAAATTTTCCGTCCTTAGGTGGGATTTGAATCCATGATCCCTGGGTTGAGATGATAATGGACGATTGGTCTCGAGAGTTCGAGTCCCATCAGAGCCACTTGATATAGTCAAAATAGAAGTTTAGGGTTGTAAAAGCTGTCTTCAGCTACATTAATACAGTAGTAGGAGCTTGCTTATCATAGAAAACCGAGAGAGTAGAATTCTTTTTTTGTAGAATTTTGAATATTTTTATTTTCTTTCTTCTTCAAATGCTTTAGTTTATATGGTTTTGGTTACTGGTTGAAAGAAATGTTGTTCATACTATGATAATGATTTTTGTAAAAACAGAAAATGATTTCTTTTTTGATATTCATCAAATGATAATTTATAAAAAATCATATGCATGTATGTGTTTCCAAATGCAGGTGGATTCATGTCTTACCTAATTCCTTGCGTATTACGTTATATCAAGTATATTTTTACTACTGTATTGACCTAGCTGAGGTCGATATAAAGGTGGGCATATGTTTGGTAGTAAGCAATCTGTGAGACATCTAAAATCACTCAAAGTTTTAAAGTTTTCTAGAGGCATGTGGTGGGTGGTGACAATAACGGGTTATAGTTATAATAATGACTCCCCCCTGCTGTAAGTGCTCATTCCAGCAGCATACGAGATTCCTAGCGATATGCACCTGTTACACCTGTCCATGTGTGGCAGGTGCAGGTGCAGTGGCTGCCGGATATTATGATGGATCTGTTGATAGCGGCCACTGGTGCAGAAATTGAGCACCTTCTTATCTCGCAGCTTCGATAATGTTATTTGTTTGGAGTGCCTTGTGGAGAGACTGTGATTGATTATTGGTGTTGAATGCCCTGTAGTAAGGCTATGAGTGATAGGCGGGGATTGCAGCTTACGATTTTATTATGGGTTCAAATATAGGTCGAGTTTGAAGATGGATGTTGAGCAAGATCATCCCTAGTCCCTTATTAACAGCGTACTTGTAAATCTTTAATAGCATAGGAGGATTGACCACTTCTGGTAAAATGTCTGTAAAATGTGAATGGGTCATTTTCACTCTTCCTGCCCAATTAAATCATAATAGTAAGTGAGTCAGTGTGGGAGTGAATGAAATGAGTGTGGTACTAACAGTGTCCATTTTAGATTATAAGAATGATGGGAGTCAAGCTGGTAGATTAAGTTGTGATTTGATTAATGAGATTAATTCATACTAAATTAGATGCACATTTTCTCATTAAACTCATATCATTAGTTATTCTGCTGTTATAATATACAAGCAACATGTTTGATTATAAATTAGTTAGCACAGAACATTCCTTCCTGGTATCAGTGTATTGATCAGAATGTAGGAGGATGTAGACAGGATAGGGGAGGGTGACAAGTCAAGTGATCAAGATAGACATGTAGATTAAAGGCTAGTGACATACAGTACAACCACCAATTGAGACCACCTCTATAATAAGACTACTTTTCATGGTCCTAAACATTCACGAAGGTACCAAAATGAACATCTGTATAGAGACAACCTCTCTATTGAGACCACCAAAAACTGGGCCCAAAGATGGTCCTAATAGTGAGCTTCTGCTGTACATAGACATCAATGGAATTAGGCCAGGTAGTCAAACAGACATGCAGTCAGGCCAAACAAGCAACCAGCCAAGCAGGCAGACAGACTGTCACATACGCAGGCAGCCTGCCAGGCATTTTTTACCAAGCAATGAATCTGGCAAGCAGATATTATGTAGGCAAACAACCAGGCAGTAAACTCAACAAACAGGCAGGCAGACAGCTAAACAAGGAAACATGCAGACAAGCCACACAACAACCAGACAGTCAAGCAGCCAGCTATAGAAACCTGCATGTCTGTGTCGTATCGCTGTGATCACCACCAGCTGAGCTGTGGAGGAATGCTATAGCCTGTGCTAATGTAACACAGACGCATGCTTTATGGCCAGCCAGTGTTATGTGCTAATGTGTGAGGATTTGTCAGGTTGGAGGTCAACCTGTTCAAGATGGCCGGTTGTTTTATGTGGCGGTGGCGGCGGCGGCGGCCATGTGCTATGAGTTGTGTCATCCACACAAAAGACGTGAAAAGGTGCTCAGATACAAGTGTGCAGTGCATAAATCTTACAAGCGTGGAGCATATTATAGGGCCTTCTATTTTGCATGGCTCTTTTTTCATTTTGTACTGCATAAGATTCACTTAGAAAACATCTGTACAGAGAGCATATGGTTATGATAACACCATGATCTTTCAGCCCAAACCTTCATATAGAAAAATGCAAACCTCTGAAATAAGATCATCTGTCTAGAAAGGCCTTTGCTTAATGCAGACTTATTTAAATAGTTTTTGCTTTTCTATGGAATATCCAGTTTGTGGTTTTAGTCTAGAACTTGGGCTATCTGAAATATTTTTATATGTTTGGCTAACACACAGTCGCAGTGGTTAGAATCATTTCCTATATGTAAACCCAATAGAAGTCTTCTGTCCATCATAGGCAATTGCAAGTCTGGTATCCTGACTGAAGGCAGGCTCCTGATTGTGATAAGGCAAACTGCAGTTGGCAGCCATGTCACTGAGTTTATCATCAATTACGGGGAGTGGGAAATGTCGACAAATTACGTAATTATGCGAACACGGTTGTTGCCGCACCCAACATGCTGTAAAACAGGCGTGTGATTGTGTGATGTTGACAAGAGCATACTGTTGAGTTGGTGGCACGCATGCAGGGGTGGATCCAGGTGGGGTTTTTGTGCATACGTGTGTGTGCGTGAAGGGTAATTTGCGGGTTTGCAGTTTTGTGTGTGATACAGTTATCAAGAATGATTTGAGTTGTTTTCGTTGGTCTATCTAATGAATTTTTGTTCTCATAAAAGTTGAGGCTGGTGGGAGAACAAAGTATCAATCACATTTACATTCCTTTTATCCCCATTCTAATCCTTAGAGCAGATCAAATCTGTGTGATTGTTAAAATGAAAAGAAAATCTGATGTGATGTGAATGTACCCCTGGTGAAGCAGGATGTTTTAGCCCTATCAGCCTGTATCCATGGGCTGCGCTCATAGCTCATGTAAAGCAGGCTGTTAATGTTGATGATGTTGACAAGATGGCGATGCAGCACACTCCACTTGAAGTGGTGGCGTCAGTCACTTGACTCCTGCCGCAGACACATCACACCTCTAGTGAGTGACTCTGGCATGAGCGGGTCAGCGGGGTAATGAGGCCTCTTATCACATGCAGAATTTATGGCCTTTTTTGTGCACTTGGGCAATGTGCTATTTTTTGTATGATTTACAATGTGAGATAACATGAATTGACTATTTTCATACCAGACATGGTTGAATCCCAGGCATGGCTGATCAAGTCCTGTGTATTCAGTCAAGCAATCATGATAGTATGACTTGTGCAAGATGTCTACTTCATTTGGCAGAAAAAAAACCCACTGCAGTTCAAAAATGTGTGGTTAGTTTTATATTCACACAGTTTAAATACTTAATATGCCTCAGTTGGAGATTCAAGAGTGTAGACTTGTGAAAATAATAGATTCTACTGATTTTGTGTTGGGCTATGGTTTGACAATCATATTTGTTTGAATTAGGCATATTGCTCAAATGCATGTCAGTTATTGTGTTAAAAATGAGTAGTGAAAAAAGTGAATTTCCTCTTTGAATGTAGCTTGCAATTTCGGCCAGGTGAACTGACATACTTTTGCATTCACAGAATGACTGGAGTTTTCGCAGCTCTTTGATCTCCCATGTCAGTTTTGTGCACGTGGACTGTTCACATAGTCTTTCTATTACCTGGACCATACAAAACACAAATTGCTGTTGTGCAAGCCATATTTAACCGGCAAATACAAGATCAAAGACAAAGTTCTGCTGGATAGCTGTACATGTATTACATACATGTATTACATGTACATGTATTACATACATGTATTGTATGGGAAATGTTGTCTTTATATCCTAATTTTCTCAGTATTTTGTAATTGCTCTGTGTATAATAGACTAGTCATTCTAAAACTTGTATTTTTGTACATAATTTGAATTAAGCATTATTTTTGCTGGTTTTCGGTGAAAGAATTTTATCAATCATTATATCAAGAACTGTGAATGCCTTTCAACCACCCACATTGCTGGTGGTGAAAGTATGTACAATGTAGTGATCGTGTACAATGATGTAGTGATCGCGTGTACGGGACTGCAGTCATCACGTCTGCCCGTGTTCCTCGCACTGTTTTACACCAGCACAAACGAGAGTATTAAAGGTGAAAACAACACGTAGTAGACGCGGAGCAGCTGTATTATTTCAGCCAGTCGGTGGTCAGACTTGGTGGAGCCGGGCGGAGACTTTCCCAGACGTGGCTGCCTGTCACACGGCACAGACACAGGCCAGGTGGGGGACAGCTGGGCTCCTTGCGACAGTTGAGCCCGTTTATCGCAAACTCTTGTGAGTCGAAATCATGAATGATTTGCAAAATCAAGCAATTCAAGTTTGGGTTAAACAGGTATAGCTATGTATGGGTTGTGAGGCCTTCTTTTGAATATAAGACTTCAGTAGAAGACTGAAAGTTGGATGAAGGTTGGTAGAATTCAGGGTTTTAATGAGACTGTGCTATATAATTATGATGTCTAGTGGAACTTTATAGTAGTTTCTAAAGAGTATACATATTGTCTTTTGAGTCAGCTTTGAATAAAGTGAATTTAATGATGTCTACTACTGCAATGGAGTTTCAAGAAGGTTATTGTACTAAGCATAAATGTACTTTGTATACCTTATGATTGTTCACCAGCTTGACAGCTGATGGGAGAACAGGTATAAGGTGCTGGTGGAAATGGTTCTAATGAAAATTATGCACAATCTTCATATAATAATACCAAATGTGATAATGCATATTCTATGCAGTATGAAAACTTTACAAAGAAAAAATGAATTGCCATACATAAATAACTGGAGTGTTTGTAAAACCACCAAACATGAAAGCACGACAGTTTTCAAAATAAGTTTTGTTTGTCTCTATTCCTGAGCTTTGGCATCTCATAGGCACTTTTTGTTAGAGCTAACAAAGATCAAATGGCAAGAGGTTGTGTTGAAAAATATGCATATTTCTGTACACAGCATGATCCAGGGTACAGAATAACCTCCAACAAAAACCGGCTGGTTAAAGCAGCCATCTCTCTAATAAGACCATTTTTAGCTGTCTCTAACCTATATAATGCGACGACAATGAACCTTCGTGATGATACCACCTCTCTAGTAAGGACACTCGTCACGTTGCTGATTTGAATGGATAGGTTATCCTACATGATGAGATTTGAGATACAGAATGCCAGTCTCACAGCTGCTTGGGCTGTCTCTGTCTACGGCAGGCAGGTATCGAACCAAACCACCTGTTCAACATTATGATAATATGTCAGAACGTAAATCTGAGATGTATGAAATGCTGAGAGGGAAAGTTTAAAAAATGAATAGAAAATCAGGAGGCCAGGGATTGAGTATAGTAATGTTTATGTTGTGTTAATGCATTGAAAGACAACTGCCAAGTTGATGGTTGTGAAATAAATTACAATTTGCAAATAGTTTAGGATTCAGTTTAGTTTGAAACAACATCTTTGTGTTTTTAAGGAATCAAATTGGTTCAATGTGTGAAGGTTTTCAACTTTTGTTTTATCTGTGATCTTGACAGTCAGTTATAACAAATTAGCAATTTTTTCTCTCAACATGAAACAGAACTTTAAAGTTATTAGCACCTAGATTGTCACACAATCTGTGCATAACATGCAAGGCACGGTCGCCTATTCAATTACAGTTTAGAGTTACCCTGGTGTGGTAAAAATACTTAAAACAAATCCAGGTTGTTCACAAAATAATATAATAACACTTTCAATATGTTGCTTTTATTAGTTATTTTTCCTGTGACAGTTATCTGTTGTTGTACAAAGTAATCTAATGTCAACCTAATACTTTCCCTCATACCTCATATCTCTTACAGCATGTTTCCCATTAAATCGTAAATATAATGAGTGTTCTAAGACGTACCTGACCTTGACTACGGTAGAACCTGTCTATGAAGACCACCCAGTAGTGGGTCTTAAGTGGTCTCAATAGAGTGGAGGTTTCTTATGTAGGAGGCTCTTGGAGGTTCCCATCGATCTCAACAGGATTGGGAATGCAGAAACATTGGTTCATTGTAGAAGTGGTCCCTCCAAAGAAATAGTCTTAATTGTAGGTTCTATTTTAGAATTGAACAGTAAAAACCTGTTGTGGTGTTAAGCAATGTAATAAAGAGGCCATCCCATCATGTGTTTCTCATCACATTATACCTGCCGCCTCCCTGACCTTCCCTCTCCACCATGCAGTAGATGACTTCCAGACACGCCTCATGCACTTCTCCATATCAAATGAGAGGCAAAGGCTAAAAGCGGCGCTAAGAGGTGCCTATCAGGCCCAAGGGGATCTGGTCATGCTCAAGAGAGAACAGGCAGAAACACTCAGTGCTGTGCCTAGGCTAGGTACATACAGTCACGTGACAAAGCTAAATTTATAGTCTAGTACACCAGTATAATACATCTGCCATGTTGAAATTCATTGAAATGATGCCTGTTACCTTGTAAATGTATTTGCTGAAACAAAATCAAATTCCATAGTTTTATGTAGATTTGTCTTTGTCACAAGCTCCATCTACATTATTGTGCGAAATACAAGACACACTTAATCCATTGTGTTGTAGTTTCAGTTTCAAAATAGCATCAGATGTACAAAAGCATATCCATGGAAAGTGTCTATATATGTATGTGGGCCAGACACTCCATATTATGGTTCAACATACCGGTACAAACGCTTTTTTTTTTCTAATACAAATACTGGCATGTCGATCTTGTGGCCAGGCTAGATTTACAAAAGTTTCAATAACATACACTTTTTGTGCAGAATATGGATGCAAAATGTATGATCTATGGTATTTACAGGATAATCTATTGTAAAATAACAATAATGTGTGTGTGTGTGTTTAATATGATTTTATTACAAGTGGGTTGGATGAGAATGTTTCTTTTATCATAGGGGTTTGCAGCTAACACCGCTGCCATTCCCTCCATATTGCAAGTGCATAGACACATTCAAGTTATATGTAGAGTTGTAGACAGTCTTGTGGCCAGGCTAAATGTCTAAACTTGAAACTGTTGTGGATGAGGTTAGGCACACGTAGCCAGTGTCAAAACACAGTGTCTGTTTCGTGTATGACATTTACATGTATGAACTAACACTTCTCAATATGTATACCAAAGGTCTTCATCTAAAACTTTGGGCTTAACGAAAATTCTTTGTTACTTTTTGCTGGCCAAATGATAGTCCGACATTTTGTAGTTGACATGTATGTGGCTTCTATATAGTTCTTCTAGATGTTTGCGAATCTCATTTAAAAATCACTTGGCAGTATCCATACATGTACCTGGTAGAACTAAGACATGCACAACATACATTAGGTCCGTAATTGGATATGATAAGGTCTTTTAGAAGACAGCACAAACTCAAATTAAAACCACCTCCAAATTCTAGCACATCTGTAAATAGACTGCTTCTTAATTGAGACCACTTTAGGCAAGCAATCACCCCTGTTGGGCTCTCAATATACAGATTTTCCTGTATCAGATTTCTGCAGTTACTATGTAGTTTGTTATGTGGCCCTGCGACTGTCACCCCTGGTCTGGTACAGCCTGTGTGTTATCACCGTGGAGTCCCCGCCACCTGCACAACATCATAACCTAATCATACGGGAGGCGGCAGGAGTCTGCTTGGTGGTGGCTGTAGGGCACTGGGGTTGGGGAGGGGTCATACATATCTTTGACACACTCCAGCCGGATGCTACTGCAGCAGCAGCAGCAGCAGCAGCAGCAGCAGCAGCAGCAGCAGCAGCAGCAGCAGCAGCAGCAGCAGCAGCAGCAGCAGATTTTTTCATGACAAGATTAATCTTTTTACGATTGTCTAATCTAATATTATATATTATAGTATTATAGGACAACCTGGTGAGATTAAGTCTTAGTTTTGAAACTCATCTAAAGCTGTATTTATGATACTAGTTCCTAGTTCCTATAGCTTAACTTTGAGCCATATGTCTAATCATATCATACAGTAATCTTATGGTGGCATAGCAGGAACATCATGACCTTTCAAAAGTTGTTGCTTCCCTGAAAGGGGATTACTATGCGCAAAAAAAATGATTTATGCCCTGGCCACCCAGCCCATGCACCAGTGATGGGCCTGCAGTGTCTTCCAGTGGTACTGGTGCTTGTGAATACAGGTGTAATGGGATCTCTGTATCTACCACGGTGTTACATACCCTAATGGTGACAGAAGAGACACACGGTTTTAACTTATGCATATGCATACATAATTGGCATGTTTATAGCACACGCAGTGCACACAATAGTGCAATGAGCTCTCCATCCTGTCTACTGTGACTATGATTGGAAGCAGACCTCTGTTTTGTGGAGTAGAAGCTGTTGATATGACACAGGTTTGTTTTTTTGCTGATTATGTTGCTACGAGTGGTTATGTTTGTTGTCGAGCAAATCCCAATCACAGCCCGGGCCTACGCTGGTTTCACGGTTGAGGTAAATATTTGGTGGGAACGATTTTCAAGTGTCGCCTGCAAGTCTGGCCAATCAGTGATATGTAAATATAGAGGCAGAGCTTTTTTAACATGTTGATACCTAGAAGTGAGGAAGTGGCAACGCATGTCAACACACGTAACAGAAATGTTGTTTCACGGTACAAGTCAATCCTCATTTGCTAACGATTGGCTTACGGAAACCATTTACACCACCACATCGGTTCGGCCCACCACTATATCATGTAGCAGGAGTTTATAGCTACATATACATTGTGTTCAACATGGAAGGTGACTTCATTCCATTTTTAGAATGTTATTTCACAACAACCTGAGTTTACGGGTTGAGTAAATGGTTTTGTTTTAATGTGTTGGTCTTGTTCAGATGACTGGTTTCACCTTGTTGCTATGATTATCCTTCATCATGGTGCTTTTACTGACTATTCATTATTCTGAATGTAAATTCATAGTATTGTCTATACCTTATTAATAAAGCAATCACTCATTAATGGAATGCATATGGTTGTCTTTTCCTTTCTTTTTTCAAATAATTTCTGCTACCCATCCCTAAAGTGTCTAGTAATACCTGTTTCCTAAATTGCACTGGATTTTGAAGTACAAATTGTTCTAAAATGTCTGTTACAACGCACAATTTCTATTAGAAATAGAATAGGAGAAAACCAGTTTCGATGAACAGCATAGGTTTTATACATGTATAAAGACTGAGAGCTAGACACAGTCAGAGTCTTAATCAAGCCAAAGTCCTACTGGACAGTAGATCCTCCAACTAGTATAGACCCTCCTACCTTTCTTGAGCCTTCTCTATAACATGGTGTATATGTATAATAAAGCCATTTCTTTCTGTCCCATACCTTTAATAAATAGACCAGTATGAACCTCCATAATGTGAACACCTTTCCTCTAAGATAATCTTGAGGTCAGTCCCCGCCCCCCTTTTATAGACAGGTTTCTATAGAAAGTTTGCACTTGATTATGGAAACTAGTCACACTGAGCAGACATATTTAGCCTGTGTGATTGTGACATTCACCAGATGGTGCCTTCACTGATCACATCTGCAGCGGCCACGTTCTCAACCAACTCTGGTTTATTGAATCAGATGATATGTCAACTTGATGCAACACGAGCCAAATATGTTGTACACCATTGTCGGTTCACAGGAATCTCTTTTAAACTGCCTGAGCAGTCTTACAACATCTATTGTAACTATGTGTTGGTTAGTGGCAGTAGGTGTATTCATGATATACATTTTAGTACCTCTATTGCTTTGACATGTGTAGAAACTATGTTTTGCTAGGGCAGTTGCCTTTCATCATCAGGAAACAGTTCAGGACAACCAGGATGGAGAAGCTTGAGCAGCAAGTGCAGTACCTCTCTCCATCTGTTCTGGTTCTGTGAATTTTTAAAAGAAATTGTATTAACGTCTATATCAAACTAACAATCACTCTTAGATAATCCTTAGTTCTTCCCAAGAAAACCAGTGCAGAGTGGTGTATGAAATCACATGTTACACATGAAAGAATGAATACTTTTTCACTTTGCTATTATACAATTTTTATAAAACTATACCTCGATAGCTTTCAATCCATCATGGATCTTCTTCAGTCTGCCAACTTCCGCCAATTCATCACGTGGTGGTGGTGTGATGTCATCGGCAGCGAGTGGTAGGATATTGGATTAGATGACCTGAACAAGAACGTGGGGGCCCCGACCTGTCAGCAGTCTACTCCAACATCCTACCAGCAGCCAATATTCACATCACCACCATGTGACTAATAGACGGAAGTTGACAGACTGAAGAAGATCCGGGATGGATTGAAAGCTATCGAGGTATTGCTTAATAAAAATTGAACAATGGCAAAGGAAAATGTGTACATCAAGTATATAAACTTGTGCAGATGAGTATTCAATTCAGATACCGAACATTGAGACATTTATTTACATGAAATCAGCTTTCTTCAATCTTTATCTAAAATGTGATTACTGTTTGTGGGGGTTAAATTTATATGCAAATTCTTTTCAATAAGTTTTATCAGAGAAATGCTTCTGTTTCATGAGCTTTAAACTTTTTTCTAGTCAAAGACAAACTACACATGTATATTTGTAATTGAAAGCCAAAAATCCGTACATGTATTTAAAAAAAGTAAAAGTCAACTTTCAGTAAGCAAAAAGCATAAGTCAGCATAAATCGCTCACTTCATGGTCACAAGTTAAACAGTCTAACCGTAAAATCATTTCAGTATATTTGTTGAGCCTAGTGGGACAGTTAATAAGTATGAGTGGAGCTAATTCCCAGCTGCTGTCATCTGTTCCTGCTCTGGTCAGCTGTGGTCAGCTGGTATGTTACTCATGTCGTTAATGGCCCGCAAACCCTCTGGTCTCTCACTCCCTTGTGAACAGGTGGTAACAATGATGGGCCAGCTCTTGGTACAATTGGGAAATGAGTGAACCCTTTAAGGTGTGATAAAGACCTGAATAATTTACAACAGAAAACAATGTATTTAATGTTGATGATGTATTTGCACTGGGACATTTAGAGATGATGCTGGGATCACATTCTAACCCTTTCCTGGCAACCTCCCCATTCCATCTAGAATCTGCATACGCATGTACGTTTTTGACGGATTTCGTCATTGTACAGTTACACTGTACGCTTACCAATCTCGTGTCTTTCCTACATGTCACCATTACGAGACCTTGATTAAATGTGAATATTCTATGTAAAAGTTTGAAAGTTTACTATCCATACACTGAGCTGACTTCTCTACACCAAGTCATTGGCATTTTTGTCAACCAATATTGCCTATATTCTCAACTTCCTTGGGATAGTACAGTCTCAGAGTACAGTATACTGCTACTGTAGAGCAAACATGCTAATGGTATACTTAATAATAATTGATATTCGTAGATATAATAATGAGCCTGAAATATATGAGGATGGAGGCAGAGAGTAGACAGGAACTTGCATTCCAGATCTGAAGGTGATTAATAGCATTGTACTTGATGGGCATATATGCATGTAGGTACATGTACTACCAGGATGAGGATCCTATTCCTGGTCCTACCAAGTTACAGGTTAGCTATATTGATTTGCTCATCACCCACAACCAGACCAGTTTGAGACTTGAAACATGATCTTGTGATCCAAATCCCAATCCCAATCAACATATATGATTAATAGTGTTCTCCTTATGCATATATATATATAATATATTGGAATTCTCTTTGTTGAATGTTAGTACCGGCAAAAATGGTCATATCATAAAGTTGTTCTCTAGAACAAGAAGCCATAGGCTCTACTATCATACGTTTACAGTGGGTGAATTTTGCAAAGAATGCACTGTCTATTCTGGGGTACAGAATCATGCTATATCGCTGGTTGTTGTAACACTTCAGCTTTATCTGAGCTTTGTCGCTCACGGAATTTGCAGACATTCCAGAGATGCTAAAAAAGGGTTCTGTTGGTGATAGTCGAGTTCTAGGCAATGTACTGTAAGCCTGGGTTTTGTGATCGCAGCAAGGCAAATGCTCTTGTACTTTGTAACTATCATATTTTGGACACAAAGTGTTTAAAAGAAGATTTTTAGAACATATGGACATTTTGAAAATTGCTCATCAGTGTTAATTGTGATCTAATTTCTTTTTGTAGTAAATCCAAATACAGTTGATTTGATTGATTTGCTTGGTTTATTATAGTGACATGGTATAAAAATTCAATTACAATAACATATAAGTCAATTATGTTACAAATATATACCCAGCCCTTCAGGGCTTATCAGTCACCTATATATAAACATATATACAATCTGTTTTATTTTAAAGAAGAATTCACTACCAAACACATTTATAATGTATTTACTGGCAGATCCTAAAGTAGTTCAACATCACTGTCTATTGGTTTTATTTTGGCGAAGCTTTGTAGCTAATTGGTCATCATAATGAATGAAACTTGGAAAATATCAAAATTGTTGAAGATTGACATCTCTCGTCCTTTACTATTCAAGTCTAAAAAAAGAGCAATTCATGTTAACTTAACAAAGAACAGAACATACATCCAGTATGTGAGTGAGATTCCTGTGAAGCCAACAATCATAATGCAGCGTGACATCATTCAGACCAGGATGTATGTTCAAACATATGGCATTGTTTGCAGAGAGGCTCAGAATAGATATTGTGCATCTTCGAACTGAACTACCAGTTGCAATATTAATAGGCAGGGGTACATGGGGTGTTCGAGGAACATGCATTAACATGTGGTCAACCCACACACTTGCATGTGAGTTCAATACAAATGTCAAAGTTTATGATAGAGATTTTAAGAAAATAGCTATTCTACACGTTGTGTTCACTCTCTCACCCCTACAACATTGATTTGATAAGAACACAGAGTGTATTGCAATAAAAGATTACTGACCATGCTGACTACACAACCTGTTAAATAGTTAGTGCAATAGCACACAAGTATTGATGTTAACGTCTTCTTCGATATTATGTCACTATGATGTCATTTATGGGCCGATTCATAGTATTATTACCACCCACGTTGGTAACGAGACCAACCTCCCCTTGCACGAGGGCCTCCTAATTTTTGGGTCATTATGATACAGAGAGAGCATCTGAAAGCTTTATAGACTTGCCCACCTGCACACTCCACCACTGTACAGTGCAACTTGAGTTCAAACCACTGCAGAAATGAGGGAGCATTCTGTTTTTGCATGGTGCTAATTTTCCAATATTTGTTACAACCCTATAATTAATGTAAAGTATAACCTCCATTTTAGAGTACATCTAAAAAGAGACCATTTATTATTTTTATACGCATTTTCATTTTATGAGATTAGTTGACATGTTGTGGTCAACCTGTGAGAAAACTTTCTTAAGCAGCACCATATGAATTCAGTATGTGAGCTACATGGAAACATGTCCACTGTCATCCGTCCATATCAATGGGACTGCGATGTCCTGCTCCCTCTCCTGCTCCTGTACCTCCCAGGTTGTCTGGTGAGAGGCGAGTGGCTGTTGAAGGATGAACACTGAACACATGGCTGCCTAAGGTCAAGTATAGAGGCCAGGCGGTGAGCATAGGCATGGGGTCAGAAACTGGTGTGTTCTGCTCTGACTTTGTCCCTTTTCATATTTGGATAAGATTCATGTGTCTTATATTGTTATTAGAGTACAACCTCCAATTAAGACCACCCCTGTAATGAGACCACCTCTATAATAAGACCACTTTTCTCGGTCCGAAACCTTCAAAATCATTCCAATGGAAACCTCCATATATAGACCACCTCTTTATTGGGACCACTTAAGTTGGTCCTACTGTATATGCAATGAAACCATGTTTAGGAAATTAGACTATAGAGCAGAGTTTTGAGTGACATAATTTGTAAAGCATGAAATGCTCGTTTGCCAACTCGGTCTAGCTCAGAAATGGTCATGTCTACATGGTTATTTAACCTCATGTAGGGCCCTGTGGTAGATGGCAGCAGTGGCGGCTCTGGCTGTTTGCGCTGTCAGTTGAACTGATTTTGGAGTGAGACCTGGAAGTAGCAGGCCTGGTCTGGTCAGAGTCTGGCGATTAAGGTCTGGTCACGCAGAAAGATTGCATTAGTCTGGTTAGTGTTAGAGAATGTAAATGTACATGTGTGAGTTCTACAGTCAACTTTCCATATGGTGATATTTGCATATACACTGTAAAAGTTGGGACCGTTTCAAAATTTAGACCATTGAAATTCCATTGTAAATATACATTCACGTCAAAGCTCACCAGTTATTCAACTTTAAAGTCCATGAATGTTTAGATGGTCAAATAAAGTATACACCAGGTCATTAGCACCCATATTACACTACATTAGCCCTTTATAGTCCCTGGGGAGTACAGAAATGTCAGAATAAATTTTATGAATAACTACCCTCAACGTTCATGTAAAAGCCTGTGGGTTGAACTATTGTCAATATACAATACAGTAAGTTATGTGGATGGGTATTACATTGATTTCTAAATTAATAGTCTTATTTACTGAAATGATCTACTTTTGAATGTCCAGTGAAAAAACAACTATTGAGTGTGAAATATTGTTGCATGTCGTTTGGCTTGTTTACCACAAAGTTCTCAACAAATCGTCAATTTATTGTCAAATATATGAGGCTGAAGTAGCATCTGTTCCATATGTTAAATCTGCTTCACATTCACATCTGATTTTGATGTGGGCTCCATATGTGGCCAGTGCTGGTAAATTTATTGCCGCTTTCCTAATTAAATGACTGCTACATGTGCTGTATGGCCACAATAGTGTTTTCTCCTCATTGGTAATCAACATTCAATTTAACAATTTTAAATTTTAATGCCTTTGAGGTAAAGCAAACTGCTGTGTAAATGATGTTTTTTGAATGTTTCAATCGAGTGCTCTTTAAGAGTCAACCATTTACATAAGGTCAAAGGCAACATATTTTCCTTCTATCATGGCCTGGAAGTGTTTTATGTGCATGTATAATACACTTCACCAACTATTATAGTGCATTATGAAATGATCGATTCGTATTATATTTCAAAAGCCTCACAGTACCAAATTTTGTAGTTGGTGTATTTGATTAACTTATATAATTACAACGACCGTATTAAAGATCGCTATACCTAATATACATTTTATTGTGGAATGTTTACCAGCTGTATATATGTGTAGGGAAGTAAAACTTCATGAGTCTTCAGTAAATTATGGACTAACCAATGGAAATCTTCTACAATCTTCCGTTGTTGAGGATAATCACTGCACACGTACCAGAAGTTCAGAACCCATGACACAATGAGTCTGTTGTCCCCTTTTATCAGCTCCAAACACAATACAGTAGAACCTCCAATTAAGACCACTTCTCTATTGAGACTACCTCTTTAATAAAACCACGGTTCCAAACCTTCATAAAGGTATCAAAATAAGCCTCTGTATAGAGACCACCTCTACTGAGACCACCTAACACTGGTCCCAAATGTGGTCCTAATAAAGAGGTTCTATTGTAGCTGTACGGTAATGAGATTGACCTTCACATAAAAAACACCAGATAAATGCATAGGAAGTAGCAGAGTCAGAAATCAAAGTCCAGTGTGCGGCAAGCAGCAGATCTGGCCTTTTTCTCCCGTCAACAGCAGCCACTCCTCCAGGCTGCCTCATTATAACGGCAGAACCAGGCCGAGGGTCTGGTGATCTGGCCATTGGGGCTCAACAATTATGAATGTAAATGTTGTGCTATTTTAAAGGGACATTATTTATTCATGTTACCAGAAGATCATTGGTGAACTCATAGGTTAGCTTATTTGTGTTATTGACTCTTGTTTTTATTTTCGAATATGTAGTTTGTGGGACACCTTTTTACTTGTTATAAAGTTAAAATAGGCTTGTTACCATATTACCACAAAATTGACAACAAACCTTTCTATACCGAAAATCCGGCTTTTATTTGTTGACTGAAATAAACTGCACACATGTTTAAAACTTAAGTAATATTGGCGGATTTAACAACTACATCATAAATTACTTAGGACAGAGCATAGGCTGGGTCTATAGATGCCAGAATATATAAAGCACTAGTCTTTCAAAAGACCTTATATCTAATAGTTTTTATTTCTATTATTAGATAAACCACTCGTGTCAACAAGAAAGTACAATTGTGACGGCCTATAGCTCTAATAGATATAAGGTCTTTTACAGAACCCAAGATATTCCACTGATATTAAATATGCAGCCTCAAACATCCTGCACTGTTATAGCCTTTAAAACCAGAGTAATCACTTGCAACAGCTGCAGAAGCAGCAGAACATGCATGCATGGGTGATCAGATAAGGGTCAGCCAAGATATTAAGTATGTAATCCTGATGTGTTTCTAAGTTACTTGTACATGTATGGCTTAGTTTCTTTTTACCAAAATGGATACACCTGCAAATAATTGTCCCTAAAAAGTTAACTACAGTACACCAATAAAAACAAATAAGAATGTCAGACTTCAACCTCCTTCCTACTATAAGTGCTTGTTGTGTGACAAAGAAAACTTAAAATCATTTGATAAAGTAAAACTATTTGAAAATGTTCATATCCAATCTTTTGCAAGCTATGTCTAATTGCTTCATTATCCATGATCAGATAACAATAGAGTATCAAATAAACAAAATATTACAAAACAGAAATTCATCAAACATTCGTCAATATAAATAAACAGTACCACATGCTAAAACTTCCCATTACTAACTGGGGCTGGCTTATTTGTGAATTAATGAACCAGAACCACATCACAAATAAACAGTACCACGTGCTTAAACGGGAAAATACCCAACTACAGCTGGACTGCTGTTTCTAAAATAGAAGCCATGTGCTTTTAGTAAATGACGTCACTTTAGCAAAACTCTTTGCAAAATTGACGCCATACAGAGGCTTTTAGAATAGGCCTTAATGTCAGACCATTTAAAGGCCTTGAGATAGGCTAATAAAGCACATGTATGAAAAGTTTCCATAATGTAGCCCATTTTACCCATCAGTCACGTAGCCCATTGTGTGCATGTATACAATCACATGTGTTATTCTCAATACTCAATATCAGTAGAACACATTGATATTGGCCGGGCTATACCCCAACTGACAGTGTTGACCTCCATCCATTCGACCTATACCTATTTTACTGGTATGTACATACAATTTGGAACTTTAGATCTAAGTTAGGTTTTCTCGATGCTTAGCTGAAGTGAACACTCTGCTCCTTTCTGGTTGCAAGCTTAGCATAGCAGCATAGCAAATTCTTTTGATGAGGTAGGAGAAACACCCTGTGGCACCCAGGAGCATATAAAGCCTTCCACAGTCAGACACCTGGAATAAAAGCCAAACCCTACGTAACTTCATAATTATGGCAATGGGTAAATAACTTAACAGTATGCAATTGGGGGGTTGAAACTATGCTTGAGGCACCTATGTAATGGTCCTGGTCTGGAAATATGAAGATGTAAACATTATACCACTTTTCCAGCATTTTCATCCTCTGGTTGGTGCCATGTGCCGCCTGGTCTGGAAATACGAAGAACTCAATGATTTAGACATCAAACTGACTGCCGTGTATTCTACAATTGGGGGCCATGTGCTCGCGGGTCTGGCTGGCGCCTGCGATGTTTACACGGATGTGTTTTCCCGCTGCCAGCAGACACCACAACACACACAACACACACCAGACATCAGACACACTCTCAGCCCGCAGCAGTGACCCACAACATGCTGTTTTCATAGCGATTACTTACATGTGCAATTAGTTAGATGCTGTTGTGGTTGTTGGTCCCGCTGACTTGTCCTATAGCAGGGCTGAGATTATGTAACAAGCTGTATTGCACATGTTGGGAATGGAATTCATGCATTGCATCGCCATCATGTCACAATATCACCATCTTCAGACAGCTTGATTTGGAGCTGCTATCGGAAGTTCTCATTTTTTGGTTGCTCAATCTACTTTGTGAGTTTCTTCTATTCAATGAACATTATGATGACTGTCAATAGGCTATCAATCATTCCCATCAGTGCCTTGATGCAAAGAGCAAAGATTGTTTCACTGTACGTTTGCTGAATTTGGTTGGGATTGAGGGGGAGGGGGTGTTAGGGATGGGGGGTGTTAGGGGTGTTGGGAGGGGGCCGGGGGGGTGTTGGGGGGGGGGGGATGACAGCCCTATGCCCTTGCTCCTTCGAATATCTCGTTTCCAAAAACCTGTGTGTGCAGGTGCTTCAATGAAAATGTACATATCACGACTGTTCCTGCAATCCAACTCACTCCATCTGTGTCTATATATGCAGAAATACAGAATGTATGCTATAGTATCCAGAATGTATGCTATAGCAATCAAACTCGTGACCAACTGCTACCATCATTGCATCTATCAGCATTTTTTACTTACCCTGTTTGTCAAATGTATACATGTGTTATAGCATTGTTTTAAGAAGATTGAAAAATTAATAGGTTCAAGATTATGACACTACTATACTTTGGCCTGTCACTGGTTTGTTTGACCGACCACAAGCTGTTTCATCATTTGCTGTTAATAATGGACTTGGCTGTGCAGCTGACAGCTGAGTCAACTCAGCCTCCTACACACCACACATTAATAGCTCTATAAACACAGCAAAAGCAGGAACCCATCTTCTGCAGATCCAACCCTAGGATCTTACTAACAGTTAGTTACTTCAAGGTCCTTTACTCTGGACTCCGAGATGCCATTGTAACAAAGGATAACAAATTATTTGCAGGACCACAGACTGCACAACTTACAATTTTATTGCTGCGCAAGAGCTTGACCATAAAAATCAATTTTTCACTTTTTAACATTGCAGGTTACAGTTCTGAAAAATAGATAATTAGACAAAATCAGTGGACTTCTATTTGATACTCAAAGGCACCATTTATTGCAACATGGAAAAAGCTTCCAGAGATTAAAAAATAGTTTACATATGTCTACAATCTCTGCATGGATAGGTTACAGTGTAAATGATATTAGATATGTCACTGTACAATATGCGACTATCCAAACAATTATGGGCCTTTATGTTGACAATATATCGTTTAGCTGTGTGGGTAAGTATGTATTTAGATTTTAATTTCAATGTATAGAATAAATGAAGGAAGTGTTCAAACATCCCAGGCAGGAATCAAACCCAGGACTGCCTGAATGTGTGTTTGTGTGCAGATCTAGGTTGGGACTCCGGGTGCACAACAAAAAGTCATTTTTGCGAGGGTTTAGACATCTTTTGAGTTTTCACTGCTACAAAACCCATGAAATCCATTGTTTACACTACCCCTTTTCCTAAAACCTGGATCTGCCAGTGATCATGGTGTGTGGATGATGGCTATGGTGACACACATTGCGCTGATGGATCAGCTGTTTATACAGTGTTTTCACCAGCATGAAATCTGCCATGATACATGACACATCACAGCTCAATCAAACTCTCAGCAGCGTCATTATCAATGTTCAATGGTCAGTGTCAGGCTGATATCATTGTTAAGTGTTTAATCTAATAGGATACAGGGAGACGTTATGGAGATGTCCTGGTTGTCATTGCACATTGCTGACACAGATCACTAACTTTTGACCTGTATGGCTAGCAGGTTAGACTTGCGCCTGTCTCTTGGCACTAGCAACTGACAATAACTCCATCTCTCTTCATTCTCAAGTGTCTTTCAATTCATTCTGTCTTCTTTTTTCAGTGATGATAGCATACAGATTCCAGCGGGATACTTTTGTGGTATTACAATGTGACTTGCTATTATTACAGTTGACTATATCAGACCATTCGACCAGATATCTGGATTGAGGTCATGGTACATGAAAAATCTTATACAGATTTTACATCCTTGATCCTGAAACAGGATGGAATTGCTCAAGTTCTAGCTGAGATTTAGTTGCCAGGCATCAAAGTCTGCTGATTAAACAGTTGTCATTCTCATATGCATGGACGCTAACCAGGAAGTTATAAACGAAATACATGTATAGTATTAAGTGTCCAGGTGCGGAATGTCATTTAATGTCAGGCATGTGAAAATGGTGACATTCATCCTATCTGGGCCTACCTGCATATAGAACTCTTGTGCATATGGTCACATTACTTGTTAATTTTCATATCGCAAAAAAGAGAAGGTTATGATGAAAAGCGAAATAATAAAATAATAGACAAAGGTGTAAGTGTCAGCGTGAACACATGGTCTTCCGGTGATATTTAGTAACATGTGTACACTAATATTTTAGGGTACTTATACATTAATTATTGAGCATTCCACATGTGTTCACATATGTATCTATGGTATAAATAGGTTTGTCATTTATAAATAACCCGTTGACCCTTATTGTGACTCATTGAACCAGATGACATATTTCTTTGTGTAATGACAGGTAAACATGCCGATGATGGAATAACAAAGTTTTGCGTTGGTGCAACACCCCGGCGGAAATGGACTAAAATTCTTCTGTAGGTCATAATAACTATAGACTTTCAACCATGATGGATTAATGAATAGTTTGTACATCGCACTGTTTTATAGGTGAATGGTCGATTTACTGCTTTTATGCCAAAGTAACATTCATTTTTCATCACAACCCTTTTTATACTTCAAAAGATTTGTAATCTGCCTTAATCATACACATTTGTAGTCTCCATGCTCTAGTAGATAGGGATCAATTTTCTAGATCAATGTATACAATCTGAATTGTAAACATGGAAGACAAAGTGTTTGAAGAAAGTTTGAATACTGCTAAGATTGATTAAGTGTAACTTCGCGTTTGATTTGCAAAGAAAAAAAACAAATAAAAAACAAGACACAAAAACACGTGGGTTGTATAGGAAATGTAACGTTGTTCATAAAGTTGACGGAATAACTAGTTTGTCATTATCTTGCAACTCAACAGGTCATGCGGACACTGTCCCTATGACTGAATGACACCATAAATTCACAGCCAGCCACAATCACTTGTAACCCAGGTTTGAGAACACAAAATCGGATGTCTTGCTGTTTTGTTTATACTATTACCGCCTATAATGGCGCTAGAGTGAGTTTCTCAGAGACAACCAGCACAAACTGGCCTGGAGTATTGTTGTGAATTAACTTGTCTGTATTATGATAGAACCATGCAACGTATGCCACGAGGCTTACGTTGGATAAAATTGAAGTAAGTACTTCACACGTCAGTGTTAAATAATGTACGGAACTTCTTGTCCGCAATGCGACAAGATATGGCCTTCTAATGTATTTGTATATTATTCTATATATTTTAATAAGAGAGTAGAAAAGATTCCATGGTTATATATATTATTTGTTCTACTATGTTTAACTCTTGTTGCAATGTATTATTTAAGTCATTACTTCTTGTAATTTATATTGTTTTGGACTGTTTTGCTGTAATAATAACTACTTGCCATGGGTACAGTACTGATATCGGAAGAAGGATACAGAATCGTAAGCGAAATTAGAGGAATCGGCGTAAGAAAACGTAATAATTTGTAACAATTCGTAACAAAGTTACGGCTATTACGATATTCTTGGAACTGCTCAGTCACTGAAACTACAATACTTACGATTTATCGAAATAAACAGAAAAAACTTAATAATCAGAACATTTTCTCATACTTCCTGTCAATATGGTGCCATCTGCTAATAATCGGATTTGTTCGGGCGTTCTCGTTTATTCCCGGCACAAAATGAAATGGAAGTGCGGACGCCGTGCAGACACCCAATATGAAACGTAAATCTGTCAAAACGTCGGCGTGAATTTGAACTTTTAGCAATATTCTTTTTATTACGGGAAGCTCCGTAAAATGCGTAATATATTGGAAACAATCGAAATAAACGTAACTTCAGGCGAGTTATGAAGAAAGCCGTAATTTGCAGAAGCTACAGAAACTTTTTACGTTCGTAATAGTTGCAACAATGAGAAGAAATAGGAAAAAATCGTAAGAAATCGTAGCGTAATTCTCAAAATCGTTCTTCTGTATCCTTCTTACAACATCAGTACTGTAAGTAAGCAGAATCGTGGACCTTATTGTCAAATATTTTTTCATTTTAGAAATATCTCCCTTTTAGAAAATGCTGAATCTGCCACTGTGCTAAGTTTGATATATCATGGAACACAAATGAAGAGAAGTTATTGTGTTTAGTGTAGTTTTATTGCATCATCAAATGATACTAGTACATATATCTCAATTCCACCACAAAGTTGCATATGTAAACAATACCAATAGAATTATATACAACTCGGCAATAAGTTACCACTGATGCAACGAATAATAACATTTGTTGTGAAGAAATAATAAAATTTCACCAGCAATTAGTATTACCTAAGTAAAATAACCGATCATGACAATAATTTTCACCAAAAACAAACAGCATCACCTTCCATCCACTACATGTACTTTTCACACCCGCTAGCGAAAGAAGAATGAACCAAACACGCCATGGAAAGTTACACACAACAGCATGATGAGTATTTACATGTCCAGCGCCTTCTATCACTCCAAGCGACTGACATAAGATTATTACAAATAACACAACGTGCTCCTAGAACTGGATCCACTGATAGGTTTTATCTGCAAGACAGTAGCATTAAACACACTGCAAGTCACGTTTCCTTTAAATCAACTTCATTTTTCACACAATTTTAAAGTAATGAACACTGTCTTTTGGATAAACAGCACTCACTGCAAGCAAACAACAAACTATGTTCCTTCTAAAAATACTGAAAAAGGATATCACGTTGCACTTATACACTTAATATAGCAAAGGTGCTCAAATCATTTAGCGTTTACGTTTGAAAACTTTAACAATTCAATGAAGCACAGATGTAGTGAGCGACTACAAGACTACTTGTTGCATTCAAGTTAATGTGACACAAATTTTTGAAACAGATAAAAGAACTGCAGCATTACAAGGCGAGACATTACTGGTAGTGATCCCCCAAAGCACATCTACGTATAAAAACTGCTTACTCAAAGTTATTGCACTTTTTGTATTTCACATGGTTTTACTGAAATGACATTCTCCTAGACTAGTAGTCATTGAAATGTCTTTTGCCATCCCAAATTTAGCTATGCTAATATGAGATTTAAAACGCAGTCCCATAGCCAATTTCCACACCGTCAACAAAGCCAGTGTCAAAACCACTTAATCTGAGTCTTTGTCGCCTGAATTAGACGTGGTCTGTTCCTCCGCAGGCGATGCTGATGGAGAGTTGTGTTGGGAGGCGGGGCTGACCACTTTCTGGGCTGCTCTTGCCGGAGAATTGCCGCCTGCCGGTGCTGGAGAGCTGTTCTGTGAGGAGGAGGATGAGGAGGACACTGGGGCAATGGTGACCACGGCGTCTGTGTCGAGGGCTTGGCAAGCCCCGGCTGCTGCCTTGGCAGACTGCTGCGAGCCGCCGGGCGCCCCAGGGGTGGTGGCGTTGTCCCCCACGGGCCTGGGCTGTCCACACACACGGTGGTGGCTCTCCCAGTCCTTGTGCTGGCAGAACGCACCGCAGTAGCGCGCGATGTTGCACCCGCTGCACGTCTCGTTCGCTTTGCGCCCGCAGTTCCAACAGCTCTGTAAAAGATGACAAAAAAACACTGTCACATATAATTTCTGTGGTTTTGAATTTCGGGACGGACACTTATATAAGATGGGTTCTGTGACAGTTATCTTCAATAATTGAAAAAAAAAATACATTCTTTAATACAGAGGTTGATGCCCTGTACCTCGCTGGACTCCTCCTGGCTGTTGAGTTTGGCGAGCACCTCGTCGTAGGCCTCCTTCTTGGCCTGCCGGATTGCCGAGTCCATCTTGGCTCTCTCCTCGGCCACCAGCTCCGAGGCTTTGTTTTCGGCCGCGGCTACCGCTTTCTGCAGCTCGACCACCGCCTGTCGCTTCACCTCATTCACGGCTTCTTCCGGAAACTCATACACTGAGAAAAACAACAAGACTAATAATCAACGTGTCAATTGCAGGGTTACCTTTTATCATTTGACACCATTTATCAACTTCTCAAATGGCAGCATCGTAGTTTTTTTAAATAAATATGATTTAATAATCTCATAACATGACTCACAGTAAAGAGGGTCAGGATTAGCCACTCATCCGCTCGTATTGACTAGGACGAGTAAGAAGATTTAGCAACTCATCCTTTTGACAAGTAGCAATTCTGGTCGATTTGCCATACAGGCATAGATTTTGTGCAAAGAGGACCAGTGTATTTTTCTGCAGGACGAGTTCATAGAGTTGATATTTGAGAGTTACTCATCCTGCTGACGAGTAACACTTTTCTACCTAATCCTGACCCTGAATAAACCAACTCAGTCTTAGCCTCA
This sequence comes from Streblospio benedicti, assembly GCA_019095985.1. Classification (NCBI taxonomy): domain Eukaryota; kingdom Metazoa; phylum Annelida; class Polychaeta; order Spionida; family Spionidae; genus Streblospio; species Streblospio benedicti. Next base: position 28,502,716 of record CM032661.1, read on the forward strand.
CCTGCGCGGCGTCGCACCTCGTTGACCCTGTCCTCGGTGTGGCGCAGCGAGTCGGCCATCATGTCCGCGCGCTTCTTGACGTCTGAGTCGAGGGTGCCGCCGTGGCGCCGCATCCACGCGGCCAGCTCCTCCCGGTCACGCGCCGCCTTCTCCTGGAGCGCCGTGAGCGCCCGCCGGCACCGCCCCACCATGTCCATGATGCAGTGCAGCATCTGACAGACAAAGGGGACAAGTCAGTTTTAGGGACCCTTTTCTAGCCTTTCTAAAGGCTATGATATTTAATATTTAGTTATTCATATTTAGTTTTCTTCATATCAAAACACCCGCACAGAATACAACTCTGTTCACTGTACATGCATGTGCATCTCTTAGACTGACAAGAATTTCATGTCGCTAAGCTGAGACATTTAGACTGCAGCTGTCTCTGAGTGCTATGATCACAAATTTCAATAATCTTATTAAATGATATTCTTGGGCCTTGACAAAGGCTACCCTTTTCATACATCTGGATTTTGTATGTTTGACTTGATTTTGAGTAAATTCTGGCCCTATTGTTCAACAGTGATTAAATGTGCAGATTTTCAAAACATAATGAAGAAGCTTCATTTTTGATGTGCTGAAATAAGTGTCAAACGCAAGCAAACCAGTTGATGTCAATCATGACTGTACTTCTTGGGGCGAATAACTACCATTAAACAATTCCAAATGTAAAAACACATCATAGCAATTGTAATAAGATGAAATAGAGAAGGCCACTAAAACATGATATTAGGCAGTTGAGCTCACATTTTCCACGTGCTTCCATTCGTCCTCCATGCGGCCGATGTGGTTGTCTAGATGCCGGTCGTAGTCGAGGTGCGGAGGCGGGGCCTCGCTCCGACTCACTGATGGGAAATCTGTACAGCAAAACATGGAACAGTTAATATGTGTGTTGTTTTCACAACAATCATAATCAAACTGTCTATTGTTGAAAACAAGATTGTTTTATCAAATGTTTGTTCATGAGTTCTGATAATGGCAAAATGAAATGAAAATTGTTGGTTCTCGTCTTTTATAATATTTCAGTGCTTCTATGAATACATTCTACTTCTATTTTGAATCCAATTCAATTTGTATGAATGGTGCAGGGCCTCAGACAAAAACCAGGCTTATAGTCCCAGATCAGTGATCAGCGTTGTCTGGACATGTAAAATGTTTCAGTATACTGTAACTTCAGTCACAACAAGTTTAAATATGAATACTCTTTGCTTGGAGTTCATTGAATGGAACGAAGTAAAGTTTCGTTGGACTTTTCTTCTATTCTTCGCACAGTATGATGTTGAATATAACAAGAATGATCAAAGTAAATCCATAAGGCTTACTGAAACTGGGGAAGTGCCTCGTGTCCGAGGCTGAGGCAGCAGGGTGGCGGTCCCTCATCTCCCCCCGGTGAGGCTGGAGATCGTCCAGACCGAGGCCCCCGAGGCGGGGGCTGTGGTGGAAGTGCGGGGCCCTCGTGAGCCCGGGCGGGGATGGCGGCGGGGGCCCCCGGCTGTGGCTGGACGTCACCGGGCTCACGGTATGTGGACGCTTGGCCGGGTGCAGTGGACCACAGTCACTGTCCACGTCTTTGTGTCTGAGGGAGCGAGCGACCAGAATGAGCTTTGGTTAATGAAAGGTCTATAACGAGCCTATAGAATCAGCATCTCTGACTGGATCAGTCTTTGAAGACAAGGACACAAAGGCAAGGTAAACAGATATGGTATTTGTTTGTAATCAAAGATTGTAAATGGCTGGGTGTGTGTCACATAGACATGGAAGGAAAGAATCTGAATTAGACTTGGCCTCATAAGTAATCTGGAAAAGTTAGATAGCTGTATTCAGTCTGTGCTCACCTGCTGTTACTGCTGCTGTCCGGTGAGCGGCGTTTTCCGTTTTCGTTGAGCTCGGCCGTTCCTCCTGTAGATCCGGGGCTCAGCTCGTGCTGCTCTGTAGGGGGCGAGTGTGACCCCGCTGAGTCTGCGCCGCCACCGGCGGTGGAGAACAGGATGTGCTCGGCGTTGTGCGCCAGGTACTGCTGGGGCGACTGCTTGGCCATGCGCGCACAGTGCAGCAATTCGCGCTGGAGCAGCGGTAGGTTCGCCTACAGAGGGAGTGGGAGCAACATGAGACATGGACAAAAGTGACCTGACTTCTTTGAACACATACAAATTGTTTAAGCAGCATAATTACAAATTTTGATTATGAAAAAATCATAGCGTGTTTTATTTTAAATAGATAGATAATGATTCATAAAAGAACAATAATACATGTGAATTACCTTTAAAAATGGAATAACGAATGGGCGAAGAGGAAAGTTTGTGGCCTCCTGAAGTTTCGAGTGGAATTCTTCTATCGATAAATGATTGTTCTGAAAGGAGAAAATGGAATCTATTAGTCTACAAAATACATTAAATTTATGAAATTGGCAGAGCTTTCGTTCGTGCTTGAGGAAACCAACCGTTTCATTTTAGTCAATATATAAAGAATAATTTGCTCCTAATTTAAAATGTTTCCCATGAAAAGCCTAATTATTCTGAACCTTACGCTGCTGCATCTGTTGAGCAATTTATAGACATGCAGACCAATTGGCCCTAATCTTAGTCTTTTATTCTGGTCTATGGGTAATGCATCCGGTTCTTTCTTTGTGATGCACGGAATCAGCACATATTGTCTTATAAATATTTGATACAGTGGGTAGAAAACAGAAGTGGAGAGGGATTTACGGTTTGAGTTTGGCATCACTACAATATGTGCAATGAGTTCAATAAACAGACATCTGGGGCAACACAGAACTACATGTGAGATCACAGATGGTGTTGGCCGCCGAGACAAAATGATTTTATATACTGCTGACAGTTGGCAGTCTCTAACAACAAAAGGTATCTCTCGAATAAAAGGGAAGAATACAGTTTTATTACCTAATTTTGACAGTTAATTGATTTTATCGTATATGTGTCTATAAAGCGCCCCCTGCTGCTTCTACCGATGAGGAGACAACCAGCTGGTTCACATAAAAAACTTGCCCTTTCTACTGCTTTTTATTTCATCTGTGTTCTGTGTATTTTGTAGCTTGCAACATATTGTCACATATTGTGCTGTGATCAATCGCTCATAAGTTTAATGTTTCAATTTGTGAAGCGTTTGAATACAACATCCTGTGCTACAATTTGATCTCGTTTTCAACCATAGCTACTTGGTTTACATTGAAAAAAAGCATCACTTTAATTGCCTAGGATTTTCTTACTTAAAACCCGGATCTGATTGTAAATCAGCTAAAAAAATTACTAGAAGCCCATGTTGTACTGACCACAAGCGCGAGGACAAGGCTGCGCACACGCTCCCCAATCTCGGGCGCCATGTCGGCACCGAACTGGATGAGCGTCGTGAGGAAGCGCTTGAGCTTGCTGAGCTGTCGCGCACCGCATGCTGGGGGCAGCTGTTGGCTCGCGGACCCACCCAGGAGACCCCCACCGGGGGGACCTCCGCCGCCACCGGGAGGGGACGGGGTGCGGCCGGTAGTCAGCGATAGTGGGGAGTGCAGCCCAGCACCACCCATACCTGCAAACACATCACCGTTTTTCATATGGTTAAATGCATGGAATTTGATTAATAGAGCTATTAGCAGATACTGTTCAAGTATTGGACAATCCAATATTTATTGAGCCTTGAAAATTGCATCATAATTGTTATCGTCTTCATAGTCCTTGTTGTCAACGTTATCATCATAGTTCTTTCTGAATAGTCAAGATTACCTAGCTGCCTTGTCTAGACTGATTTTCATAAATATCTTGAAGAGGATTTTGAGAGGTTTTGAAAATGTTTCCGGATCTAATGAGGTAACATTTAAGAGTCTTTGTTTCAAGGGTAGTGTTTCAACAACTCAGAGACAGTGTGACACTGCACTTTTTTTTCTGGATCCCACGCAGCTCTAGCTGTTGTTTACAAATCATGCTAAAAACTAAAAACAGAACATGCAACACCTTACCTGAGAGGCTGCTAGAAGAGGAGAGTGGTCTTCCTGGAGTGGAGGACGTGACGGGAGGCATGGCTGGGAGGGGAGAGATGACCACAGGGCCCGTCGGGGGAAGCTTGCTGTCAACAACCACCGGAGACTCAGGCATCGTCTTCTCCACGGCCAGAGGAAGAGCGGGGCACTCTAGAAAGCATGACCATGGAGTTGAAATTTACCATATATAACCATTTAAGCTTCCAGCAGAGTCAGGATTAAAAAAGCTCTACTCATCAACAGAACAAGTAACCCTTATATATCTTCTCATGCTGGAGAAAACGTACTTGTCCTCTTTGCACAGACTATACCTTTACGCCAAATTGAGCAGATTTGTTACTCGTCAAAAGGACAAGTTACTAAAACTTTTAATTGTCTTCCACAAGTTTTTACTAGTCATTACAATCAGACATGTGGCTAATCCTGTCCCTGTCCAGGATCCTTTAGTTCACGATTCCCTAATGCTGGAGAATTTTTACATGGTATTGACTTTTCAATGTGACACTGTGAAACTTGGTTACCAGGGAGACTGTCCATTAAATGAGAGGGTTTCATTCGATAGTAGTTTATTTTACTTTTCTTGATGTCATAAATACTTCAGACCAGTTGATACAACTAGTATAGTCATTGGTATATAGTAATGACTCAGTAATGAGTACAGTTAAGTACAAATAATGAAAGAAAGCCACCAGATTGTTATTGAATATATGATTTTTGAAGGATTTTTAAAATTTCAACAAACCATTTTGAAGAAAAATGAATCCACCATAATCCATGAAAAGATTTTCATTAGAGTAAAGCATTTTTCGTTTCTCAACAAACAGAAACCTACGAAATACTTGCAACTAAGGTCCGAAATATTTGTGAATAAGCTTTGACATAAATTTGAAATCAATTTATTATAATTGCCCCTGCAATATCCTAAATAAACAGGTGTCTGTTGAGAGGACAGCCTCTTATAGTATCTTTGTCAGCTTGTTAAAGCTCCATATCAGCATAGATCAAGTAGCTCCCACTAACTAATACCATGTCTTTTCAAAGCTAGGTAAACAGTTTTCAGTTTCTGAGCAAACAAATTTGGCTGGGAGAGGCAGTTGTTGACACTAGGACTTTGCAAAGAGAATTTCATGATTAGCTATAATGACACCTATTTTACTCCATTAAAACCAACCCACTTAAATTCTTCAGACAACATGGGGGAAAATACCTGTGCAATCGAACCTATAGTGACAGACAACAGAGAAAAAATGGCCCCTTAGGCGATATAGACATGTTATAGCACTGCTTGCCTTCCATGAACACCCATATCTGGTTAGATGATTAAACTTAGATATCATAATGTCTTTTCATGTGGTTAAATGCATGAAAATTGCCCGTTTGATCTTATAGTTCTTGTCAATGTTACCGCACAAGTCAGAGACAGTCAATATAACAAATCCAGTCTAGTAAATTGCACCATTAACGTGTAGTTAAGTGAGAGATATTCGGAAACAATCAATGCATTATGTTTGTTAAATTGTTAGCAATGATCAATAGTTAGATCACCAATGCACACGGCATAGTGCAACTATGACTATGATACAGCTTTGCTGGTATGTCTACAAGCATATAAAGAAGAGGAGGCATGCCTCATGTGTCACTATGTAGCAACCATATTTGGGCAATTATCCTAAAACGTAATCATTTACACAAACAGAAGCCTTGAGATTCTTTTAATGTGTAATGAGATGGAAAAGTAATCAGCAGTTGCTCTATAGTGGTCTATCAGATATAAGAAGTTGTCTTGTCATTGACAAGGAGGCTTTAACAACCCGGTATTTATGAGAATAAACACACTCCAAGGTGTCTTTACAAACATGGGTGTCACAGGTTGAAAGATGACTCCATTTACATCTCTGCAGATTTGCCTGGTGTTGTGTGATACCAGAGACGTCGTTATTCGCACTAACGAGCTTGTCATTACAGATAAGGACGACAGACGAAGTGACATGAACCAGCTACTGTAAAAACTACCGAAGTCAAGCAAACAATATCTTTAAACAGCAAAATCCTCTCCTGCTTTTAAAGTAAAAACATGTCAACATACAGATTAGAATCACATTAACTGTAGGTTCTGTGACATGGAAATAGAATTAGCATTCACAGATGAAATATTTGTAACAAATTGAAACTGTATTTTTATAGACTGGTGTGCATTCCCAGATAACACTTCATGTACATGAAGTAACACTATTTCCATGGTTCATTTCAAGGTAACATCCAAAGATAACCAGCCTCAGCAGGAACATTCGCAGTAGTCTGCTTTCACAGTTCTCCCTTGTTTTTTAGAAGATAGATCGCTCCCTAAACAAGCTGACAGGTGCACGAGTGTGCTGAGAAGGTGCAATGAGTGGGCTCTTACGAGGAGGGCTAACAGCAGGCTTGGGACATAGCAGGTGCGAGGCTTGACGAATACAACCCACAGCAATGCGTCATCAACACAGCAAAAACATGTGTCTTCCATATATATGTAGGGTTACGTGAATCCCTATAAATAATTCACAAAGAGCAGAGAACTTAGTTTTGTGTTACAAAGCTATTTCTCTTTCACAGCATCAAAACGGAATACACAACTGATAAAACAACTTGCATGATTAGTAGCATAAATTTTATAGGGTACGAGATTATCATTACCATGCTAAAACGCACTGGTGAACCCAGTTCCACCTTAGATCTCCTATTCACCATTACTGACAAATATTCCATATTTGCTTTCTCTCAACAAACGTGCCAAATGGGACATTGTTGCAAACGTCCTAACATTAGATATAAATGCAATGATTTCACTGCTAATATGTATGCTTTTCTATCATTAGGATGCCACACTCCTGAAATAAACTGTTGACTTGAGTAAATTTGTTCAGCCCAAAATGTAGCTCAGTGAGTACACTCGCTGTTTCTACTTGTTAAGATTTTATTGTTGCGACATTTCCCAGCCATTTCGTGGAGCCAAACAGTGAACAGGAATAATGGTGGTGGCCGTTGGGTCTTGGGTGTTTCAGCCTCTAATGGGGGCAGTGTTGGTGATGGGAAAACCGAAAGCCTGCCTATTAGGCGTCAATTGTTTGTACAGTTTCCGGGTGTTTGCACAAGTGTCGATATCACAGGGAGATGTCGATACTGTCAGTCTGTGGCTCTCCCAGACACCAGCAAACACACAATTACACAGACACCATTAGCCCCACAGATACATACAGTAGAACCTCCAATTAATTAAGTCCACCTCTAAAAAAAGACAACCTCTAACCGAGCTCTTTCATGTTCCTATGTATCCAAAAACGGACCACTGAGAACCTGCATTAAGAGACCACCTATCTATTGAGACCAACTGAGGCAGGCTCTGCATGGTTTTAGTAGAGAATTTGTAATGTACAGTACAAAGGCACAGAACAAGATATTGAATCAGGAGGCACCCAACACATGCTAAACATGCTAAACAACAACCATGATATGACTGATGAGCCAATGATATGAGTTTTTCTATTTTTTTACCTGACACCCAAAGGCACTGCCGATGCATATCTGTCCATTTCATGTTACCACAATGAGACGTTGTCATCGACTAACCATTTCTGCCGTTGGAGCTGGAGTTATGGGCATTAGCATGAGGTGGAGAGTGAGAGTGGGCAAGTGGTCGTGACACACCATGTGTTATCACCACATGCTTGCTTCTCACAAGACGCAGCAGCTCACACCTTCCTATGCTAGGGTCTGACAGCCAAGAGCGGTAATCTCAGACAATTTACAGTATGGTAGAAGATGAAAAAATACATGGGAGAGCACTGATTCTGAACCATAATAACTTGTCAGCAATGAGATAATTTGGCAAATAAAAGCTACTGCAATAGCAAGGCTCATTCAGTTCCGATTATTGAGAATGTCTGATCCGTGCATTACTTAACAGCAGGCAAGTTTGCCGCCAAAATCAAACAATCAACATATTGATATCATATCCAATGAAATGTGCGCACATGAAGCAAGAATAAAGTGTCAAAATTTACTGTTCATACAATAGTGATTTTAACATCATAGGCATATGAAGTGCACTAACCAGACAGAACTGAATGAGCAGTCAAAATGAGGGGGAATTCAGATGGTTAAACAATTTTTCTCATCTAATCTCACTGACTGATTGCTTTCCTAAATCTGAAATAATCATTTACTTTTTCAGTTAAATGGAATAAATTATCCAACACGCTTCATTGAGCTGGTTTAAGCTTCTGCCAAAGCAATTTTTATAAAGCATAGTAACCAAGTAGGAGTCTCATCAGTAAAACATCTGGAACTTAAAGGTTTATGCTACGAGGACTTCATTTTGTTGTGAATACTGCATTATGTGCAGTGTGAGTAATAACGTTACATCTGTACATGAACAATGAGAAAATTTGAAAATTCAGATTCTGTGGCAGTTATTTCGATTTCAAAATTACCCTGCAAGCGAGCCCTCTGCTAATGAAAAGCATGCTGCAGCAAAAACAGCTGTTGATAGAGCCCAGCAGTTGGTGCCGGTCACTGCCGGTCACTTGGCGGTCACTTCAGCTGGTCACTCTCACGCCTATCATCACACACACCTGTCCACAATCTGGAGAATGTGATGGAGAACAGCTACATGAGTCCCCTAATTAGGCTAAAATCAATACAGTAACACAAGCTCTTTACTTGACTTTTACACTCTAAAATGCCACATCTGAAATCCATTTCTATGGTTTAAAATCTCTTGTATGTAAAAAAACTGACATTACACAGCACTTATTGTTGGATTCCATTTAAAAGCTTAAATAGGAATCATGCTCCAGGATACATGTACATCCTGCTGATGACGAATGATACCAGGCCAGTGGGGTCTGACTAATACATACACATACAGACAGACCAACACCCTCATCAGCCTATCACATAGGCTTCACATGCAAGAACCACTACGTATGTGAAGGATTGAGTGGGTCTGGTCTATCTATTACGATCAGAAGAGCATAATCTTGCTTGCTTTTACATGTATGCGATACACTTACACTATGCTCGATGCTGTATGCAGTGTTTGTTTCAATAAGATGACATAATTATTATATATAAATTCTTTTGAAAGACTGAGCATGACCAGGATGCTGCATGGAGCAGGTGGTGTGGATATGGTGTGATGAGTCCTGCCACTTTACTCCCAAATACCAGCTACACACCCGCTCCTGCGTGTTTCACACTGTTGTAGCATCATGGTTCTTTTCGCGTGAACGTTTTCTACTCCATGTTTAACATGCTTGTCGAGTTGTTGCTGCTTTGGAGACTGTGTGGCTGTGGGGGTTCGACTAGGTGTTCCTTTGGTTTGTGCTTGTGTTCACTGTGTTTAGATTCGGTATAAAATCAAGTGAATGAGCCAGATGTGACTGATAAAAACGGCAAACATCTTAGTTACAAATTGCAAAACGATTGATCAGTTCAAATAATTAATTCACACAATTTAAAGTATAGTAGGTGGAAATATAATGAAAGCTGATTCTACCTCAAATCAATATGTCTTTGACAAGACAATTTGGCAAATAAAAACAATTACAGTGCCACAGCTATGGGTTTCAATTATCAGAAATATGTGACCCTTGCTTTACAAAGGGCAAAGAACATCCATACCGGAAGGGCCTGTATCAGCTGAAATGTACCAGATCAGTGACCACCGGCCCTGCCAATTATTCCTTGAGGTGGGGAGGTGTGGTGGACAACAGGTACCAGCTGAGGCCTCCAACACAAACACGCCACCTTGTGTCCTCAATTATCACCCAGCTGGCTACAATCGGCAAATAGCCACAGCTGATGAATGACAGCTTCCAGAGATGGTGGCTCACATGCAAAATACCACGTTGTGTGATCAAACGTGTCCAACACTCTGGATGAGCAAACCCCTATGAATATAAATGCGTGACGAATAACAAGTTGAGGTTCAGACTCCCTCTACTGTCACCTTCTTAGCCCCTGCACCTGAGACTTGGCTTGGAAGCCTCAGGTGCAGCTTCCCAGTCCGCGGTCCCTCAGCCCTGCCCCTCCCAGCCAGCCAGCTGGGGCCTGCAGCTGGGCCCAGCAGTGGGCAGCAGGCAGAGACCAGGGCCCGGGGCCGCCAGCTATAGTGCATCATATCATATTGCATGAGTTAGGGCTGGTATAAAATATCTCATTTCAAATGCCTAGAATTCTCTGTGATTTTTCCCTGGATTATAATAGAATTTCCTGATATCTTAAGTGTACTGTTTGGTTGGAAAAACATCAAGTTTTAATACTTTCCGGTTGCATAAATTACAATGAATTAAAGGTTAAAACAATTTATTCCTATGAGAACAACCCACAATAACATAACATCCATATGCATAAGTTTACACCAGAAACACGATTGAACCAGATACATCGAGAGAAAGTTACTTTTACCATAAATAGATTCACTAATATTAATTCATTTTTACATTGAAAATTCCCATAGTTCTGCTGGAAACTTTTCACCAAGATTAAGAAGTTGCATGAAATTTTCTTAAATTTTGGGCGCAAAGTTTAATTCCCTGAAAACTCCCAGCAGAGAATTATATTTAGAGAAATTCCCTGATACGTCTAATTTAATTTATTTCAGACCCTGGAAAAGATGTATGATATGATAAGAATGATGTAGAATACATGTAAGTTCCTCGCTTTTTATTAACCACAATGCATTTGAGGAAACCTATCCTCAAAACTTATGAACATCAGATATCATAACATGATTGATAGGAAAATGATATATAGACAATTACGCATGGTTGAAATGTTCCCAAAGACAATGCATTCTATAAAGGACCTTCAGGGTGAAGAGAACTTCCATTTTCACAGAAACATTCGCATTACTGATCCCCTGATTGCATGTCTCCAGTTGAATAGAGCCTAAAATTACACTTTCAAACAAAGCATAAAGTTAAGTATGTAAAGTGGTGAGATTAGTGCCCGCCATTCATCTCACAATAGAAGTGATGGACTGCCAGGGAAATGTGTGGCCCTGTCACACAACACACCATCAAACTACAGTAAAACCTCTAATTAAGACAACTGTATAATGTGATAAAATTGACCTCTATTTAAGACCATTTCTCTTATGATTCTAACTCTTCATAAAGATACAGCTGTAAATGACTTATATAGTAAGACCTCACCACTCTATTCAGAGCAATTGAATCAAGCCAAATGCCATGGGTCAACTTAACAGAGAAATTCCACTGTACTTGTCAATTTCATATGTTCAATCTCTGGCATAACGTTGGTCTTGAAAAATGAATATTTCCAATTGCCTTTAAACTATTAGTGTTCTGTCGATAAAACATCCACATAAATCTCCATGTGGTCCATGAATGGAACTTTGCATGATCACAGCCCGATCCTATGACAGCATCATTCGCTAATGATATCAGCATTTGTCAATTACATGCAGCATGCTGTGATAGTTATGTACAGCATAACAATACACCATGTTAACAGGCTACAGGCCAACCAGTGATATCTAAAGACTGATATTGAAAACTCAAATATGGTTAGTCAGGCAGTTACCTTCAAGCCTATGAAAATGATCCGTAAAAAATCCGAAAATTCCTCATTATAGTATACACCAGTCATTGCCTCTTTGTCCTCAGGGGCTGCATATTTTTCAGAATGTACGGGGCGTATCCTTCATAATGTACGCGTATCCTACATCACAAGTTTCACTGTAGGCGGGTATTTTAGCACCTGGCTAACAAGATCAAAGCATGTGGCAGCAGTTGGGGGGACACCAGGTGGTCAGAACTACAATGTGGTGCACACATTTAGTGGGGGACACCTGCAACAGGTTACTGTACATACACAATGACCATCTATAGAGGATCATCCTTTAATCTCCATGTAATACACAATTAACAACTAATCCTCACACTGTCAATCAATGCGTTGAAGACAAGTTGTTCATCGTGAAGATGGACGATTAAAAGTTCTTGGAGAGTATTTCATCAAAATGTATTCATACTTTTTAAATTATCGCCACCTTCTTGCAACTCCCTCACTAAAGTGAAAATGACAGTATTCTGCTTGATGCCCCCATTTATGCTGTTACCAGTTTACTAGAGGGCTGTATGTTAACAGTTGGTATCACGCATCGATTACTACCAGGGTACCTCTCTATAGAGCCGTCTCCGATCGTGATAATGCTACAATAACAAATGGGTCCGCAACAAGCATGAATAACAACTACCGCAGCCGCTGCCCTGCATAACTTAGCTTAATTTACATGCTATTTGAAGCTTATTAAGTTCTCCTCACAGTAAATTGATTTCTGTAAAAGAGCGCTAGTGAAGTTTCTGCACAATGAAACACAGTGAAAAGCTCCACCCAGCACAGCGACACTTACACGATGTGGCGGCGGCACTGCGTTTTATTTACATGTCAGCCGGTTAAGTATTTCAAGCCCGTAATTCTGTGTCACAGAGAGGGAATAATTTGGCCCATTTGATACAGTGCTGTGGTGATCAATCTTGTTATAAGTGTCAGCAACACGCTGTGTCCGCGACCAACATCATGAGACTTTCCGCGCTCCCAACACACATATGCTGTAACAGTCACAGCAACAGCTGGGCCCATACCTTGCTCCTTATATGGAAGTTCACTTCAAATTAGATTGATTTAAAACTATTAAGCGCGATATATATGAGACTTTGGGACATCTTTAATTGTATTTATAATTAGCATTCTATTTGTCACATCTTAACAATGTTTCTTCTGCACTTTAACAGACTTAGCCCATACTAATTTATAAAAGGAGATCAATGAACGGTAAGATTTATGTGGAAGTAAATGCAAGAGAGGCCATAAAGTTGACATAAATGGCTGGTCATCTGTGCAGCCAATGACTGTAACAGATGAGATTTCCTCAGCACTTGTCATCCTAACAACTTGTCCATTGTCAGTAGCTGGTCTCCCTGAGGGGAAACATCAGCTTTAATTGAAATAGAACAATATGATTATTGAGGGTGATACCTTGAGCCTCCCGCAGCTTCCTCATTGAAGTGACCAACAAACGCTGGTGCTACAACAGCAAGTGACCGGTTGTAGCTAGCAACAGATGCTGTAACAAATGCTACAGTGAAACGTTAACCTATTTCTGACACCTTTATAGATTGGATACAAACTACCTTTATGATTACCGGGTATGTTAAATTTGGTAACAGAAAAGGCATTACTAGATCGGGACATACACATTTCATTTCAACTTGAAACTTATTCCCAATAAGTATGGCTCCACAAACTCAGGTTGCTCTGTAGAGCTTTTTAAAGTGCAGATGCTTCAAACACCGCAAGTGGGGTAATAAAGCTTTATAATTGAAATCGACCAAGATGGTTGCACCATAGCATGACTCTCCCGCATCCATTGACTAAGCTGAAGTGACCTATAAACACAGATGCTGCAATATGGAGTGACCTATTGAGGCGACAGATGCTGCCTTGGAGGGCTGTAAAGCTGCCGCGCCTTGGAGGGGACTACAGCAGGTGGGCAGTAACAATGACCGCACACCCCAGTGGGAGGGAAGGGGGAGGCATACGCCCTGTCCTCTTGGTCACAACCACTTAGGACTGTTTGTCTAGAAGCTGAATCACAGCGACACACAGCAATAACATTATCATGATCACCCTCTCTCTTGAGACCTCCTTCAAAACTCTCACGCTGTAGTAGCAAGTACAGTAAAACTATGCTATTTTATTTTAAATAGGAACAGAAGTCAGAGTACATGCACAAAATAGTTTCCCTATTATGCAGGTGTCCCCATTAGTGAAACATTTTTAGTTTCCAATATACAGATCATGGGATAATGAAAATGTGTTTCTGATTATGAGATGTCCCTTTAAGTGAGGTATCCCCAGAGCCAGAGTTCACTGTACTGACATTGCTTATTGAGGTTTTATTACAGAATTGTTTGTATGTGAGGAATCATGCGGAATGTTGTTTGCCATTGTAACAATTATAATGACATTAACATATGTTTGATAACATGAACATATGTTTGAAAAAGGACTTTAATATTATTACTCAATTTAGAGCCTGCATTATGTTATTTCACCATGTGAAATTAGAGTTTAAGGGAAATGCGAGTCAAATTTGGTGGATGTCATCTACATGTAGCTATATAGAAACGATTCGACACAAACTATGAATATTCTGCAAAAATAGAAGAGTTACAAACGTAAATAGAAGAGTTACAAACATAATCATAAATCTTGTCCAAACCAATAATGGAATCAATATCCTAATGATGTAACAGGCCCCTATTATGGGAGCTGTTGCAGTGACCTGGTCAGTCCATTGACCACCTGTTGGGAGTGACCGGTGGTCAGCCTGTGAGTTACCATCTGGTGATTCCAGGTGGGCTCTCTCATGAGGACACCTGCACAGTGGATTTGAGGGGAGGGCAAAGATTAAGTGGGAGAGTGTGGGAGTGGGTTTATCCATCCATCAAAGTTTACGTCTTTTGTCCCCATTGTATGAGTGATTTGAACAGGTTACTTATACAGGGGAGATTTTCTGGTGTCTCCATCCTGTGGTTTTGACAGATTCCAACTTGAATGTGAATGAAGTTGTCTGCATTGTACTATAGTCCCATGGTGTTTTGTTTCAATTTTCACATCTTTATTTCAAATATGAATTTAAGCCTATAAAAAGGGCCGTAATTAGAACACCTATTAAACCATACACATATTCACAACACAAGAAAGGAAATACTATTCTAAAATGCTGTTCTTCTTCATACTAGCGAACATCAACCCCGGAACATTGAAATAATTAGAAGTTTTCTATTATAGAGCATATAGATTGGCAGTGACCAGGCACCGGCTTCTGATGCAGCTGTGCCTCTCACCTGCTCCTATACATCATCACAGAATCGAAAACTGTGTTTTTTGTGAGACCAACTTGCATATGAAACCTGTTACAAACATAAAGAATTATTAAAATAAGGTGCATATGAGTTGTTCTTTCTCTCCGGTCATGTAATGCCATTTATCAAAAAGAGTGTATGTAGCTCTTATGACATCAAATGATACAATGTGGTTAGTTATATCTAATACCATCTAATACCACATTCTACTTACTCAATGTATAATCACAATGGTCTCATGCATTGATCAGTAAAACGAAATTAAAATGACAACCTTCATATTATCAATGAACACCAGAAAACTTGGTTCCTTTCATTGCCAGAAGTGCTCTATTGTCATTGGCTTATGCACCGTGGAGATTTCTTTATCTCGCGCAGCCACGTCTCTGCTCTGTTTGATCTACTCAAATAGACACCATTAAAGGGAATGTTTTGCTGAAGAAAAAAAAAGGCGATAATAAATTAAGTCACCTGATAATTTGGTGCTTGCTCATGTATCAAAAATCCAGTGCTCAGTGACAGATCTCCTTATCTTCTACAACACACTTGCGTAAAAAACCGCAGCAGTTACATGCGCGAGTCTTGTGAGAGAAAAAACACCGCCGTTCAAAAGAAGCCATCATCTGTGGCAGCATCTGTTGTTGTGGTCAATACGCACAGCTTATTGGAAATTATTAATAACATGGCCACATGGCCCTCACTGAGCACCACATGCTTCGCAGGAAGCCAACACACGGGTGATAAATACTCTTCAGAAGCACAAAATCTATGCTCCTCAATTATCATTTGGGAGATAAATTGCGCAACTAGTGACTGCCACATACACATTGTGATTGATTTCTTGAAAATCATCGATAAAATTCATGCTTAGCGAAAATTGGCGATATCTCATCTATGTATTTCATATCGAAGTTCAACGTGAGCGCGTTACTTCAATGACATACGACGTATGTATGTGCGATTTTCAAACAAGTCAATATATATTTGTCTTGCAATCAGACGTAATCTGGTACAAACTGCCTACTTGCAAACATTTGCCATCTGCCCATTACTTGATGGGCTTATCGCGACACTTTAAATTGAACCTTAATGCAACATCCTCAATGAATAGGAAAAAAGCTGGAGATACATCAGATGATCTCAAGATAATAAGCCACCAATGTCACAAACATGATAAAATCTATGATTAATCACCTGTTTTAGATCAATCAAAAAAAAACTTATTCTGCAAGTTTTGTTTGAATCATATATAAAATATGAATACACTGTACCTTGTCCTTGTCAACTACCCAGTATATATGTAAAATTTTGGATCATTTCATGGGGCTGTTTTGGAAGGTGGGTTGTAACCTTTCATTTGACCCTACTTCTTCTTATTCTGAACTCATTATAATCAATGTTGTTTGAAATCAATGTTGCCGATATAAATTTCTTCATAGAATAAAAGATTTACTGTGATTCAAAAATTTTAACTTATGCTCTCAAATTCCACACTTTGATAGTGGCTGGTCATTAGTGTCCAACTATGAAATATCTCATTTTATCATTGTTCCAGACTGCTGCTTCTTCTACAGCTGCCTAACGTTAATTTAACAGGGTTAAATTCATTAAATTAGGCCTCAACTTGATGGTGTGGCCTGACTGAACGCGACCATCCTCTCCATGATTCTTTTGATTATTCTTTCTTTCACTACCATTAAATCACCTTGTTATTTCATTCATCAAACACTAAACCACATATTAGGAGTGTGTTCATAGTTACCGTGGCTTGGTAATGTGGCCATATTGCTGGTGTCGCAGCACAAGCGCTGTCCACAATTGTGACATGTCTCGTAACATTGTGTAGACAGCTGCTCGGCCAATTACACCCGCTAATAACTACCAATTATGCCACCTTGGCTAATTATTTCTCTCGGCTACATGATGAGACCTGATGAGGCATTATTTGCATATTACCTGGTTGATTCTGTGGCTGCTGGCTTTAGAGGTTGATATCAATGTATCAAACGCTATTGTGTCACTGATTGTTACAGCTGATGGTTGTTAAAGCTGATGTAGCTGAGGTCAGCTGATAAACGCCCTTGAGGGAGGCGAAAATAACTGCTGTTATTTGAGCTGCGGGTCTGTTTAATGTGAACACAAGGAAGCCAAAACTACTTCAACATTTTACTCTCTGGTAAGTGGCATCTGGTTTTCTTTATTCTAACTTTCCTTAGTTTACACAGCAACTTGTTTTTTGGCCTATTTGGTTCCCCTTGACTTTATTGTTACCGAAAACGGTACCATTGTGAGATAATGGTTCGGGTCAAAGTGCTCAAAATAACATACAAAAGGAAAGAACAATACTACCCTTCTACAAAACAGTGACTTTACATTAACAATGAGCATGGCAACCAAATTACTTTCTCCAATTTAAATAAGTGTTCAGTACTTTAACTCGTGTCTCCATGCTAAAAAGCAATTCTTTGCCGTTTGAAAATATATATATTTGGATGTGAATGCTGCATTGAGGAATTATGAGTTATTTCGAAACTAACCATTGACTACACCCCGTATCAAATTATTTAGATATTTATTTTTCTGCAGAGTTCAGTGGCATTGTTTCCTCGTCAGTGATCAAGTGTTTGAGAAAAGCCAGCTAAGACTCTGGCGTGTGTCTGTCACTGGCCGGATCAAGATACAGAGGCAAAACAGCCGCTCTCGCTATCTCCGCTTTCTCGGCAAAACGAGGAAAAAAACTCCTCCATGTTGCAACTCCTGATAAGAAGAAAAGAAAGTCCAATCTAAATGCCATTAGCAAATGAATCCAAGCAAAATGTGAATTCGGCACATCCACTATATGATTTATGGGGATGGTTCCTTTACATGTTTATATTTTCTATTAAATTCTGAAATATTTACAATGTATGCTTTCCACTCTGGGTATTTGGAGCATCAAATTCAGCAATTGGGGCAAGTATCACGAAGAGAACAGATCACCATCTGTGTTGGAATTTGTTATGAGACTATGGCATGAAATTAAGAAAACTTCTAGTTCGTTCATTAGAAATGAAGGGCAACTTCAGTAGATTCCCACTACACAATACCAATGACATTCATGAATGCTACAGAGGCAACAGAAGTGACAAGTAGCTGGAATGAATTTTGTTCACTCTCTAGTCTTGTTCAAAATATATTTAGTTTATAATCACAAAATGATCATAATTATAAAGTGCATATGTAAGATAGACAATTCCCAAGAGCTGAGGAGGAAAAAACGCAGCCATGTTATGACTTATACTTTGCGCCTGTCAATCATCCTCCGTCTGCATGATGTCTCTTTGCACCTGTGGGAACATGCTACAGCTGGCTATGGAGCTCAGCCCACAGCTGGCCAGAACATCACCACTGAACCATGTTACTGGGGGTGATGTTTACAGCAAGACAAAGGTATTAGGAATATGGAGTTCTGTGGTTGGCTCAACAGCTATCTAGTACACTCAAAACCAGGCTCAAATAACATTATCTTGTCCATGAAATAATATATCATTATTTTACATTGATTGCACTTGAAAGAAGATGTAAGCTTTCCATTCCAGCACGTTATGTAACGACTTTGAGCTCATGAAAGTTTCATTGAACAACGTAAAAGACAAGTTTATGATGACATCTATTTTCCAAGAATTCGTACTAACTTCATTCATGTTTGGACCAATGTTAGTTAAAGATTAAGTTTAATGAACCAAATACAGGTAACTGCCAAGTGGTAAAAACAATATGAAAATCATAAAATCTGTGATGTCTAGAATACTATTAATTCTAACTACGATTTAGAACCTTGTGCTGGTTTTAACAAAGGTTCAGGCCTTGCCTTCATCAACAGCTGATGCTAACCCAGCTGCTACTATAAAACGAGAAATGTTTTAACACAATTGCAAACTACGTGGTGGTTAACTACTAGAACGTGTCATGTTTAACTAATAGGTAGCCTAAATATCTTACCACGTATATAGTTTGAGCTATATAAAGACAGACACAAACGTAAAAAGCCACAAATTCCTTGAATGTATGGTTCAACAACACAAAAAATGTACAAGTCACGCAACATTCTGGTTTTACCAGTATCTGTAGGTTGGTGCAGTGAGTTGAGGAATGTCGAGTGACAAGAACAACAGCAGATAAACAAGGCTCACAAAGAAATCGCTAGCACTTACACTTCTCGCTGTGTACACTTGAAAACATGATATGCATGATCATACTAAAACCATTTTGAATTTAGTACATGTACCAGGAAAAATCTATAGACATAAAATACATAAAAAATACTAATTTAATGACTGTTCCTTGTGACCCAACTAGGCCTTCATGTGGTCAGAAGAAGTATGACAAATTTGGCTCTTACCAGCACTCTAGATCAATGATTAGCTTGAAGCATTGTCAGTTTATGGGAATCTCTTTCACACTCCCCATATGGATTGTTTTAATAAAACAAAAATTGAATAAGAAACCCCAAAAAGATGAAGATGATACTGCTTAGTATAGAGTTTAAATGGTAAACTGCATTTTTCATATGAGGATGATAGTGAATGGCCTTAATAGGACTTAGCTTAGAAATTTGCTTACCGTGAGTGGCTGATGTTGCAGGAGCGATGATATAGGGTGCGAAGAGTGGACGGTGAAGGAATCCGTGGGGTGAGGTGAGGAGGCCGCCCAACTGACCCACGCTACCCATCAGGATGACCACGCAATATCCACAGTGACCACACGGGCAGATACTATCGTCCGGTCACTCCACGTGACAATGACAGTTCACAGTTCAACTGTAAAATTGGGATGTAAAGGAATGCACATCAAAGAGCACAATGTAATGTTCCGCACAGTTCAGTCCATCAAGTAATGTAACAAACTGTCAGATATCCAATAATGTATCTTCTGTCTATTATTACAGTGTGTATATACTGCTATGTTCAAATCCTAGGCTTTTACCTTAAATACACATACACCACAATCTGAGGAGGTTTGAGAACACAGCAGAAACCTCTGCTTACAGACGACACCGATAATAACAATAAGTATAATCCATGAATAATGAACACAATGATGATCTGAGTGACATAATCTGCACTGAACGCTGCTTTATGTTGCCGTTAATCCCTCATCATGATGACCCACAAACACGTCTGCTCTGCACAGTCTGATCTCACTGACTGTTTTCCTTCAGCTGCTACCAGGGTGAGAGAGACAGAGGCAGCAGAGCAGCAGACGGAACCTAGACTGTTAGCTGTCAATCACTGGTCTGGCTCCACCCACCTGCCGTCGCCGAGGACAAAACATTTGGCCTCAAGGTCCCCAACATCAAAGCCTGGAGAATGTCACTTTAGGACAGGATGTCAGGTTCTTATTTATGTGCATTTACACATGATAATACATGCATAATACACGTAATTTTGTATACAGAGATGTTGTATTAATATTTTATGTGCTTCTCTAAATAAATGCCTTTTACATTAAAAAAATATCTTTTAATGTAGAGCATTTCAATTAAACAATTGCAAAAATGTGAAGGTTTTCCAAAATCCCCATGAGGATGGGGATGGGGATGGCTAATCAGACCCATGCACTTGACAATCTAGCATAGTTCTTTTTTTTGCTTCATTCTTTTGGTTATTGCCTCGAAACAAGTAAATTAGGCTGGATGGCCTCATGCAATGTACATTGACCACCTTTCTTCCTTGTAAACAGTATACAGTACAACCTCCAATTAAGACCACCTTTGTAATGAGACCAGCTCTATAATAAGACCACTTTTTCAGTCTCAAACCTTCATAAAGCTCTGTATAGATACCACCTCTCTATTAAATGAGACCACTTAACACTGGTCCCAAAGGTTGTCCTAATAGAGAGGTTCTACTGTAAATCTATGACGGGGATAACATTTAGATGGAAATATTATAAGCATCCTTTTCATAAACAGTTTTATCTATGATCATATTTAATAACTAATTTAGTTGTCACAATTTTCATAATTTGTATGCCAACAGATGTATCATTGTTAATGAACCAAAGGAGCTCCTTGTTTCAATCATAATAATTTATCTTGTTTTCATTTTAATTCAATATGACCTTGTAGACCATTTTTATAACAAACTCAATGGCCTTGGGTACATTAAAAGCATTATTTGAATTCAAAACCAGCAATACATTACATTAGAACCTCTACAGCTATTTCCTTGTACATTACAAATAATATAAACAGTTTCTAATTGTGAAACTTCTATGCATTCACATACTGACATCTCCTACACCAACATTTGGTCACATTTATAATTGGAAACACACATTAATGTTCTCCAATGACACAACAGTCACCATCTAAAGGCCAAACCCCCATAAAGCCGCCATTATCTCTCTCTCCACGTCAATCAGGTCTGATTGCCCCAGGAGTGCAGGCTTATCTTGCACCATATCCCACTGTCCCACCAGCAGGTCCCACACACCAACACATCTGCTCCCATTTTGTGCTCAGCCACATAACTGCACATCTAATTAACCTAACTGGAAACAAAATATCAGCATACATAGTTACATAGTGGAACCCGTGTGACAGTGGAACCTGTCTAAATGGACATCCCTGAATGGTGGACATCTCACTTATCTAGAGACTGTGTTTTCCATGTTAGATATTGTATATTTTGAATTGGACCTCTGTAAAGTTTAACTCTGTTTTAGCCAGATACTTTTCACCCTCCTCAAATGCCCCCACATATCATAGCTGTCTCGATTGCAACCAATCTATTGTGGACTCCTATGATGGAGGGATTGCCTACAAAGCATCAGGTGCCCATTACACACACGTCCATTATATATCAGCTGTGGTTTCATGCTGTCCCATGTGTTACTACTTAGTGACGCCAATTTTGAGAGATTCATTAAGAAAAATTGAAACAAGTATCAGTTGACTTGTGTTTGTTGTGCCCCTGCCCTGCCCTGCCACACAACATGATGAACTAATTATAAGAACATTCCCCCCAATTCAATTCAAACAGAGATGCGTATAAAAGATGTCTGGTTTTACAAAATATTTCTTTGTTTTTTGTTCAAATAATCTAGAGCACTGGAAAACTTGGTTTGCGGTATATATTATCCATCACATTGGGGTTTTATTTTCAACACAAACCAGAAGTATGTGTATAAAAGTGTGAACAATGAACAAAAGAGGTAACTAAGACAGAAATAAGTCAGGTAAATTACAAACAGAAGTCAGCTACATTCCATTCATTTCACAAAACAAGTTATCACAGACATAAATAAACAAAAGTATTGATTTGTGGCCAAACTCCCCTTTCTAAGGCTAAATTTGCTGGACGCCATTGTATAGCAAAACTTATAATTTCAAACCTCAAGTTAAAAATTCCTTCAACAAACCGCCCGCCACCTTATCCTGCTGCAGTCAATTTTCACCAATATAAAAGCAAACTGGAAACACATCCTCAGATCTGTTACAGTCTGCATTGCCTGCCATAATGCAGTGATTACCACCAGCCGCCTGCCACCAAAATCAAAGGGGGGCTCAAATTTGCACCAGGTTCCGGGACATGTGGTTCCGATCTGTGGGTCCCTGTGGGGGGTGGTGGGGGCCTGGGACCAGTTAGCCCCTCACACCTCAATGTCTCGGCCAGAGGCTACGGCCTTATGACAACCAGACACAAAGCATATATATATATCACAGCTGGCTGCTTGACACTCCTCCTACTAGTCAGTAAGCATAAGTCTTGCTTATGGAGCTATCAACAGACCTGCACAGTCAGATGGCTGTAAATAGCACAGAGGAACCTGGAATTGTTGATGTCTTGACACCTCTATTGCTAAAAGAAAGACTCCATGGGCCCATAGGGTTAGGTCATCTTGGTTTGTAATAATTTATGTACAATTTGTCTGATGCCTTATATTATATGTCTGCATTCAACTTACGTATACGATCATCCAAGTGCCCACCCTCGCGTAACAGCCCGCTCCCCTCTTTTTCCTTTAGAATTATGTAGTTACTGCACTCTTGTGTAACAGCCACCCCACAGTTTAAGAAAATTTCAATTTTTCATGGCCCTGGGCGCTTGGATGGTCATATACCGTGTATATGATATTGTTACTAAAATAAACTTAATATAAATTTAACAAACCTAAAACTGAACCACATGCTTTGACAGTGTTGTAAAACCATGACAAAAAATACCAGCCTATTAGATCTGAAAAACTGATGATTCCCACGGGCTCCTATACCTTATCAATAGATTGGTGATTATAACTGCAAGATAACGACTCGACCACCACAACACCTGGACAGCACACCCTGCTGCAACAATGCTGTGCTCTGTATCACAGAACAGTTCTCACGCTCAAAAATCAATCAAAACCACCTATTTCCAGGGCTAATAAAAGTCACCCAACAAAAAAATATTCACCTTACGGCTGTGGTTGAGTTAATAGGCCTGCATCTTTGGCTGTAACCTGTGTCCACTCCAGGAGGTAGGTGGTTACACGTGGCCACCAGACCAGACGTACAGTCTGGGATACACGGTCAACAGAAAGATCGTAACTATTCTTTTATAATTATAACTTTTAGGGGGTGGGGGGTGTCATTCAATAATGTGAGCTGGAAGCAGTAAAGTACATTTAGGGTGGGGGAGGGAGGTGGCAGTTATCTTTAGAGCCAACAAGATAGCGGTTTTTCTATCTATTTTCAAATGGCATCTTATTAATTTCACCAACATGTAACTGATGATTTACAAGATTTATGAATGGTGCACAACCTTTATTTATGGTGCATTGTGATTTGCATTCACATTTGGTGACCATGATACTGTTGTACAGTAACCGTATGTCCTGGTATGTCTGCTGTATGATCATACAGACTTCTTAGACCTAAAGTTTTAGACAGAGCCAGCTGACATGGCATTTGCTTCATGAAGCACATTCCTTGTGATCATTTCTATGACCACCTTTTGAACACACTTGATTGTATAAGATTTTGATTGTATTTATTTGTGATCAATTGTGGAAGGCCCTTTAATGACAATATAGAATTATCACTTTTTATTCATTAGCTTAAGTTGGAATTGTTTTTGTAGTATATGACTCATGAGATATTATCAAGAAAGTTAAAATCAATTGGCTGTGGTGATTCAATTAATTGTATGAAGAGCACTTGTTGGAGATCTGAAGTGAAATGTGGTGTTCCACAAGGATCCATTCTCGGTCCTCTGTTGTTTTCAATCTATGTAAATGATATGGAAAGAGTAATTGACTGTGATTTATGTTTATATGCAGATGACTCTGTGTTATTAGTACCAGGCGAAGATATCAGATTAATAGAATCAAAACTGTCAGATGAATTGAATAGAATTAAGAATTGGTTAGATACTAATAAGTTGTCTCTACATCTTGGCAAAACAGAAAGCATTGTATTTGGTTCAAAAAGAAAACTTAAAAAGGTATCCTCTCTAAATATTACTTGCAATAATGTCAATATTGAATCCAAAACCATTGTAAAATATTTAGGTCCAATCATAGACCACGATTTGTCTGGTAAAACTATAGGAAACGCCATCGTCAAACGTATAAATGCTGGTTTAAAATTCATGTATAGAAAAAAAGAATGTCTAAAATTTACAGAAAGAAAACTACTTTGTGTATCTTTGTTTCAATCTAGGTTTGACAATGGATATAATGTATACTCTAGAAGTCTAACTAAATGTATAAAGAACAAGCTACAGAGAGCACCAAATAAAGTAGTTAGGTTTATTACAGGTATTGATTGTAGAACTCATTTAACTACTTCACATTTTAAGAAGGTTAAATTTTTAGATGTTGAGTCCAGAGTGAATTATCTCTCCTAAACTTGATGCATAATATATACAAACAAATATGGTCAATTCTTCATTCTGTAGGTGAAGAAGATTTCTTCATTTGTAGAAGATTTATTTTTTACAAGGAGCACTTGTAGATATTAGCAAAAAACTTTTGAAAAAACAAGAAAATGAATGGAAGGCAAATATATTGAGAAAACTTAAATTAAGATTTTATAAATTGTTTAAGGAAACACTAAGTTGAAAATTATGTCACGTCTAATTTAACCGCAAACCAACGTTCGGTTTCTGCACAACTTAAAGCAGGCATTTTGCCCCTTAATATTAAAATTGGGCGATTCAGAAATATAAAGCTGGAAGATAGACTCTGTACATTATGTAATCTAAAGGCAGTAGAAAGTGAAATCCATTTTTTATTTGATTGTCGTTGTTATGATAATTTACTCAGGAAATTTTTAGAAAATATTTGCACTTACTATCCAAACTTTAATGAGCTGTCATATGAAAACAGGTTATGTATTCTGTTTGATAAAAATGTAGAAGTTTATCAAAATTTATCCTTGATTGTTTCAACTTAAGAAAAGAAAAATTATTTAATAGTTGAGTGTGATATGTTTTGTATAAATTTGTGTGGGTGTGTATATACGTGTATTGTTTTTCCTTTACTTTGTGATATGTTACCTACCTAGTTATATGTTATATTTAAATGGTGACATTATAAGCCCACTGGGCTGGGCCATAATATAATGTTTGTAATACTTAATTGTATAAAATATTAAATTGTATATGGCAATGTCACGATAATAAACTTATTAAAACCTAACTATGGAAAATCACCAAAATATTTATATAATTTGATAAACACTGAAGATGTACATCACCACAACACTAGAAATAGTTTGATGTTTTATGTTATTTCACATAGGCAGATCCAGGTTTTTGGAAAAGGGGGGAGGCGCACTTAAGGAAAATGGGGGGGGGGGGGCACTTAACGATTTCATCAAAAACCCTACGAAAATGAAGAATTTTGGTGGGCAAAGGGGGGGGGGGGCGCGTCCCCGCGCCCCCTCCTGGATCTGCCTATATGTAATTTCCCATGTCAATAGCCTAGGTCTCACTTCTTTTGTGTACTATGGTGCAAAATTATGGAACTCTCTTCCAAATAGATTGAAGTCTTTACAATGTAAGAGCTCTTTCAAAGATAAATGTAAATTACTCCTATATAATACAATGGTTTCTTCCGAAAATAGTGAATTTGTGAGGTAATAGTCATTTGTGATATAATAGTGGTATATTTATTTTACTAGTCATCTTGTCACTGTGATTAAACATTAAACAATAGGGTCCACCATGGAAATGAGTTATTACATGTATTTATAGCAAAAACTTTTAGTGCTCCCTGTTTATAATCTCATTGTAGTGTTTAGTCAGATTTTTTTATTATTATTTAATTTATCTTAATAATTATGTCTATTGCTTTTATTGTAATGTTTTTACTTAATTTTTGTACAATGTTATTATAAATAAAATATCTGAATCTGACCCTTTGACTTTCTTCTTATTATATTCATAATGCAATCAGCATCATTCGAAATAATGTTGTCCAACTGTCCTGTTGAAGACATCAGTCAAAAGCATGCAACATGGCTCTTGCCACATAAAGGCTATTTATATTTGTGAGAATTACACTCAGAGAAAAAAACAAAAACAAAACTATTGTATTGCTGTCTAACTTTTCATGGTACTTAGAATATCATGGGTAGTCTACATTCTATTAACGTCTAGTGTAGGTAATGATAAATAATATCTGTTACAGGCATTTTATTTTATCGGTACAGGCGTTTTATCTTCTATAAACACACACGATCTTTTGGCCACGTCATTTTTTTTTGTTAGACACTTTTTCAAGACTTAATTTTCTTTCACATATTGCTTCTTCTAGGCCTGTAACGTTTTACAATACACATCACGACCGTTTATCCATCACGGTTTTCATAGCATTGTATTTTATCATGTATTAGTTTACCCATTAGACATGTTTGGATGGATAGTGGCTTTAGTCCAAACAAAACATCACCATATTGCTTTAATCAAAACATTTATTTGGCCACTAAGC
Source organism: Streblospio benedicti (assembly GCA_019095985.1). Taxonomy (NCBI): domain Eukaryota; kingdom Metazoa; phylum Annelida; class Polychaeta; order Spionida; family Spionidae; genus Streblospio; species Streblospio benedicti. Next base: position 28,529,638 of record CM032661.1, read on the forward strand.
ATTTCCTTTACAGGAACAATATTGTGCAAATGCAACTCAGTTTGACTTATTTAAGTCATTTTTGGGCATATCTAATTCTTTGCATAGTAAGAATTGTCTTTAAATATTAAAAAAAACTAAATAAATCAACAAAAAACATTTATATATTTTTTATCCACTGTGCATCACTTATCACATGAGGTAAACATAAACAATGTGTGCCTCCGTGGCCGAGTAGATAGGGGTTGGACTCGGGACAGGAATCGATTCCCGGTTGGGTCTGGTGGTGGTTGTTGAACAAACCTTCCTCTAACAGGTGGCACACTGCTACTAGGTACCTACACGTTAAATGGGTACAGATCAGGCGAGTGAAAGATAATGTGAGTGATCAGCATGTCTGCGCTACGGCATTTACATTTATCTTATATTATATCAATAGTTCCAAGTACAAAGATGTTTTATTATATTTTTACATAAGGCAATATTTAGATTCAAGAAATAAAAAAAAACAAAAACAAAAAAAAATAAATAATACAGAAATCAACAAAAACTATAAAGAATACTGCTTTAGAAATGTTGCGTCACTCCAAATATTTCCATGCTATTGATATCTGACTGTCCATTGTTTGAATGTGATGAATGTGGAGGCAACAGTGACGCAATTGGCATTTGAGAAAATCCACTAGAATGTCCCCCATCTAGAGTTAAAAGATCCTCCCCTTGAATAACTAATCTACAGTCCATATTTTCTTCAACGTGATCATCTAGTTTTGCTCCCATTCTTGTTGAAGGTTTGGTCAGAGCATCCGTTTTAGTCACTTTAGGTTTGATTTGAGGCACTGTAGTAGCATTTGCAGAATTTTTCTTGCATATTTTAATATGATTAAGTATCTGCTTGGTATTTTCAAATCTGAAAAGAAGTAATATAAATTTACTGTGAAGTAGCTATACTGGTATATGTATGCTTTCTACTTTTTACAAAATTATAAAGTTTATCATATTTGCTTGTGTTCGTCAACAGAGAATTATATACATATACAGGGCTTTACATTAACTTTTAATTTCACTTGCCTCATCGGGCATGTAACATATTTTTTTACTTGCCCCCATACTCATCCAAGAGGGGTCATAATACAGTACTTCCTTCATACCAACAGATGTCACAATTTACAAATATATACAGTAACTCTATATTTCGACAACAACTGCTGGTCTTTTTCAACAATGTGTGGTGTCATAATGCACACACTTGCAATCCTGGAGTCATAGTGTGTACATTGACTCCACACTCTTGAAAAAGACAAGCAGCTGTTGTCGAAATATTGAGTTACTCTATATATTTGTAAATTGTGACAGCTGTTGGTATGAAGAAAGTACTGTATTATTAAAGGTTTCTGTTTTTTGTATACACGGGAGATAACTAGTAGCCAAAAAACCACTTGTTCATTCGGGCAAGTACTTTGGAAAATAACTAGTCCAGGCACAACTTTCACTTGGCACGGGCTAGCGGGCTATATCACTGGTAGTAAATTCTATATTTTTTCCACAAGCAAATTGTAAAAAATAGATTGCTGATAAAATTCTATTATTGGATATCATTCTGGATACTGACATCAATGTTTTCTGAATTCCATTACATACATATACATACGGTATGTATATGACTGAGTACCCGGTGAAATTGAGAATTGTGTTATAAAAATATTGAAATGTACTACCGTTTATCACACTGCTGACACTGTAAAACATAAGATTTGCTGCTGAGAACATCACACTTCTTTTTGTGCTTGTCTAAACTTTTTTCAGTGGAGAACACTTTTTCACAAAACTTGCAAGTGAACACCTTTCCTAGTTCGTCCATGGTGCCGATGTTATGATAAAAGAATAAATGACGTTTTAGCTCCTTCTACAAAAGAATTTGGGAATTACTAAAACAACACAAAGCATTTGCAATCTTATTTCATAATTAGAAAGAAAAAAAAAATGATCATATAAGTACAAAATTAAACAACTTTTATAAGTCAGGCACATTTTCTCTTTCCTCTTTTCTTTGACATAGAAGTGTTCAATGAAAACAAATTGAACCCTTTTACCTCGTATTTATACTTCTTCTTACAATGTGGACATTGGTATCTCTCCAAAGTTGTGTGAGATTTGACATGCTCTTGGAAGTGATCCTCTGAGAAGAACACCTTGTCACAATGTTCACATTTCTTGGAGTCCAAGTGCTTGACAACAGCTCCAGTTGGGACATTTTGGGTAAAATTTGGATCGATGTCTGGGGGCTGAACTTTTATCGTCTCCATTGAAGAATTCTCTATAACACCTAAAACAATAGAACACAGCGTTTATTAGGTTGGCCTACTACACATGGGCTGAACGATGAAGGTGGGCTTCATATTCTATTATACAAGCCTTTAAATCAATAGAAAACTATTTATTCCTTAAAGAAAGATAAGATAAATTTATTGGCTTTACATAATTTGTTGTAAACATGACTAAGTATGAGTGATAACAATAATAACAATGACAATAATAGAATAAATGAATACTGTTATGACATAATGAATAAACTGATTTGTTGATCACCATTATGACTTATAACAATTAGCTAATGACTTAAAAGTCATTACAGTTACGCTCCTCATAGCTAGTAGACACAATAACAATATTTAATAGAAGTCATACACTTTCAGTTCATACCTTCAGCAGACGTGTTTTTGCCACATGACCGCAACATATGCCTCTTGAGAGAGTTGACGGTGAGGTATGTTGCATCGCACTTCACACATTGGTATAGTTTCTCAGCTTCGTGGTATTTCTTGCACCCTATTGGACAAGTAAAGTACAAGGTGTCAGCAAGTGGTTGTGTACAATAAACGAGAACCCCATAAGGACTGAAAGAGCTATATATAGGCAATTTTTAGGCAAAAGATCATTTTTTTAGATTTATTAAAGGAGACTCGCCATGCTATTTATAGGAAAAATAAGACTATTTTGTTTAGATTTATTAAAAAAGACTCTCCAAGCTTCATTCTAAAATTTGTAGCTACAATTGTCAAGAAAAAAATAAAAGAGAAACATTAAAGATGCGCTATGACATAGTGATTTGTTAAAATCCCATAATGATCACAACAAAAACGCAATTCAACAAAACAAATTCTGTCAACTACATGCAATTTGATTTCACAAGTTTTTCATACTTATGATTTTACTGAGGATTGATACTCACGTCTTTCATGTGCCTCATTCTCTTTTTTGGTATTATTGACTTTTTGACAATAAGAGCATTGGAAGAAAGCGCCGAGCTGGTCTAAGCTGCCAATACTGTGGGTGAAGTACAGATGTCTCTTCAAATGTATCTGAAATACAAGCCGACTGTGCACATGTTATTTCCAACATGCAGTCATTATGCTTCATACTAATGATGAACACCTGGAACAAAATTTAATGTATAAAAAATAATCTATAAAATTTAGTAGATACATGTAGCAAACACTTTATTTATTTTAGATAAATTCAATTAAAAAATAATCTTTAATCTCCTCACTGTAATTATCAAATTTAATTAAGTAAAATATTTCAAGCCATTCTACAGATTCTAACAATTTTGAAAAATAAATTATAAACAAAATAAAATAAAATCTAAACAAAAATAAAAATGATTTACATTATATCTTTTATCATTTTTGTCTTATCTTGGAGAAAATTTAATATATTCAACTTTAATACTAAAAGCAGTACAAAGTCCAACCACTGATTTCCATGTGACTGCGAGAAATGCTGGTACTAACAGCTTCAACAGTTTATTCATATATTCTGATAATGCCTCTAGAAGTGAAGATATCTATAAGTTAATTTAAAACCACGCTGGTTTTTTAATTTTATCCTATAAAAATAAATTATCAATAGTGTATTGCTTTCTTTTACGGCTGTCTTCTTGATAAGATGAAAATTTTTTGTTCTAAAGTTTAATTTTAAATTCAATTTTATTCATAAACATTTTCGAGCTCCTGAAGGCTCCTTTTCAAATTAAAACACCGAAAGAAATCTAAAAATAAAACAAAAACCACCAGCAATGATGTCTTACATTTGTCTTAAACTCGGCACCACAGGTCTGACATGGGTATGTGTCTGTGTGCGTCTTCCAGTGGCTCTGCAGTAGATCCTTCCGCTTGAATGTTTTCTGGCAGAACTCACACTGGAAGGCAGCTGCCGGGATACCGGGGGCAGAGGTCAAGTGGTGGGCTGAGATGTGCTTGCTACATGATGAACTGTCAACGAAACGCCTGCAAGCATAAACGAGAAATCAATGAAAGCATTTTTGTAATTGTTTATATACGTACATTTGTAGTGTATATGCTAAACGCTAAGGAACTTTAACTTGGTAATTTAAGTCACTGGTATAGTTTCATCCGTTTCAACTTGTGCAATGTAGTTAGATGTGTTACAAATGTGTTACATTGCCTTACAAACTAAAATTTCCTACGCATCAAAATCCACTTCAAATAAAATTTCGAGCGAATCAAAAGAACAAAAACAAAATCACTCACTCATAACACAGTCCGCACTCATACGGCTTCTCTCCCGTATGCACCCTCTCATGTCGAGTTTTGGACGCCTGATTGGTAAAGAGTTTGTTACAGTATTGACAGCGATACGGTGTCTCCCCAGTGTGCAGACGCTCATGCTGCCGACACGTCTTTTTGTCACGGAACGACTTGGTACAGAAGCGGCACTGGTGCCTCTTGTTGGGGAAGAAGTGCATGTGCCTGATGTGGTTACGCAAGCAGCTCCTGTAATGTGAGGTGACCTTTTTTTAATCAGAGTGTACTACAATAATCTACATGTACACGCGATACAGAAAATGAAAGATTTTGAATTTAAATGGATGTCACTTGATCTATTTTCATGTAATTACCACCAGGTGTGCTACATACAAATGTTGGCACAGAATTCATCTTGAACATTCATTCAAGTGCAAATATCAATTGTCAATTAATTTAAAGTGTGGTATATGCAGATACAAGAACATTTCTTTCACATACATAATACCACAGATTTCATAAATGATATCACTATACCATTATGATCACACAAGCTTTAGAATTAGAACCACTTATTAGTAAGCAAGTGGGTTCTTTTAATATTTCAACACAAATAACCTGTTTTTGAGCGTTTTATCACACAGCTTGCAAGTGGCTGGCCCGTCATTGTTGTGGACTGTCTTCTTGTGGCGCTTCACATAGAGCCGGCTCTCGGCGATGTACGGACAAACGTCGCAACCATAGGGTGGACCCGGATGCTTGACGTGGTGTGAAACCTGATCAGACTCGCTAGCAAATCTGGAATCGATAATAATACTGTATTATCACACACTTCTTTTACCTCTGCATTTTAAATAAGTTTCAAAACGTTCTAAGAAGTTTCTGTATGAAAAGTTGGTCTGAAATGAGGTCTATTCTCACATTAAATGCTGTATTTTTAATATGACTAAATATAATCTTGTTACCTAAGGATTAAAAACATTGACCTATGCAATTTCATGAATAATATGAAAATTGCCTACATAGAATACCAGGATTGAATCCACACAAGGGACAGACTTGCACTCATATTTGAATCAAAATTAGAGATACATAGACAAAAACGGATGAGTTTATAGCATGACTTTTTTAATCGGGTGAGTTCTTGGGTGAGCCTGAAGGGCACGCAGTGATATGTCCCAAGAATGAATTCCGATAAAATAAGTCATGTTATAAAACAAAGACGGTTTTGTATTTATCATTCTTTCTAAACATTTACAACACTGGTTCAAAACAAACAGACTTAAAAGAATGGCTATTTGTTTTTATTTTTACAAATCATTGTTGTAAACATTTAGTTTCATACCGGCATATAATGTACAATGAGGGATGACTTACGTACACCAATGACAGGCTACGTCTCAGTGAAAGTGAGTCACATTCAATAAAGAATACTCATGACACGTCTGTGGTACGTACAATGTTCAGAAAACACTTCCTCATTTATTAAGATGATTATTTGAAAAGCAAGAGTGAATGTTATGGTTGTTCCAATTTTTTTCTGTGGGTTTGGCGTTTCTAGACCATACTATTTTTTATTTTGAGTCTCAACCAATTCAGACATTAATTTTAACAAAGTAGGCACATTTAAAAGAACTTGATATGTACAAACATTGCAGTTATTGTGCCTGACAAATTTAAATCACAGGGTAGTCACAGGATTTTCATTTCCATTTTCCCTGATTTTTCCCTGATTTTTCCCTGATTCAATTCTAATTTTCCCTGATTTTTACAAACCAAGAAAGAACACAAAAACCAGGAGATTTTCACGATATTCATGGTTTTAAAATTATAAAGTCAAATTATTTAATAAACTCATATTGATAACGTAACAGTTTACCTAGTCTACACCGGCTACTAATGTATATTCTTGTTGTCACTAACGGTAATTCTTTAAAATCTACATTATTAGTTACAAATTATCAACTCGGGATCTTGGCTCGATTGACCTGACCTCCAAACCGAGGTCACGAATGCGCAATGTGTGTATTATAATCACTGACAGATTTTTTTACTCATATAAAATTCCCTGATTTCTCCCTGATTTTCCCCCCCAAAATCAAATTCCCTGATTTTTCCCTGCAGGGAATTTTTGGGGGCGATTTTCCTTGTTTTCCCTGATTTCCCTGAAATCAGCGCATCTTGAAACTGGGTTAAAAGTAGGCCGGCTGAGAACTTATGATATACAAAGTACAAGGACAGTTCCTGACACAACTTATTTTTTACAAGGCAGGGGAGCCTGTTAACCAATGTAAATATATGCCAAGAATGATAATTCATACCTTTCATTGCATTCTTTGAAAGAACAAACAAAAGGTAAAGAGTCAGAGTGCGTCTTTTCATGTGATATTAGCTCTTTCAAAGTGTCAAATTGTTCACGGCAATAGTTGCACACTTTTCTCGCATATACAGATGGATTTATTTCCTCAAAATTATCTTCTGCAATTGTGACCACCACTGGCTTTCTGTCTATTTTCTTTACCATATTTTTACCCTGAAAGATTTTTGTTGAAAGAAGCGATAAGATTACTATATGCAACAAAGAATTTAAAAAAATCAAACTAATAGCATATTATGCCTGCCAGGAAGAGGTATTATATTACACACAAAATTTAAATTGAGCACACAAATTTACACATGAATATGCCATATATAAATGTGAAACCAACCTTATATTCTCTTTCAATATTTTTATGCAAAATATGCATAGCTTCTTCTTCCTCAAATTCTATTTCTATTATCTTTTCCATACCTCTTCCTGTTTCATAGTACCAATTTTCCTTTATTTTAATTTTGTCTTTTTTAGATGGATCTATCATTTTCAACAGTTGTGGTAATATACTTTCGTCGACTTCCATTGTGTGCTTTTCATTTTCTAAATTTTCAGAAACTTCCACTGTCATATCATGTTTACCGTGTGAATTAACAGAGGTATAGTCGTGAAATTGCAAAGATTCATGCACCACATTATTATTTGTCGGTTGTTGGACGGACTTGCTATCTATTTTATTCCTTGGAGTAATGGATGAAACAGCATCTTGAAGTTCTGTATTTTTATTACTATCAGAAGAAAGATGGATATCTGAATGCTTGACCTTCTTTACATGCAAACGTTTTGATACATTCCCCTTACCATCAAAGGACTGTGGACGTTTTAAAGATTTTTTGTTTGCAAGCTTTTCAGTATCTTTAACAATAACATTATCACGAGACAGTTCCGTGCCATCCGCATGATCGTCATCACTAGAATCCTCGTTATTGTCTTCATATTCCATAGTTTGTGAAACTGTTACCTCTTGAACATCGGATGACTTGATTTCTACTTCATTATCATCACATGCCATTGTATTTACAGGGGTGGATAAATCTCGGCCTGTTTCAGACTCCATTTCTTCTTCTGTTTTCTTGGGGGAATATGAAATAGTTTTATCTTCATTTTTTCTCTCTTCCCCTGATACAGTAGATGGATCAACGAGGGCATCAACTTCATCCGAATAAATATCACTATGAATGTCTGTGTCTATATCCTGATGTTTGTTGCTATCCACGCTCATTTGTTTCTCCTCATTGCATATGAAACCTTCGTTCGATTGTTCTTTAGAATGGATGATTGAATTTGACGTGGATTCTACTTCAGGAATTGATCTATCACTGTTTGTCACTTGAGTTGTCACATTGGCTAGTGTAGTGTTCTGCGATTCTGCCACTGATGGTTGCTTTGATTTTTTTTGTTCAAGATATTTGTTTGCAATTGCATCAGCTTCATTCTTTATGAAATCCGATACAACCATTGCAATTGCTGACATATTGCTCTGTATCGACTGACTTCCTAGTTGGACTTGCCCAGTTTCAAGTATATTTTTATTAATCAATTTCGCAATAGCATGCATAAGGTGTTTTATTTTGGACAACGCTTGCACAGTTGATGGACTGTCACTATAAGTATCTAGATGCTCATTGACAGGGAAACCTTTAAGAATGTTGCGGTTTCTAAATCCTCCGCAAGTACAATTTGTCAATCTGGAAGAAAAATGACAGGAACTTTACTTTTTATAGCACACACCGTCTGTATTATAGTACCATTACTTTCTACAGTGTGATAAAATCACTTTTTACTTATTAAAAACTTTGTGTACGGCTTACAGCACTTATCATTCTGCACCAATTTCATGAAACCAAAAGAATATAATTCTTTACTTAAAAAATTTACAAAAGACAACAATGCTTTTCAGAAACATAACCTGCAATTTGAATAAAGGGCCTTAACTAAAATTAGAACGTCTATTAATGAAAAAAAAATTACATGCAGTTTTGAAATAGAATCAAAATTGAAGAATTGCAGTTTTTTATTACTCACTTTGTTAATAGATGTTCTGCCAACTGTTGATGGGTTTGGATTTGAAGTACCTCCCTTGCACGATTCCATCTGGTAAAACTATTGCCAAGACTGATCAGTTCTGTTGGCTTCATTTTCATGAAGACAACATCGTTTCTATTGTTGGTAGCCATATTGTTCACTGAAATTTCAATATGTCATAGGATATAAAACATGCTCTAAATATCAGATGTTAATTATATACAGTCTACTGATTGCGAAGATAAGACAGGGAAATTTCCATAAGTTCGGCTTTGCAAAATTCGATTCGCCTGCTTTCGATGTTTTCATTTTTCTACGGCAAATTCAGCTACCACACTATGGAGCCAGTGATCAATGCGGAAAAATACATATAGGATACCTTTGAAATTTGCCTGCAAAATTCTCTTCGTACTACTAACTAGTATAAAAAATAAATAAATAAAATAAAAAAACAAGAAAAGAAACTAATATTACAATGTATGTATCAAACATTATTTACACATTCCTTTTCCAATTTCACATATTTGTCTTGTGTTGACAACATTCAGAGAAACTTGTGGCGCTTTTTTAAACATAACCCGTAAAATTTAAGTGTACAGTCTGTGCCTGAGCAACGTCGCACATTGTCTATTCCTAATAATATAGTGAGTTGATAAGTATTGCAATCAAACTAACTATTTTAAAAGGTGTTGTGAATTGTTTTATTTGGCTTCTCTCTTCTCCCTCTCTCCCCCCCCCCCCCAAAAAAAAAGAAAGAAAAAAAAAGAAAAAAAAACTTGATCTAGAGTCTCTACCTGTGTTATCGCCCATTAAAAACTTGAAATAAACACCTTTACATGAGTCATGGAGAATCAATTGTGAAGCAAACACATTATTAACTAGATCAAGTGTTCAAAGAACACGGCGTCGCTAGAACAACGCTGACATATGGGTGGTTATGATATTGCATAAGGATTTAAAAAAAAATTAAATTTGCTCCCTGGAACCTATAGTTTTCTTGGCAAATAGCCAAAATTTAAAACTCATGATGGTCTCAATGAATGTAAACAATGAACCAAGTTTGAAGATTTTTTCTTCAAAGGCATTGATACTATTAACAAAAATGTCGAATATGGAATTAAAACGGCACACTTTAATTGGCAAAGTGCAAAAGATGAACATATATAATTGTCACTACATATGTGAACGTAGAATGAAATTTGGAGGTCATGGTTCAAACTGTATTGAAAGTATTGAAGAAAGTAGCAAAAAAACCTAAAATGTCTAAACTGCTACACAATGCTGTGCTCTCTGAGCACTTTTCATTTAGTTAGCAAAGGGCCAAAGTTCACTGTAGGTTGTGGTCACCAGTCCCATAATATTGTATGAAATACGGAAGTCATGTGTCAAGCTAAAAAATTTAATGCCTAAATTGGCCACAATGACCTTCTGCGGAGAACACTTTGATTGGCAAAGTGCCAAAATTTGGAACTTCTGGTTCAAGCTGTATTGAAACTATTGAAGAACA
>CM032661.1:28545823-28570043 GCA_019095985.1 Streblospio benedicti
TGACGGACTAGGCATGTAAGCATTGTACCAAGGTTGAATGTGTTCATCCAAGAGGTTTTAAAGATACTGCAGAAAACCTCCAAAATGGACCATAAATGGCCCTATGGAAAGAATACTTTAATAGGCAAAGTGCCCAAAATTGAATCACTTCAGTGTCGCAGCATAGTTGTGTAAAGTTTGAACAAAATCAGTTCATCCTTATACCCTCTAGCTTGTCCAGAGACATATACATACATACATGCTTACTGACATACAAATGAAGTGATCACAAGGCTTTCGCTTCAGCTGCTGAAGCGACGCAACAATTTAACAGGTATCCTAAGATATTTCATTAGTATTCATTACTTCAGTCGACAGTCCGTTCCATACAAAACAAAATTTTCATTTGGCTTCTTTCTCTTTTCCCTCCCTCTCCACCCCACCCCCCAACAAAATAAATAAATAAAATAAATAAAAAAAGAAAAAGAACTTGATCTAGACTCTCTTACCTGTGTTATCGCCCATTAAAAAACTTGAAATAAACACCTTTACGCGAGTCACGCAGAATCAATTGTGAAGCAAACACATTATTAACAATTTAACAGGTATTCTCAGAGATTTCAGTACTATTCGATACTTCAGTCCTTTCCGTACAAAACAAAACAAAACAAAACCTCAAACACAAAAATATTTATTTGCTGGCCTATAGTTGGTGTACGTTGTGACTGATTCAATTTTGTCATGCATTGTTCGCCACGATCGATTTCATGCATTTTTTTAAACATAAATATTTTAAGATCTTCATTTAATTTGCAAAACATCTACTTCTAGGTGTCACTAATTACAGTTCTTTTTAAGTACGTGTTTAAAAATTGCATAACACTATAAGTATGTTGATTGTGAATGAATGTATATGTCTGTTTTTCCCACTGTCTTATATTATCGCCATATAAGTACATTTTATATTGCGTTTTGTTGACGTTGTCATGGCTATTGCACTGTTATTAGTGGCATTTTAGAATGCAGCAACGACTTAAAATTAATATGCTTAGATTGTGATGATGTCAATGAACCCTTTTACCTCAACGTTCTTTTAGTAGGCCTGGCTTGGACGGTCTAGAGTCAGGATCACCGGAGCAATTTAGACAGTGGTCTATATACTTGTTCGACTGATGTGGAGCCTAAACATCGTAAGATCTATGGTGTTTAGGCTCTGCATCTGTCAAACAACCAAAGATATCTATCTAAATTGCTCATGTGGTCAGGATTAGGTGGGAAATTGCTACTCGTCTGCAGGACGAATAACCCTCAAATATCCCACTGGTCCTGCAAAACATATACTTGTCCTCCTTGCCAAAACTCCATACCTGTATGCCAAATTGCAGAATTGCTATTCGTCAAAAGGATGAAAACTTGTCAGCTGGAATGTGAATTTTATATGCAATAAGCAAAAATGATCAGATATAATACTGAAATATGCTTCTCAACCAAAGTTAGCAGATATACTTATTCACGCATATTATCACATCATTTCAGGCAAGCAGATATTGTAACAATTATGGCTAAAAACAAGAATCTTTCACAAGAGGAAGCGCAGAGATTATTTCATAATGGAGGCACTTTTATATTTCTTAATGTGCCAACAGGTAGATATGCTTTCACAAACAAACTGAATGACAATTCATTTAGAAATTATTACATTTTTTTTGTTTTATTCATTTTGACATCTGAAATCAACATATTATCTGTTTTTGTTAAAAAATTCTTTTGAGCATTACTGTTACTTATAAATGCTTATTATCATTTGTTTCCAGGTACAGAATTTGGGATTGATTATAACACATGGAAAGTCGGACCGAACTTTAAGGGTGTAAAAATGATCCCACCTGGCATTCACTTCATTTTTTACAGGTATGATAATTAACTAGTGTAACCTATTTATTTGGAGCCCTCTCAATCAAATACGCCTGTCTTGTGTGGATGCTTTTCACTTCCACCTTTCCCTATGTATCATTTATAGAATTAGTCGCTCTTTAAAGGACACCTCTCTTATGTGTGCACTTTTCACTTCTTGACAGTTCCCACATAAAGACAGATATTTTTTTATGTCATAGACATACATGTGTCTTTAATATGAATGAAGTCTACAGATGTATGTGTTTTTTATTTCAATTTTTTTTATGTCCAAACCTGTTGAAAATTTGTATATAATTTAGAAACATTTTTCAGTGCCTGTAACAAAGAAAAGCAGGCTGCACCAAGAACTGGCTTTTTTCACAATTTTTCTTCTGGAGAAGTTCTCATAAAAAAGTGGGATGCCAAATTAGAAGGTAAAAGCATAATATTGTATATAAAATACTATATGACGTCCTATAAAATTGTGTTACCTAAATTTGTACAGTAAATAGAGGAAAAAAATAATTGTTTATTGAAATGCATATGGATATTGGATAACTGGTAATGCTAATTTTCATTGAAACAGTACCTAAATGTAGATTGTTAAGTAACTGTTATTATTTCAGATGTGAAAACAGAAATCATCAGTAAAGATGAGCAGAAAAATATTGAAGAAAACAAAAAAGATTTTGATAGATTTCTTGGTCCATACCCATATGAATGGTGAGTTCTGACCGATAAAAATCATTTCCTATTTTTGTACTAGTATTTTGTAATAATTATTGGAAATATGAATGTCATATTGTTTTTGATGAAATAGTTTCTCTTGTGCAAAGTATCGTTTCTAAAAATGCTTTTGTAAGTTAAAATATTTTTGTTGGTAAACTTAACAATTTAATATATTTTTCATCTGCAAAATAGTGAGAAAATGACAACAACATGTACTGTCATCCTCTCATACACTTTAGCTTCTGTTGCCCCCCCCCCCCCCCAAAAAACACCAAAAAAAAACAAAAACAAAACAAAAAAACATAAATAAACAAATAAAAAACAAATTAAAGAAAATAAAAAATTAAAGATAAAAAATTGAAAAAAAAGAACAGAAACTTGAATCTTTATCATACTTACTATACATCATGAGAAAATACAAATATGAGAATATTGACTAGTTTAATTATTGAAATGAATTATTGTATTGTGTGTATCTTAACCATATTATATTGAAGATGTTTGCATCAAAATCTTCAAACACAATTTTTCAAGTTTACGGTATCTTCCATAACAATTTGCAATGCTCTATGTTATCTCTTTCTCTGAGTCATTATTCCTAATAACATGGATGTTTGAAATTTGATTTATAGTTATGAAAAGTGGATTTCTCTGACTGAACATGTCTCCAACGAGCTGTTGTGTCAGTTACAGCCTGACAGTGGACAAATCTGTGCTGTTTCCCAGGTAAAAAATATCAGTTTTTGTCAGCTTTGTAATGGAAAAATTTGGTTGACATATTGCTCTATCTGATTTATGGATTGCCCATGGAGAAAGATAATTATGAAAACGATACAGTAAAAGGAATTCAAGTCACAATTAACTGCTTCCTTTCATTTTAACTAGTATAGCTAAAATGCAGATCCCATATTATAGGATATTCTTTATATACTGGTCACACTTTAACTTCAACATACCATTATTAATTTAGATATGCAAGACACATGCAAATGTATGTAGTATACACAATTGTTACAAACAATCAAATGTGGGAAAGGTATGTATACGTATAAACAAACATTTAATTTTAATTTTTTATTTTTTATTAATTTTTCCAATATTTCATGAAATTTTACATATAAATTTAGATATCATTTTATGTATATAGTTTACTATAATCATTCCATCAAATAGAAATGTTCTCAAACTTATCATGTTTTGATCTTTTAAATCTGGGAGCAGTGCAAATATAATGATGGACTTAAATAAATAATGGAGTTTTTTTTTTCTTTCAGTTCCAATCTGAAGCCAGTACATCACAGTCAAGAAAAGCAGCCATGGATGCCATCAATGAAGAGGGAGATGGAGGAAGTGCAGAAGGTGGGATGAGAAGTAAGAAAGCTGATGAGAAGTTCGATGTTGATGGTTTGCCCAACATGGTGGCAATACCTGGGACTGAAATCAAATTCACCAAAATACCGAAAAAGAAGTACCCAGAAGGCGCAAGTGCCGCTGAGATATCTCAGTATAGCATGGACTATAGTTTCCTCCTGGAGAATATTCTCAAAAACAGATATGGCGGTCAAGTGTTGTCGATCATTGGTGAACTCCAATTTGCATTTGTCTGTTTCCTTATGGGTGAAGTTTATGATGCATTTGAACAGTGGAAAGCACTTGTTAATTTACTATGTTTCTGTGATAAAGCCATCGTGCAATATCCAGAACTATTTCATAAGTTTATTGGGACTTTGTTCTATCACGTGCGAGAAATTCCAGAGGACTTTTTTGTTGATATTGTTGCACAAAATAACTTTCTTGTGGTAAATTTGAGGAATTTTTTCATCAATGTTCAGGAGAGTGTTGGTGGTGCAGAATTGAAGGATAAGGCGGATAAATTTCGGAGGCATCTTGAGAAGAAGTACGGGTGGGATTTGTGTGCACAGGAATGGGAGGATGAGGATGGTCCTGTGGTCGTAGAACTACCATAATCATAGATAAATATGATGGAAATTGTTTTGCTTTTAATGAACTGTTTATTCAATGGTGGCTTGTTACATTTAAGAATGAATAAATTATTGTTTGAATTCTTTTTCTTTTTACTCCTTTAATATTTTTTCTTATTTTTTTAAAGATTTTTTTTTTAATTAAAAGTTTGTTTTCAAGAATTATTATACAATTGCATGAAGACAAGTTTGTTATCAAATGCTATAAAGTGATTTATTAACCAGGTTTATTTAAGATATTTTTGTACAATAAAAACAAGTTTAAAATAATAGAGGATTTTTAAAATATTAATACTCCTGGTTTATAATAAAGTGCAAAGATAAATAGTGCATAGAACCACCACCAGACGGCACTATGATCAGTTCAAGGTAAATTCAAACTTGCCGCATCACTGCAAGCACTTAGGCTGCGTCCGCCAGGTAAAGCAGGTAATTAATCAAATAGGCCCAGGTGAACGTGTGGTAAAGGTTGAAGTCTCTCAAATCCTCACATTTACAAGTTACATTGGCCTCTTTAACATTACCTAGCTTTAATGAGACCAGATATGTTGCTATAAACCCAAGACGAAGCTAACTGGACACACTTTTCAAACAATTGCGGATTAATTCTAAGAAACTAGAACGAGTTATGAGTCAAGACTAAGGAAGTTGCGTGAGTCAAATTTAAAAGGATGTGTATTGTGCCTATGGATTAGTGGTTTCTGTCAAAACTTTTCTCTTGGATAGTGGACACTTTCAAAGGATATCACAATGGATAGCCGTTTAGTTTTAGCATTGTTTCTGTGTACCTTAGAATTAGGTGTGTATGTTTGATATGCTTAATTGATTGCATGCAAGTCAAACCAAAGTATAGAAAGTTATCAACATGCATGCAAGAAGGAAAGAAAACATGTCAATCAAATTCATTTATGTAATAGGTTTTTCTGAGACCCTCCTTACGTTACCTTAAAACCACTTTTGTACAATTGTGTTCAAATAATTTTGACTACAATGTTATACTCGATCACTGGGATGGTAGGTGTCCTGCATAAGATGTTCCATGTTTTCAATGGAAAATGTATACGTAGGATCAAACAACATTTTCCCAGTGATACTAAAACATTTTTGACTAAAAATACGGGAATACAAACTACGGCTCAATTTTTCTAAGTTGTACTTGCACAGAATCTATTCCATATTGCAACACGAATTTTTTATGTTTCATCCTTATATATAAATTTATTTTACTAAATTCATTACCTGACAATTATTATTTTTTATTTTGCATTTCGTTTTTCAGTGGCATCCCAGGAATATGAGTTTTCTGTGAAGCCAAAAAATGTTGCAGTTATAAAGGGACCCAGTGAAACAGTCCGTATGGACTGTGTTTATAATACAGAAAGAATGGAATGGTTTGAAACAACTCAAGCCCAACCAGATGGTCGGACTCTTACATATTCCGATGATATAATATCAGATGAAATCAAACAAGAGGGATATGCTTTGAATACAGCAAATGGTGCTTTTAATCTAACAGTCCCTGTAAGAGATGGTACACAAGCTGGAGACTTTCGCTGTGAAATTAAATTGAACAATAACAAGGCTTTTGCAATACTTATTGTGCTAGGTAATGTATTGTTTGAATCCAATAATATCTATGTTGTGATTTGATCAGTACTCGTTCACACAAATTCAATTTATTTCAGATAGTGATCCAGTATGCTATGCCAATGTAACAGGAACGTTTATAGAAGGGGAAAACATCCGTTACACATGTCAAGTAAATTATAAGGGTAGCCTCCCACCAAATATGAAGTGGTGGGAGGGTAATGATGAAATCACCGATGTCATTGATGAGTCCAGTGCTGGTGTCATAACAAAAACATCAATCGATGTAACAGCAATGGAAAGCAAAAATGGCATGTTGTATACAACAGAAACATTTTTCACTGTACCAGAATCACCTGGAACCGATTTTGCTAGGAATGCTCCTGACTATACAAATTCATTCCCTTTTCCAGCTCTAATTGTGCATTGTAAGTTTCTGGTAGATGCATAACTAAATATAGAAGATTCAATATGCTATTCTAATCGTCTCTTGACACCATTTTATTATATGAAATTGGTTTCAAAATCTACAAATATTCTATTTAGGAAACAAAATTAAGGAATTGTATGTTATATTTCCAGGGCCACCTAAAGATGTGAAAATCTTGCCAGAAGGCAGCGATATCTACGTTGGCACAAACCTAGAGTGTTCTGCATCAAGTGCGAATCCACAAGTGAATTACTACATATGGATAGACGTGTCTGACAATGACACATTTCTAGCTGAAGGTCCTGCAACATCATTTTACAAAGTGCCTGAAGAATGGCTGAACGAGGTCAAAACTGTGAGGTGTATTGTGAGAAATCCCATGAAGGATGGTAGTGTTATTGGTGAAAATGCAAGTGAAGATCGAGAAGTTAAAGCATACAGTAAGTATTTACATGTTTCCCTCCCCACTATTATCCCAATTCAAATCTGGTGTAAATGATAATGTTGGTACATGGTGATGGTTGCTTGTGTCAAATTGAATGTACAATGCATATATTTCCTATTTGGCCAAGAAACCTATTTTTGAAACATTTATTTCGGCTAAAACTACAATACTAACTTACTTTTATGTTGATTTTAAACATTTTATGTTGTTCATTTATAGTCATACATCTGATTTCCCCATGTACCACTGATTTTGTTTTCTTCTGATCTTTCTATCTTTACTGTCTTTCATTTTATCTGTGATACAAATCATCATAATCAAATATTTGCTTTGTATAATACTGCTTATTTGCTAAATTATTTTTAAATAGATGTTTGTTAATACTTGGCTTTTCCCTGTTTCGTGCCAAAAACAATTTTTCTTTGTTTTGTAATTTTTACTACTGTCCGTCTATCGTGGTTGTGGTGCAACAATTGTGGTAGTGTATAGTCATCTATAAACCAATAAAGAACTTCATCAAATACATGGAATTTGGAGAATGTGATAATGTAGATAGAATCATTCCTCGCATAATTTTGCTTTTTTAAAAGATAGCTGATAACTTCTAAATCACTCATACTTCATTTCAGTTTGATCTCCAAATGGTCAGATTTGACATTTTAGTCTAAATCTGGCACTTTGGATGTGATTGGTGATTTGGATATTTTGCATTTTACAGACGATATATAAATCCACTTGTTTTCCTGTAGATAGCTTTTTCAAATTGACCTGGTTGAAAAAATTTATTTATTTCATTTTTTGTTACATGTTTCCTGTGTAAATTTGTTTACATGTACATTTTGTTATTGAGATAAAATTTCTGTGATTTTCAGTTGAAATTTATGTGTGCATTTTATTTACCCAGTTAGTACATGTAAAATATCAATTTGTTATCTTACCATTTTATATGTCACGAATGTTTAAAAATGTGTCATCCATAACTGAATCCATGATTAATTCACCTATTATTAAGTCTATACCCAACTAACAAATAAACAGTACATTGTATTTTAAACAAATCTTACATTTTCTCTGAGGGTTTTCAAAATTCAAAGACTGGTGTGTAGTACAATGTAATATCATGTAAGTTGTAAAAAAGGATTTGGGAGTTAAACTCAGAGTTGTGTTTTATAGAGCACTCATAAAGCACACATTTGTTTATTAAATCATAGTATTACCCATTTTAATAACTTAATAACTATACTAACTATTTTAGAATGATGCTAATTTGTTATTTAGTTTAATCCAATTATAATATAGACATAGTTAATTGCTAGCTAAAATTTCATTTAATTATCTCACAATTTCTTAAAAATCATCAGATTATTTCTGAATTAATTTATTACTGTTTTCAGATTTATCGTTATCACTAAATTTTTTGTAATACAGTCCATCATTTAAAAATATCTTGATAATGAAAATTTGACAGTAATTTTAAATAAACTCTCCTAGAATCGCTATTAAAAGATATCACATTCGGTACGTTGCATTTACACCTGCAAATGACTTCCGAGTTGGTAACTTTACTCCCATGTAGTAACTTTGCAAAGTTTACTCCTGTGTCATCGCAAAAATCTTTTTGCTATCCATATTATTTGAATTAAGATTTTGAGAAAGACTGGTTATGATTTAGAGTTGTATAGATAGTTGGAAGATTTAGATTTTAAAGGAACCCGTCAAAAGCCTAGAACCATATCATACTGATTGTGATTTTTATGTATGAAAAAAAAAAAAAAAAAAAAAATTCCATGGAACAAAGGTATTAACCAAGGATTTAGTGATAACCATGATTACAAAACAGTAGGAACATTTAGCAACCAGTCACCTTGTACCAAAAGCATATATCCTAAATTGAAAGTATTAACACTATTTAAAAATATGTATATAAGTACTTATAAGTTGTATCCATGTATAAAATATATAAGGCATAATAAAGTGAATACCTTTTTTGCATGTACAATTTATTAACATGTTATTGCATGATGACTAAATTGAGATTCCCATACTAAAGTCAGGTGTCAAAACTGGTGTTTGTTACAAGGTATGGGTATCATGCTTCTAATAGTCCATGTTAAGACATTTAAAACTGAAATACAAGACATGTTTTATTAGTGTGAAAAATGGGCGCCTGCACATATAGGTGTGATTAAATACATAACACATGCATGCACTGTTCACCTAGAGTAATAGTGTATGCATGTGTTATATATTTAACCGCCCTGTTCGATGCTGTGACCCATGGATCAGTCCGTATTATCTCGTTGCCAACACCAGTGGGTACAAATGCGACGACAATGCCCTGAATGAGTGGAGGCTATTTTTGAGTTTGGATGAAGGGTTGGTTCGCGTTGTGTTTACAGTGACTACGCCTCCACCCACCACGACCACCGTCCCAACAACACCAACAACAAGATCACCGTCAACGTCCATAGAGCCAACTAGTGAGCACTTGGAATTTTTTTTATTACACACCAAACGATTGGAGCTCATCGTCAGGGTAGAAATAGAAGGTTGTTTTCAAGTACAGTAGAACCTCTATTATTAGTATCACCTTTGGGACCAGTGCTAGGTGATCTCAATAGAGAGGTGGTCTCTCTACAGGGGTTACTTTGTTGTGGTAGCTTTATGAAGGAGTTAGGTTCAGGCCCATGTAAACTGGTCTTATAATAGAGGTGGTCTTAATTGGAGGTTCTACTGTAACATAAAATTCTCTTTCTGATTGCAGTTGGGATCTTGTTATCAAGTTTTGGTTTTATAATAGGAGCTTGAAAATATCAGTCATGAAATTCAATAACTAGGGCATGAAGGGGGGGGGGGGGATACATTATTCAAACATGGTAAAAGCAGCGAACATTGATGTCCACTTTTGAATAAATGCATAAAAGATGGTAGGTTTGAATAATTGATGGTGGATACCGTGACCATGTGCTCCTATTGTTCTGGCAAGCTTACTTCACATACAGCATACATGCAGACAAAATCATGGAGATTATTGTCACAAGTGTTTTACACTGGTTTTGGCTTTAAAAACCGGTACAATACCCATTTCTTCTGGCATCAAGTGCAGTTATCAGGCTCCGAGCCAGCAACATCTTAGAGGAACATGAGATTTCTGATAAACATTATTCCAGTTTCAAGATAACTAATACCCATACAAACAAGTTTGTACGTTATCATTGTCATTAGACCACTTGTGTTCCATTTGCTCTTATTAAAGTAGTTCTAATAAGCATGTTGCTTGCAAGCAGTTTGATTTTGCAGACTCGGTTGATTTATTTTTTGGGGTGGGTAGAAGAGTGTTTATTTTATTACTTATGAAAAGAATGCCAATCTTTTTATTTTTTTGTGGTTTTTTGATTTTTGTTTATGAGTTTTTAGCTGGAATGGATCATTGCTAATTCAGTATCTGAACCCAACATTTTGTTGCTGTATTTTTAGCTAAACCTGATACTGGCGGGAGTACCCCTAAAGGTAGAGCATTGTACTTAATATGGCACCAATTACTGAATATTGCTCTAAAACCAATTTGCACTTTTTTCCTGTGTGTGTCTTGAGGAAACAATCCCTCAGTAACTACAGTTTACGGGAAACGTGGAACATTAACAAAGATGTCCCATATTTTTTGTCATGCACTAATATTTAGCTGTCTTGAATAAGGTGTGCATGTGTTATGGATGTCTACAGTTTTGTTTGCTTTTGTATTTATGTTTCCACTTTTTGTTGGTTGTGTTTTTGCTCTCTGATGTTTGAGGTGTCTTTAAAAATGAGCTAAACTTTGAAGAACAATTTGTGGTTTTGAAAAGACTTCTTTTTTCAAAGTAAATGTATTAATATTACCTCTCAATGCATGTAATGATACTTTATAATGCATGACAAATATGTACCATAGTTAAAAGTTGAAGCTTAAAAAGTATGCTGGATTGAAGGTTTTATTTGGTATGCATTATCGTTATCGTTTGCATCTTGCCCTGTTGCAGGTGATGCTTCCAGTGGAGGTAGGAAGGCATAAATATTATCTACTAACTGTGTTTGTGTTTTACTCACACCACAATGCTATTGTAGGCGACTTTAATGCAAGAACATGCTGTTTTACTAACACCATTTACTTGTTTGCTTTTTTGTATATTTATATCTTTGTTAACTAGATGTCATTTCAGCACTGCTTTTTGCATCTATAAGTGACTTTTAATCATCTTTGCACGAGAACTTATAATGATTTTCGAGATTGTGTTCTTTCGAGATGGTGTTCTTTTACAACTGCTTAATAAGCTTTGTACATATAATCTTTTAATTATACAAGATTACATTTCTAACTAGTTGTGATACATTTATTCATATATTTCTGAAAAGTGTTTATCAGGTTTCATTGTTGTTGCTTGACTAAATATTTAGGGTGTTACCATCAGTTTTTGTTGTCGAGTGAGCAGAGTTTGAGGTACAAGTGCATATTGGTGTGATCAGTGTGTTGTATTTACTGATTTACACCATATGTAATTATGTTCTCTATTTTCCATGTTGCACGTCATTTAGTGAAAGCATCTTATTCTTAGGCAATTTATAGCTAAGTATATAATTTACTATGATAAACTGGCACAAGCTAATGGGACGCACCTGAAATGCTTATTCTCAAGTTTCAGAGTTGAATAGCAAATTTATCTTGTATTCATGAAAATGGATGTTTTCATTTGCATAGTATATTTGGGCTGTTTTTATCAAGTTTACATTAAAAAAGCTAATTTCATTAAAATGTTAATCAATCTTGAACAGTGTGGTTTAAGCGGGTTAGAAAATTATGCGCATTAAAACTACCCTGGACAAACGACAAAACAACATTTTTAATGTTCCGATTCTTCATGCTCAGCCATGCAGTAATATAAATGTATATCGTGTCAAGTGACTTGTGATTTGTTATGGAATATATTTATGATGGAAATTATGATCTATTTTAAATATTGTTTAATAAAACAGGTCCTGTCGACGATCATAGTTCAACAGTTGTATTTATAATGTTGTCATTGAATAACATTTTTATATGCAAAATATACACCTTGATAGTCAATTGAAATCGCAAAATGCTAAACATTATAAATGTTCAAGTGCTGCTGTCGTCGCACAATCAAATTAATCCATCATAACTAAAATAATTTACATTCTATTTAACTTTGAAGTAAAGCGTGCGAACATTTTTGCCCTGAAGACTGTATCTCTGATTTTGCCGGTGGCAAGAGAACGATTCTCATTAGTTGGGTAAACAAAGGCCCTTTAATGACCTTTGTTGTATGATTGACCTTATCTATCAAATATCGTATGAAAGTAAATGATCGTCAAGGCCCATACATGTCTGGTATGCTGTGCCCCATGTGTGTGTTTCACAATGGTAATGTTAGTGAATGTCCTGTCCACTTTTGTTGGGAATGATTTCGTGATAACTTTGATTTTCCATTGAAAATTTGTAATGAATGCCTTGATGTACAAAAGATCTGAAGACAAGGAAATATGACACAGAGCACTGTCTTGTTTGTGGTTAGTTATATGGACACAAAACATATCTTATTATTTAGAAGTTGGAAAAAAGTACTGATCTATACAAATGTTGATGTTAAAATCACAGGGGTTGTTAGTTGTATACACATCAGATATTATGAGTGAAGGCGCAAGATTATCGGAAGAAGAAGATGTCTGCTTCATTGATTCTAGGCTGGTCATGTTGGTTTTTGTGATTTGGAAGAAAGATATTTATTTGTTTGCTTGAGATTTTTGTTCAATTTGTCATGCATTCAAGGTTCACTGAATTTTATGGTCGAAGACTGTTTTTCTGGTGTGATCATATGGGTGTGAATGTTGACAATGAATATGTCCCAAAATTGTGAGATTGATGGCTGTGAAGTATGAAATATAGCTTTTCTGTCAGCCACACATCAAGGTATAGACTATATTTGAATTGAAGTACTTGATTGCTATTTGAAATCAATGCTAAGTGCACAAAATTGATTAACAAATTAAATGGCTGATAGATTTTTCATACTAAATCATATGAGGCATGCAATGAGCATACCCTTGTGTGATTCAATTGATATATGCATTTGTTCGCTCACAATCCTCTGTGTCTTAAAATTTGAATGGATAGCCATCCCATATATTGAGGGTTTTCACTATCTATAGTCACAAATTACTTTAGGTATTGACTACCATACATTCACAGTATGAATGATCTTTGAAAGAGCTAACATGTAGCTGACTATAGAAATTGGTTACTGATTTATAAGAATGTATAAGTTTGGAAGAATGTCAATTCCAGTTTTACGACTCCCAATAAGCATCACGCTCCCATTAAAGGAGAAAGGGCTGCTTCTAATTATAGGCAGACGGCCATGCTGGTCGAGAGGTGATATTTTCGAAGGTGATTGTTTGCCAGTTAGTCATGATTCCTTTACACTGTGGCAGGTAGAATCTTACGCACTAGCCAATTGTCAATGCTCTTTCATCTTTATGGATGCCCATTGAAGAGGCTGACCATAAGTATGTGCTGCTTACAAAATTCATTTAATGTGAGGGAGTTTTAACTGCTACCTATCATACTATGTGAATAGATATTCTGAAATATTTTTACATTGTTCAGAGGTTTTAAGACTTAAAGAGTCTATGCACATGAAAGAGCTGACATTGATTCGTGTATATATGAATACAAACTGTTTAACACACTATATTTGGTATGTACATCTAGCAAATGTTTCTTTTCATGGTCAATGTTACAAATGAAGTTACAAATACAGTATGAAATATAAAATTTAATGAATATGACCCTACTTCGGGTGTATAAGTGTGTTGTAAATTTTTAATCAGATACCCATTCTTGGCACTCATACTGATGTAAACAAGTGTGTTCGTTATGATCATGATTAATGAACCTAATGAAGCGTCTAATGAAGCATACTTGTTGCTTATGCATCAGTTAATCACAGGCATTTAGTCTTGACACCTGCAATGATGTTCGTCATATAACATCTTGACGGCAAGAGAATCTTGACACCTTAGCCTAAAGAAATTGGGGATAATATCGCCCCAGGGTGCGGTATGTTCAGACTTCATAGCGCTTGAAGCCTCAAGTCGACATTAGACATTTAAATTATAAAGATTCGAAAACATCAAGTGACAATTCATACATGCCTAATGAACTTTGAAAGATAGATGAATTGTCAGAAATCTTGTTAAAAATAGTAAAGTACATCATATAGAGCAACAAAACATATCAACTTGAACTCCCGGGCTTGAACTAGCCTTTTTGCTTGTACATGAATAATCAAAAGTGACTTCTGTTGGTGTGTGTGAAACCTTACTTGTTTAATGAAGCTTGATTATAAAGAGCTTATAATTTGGAAGCTTGATATTATTATTGCACATAATGTTTAAAAACATAGGTTTGTGTATGGCAATTGCCAGACAGATCGAGCAAAGATTATTTCTATAAAATCTTGCCAATGCTTGATTTGCATAAACTTTACAGATACATGATTAAAGATTGAATCCCTGTTTGATATTTTCTGTTGTTCCTTGTTCTTCATTTTTGTACATAAGCCAGAGCTAATTATATCATGAGAGAGAGTCACGGACATGACAGATGTTGTTAGCAAAGCGGTTTTTACTGTAAGCACAGTGCCAAGAACAAGCTTATATAACACGACTTTGCCATGGTAAATTTTCATTGTTATCAAACATTCAAGGAAACTTTGTGTCAAACACTTGCTGTCTTTTTACTTCGTTTGCCGATTTTACAGAGCAATTAGTAGGCCTATGATAAAATGAAACTTATAAAAAAAAATGTTTATTAGCAAAATAAGTCCAACCCCTGTAGAGAAAATTATGAAGAATGTTGTATACTGGCGTTCGAAGGTGGAGATTAGAACGTCCATTCAGAAAAATGTGTTGATAAATGCATTTCATGAAGCCAAAAAGAATGCTGACATTGCACAGCACGCCCCTTGAGCCCTGGTATCTCTGTTATACTGGTGTTTGGAATCCATATGATTTGTTTCTTGGATTCTAAATGAGAAAAGTTTCTTTTTCTGATTCACGCTTGATGGAGTCAGCTGGTTGTTTGCATTGTTTGTAGAGAAACTTCCCTCTGTTTAGTATTCTGTGTGTTATATGATCGTCTTGAGAATCCCTCTGTAGACCACAGCAGGAAGCCAGGATCAGCTGGTGCTGAGTCATATTGAGTCATATTCACTGGTATTTTTGTGGTCAGTGTAGCATGATTTTTTTTTCATAGAATGATAATGCATTGATTCAGAGAAATCTCTGATGGGGAAACTCATAGCGATCCCCAGAGAAGATGGTTTACTAACAGGTATGAATCTTACGATACAGATAGAAGCTATAGCTTTTTCGATTCATTTGTTTATTTTGACCCTTGATCGCCAATGCATTGTAATGTTTCTAAACAATATGGTAAACTTATACATGTACAGTCCTATTGAAACGGATAACTTCTATTAAAAAGTGTTCAAGTCTATGATAATGCAGAATGGTCCATATGCACCCATGGCACCCCACTGGCTACGGCCCTGGAAGATAATGCAGAGTACACGTCCACAGACCATAGAACGATACCTACAATATATGGTGTAAGTTTCACTAAGTTTACACGTACCCTTTGCACAGGTGAAAATTAGCTGTAATAACAATGCGATAAGATCTTCCCCTAATTTGCTACATATGGCGGCAGTTTAACAGTTGTTAAACACTGCGCGTGCTGCCAGGGCCATCTGTGTCAATAGTTCAAACACACCGGAGATTTCACCCATAGATTTTTGAACACCTTGTGTTGACAGACGATTTATCTGTGTGTTTGGGGAGCGGATTTCAGTGGCCTTCCTGCGTAACATTGGCATCACTGTCTCAGACTTTCATGACCTAATAGCATGTGTAGCTTCATGTCCATGGCAATTGACTCTCTAATACGAATGTAACTTGTTGCAAGGTCAGTTATGGTTTCAGATGAGGTTTTGATTTACCAGAATCATGTTACGGAATCCACAAATTTTATGTTAACCTTGAAATGTCATTGTAACAGTATCTATTTTCAATTGACAACTGAAAATGCAGTACAAATGTCTTGATTCAATATTTCAATGTGTTCTACAAATTTCCACATATCTCGCGATTGTATTATTTCATTTCTGCTCTTGAAAAACATCATTTGGTTTTCTGGAATATTGGCCTCGATGAGCTTTTTCTATATATCGATTCATCCATCTTCATAATTAGTAGTGTCTATCTTCTCTGTTATCTTTTCAAATAATGCATGAAGACATCTTCAGCATTCACAAATATTAGAAAAATATTACCTTTGCTATCGTTGACTTGTTAATACTAAAATGTCAACCATGGCAAACTTTATCATTGTGGTTTTCCACTTTGGCAGCGCAGGCAAACACTTGGCCTGCTCGGCCCATAAAAAGGTAATCGCTGAAACATGATACTAATAATATTGATCATGCTGATCAAACATTACATTGCCATGCATATTGGACTCGCCAGGCTTTTAGCCTGTTTTTGCTGTTGATATTTGACACTGTGATAGATGGAACTGAAATCCAGCGTTCAAATCGACATTGTTTGAAAATAGTGCGAGTACTAATTTTGCTGCATACAAGTGTCCAATCAAATCAAACAAGTCACAGCCTGTGCATAGTACAATGTCCTTGTGTTTACTACTCTATAGTTTATGCCCTTAATAAATAGAACCGTAAATCTCATTGTGTTATTGAATAATCTTCAGTGATTGTACAACTTTATGTTTTAATTGAGCAGCTATGACAATGAGCAGGTGTGATTCTGAATGATTCTGAAATAGATTTTCCCCACTTTATAGTCATGGTAATTCAGGTGTTGCTCCCTTGTGTTCATTGGTATATGTAGATAT
The DNA here is from genome assembly GCA_019095985.1 of Streblospio benedicti. Taxonomy (NCBI): domain Eukaryota; kingdom Metazoa; phylum Annelida; class Polychaeta; order Spionida; family Spionidae; genus Streblospio; species Streblospio benedicti. The sequence goes on from CM032661.1 coordinate 28,562,836, forward strand.
TTTGTCATACAGAATTTCTGCTAATAATACCTCATACTTCAAAGGTACTAAGTTATACCGTATCATGACTGAATGCATTAGCAGTTGTGATGAGTTGTTCTTAATTTGGGTAATAATTCATCTCGACTCCATGTTCATGTTCATTTATCTGAAGCAGTATTAAATATTCATTATGCACAATAATAACAGTTCGACACGTTTTGGCCATTGTCGATAAGCACCTCTGGGATTGCACCTGATGTCCCAGACTATGCATGACCAAAGGCCATTTTCTGGTAGGGAGGTGTCAGCAGTGTCATGCTTGTCTGGCCATGAAATCTGTCAGGCTAGATAAGCCGATGATCCTTCACTTTGTGAAGCAAAGGAACATGAAAGCTTACAGACACTTTCAGTGAATGAAAGTTTATGCAAGGTTGAAATGAAAATGAATCAACTGCTAATATGCATACATGGAAATCATTACATTGAAAGCAATCAAATCCAGTCCAGAAAAGCAAAAAGATACAGAAATTAGCACATGTACAAACTGCAGTAGTAGGTCTAATAAGTGTGTCAAATGCTAGACACAATCTAGATGTGCACAGCAGCGGCTAATGACTTGCAGGTAAGCTCAACTGTCATAATGATGTACAGCTGACACCTGGTGGAGATCTGGGGCACCAATGTTTGCATTTGGGAGCATTGTTTGTTGTATTTGACGTACCTTTGTTTCAATCACTTAGTTGAATTACAGTTCTTTTATTTCTCTTCAGTACTCATACGTCTCAGAGTATGCATAAAGATTGCAGGAGAAGCATGATTTTTCGCAATTGATATCAGCACCCAATGGTTATTAGCAGATCAGTGCCTGATGCAGCTGTTGATGATGATGTACACATGGCAGCTGCTGCAACTGGGGCACCAACGTTGACGTTTGAGGAATAATAATAACTAGGTCGGCTGATGCATGAAATAGGAGTGCTGCAGGATTGAAATATGATTCTGCAGAGCCAAGCCTGCTTAGTGGGCAATTTATTTGGCTTTTTGATAATGGCTGCTAGCAGAAACAGGATGAGAATCTTATGCTAGAGAAACGACTTGTTGATTCTAGCAAGACACTTTTAGACCTGTGTACTCTGAAGACAATGATATTTATGGGATGTTTATACAGAGAGGGAACATGAATACATGTAGTATTTTACATCAATATAATATCATGTACGGTAATCTTGACTCATAAAGAGATTCATTTTTAACTTAAGCAATTATAAGATTATGAGCAAAATTATTGAAATAAAAGGATGATGTTATGAAAATTTCGAAAAATACATTATGACATCAAATTTATATCATTGTCCATAACTGTCTTTTGTTGCAAAACATACCCATGAATAGCCCATATTACTTTTTCCTCCTGATGTTGTTATTCTAAAGATTCTTAGATATGGACTTGTATGTGAGCAATGATATTTGTTAACCAGGTTTAATGTGCATGTATAATGCACCAATAACAATTGCATTATCATCTGCTGGATTCCAGCCATCTGATAATATTTACGTTAAGACCTAGTTTGTGCCAGGAATGCTCTGCTTTTCTGGATTTACAGGCCACAGATGATAATCGCCCGAGATCAGTTTCTATATCTGTTCTATTGATTGGATTTTTGATTATGTAAATACTCATTGCTGGTTTGGCCAGCTGCTTAATTACCAGAGAAAATGTGCATCTGTTCATTTGTCTTGTCTATCTTAATTAGTCTGAAAGGTAGGATGATTACATGCATTGCAAATATTATATATCATCATGAATACACAACTTCTGTATCTCTGGTATCATTGAATTATAGCATGATTCACTGACCAAAATTAGAACTTTTGTCAAATTTGAATCTTATGTTTGTGGATTAGAGGTACACAAACATTTTAGTTTTAAATTCACACAAAATTGCTTCATAATCAATTAAAGCTTATTCTGAACATGTCCCTTGTTTGTAGCTTCATATTCAACCTCTAACGTTTAGCAAGAAGTGTTATCCTCAAGACAATTTGTTTGCATCATATGTCTTTGTTTACCGAGAATGTAACTAGCAGTTGAACTTACAATGGTTGTTATTGGCTTGTCTAGGTATTGTTGGTGGTTTCATTACAATCTAAATACCAGTAATCGGTAACTGGAGTGTATGCACGCACCAAGCTTATTCAGGGAAAAGTATTGTTTCAATGATAATCAATTAAGTATAGCCCATTCACATGAAAATAGTGAGAACTTGATAGGAACTTCATTAGCAATAATCACTTGTGTGATTGATTTTAGGTTATTATTAGTTTTTGAGACACAATGAGAACTTTGTCACTATTATATTAACTTCCCAATATTCTATTTGACTATATCAAATATTGCAATGTAGATGTTAATGTGGCTTATTAGTCTCTGGTCTCAATTTATTATGTTAAGAAGACCCGGAATCCTGGAGGTAGTTTGATACTGTCAACATCCTGAAATTAACAAATCGAAGAACCTTGTACCAATAGGATGTTCTGTTACTTTTTATAAACATCTTGTGCTATCACGATGTCGAGTGCAGTAGGAGTTTCTCTGATAAGCACGTATTTGACATGCTGTGCTTCAGCATATTTAGCCTTTTGTTTAAGGCTTTTTTTTAAAAATGATTTTCCTTGGAGAAGGCCACGATTGCATCAAACACGATCTGTGTTGGGGTCTCCATTTAAGTAGAAAGTAGCATTTGGGCATGACTGGATGTGTGTATAGATTTAAAGTTGTGTACTTACTGGTACTTAGATATATTCGTTATGCATATTTTAATACAGTAGCTGTTATTATTAAAAGTAGTATTGCAATGATACAAGAAAAATTGTTACGGGGAACTACTCCAAGCTTAATGCATCAATGTAAATTCTATCACTACGCCAAGAACTTCAAACAACAGATTTTTATGTAAGTAAAACTTCTGCCTGAATACCAAGAGTATTATTCAATAGAGAGTCATGCTGGCGATTGCTGTGAAGAGATAGTGTGTGTCTGATACGACAGCCCCAACATAAAAGCACGCTTTTGAACGCAAAGTCATTGGGCCGCCAATTTTGCTCTCTGCTTCTTGACCACTGCGATGAGGTGGAATGGTTGCCTGTCAGCAGCTTATCCAGTCACTTCAGCCCCTAGTCTGTTGATATACATGAATCCACGAAGGGCTTAGATAAGATCACTATTCTGATGAATCGATCCCCGACAATTTGCAGTACTGTAAGAGATAAGAAATTTAGAGCAACAGTTCAGTGAAGGGTGTGCTATTGTATTTATCACATTACCACTGATACTGATTCATCTCTTGCTTCAATTATCCAGGAATACTACTCATCCTAGCATTCATACTCCCATTGTATTTTAAGGAAGATAATAACTATAATTGATTATTGACTAAAAGATTTTAATATTAAAATAAATTTTTATGTCTGCATTGGAGCTATGAATATTGATGTTAAAGTAGTGTTATGGGGAAGCAATCAGAGGCTCTGACTACTGAAATCATTGACATTAGATAGTGCCAACCAGAAAATTAATTATTGGTAGAATTTCGTAATAAAGAAGTCTTGAAAATATCACGGCATCGCTGGTCAAGGTGAAGTTTGTAGCAGGTTTATTATTCAAATTGAAGGCTATATTTGCTGTCAAAACTAAATATTTTCCAGGCCAGCGGTACTATTTTGGGTGGTATTTGAATAAATTCAAAAGTCTGTTTTGAGGATCAATGAAAACAATTACTACCAAATAAAACAACAGAAAATGTAGAGTTTATAGCAAGTTAATCAATGAATTCACCTAAAAAGCCAGGCGTCTCTGCTGCTGTTATAATGGCAGGGTTTTAAAATACAAGTTGCCCCAATGAAGTGCATAATTTAAACACATTGCATGTGATGATCATACGTTTAAGAGACAAAATGAAATATCAAAACATCAAGGTGCGAAGTATATCGCATTTTGAAATAACTTGTCCCTCTCCAGCAGGTACAGCAAACCCGCTGCAAAGTCGTTAATCGTGAAGGTTTCAATTACGATTTCCGCGTGTGCAGGCAGTATAATGTAAAAACGTACATTGAGAAATGGTCTGATTATAGAGGAAGACTCAACAGAGAGGCGATCTTTATTGGCGATTATACTATGTATGTATATTTGCATTGTCACGTGAAGCAGAAAACACGAACGTCCGTCAATGAATAGATTTTAGAAGTGATAGTAAATGACATATGCCCCCCACTGCACTCACTGGCTGTGTTTTTTCTTCATCAGGAGAGTAAGCAGGAACTGCATCTTTATTATATCCCTTGATTGTTTATATAACGCAGCTAATTTGATATTCGACCAACAAAGATAGAACATAAAATAAAAATAAGGTTCATTGTTTGGATGAAACAGAAATATGTTATCGAATGCATCCCCATGTGATTTAAAGCAAAATCAAAGCAAATGTGATCGCTAATTGGTTAGCGGCAAGCCACGCACGTCCGTGTTTACAGGTGCAGCAATTTGGGGAGGTGTAAATGGCGGTTTCCTTGATTCGGGGATCTTTGAACATGTGTAACTGCACAAAACTGACCATGTAATCTAGTGCACACTGGTCAAATGCATGTGATAATCAATGATTATCCGTGAATTATGTGATAGATGGATTTCTTGCTGTAGAAAACAAAGTGGCACATTTTCTTCGACTTCAAAGCGCAACTGTGTACCATTCAGTTACACCCGTTTCCTTGAATGACAGACAATTACCTCAGAACCTCTCCATTTAGACCACCGTGTAACCTGTGTTATGTCCTCTGTAACTTTATAGGGCCTTCCACCAAACCACTTTGAAATAATACAATATAAGTACTAGAATGTCTCTAATAAGTCCACCGTTCGTATAGTGTTAGGTGGTCTCAATAGAGGTGGTCTTTTTTTACAGAGATTCATTCTGGTAACTTTATGAATGTGTCCTCGATAGATAGGTTGTCTTTATCGCAGGTTCTACTGCATACCCCATGTAATTAAGCCCTGTGGTAAAGCGTTTGTTTTCTAATGGAGTGTTCTGCTAGACGACGAATATTTTCGTAAAAACCAGGATGCACCTGCTTTTTAAAGACAGCTCGTCCTTCTACATTACTACTAGAGGACGATATATGAAGTTTATTAGTTTTTTAAGGGTTTGGAAATAAATGCATGCAAAATAACATACCGAACCCCTATATGCACCTGCAACCCCCCCCCCCGCCCCAGCCCCTTCTATGACCCCTACACAACCTATCATGTGATATCCATTATAACCCCCTAATCAAAAGTCAAAACCTGTTAAAAACATCTTCAATTACCGTGCACAATGTCATACAGTAGAACTCCTCTATCAATATTACATGAAGTTATAAATGTTCATATAACATATATATATTTTGAACTGTTAAATATTGTTTGCTACATATTTTGTATATTTTTATCCTGAAGAGTTGTTGTTAGAACACAAAAATATTAGAGAATAAAAGCTGATTTCATTTAGTCTAGCATTTGATTTGAAGTGTGAACTGGCGGGAAAGACGGTAGCCACAAGATGAAAAAAAACCCACATACCTCCAAATAATTTATCTTAGCAAAATAAAAGTAGAATAAAGTTTAAAACATGCAGTATCTCCATGTTCTTGCTCAGTTGCAAGGAGGCGTGACGAGCGTCCCTGGGGAGATGGGAGGGATCCATGATGACAGCTGCTTGAGCCAATTCCCCGACCAATTCCCATTAGGGATTTGGTTTGTTAAAAATCCAAAGTTGGTTTTTACTCTAATCCAAACTTGGTTTATGAGTGTTACAATAAAAACCTCTTCGATCGGGCAGGGGGATCCGTTGAGGCTCGGGTCCGATGTTATTTGTGGATGCGAACTTATATGTACTAGCAAGACCCCGTGAAAATCACGGGCAATATCACGGGCAGGAGCACTTTGCAACATTTGGCTCAAGGGAGTAAAACAAATAGATAATGTTGACACAATTTAATGCATAGCTTTTCTCTAGCAAATTCCCACCTCTTCCCTTGTTCAAACTTGCTTGCCTTCTGCTTTGCTACACACAGTACAACAGCCACGTAGTAGGAAAATGTTCCATGAAAGTCAATGCGTACCCGTGAGGACGACAAATCAGTTACAGGAACTATATGTACATGCCTTATTTCTAAGTAAACACTGCCCGTACCCACACTTAACCCCCAGTATATTTTAGAAACAAAATATTGTACAGTACTGGTCTGCAGCATCTGCACTGTCCTGACACAACCCACCACTGTTCTATCTCCCCCACCTACCCACCCCCGCCCCCCTCTGCACCCATCACTATATCCCGCTACCCATGTCCTGATAGCCCACAGCCATCACCACATCACTAATCAATAATGAATAGTGCATAATACAGATGAACACCAACTAAACTAAACTGCTCTGGCAACCCATCTATCGTTGTGACACAGCACCCACTACTGTTCTACCCCCAGCCTTATTAGATAGTTTAATGCTCTTTTGGTCTCACTGAAAGAGGGCGTTATGATTACCAAGCTTGAGGTTGGTGGAACGCTCAGTTTATTGATTGGCGTCAAATGAATACTATAGGGGTGCTGCTTGCTGCTGTAGTTATGTCGATTACGTAAGCACCATGCTGGCAGCAATGAAGGCCAAGGACGTTTGGATGGTACTTTCACCGATTTTGAAATAAATCTTGGAAATACACCTAAAAACCCGACAGGAAAGAGAAAATGAATGCGACGTGTGCAAAGACAGAAGGTACGAGATAGATTTGAGACCGTAGCCGCCTCCGCCCAGCCAATATTAAGTGGATGCGTGTAAGTTTGAAAATCCTTAGCTTTATTTATATATAGATTGTTTCCAGAACTATAGGTGGGTTTTAGCTAGAAGAATGAGGAGGAATCCATTGAAAGTCACAACTTTATTAGTCCCAAAAACGTTAGTGTTCGCTACCTTATATTTAACTATTGTCCAGAATCCATGTGCAAGATATAAACACCCAAATAAAGAAAATACACGGAACTTTTTGAAGGGGGATGCCCCTTATCGCCAAAAGCTGGGAAACCCGCTCTCCCAAAAGTCTGGGCCCACAGCCAGAGTTGTCGGGGAGCCCCAGTAGTTGGGGTGAGAGAAGCGCCCGCTGGTTTTTGCTTATTTTAGAAGGGGGCCGGGGTAG
>CM032661.1:28570143-28626071 GCA_019095985.1 Streblospio benedicti
CGGTAACTGGAGTGTATGCACGCACCAAGCTTATTCAGGGAAAAGTATTGTTTCAATGATAATCAATTAAGTATAGCCCATTCACATGAAAATAGTGAGAACCTGATAGGAACTTCATTAGCAATAATCACTTGTGTGATCGATTTCAGATTATTATTGTTTTTGAGACACAATGAGAACTTTGTGACTATTATATTAATTTCCCAATATTCTATTTGTATATGCAATGTAGATGTTAGTGTGGCTTATTAGTCTCTGGTCTCAATTTATTGTGTTAAGAAGACCCGGAATCCTAGAGGTGGTTTAAGACTGTCAACATCCTGAAATTAACAAATCGAAGAACCTTTGTACCAATAGGATGTTCTGTTACTTTTTATAAACATCTTTTGCTATCACGATGTCAAGTGCAGTAGGAGTTTCTCTGATAAGCACATATTTGACATGCTGTGCTTCAGCATATTTAGCCTTTGTACAATGCTTTTTTTTTTTTCAAAGTGATTTTCCATGGAGAAGGCCACGATTGTTGTTGGGGTCTCCATCTAAGTAGAAAGTAGAATTTGGGCATGACTGGATGTGTGTAAAGATTCAAAGTTGTGTACTTAGATTTATTCATTATGCATATGTTAATACAATAGCTGTTATTATTAAAAGTAGTATAGATGATACAAGAAAAATTGTTAAGAACTACTCCAAGCTTAGTGCATTAGTGATGTAAATTCTATCACTACAAGAAGAACTTCAAACAACAGATTTTTATGTAAGTAAAACTTCTGCCTGAATACCAAGAGTATTATTCAATAGAGAGTCATGCTGGCGATTGCTGTGAAGAGATAGTGTGTGTCTATTGATAAGCTAACGTGCAGCACGCTTTGAACGCAAAAGTCATTAGACGCCAATTTTATCTGCTTCATGACAGTTACGCCCACTCTGCTTGATAGTGGAATAGTTTGCCTGTCAACATCAATGGTAGTAAAATTGGTCACTTCAGCCCTAGTCTGATATACATGAATCCAGGAATAAGATAAGATCTTATTCCTGATGAATCTTGATCCACGACAATTTGCAGTACTGTAGAAAATGAGAAATTTAGAGCAACAGTTCAGTGAAGGAGTGTGCTAATTATCATTTTATCACATTACCACTGATGATTCATCTTCAATTATCAGGAATGCCTCATCCTAGCTTTCAAACTCCCATTGTATTTTAGGGAAGAAAACTATAATTGATTATTATTAAAATTTTTAATATTAAATAAATTGTATGCCTGCATTGGAGTTATGAATATTGATGTTAAAGAGTCGTGTTATGGGGAAACAATCAGAATATATTGAAATCATTGACATTAGATAGTGCCCGCAAAATTAATTATAGATAAATTTCGTAATAAAGTATCTGAAGTCTTGAAAATATCACACGGCATCGCTGGTCAAGGTGAAGTTTGTAGCAGGTTTTATTATTCATTGAAAGGCTCATATTTGCTGTCAAACTAAATATTTTCAGGCCAGCGGGTATATTTGGTGGTATTTGAATAAATTCAAGTCTGTTTGAGGATCAATGAAAACCAATTACTACCAAATAAGAACAACAAATGTAGAGTTTATAGCAAGTTAAATCAATGAATTCACCTGTAAAATGATCACTGCTGTTATAATGGCAGGATTTTAAAATACAAGGTGCTAATGAAGTGCATAATTTAAACACATTGCATGTGATGATCATACGTTTAGGGCAAGTAAATATCAAACATCAAGGTGTATGATATATCGTATTTGAAATAACTTTGATATATGATGGCGCAACAAACCCCGCTGCAAAGTCGTTAATCGTGGTTTCAATTGATTTCTGCGTGTGCAGGCAATTATAATGTAAAAACGTTTTTACCTGAGGTTATACCATAATCACATAATGATTATTTTTTTCTCATTTCTGCTGCACAAAGTTTTACTATAAAAATTGATCTTGTCTGCTTGAGGCTAAAACTGTACGTTTATTGCTGTACAATGATTGCTATTTTGATAGACATAAACAAACCACAAACGTACAATTATACGTTTGAAATGGGTCCTATTTAACTTTGTCTGTCACAGGTAATTGGTGTATTGATTGTTTGAACACAGGTTTTGTAATGTGTTCCTGTGTACGATAATATAATGATAACATGTACAGTGTGTCTATTATTCATCCAAATGTTGTACGTTACCTTGAAACTATTATATCAGATTTTCATGGGGCAAAAGTGAATGAAAAGTTGTCCATCCAAATTATGAAAATACATGTACAGTTGCAAGTAAGAAGTTAATATTTGAATGATCAAATTCATAGGCTTGCCTAATCATGTACAACTAGACAGGAAAAGTCAATGAAATTAAATCTAAAAAATTCATGGTGTTCAATCGTGGTTCGCATATTCAGTATTATTAACCCAAACCAACTGACGACGATGACAGGGTATTTAATTAACAAGCAAATTGTATCTTAATCTGTCGTGTTTTTCAACTTCAGTCATTCAATAATATTATCATTGATTGTTATTGTTATTGTTGGTGCATGGGGACTAGTATGATGCTTGTACTAATATGTTCAACTTCAAATGTTGCATTTTATTTAAAATTCAACTATGTATGCACAAGTTTTTTTCATCATAAATTGGCAGTCGCTACATGTATCTATGATATTTGGATATTTGTTTTGTTTGTTTCACTCCGCTGCCCTTGGTTTAAATGATGCCCTCGGAAGGGGACATTTAAATGGCGTCTTCAGCCCTAATGCTGCTTGTTTCATAGCATTGACTGCCTTTCAGAATAAATTACGCTGTCGAAGGCGATTTAAACTAAAGTTACATTTCAAATAGGAGGCCTTTGTAAGGAAATGCCAAATATGGGGTATTGTGAATAATATAAAAGAAGAGTTTTCTCTTTTCAAACATTCTAGTCTTGTAAAAGAAATATGGGTTCGATTGCAGTTTTGTTAAAACTGGGAAATGTAACAATCGAATGGTACGTGTAATGGGTCATTTATAAATTTCTATGAAATTCTATATTGTGTATTGGCTAGTAATATTTTATCATGTCTTAAAGACTTACTGTTAATGGCAGTGTTAGTCTGTATTTGCAGCATGATACACGTTTCTTTGTCGTAAATTCATTTGCACTGACTCACACAAAGCAGTACCCCATCTAGGTGTTACGATGTTCTTTAATGCACCTGATATTTGGGAAGGGAAATCCAAATAGAATCTCAACAAAGAAACAAGAACATCAATGACATCGTTCATTCATTTAGTTAGATGTTATGTCATATATCAATTTAAAATCTAACCCAAAATGGGCTTGTTTTAATATTTTGCTGAGGGCAATGACATTATCATACCTGTACAGGACTGAAGATGCAACAAAGACATTTTGACAAGAAGTTTTTCCGTTTACCAGTCTGAATATAGACAGCAATTTTATAAATTGCTTTGACGCAATTTTTATTCATTTGTATAGACGATAGTCTTGCTGTTATAATTCATGTCCTTTCATAGCATATTCCATTGAATTTTCACATGTATCTATAGTACACTTAATGAATGAAAAAATTATTGACATTAAGAAGTAATTATTTTAAAGGTTTACACCACCACCCATTATATGTCATGAATCATTATATTTCTTTCGTTTGTTATGATTACTGTAGAGTTCATTTACATATGCTCAGAAATTTTATTAAACCCATGTAAAAAATTGTAACTATTAAAAGATTATCAATGACTAAAAAAAAATTATTCTGTATTTCTGTAAGAAGTGCCAATAAGTACCATGAATGAAGACATTTTACTTGAAAAGATCGAATGAAAGTCAAATATTGGCTGTGTACACTTAAATGACAAGTGCATAGTTTTGTTTGTATGCCATTGATTGATAACAGAAAAAGGTAACAAATCAGTTTTTATAAAGCCGCACGTGTATGCGTTTTATGGCAATATTAACTCTGCAGGCGAAGATCTATAGAAATTATTATCATGATGATCTAACAGATATAATGCTCATTTTACTAAGATTAGAAATTAAATAATAATGATGCAAGCATGGATGTCGATATTAGGTTTGATGTAATCGGTTGAGTAAATCAGAATAGTACATTAGCTAAAAACAGCATGGCGACCAAACCTTATTTGAATGTGTCAACCTTTTTTTTGGCACTTTAGCATTGCTTTTAATTGTCAGAAAGCTTAATAAAAAACCGATTGTATATTGTTAAAACTTGATATGTGCCTGACCCATTACTTGTTTTAGAGAACTATATACGGCCCTTGGAATCGTTTGCCTTTCTAGTAATATTCATGGTTCGTGCTTGTGTATCAAGACGATTTCCTGCTTCAGTTGTAAAATTTGATTTGTGTACACAGCATTGTGTGTTCCGGTTGTTATTAGCAAGGGAAGCAGTTGGTGATCTTATTTAACTTTCATTCACATTACGTTAGGGTTTCTCCAGCTTGTAAATTCACAGCTAAATTAATAATAATGAATGGGTTTGATCCAATCTTTAGAAATATTTAGACAGAAAAGTTGAATTATGTATTCTTAAAGATTCATTTGTGTTTTGTGAAGACTTGAGTGCTAGGTACACGAAGCATGTTTGCACTTTTTAAAATCTTTTACTACGATTCATATTGATGTTTTACTGTAAGATTCGAGTTTGAAACTTCTTGTTCATACTTTGTTCATGAATATTTATTTGTATATATAAAGTTTTTAACTTTTCATTGGGTGTAATATTTTTTCTTTATTTTAATTCTTTTGAAATATAATACTCGAGGACACATAAGCTTTTTTTTATCCTTAAAATAAATTTCATGAATTTGCAAGTAAATGATTTTGATGGAATATGAATATGTCATGTTATGTCATGGGCAAAATATGCTTATAGATTCATATAAAATGATACAAAATTACAAAAATAATTATATATCAATTGAAATTCAAAATCAGATAACTAATAGATGCAACGTAATATATATTATTTCATAATTCTCAAAATGAATGTTATCTACATACATGTAAGTTGATCAGTATTTATATCATTGTCAAAAATAATGGCCCAAATTTATGTTGCCTCTTCTTTTACCCTCCAGATGAACCCCCAGTCAACGTCGGTGCGATCGTGGGCGGCGTTGTGGGCGGAGTAGCCTTTGTCGTGGTCATGCTGCTCATCATCTACTGTGTCTGCATCAAGGGAAAACGCAAGGAGGACGAAGCGAACAACACACGACCGCAGTACGTGTTCATTGTTTTTTTTCTTTTGTGCTTTGAATATGGACCAAGCACTTCTCTGATAAAATATCCAGTAAATTATTTTTGCTTCCTATCAAATATGAAGTTTAGCAGGAATGAATAACTATCATTTTGCCAGTCACTTCACATTTTTGCATGGCTGCTATGGCAGCATTCTACCAGTTCGTCATGGAGGGAATTGCTGTATGTGATAAATCACATGTGATGTGTTTTCAGGAAGCCGATTCCTGCTGATAAAGTGCGGAAGCCGGAGCCCCTCGATGTGGAGAAGAACAACTTCTCAGCTGGACCATACGATACGACGCCACCGCCAGCATACGATACAACAGACCCATATGGCAATCATATGGTATGCTCAACTCGCCTTGTTTACATGGTTTATTATCATGTACAGTTGTACACGTATGGGATTTATGGACTGTGTATGGTGTCAGTAACCATAGGTATTAATTTTATGGAAGCTATTTTATGAGATTCTGAATAGATGATGGTCACATGATGGAGACTACAAATGGCAAGATAGACTTTGATAAACATTCCAGTTCAGCGTAGAACCCATGTTTGTGAAGTATACTTCACATATACATGTACATTCTACGTTGAACGTGACCCACAGTATCATATGTGTGACACCCAGAGTTGTGACATGACCTTCCAGTTACTGACACCTTACTCATCTATAATAATAATTGGTTTACGATTCTTTGTCCCTTTGCAAAGTTTCAACCAATAAGATGTTTATTATGAATTGATTTTGAGAACGTTGACTGTTTGTAATTACAATTGCAACATACATTTGCCAGTACATTGTATATGTATTCTGCTTCTGCAAATCATTTTATGTTTAAAAGAAAATTTCCTTTATATCAGATGACAAAATGTCAACTGCGTAATTAGTTATTAAGCGGACATTTGTGCCGTAGCCATTTCCAATATTTTAAAATTGACATGCATAACTTCTACACTTGATTTATTTTTTCAGAACAACCACCTAACCACAACATGGAGGGTTTAGTGTATGCAGATTTAGCACTAGATGACACTCCCCGATCGCGGAAACCCATACAGTTTCCAATGGATCAAGACGCTACGTTATATGCGGATATACGACAGCCGGGACCCATGGTGTAGCCAGTCCATTTTTAGGAGTTGGCAGACTGCTTTTTTGGGGGGGAGTGTAGTGTGTGTCTTTCCATGAAGTTGGAGTTGTAAAGCTTCCACTTTAGTCATCATTATCATCATTCAATGAATTATATGCAGCTTGAATGGATAAAATTTGAACAAATTCGTGAATGCATTTAAACCTCTCGTGGCAAATGGCCTTCATTTAGTCTATGTTTATTTGGATTTTAGTGCAAAAGTAAGACTGCGGTCATGAAGTATAAATTATCATGCCCATATTCCCGGTCATACCAAGATTATGTTATTTTATATTATTGTTACTTTATGGCAATTGTACACCAACAATATAATTGTGATCAGCCTTAAAGATTTACAAAAGTTTTTCATTATTCACCATATTTTTCATATAAATCGCTATTATATCCTTCATATCTAAATCGATGATTACATCTGGAATCATTCGTACTAGTGTATTATGCAAATTTATTTATCATACTAGTTAACTTGATTCACGACGATCTCTGTATTATTGTCAACATTGAATCTCTGTGTCCATCCAGCCAATCACATTCCCTGGTTCAATGTTTGATACCATAATTGCAACTTTAATCTACCAGTATAATAATTGCAGCTGTCATAAATCATTTTTGTTACGCATACAGTAGTATAGTAAGAGTAAAATGATTTTTTTTCTTAGAATAAGTACATATTGCGTACTTACATGTACTTGGAATCGTGATATATCAAAAGTAATTCTCAAATATTTTACACTTACTCTTGTAGAGCAATCAAAATTGTTATTATTCAATGTTTATTTATAATTGTTGCATCAGTTTCATTAATGTCTGGCCCTTTGCAGAAATGTTCATATTTTGATGAAATTTATTTATACAAAATTGATATTTTTAATTACTTCCACAAAGATTACATATATTTCTATATTTGAGGTACTTTTATATTAAAAAAAACAATTGCATCTTTGCAAATCAAATAATTTTGTTCAGTTCATAATTTTGTATGTATAAAATGGTCACAGAAATCACAATTTCTAGAAATGATATTTTTATTTGCTTGTGCAAATTTTAGGCTTTTTGTAAATTATTTTAAAAGATTTAGGTGCAATAGAATAATGTGAATTGTACATATTCTTCAATTTGGCCAAATTTAGCATTTTGATGTCTTGAGGATAAAAATTTTACCTGGTGACAAAATTTTTATCCATAGATAATGTTTAAACAATTTCATAGCTTTAGATTTTCATCATAAGTATTAAGTCTAAAGATATTTTTGTAACCCTTGTATGCTCATCTCTTTGAAAGAGAAGGATATTTGCTGTCTGAATGCTGCATGTGTGTTTGTATTGCATAAGTGTCGGAGACATATGTAAGAGAATGTTTGAATGTTGTGATGAAAGAAGCGAGTTTCGGAATCCCACCATTTAGTTGTATTTGTAGCTGAACTTGCATTGTGTAGATTTGTATCATGATATAATTATTACTGTGGTGAATGTTACCATTTCTACTGTGTTAACAGTATTACAATTTCACCTTTAATATGAAAATGTGCTATTTTAAGTAAAATAAAATTAAACATTGCTGATTTTGTTTTCTGTTTATTTTGTGAATCTATATAAATCATTTGTATACCAAATCACCAGACTTTTTTATACATAAATCATTAAGCCATTATTATTGCCAAATTGTATTTCAATGATCTCTTGTGATAACAAATTAGTCGGCCGTAAAAAAATCCAAATGTCCATCTTCATATTTTAAAAATATACACAGAAATCACAAATTGTGTCGCCCTCCCCCTAGAATATTGAATAATTCACACTTATTTGAGTTGAATGTAAATACATGATTGCTGAATGTTCTCTTACAAATATTTAATGTACAGTAAACAGCTTTGTGGGTGTAAATATCCATAACACACTTTTATAAAATTATTTTGTAATTCATTGCATTTACCCGTATAATTTATAGATGAATAAAGCTAGTACATGTTTATTACCATAAATATTTCCTGACGTGCTAATCACGAACTAATAGTACAAAAATATACTGTTCATCCAATATAAAAATATATTTCATTTTGTACAGCATTGTGAATGATTCAAGTAACTATAAAACACACAATAATTACATAAAACAATTGTTGACTAGTAAATAATCTGGAGTTAATCTAACACAATGTTATATTCAGCTGTGGTAACAGTGGTATATTTCATTTAACAAACTAACACTAAATCGTTGATAATTCAATGAGTTCAACTTAAGTGAGTCCAACGGTACTAAACAGCCTTTCCAACGTTGCTGATCCTATCATCTATTGGAGGTGAGTGGAGGGTTGTGGTGGTTTCCGCCAGGGTGGGGGATAAGGTCGCAGATCACAAAGCCTTCTGCCTGAAATGTTTTCTTCATTTGGGCCTGAAAAAATGATAATTATTCAGAAATATCTAGCTTTTAAACACCAACAATTCAGAATAGTTTCAGTGAAAAAATCATATTGCATGCTCTTTGTCCACTAGTTCTGGGGTATAAATCAACCTGATAATTTTAAGTACTTGATCACAGTATTTGCTGCAATACTACTGGTAACTCAGAGACTGGTAATTTTATACATTCTAAAATATGGTGCAAGCATATAAAATTCTTCAATTATTTAATTGGAAAAACATATGCGGTGGACTTTTTTTGGATCATGATGAATAGGTTACTTGATAAAAGAATTATATTAATTATTGAAGAGTTTCATTAAAACAAATCATATTAATCAGAAAGAACTTCATCAAAATATGTACAAAGTACTGGATTACCTACTACCCCTACTACAAATCAATTACAATAAACTAAGTGTGCACAAATCCTCATACAGTCTAGGTGTTAGTTACGTCAACCTAACTTTGAATACTCTAATCTGGTTGTCTTTATACTAAGGGATGATGTACATTTTTTCACACTCCAAAAAAGTGGAACATAAAAGTGTGATAAAATCAGACCCATGAAAAAGTGGAATACAAGAAACTTGACCGAAACCCTTCCATCTTCCCCATCCTCCTCTAAGTGGAACAATGTTCCACTTTTGTTGAGCGTGACAAAATGTACCTACATCATACCTAATGCAGCAGAAATATTACCAATAGAAATTTTCAGTACCGCAAAAAAAAATATAATTCCCACTTACCAATTTCTCCAAGTCAAGACACAAGCCTACAACAGCACCCCCTGAACCAGGGAACTTTACTGCAGACCCAAACTTTCTTGCCAATTCCACCATTTTCAGGTTTGACCCTCCGAGGGCTTCATCCCCATATATTTCTCTAAAATCAACATCATAAATATTGTGGAATTATAATTGTTAACAGAAACAAATATCTTTCTGTGCGCTAGTCAGACATGGTGTTTTATGCTTATCAGGAAACCAAATATCTCCAAATAATCTCATTGGTAGCCTTACCTACGTAGATTGAAATTTTGGTCCATAAGACTTGCCAGCTCTTTCCAATCATGATTCTGTATTGCTTTTCTACAAAATATTAATCAGATAACAGCATAAAATTTAGTTTTCAATAAAAAGTTTGACGTAAGACTTATATCCCAACATTGGTTGACCAGCAAAAATATCCAACCTAATAAACAGTATCAAGAATTAAAATGTCTACTGTTTGATATTCATCCAGAAATTCAAACTATCGGTGTTCAATAAAAATCCAAATGTATATCTAATCTATAAAAGCTCTACAGGCATAATGATTTATCATATATGATGGCATTAGTAGTTTTATGTTTAGTTGAATGAAGTTGTATGATTAAAAAATATTGTAATAAACTAATATTTTTGATGTAATGAAAAATAAATATGTTGCACCTTGCTTGATCAGTTAAAACAGCAAACTTCTTCATTCCTTCGACAACTTCCGAATCACCTACAAATTAGGGAATCTAAAGATTATACAGATCCTATTTCATTTCAGTAAATTCAGATACAAACGCATTTCCAAATTATCTATCCTTGATTTAGACGTTCATGCATTAAAATATTAAACTTTTTTAAATGAATAGTATTTTTCCAATATGTGTTGTTCATTTCCTTTCCATCTATCAATATTTGTAAGGAAAAGAGGCCAAAAAATATAATAAATTATAATAAATGGATGGGTAAATCTCTCTTCAAACTTGTATTGAACATGATACTTATCATATGATTAGGGACTTAATTTAAAATAAAAGATTTATATACAAGGGCAAAGAAGAACAATTTACTGCACTAATAATAAAATAGTATCTTTTTTTTTTGTGCACAATGATCCAGTGCATTTGCTTGCAAGTCGACCAATTTCCCACAAAGTAACAACGATATATTGAAAAAGAAATTTTCTTAAGTCTTTTACAATGTGCTAGTTTTCACAAAATAAGCATCCCGAAGTTTTAAAGATTAAAAAAAAAACTGTCTCTGATAAAATTATTTCAAAATACATGTATATAAGTACAGAAACTATCAAGTTTTTAATAAGAAATTTCTTTAAACTGAATTTAACAATATTCTTGAAAAAGATACCATTACTTGCCACTTAGCCATCGTTGCTTAACATTGCTGTGGATTTTGCCAGAATCACTCGGGTCTCCAAGATATGCAAGCCAGAACTGGGGAAGTACGGTCATGTCCAGGTGCTCATATGTGCCTGAAGAAAAAAAGCATTGATAGTTAATCATGGTGATCAAACAATCATTCACTGTGTGTGAACATCCATAAGTGACAATAAGTGTCTTTTCAAGACATGCAAGCCACGGCTGGGGGAGCATGTTGCTTGGAAGATTACTGTATGGACCATTACAAATTGCATTAAAATCGAAACACACAAATATTTTTTACAATTTTATTTTCAGATTCATCATTTAGGCAATTTTTGACCACCAGGGATTGGATTGGTCAATCACCATTAACATGCTGTTTTACATAAGCAAATGAAAAATAAAGAAAAATAGAAAACATTGCAAGTTTGGTGAAACGGTTTCATTTAATCAGATTTTTTATATAGACCCCATTTTTTGGGGGACAATTTTATACCCAGAGGCATGATTCAAATATGATGGTCATGATAACATAGGTTTTTAAGTTGTGCAAGTTTGGTGAAAATTCAAATGAAAATGAAGAAGATAGTTAGAAAATCTAAATTGTTGATCTCTATATGGACCCCCCTGGGGGAGCCAATTTTACACGACGGACGAACGACAGACAAAAGGTGATCACAAAAGCTCACATGCTGTTTCACAGCAGGTCATATGATGTTAATCATGGTGATCAAACAATCATTCACAGTCACTGTGTGTGAACATCCATAAGTGACAATAAGTGTCCTTTCAAGACATGCAAGCCACGGCAGGGGGAGCATGTTGCTTGGAAATTACTGTATGGACCATTACAAATTGCATTTCGAAACACACAAATATTTTGATAATATCTAATATTTTCTCATACCTAACTACATGTATTCTACAGTAATAAATTCAATCACATTCATCTGTGTGCTACAAAATGTACAGTAGAACATTTCTATTAAGACCACCCATGGGACCAACCTCAAGTGGTCTCAGTAGAGGTGGTTTTCATATGTAAGTTCATTTTGGTCTCGTTATAAACGTTTGTGAGCATGAAAAATTGTCCTATTACAGAGGTGGTCTCAATATAGAAGTGGTCTTAATTGGAGGTTCTACTGTATCTGTAAAAACTCACCATGTCCCTGTGTTGCAAATAATTCTGAATTGAAGTCCATATAAACTAGACCTTCATATGTTTGTATTACTCTGTCCTGTAGGCCAGCCATGATGTACAACTCTTGCATTTCAACATCAAGAATAAACTGAGGCTGAATTTCCTTCGGCATATCCTGAACATCAATGATGGGTTAGACAGAGGATGATATAATATGAAAATGTATGGTACTGATTAAAGAACCAATTATAGACCTGCAGTCCCTCTGGTGTAGGGAAATTATAGTCTGGGCCGGTAGAATTCAAATGTTCATGGAGTGATGAACAGGCTACATTATTAGAGCAGCCAAGAATACAACCATCATGGCTGACAAATTTCAATGTTACGAGGCTTGGTCCAGGATAAAATTTTCCAATCACGTACTGACGTGATATTTGTACACCTTTTCAGTACCTTTAAAATATTGATCCTTCCTATTCCTTACTTTTGCAAGCATACAAAATGTAGAAAGTTAGCTCAGAGCTCTAACAATTTACAAATAATTGAGATACATATTACATGGAACATATATCATAGCAACAAAAAAAATGCATCTATATCGAAACCAGGGATTTTTAAGCATCATGATAAATTTGAATCTGCGTACTCTTGATGACACTCTATAATCTTCATCAGTGTTGATGTTCACATGATAGACAGTATTTTGCCATTTGATGGTGCTAAATCATATAAAGACAACAAGTCATCATCAATTTCAAGTGCTTGCCAATGCCTGCTTCCAATAAGGTATGTTGAAAAAACCAATGATGCTTACATGGAGAGTGAGGTTGAAGAATTGTAGGAGGCACTTCAATGTAGCTGTCACAATGGCACTACTGCCAGCAAGACCCTTGATCAAAGAAAAACAAAATACCAAAAATGGATTCATTGCCATACTTGAAGCTAAAATGAAATAATGACCATAACTTTAAAGTTTAACCATCAATTTATATGTTATAATGCATGATACTCTACATAACAAAGAATACTCACAACTTGGCGAGGAATGTTTGTGTCATATTTTAGAGTAAAATTCCTTTTTGCAAGTGCAATGCTAAAACGGGAAGACAATCAATCAATGCTCTTATAGAAAGATGACAGACAACACTTATTTATTGAAATATTTTCAATTTTGCAGATAAAGGAACATACTTTTAATATATTATATTGACATATTTAAATGTCAGAACCTATATCCAAAACTTGCATTGAGGTTATGCAATAGCTGTTTTTTTTTACACGCGTCTATGCATGTAGTTTACATGAATTCAATTAGTAGTCTCAGTTTTTAACATAGCAAATGGATAAAGCCAATGGAATTGCTTACCCCTTCTGTGAGCAGTACTGGTAAAACTTCTTACAAGTTGCTTGCAATAATCGCAATCCACCGAGATACCTATAAATAAACTCCATTTATAAAATGCAACAATTTCGGTCTGTTGCAGTAAATATAAAACCGACCAATGGTGTAATACATAATTCATGGAGTAATCAACATGGATCTAGTATCGCTAAGAAGTGATTAATTTTGAAATATATTCAAATATGTTATGATAAAAAAGATGATGTAAGTGGGCGCCGTCATCCCAACACACGCTTTAAACTGAAAAATGTACATTATAGTGACGTTTTAGTATGAAAACACATTTCGGCATTAGGGTGTACCCATCTAACAGATATTGCAAGTAATTTAAAAGGGAAAACTTAACATATTACATGTACCGGGTACCTTCTCTTCTACATATTCCATGTAGATTCTCCAAATCTACGTTTCATTTTGTACATGATATTAAGTTAAATGCAGCCCATTTAGGGAAAACATTTATAACAGAAACAAGTATGAGATTACCCTTCTTTTCTACTTATTCCATGTAGATCCCCTAGGCTGCCGAATTCTGTGGGATCATTCAATGGATGCGGCATCAGCACCTAACAATAACATCAGTATAAGGTCAAAGCTCAAATTCAGACCCGCTGCTAGCATTGTAAAATTTAGGTGAGCTGAGAGAAAAGATGTCACCAAATGAGACTCACAGTTTTTTTCTACTATTATTGTAATAAAATAGGGTTCAAATTGAGAAATTAATGAAATAAATGTTCACAAATAGTAGTAATAATCCAGTTTAGCTGGATGCTTGGTAGCAATGGACCTGAATATAAATTGAACAGGAATTGTCAACAGTTTAACCATGCAAAGGTGTATGACTTGGAATTAAGTTGTAATCTATATAATGTAATGACTAACCAATTTTTCACTTTCTGAAATTGTTACTTCTGCCCAGAAGTTTCTAATTGACATGGCAATAGTTTTTCCATCGAATCCATCTGATGGGTTTCCCATGAGTCCTACTCTAAAATGGCAAATATTCTCTACTTTCACCACTGATCATTTTTTTACACAGTTAGATCTGGCAATAATCGAAATACACTAATAATCATATGGTCACCTTGCGTATACCCTCTTTGTGAATTTCTGATTGTTGATTTCATTTTGTTTCTTGTCAGAGAAATATTCTAACCAGGATAAGTAATCGTCCAAACCCTACAATAAAATTTTTTTTTAAAGAAAGATCATGTATTGTATATAAGATCATGTTTTTATTGCAAGATAGATTATCAAATATACATACCACTTGTCCTATAAGTTGAAATCCTGTTGGAAGTTTAAGACCATAAATGCTTTGCTTCTGTTCATTAACCATCCATCCCTATGAAAAAAAATCTTTCAAAATGTAACCTTTTTTTAGATGTCTCCCAAATTAAAATATGCAAACTGTAATCAACTGTAATGAATCCTCAATTTTCTGAACCTCACCATAAATTTTAGAGCCTGTTACTGTTCATATCTAAAATCTAGGATTTATTTTTTCATGGTATCAGTTTTAACACTGAATGCGAGCATTTTGCAATGAACGTTTCAACCATAACCAATGTAGCCTACATTAGAAATGATGGTAATTTTCTTAATGATTTGACTTCTTGCCCTGCACATCCTTGCATCATGTTCAAAGATCAAGGATTGTTGAAAAATGACATAAGATTTACCGGTATTTGAATTGAGTAAGATAATTATGAACCTAAGCAATTGTCCAATAAACTGTACTTCAGAATAAATAAACCATTTCGATTATCAAGCTATGTTAAGCATTTTTATGCATGAAATTAGACTTTATGATTATTTCAAAGATTATAAAACATTACAAAATAAAGCAACATACTATAAACTTTCCAAAGTTTCTACTATCAACTTCAGGATTGTTTTCGAGATATTGCTGTACAAAAGGAAAGGACTGATGACGGAAGCAGTAGAAAACTACACTGGCAAGACGGGACAGAGTTTCTCCTGGCTGAGGCTTTTCCAAGAATTTTGTAATTCTGAAATTACAAAACCAGATATTGCATTTCTAGGTCATATACATTATCTTATCCAAATGTATTTATAAAATAGCAAAATTTTATCATTCTACAGCAAACTAAATTGCAATTTTTATTGTAAAAATATAAAATGAAAATATTACAAAATATTAAATTAAATATAAAAACAAAGACATTAAATCTAAGATTTGAAGAATACCAGAAAAAAACTAGAGAAACCAGCCAGTTAGTGAAGGAGAAAAATCCAAGAGCTGTGAAAAATTATCGATAGACCTCATACGTTATTTCTATTATAATATTAGAATATTAGATTCTTAAAATTTTGCCAGTGTCCTACCAATCTACATGTTATCAAATACATATAAGACCGTCTTAAGTGTTTTTGGTGATGCTATCATAAAGCAAAATATAGTAGAAAACAACAATAACCAGAAGCATAGCAGAACTGAGTCAGACTGTAGACTATGATCTTACTTGGATTGTTCAGCCATGGGTAGACAGCTATGCAAAAACATTTTATAGCTTTTCAAATGCAGTTAAAATATATTTTCAGTATAATGATTTGATCTTTGTACTACATCTACCTGAAGTGTACAATAAATGTATATCTCTAATTATAACTGTCACCTGTTCTTGGAATTCACTTCTACTATTCCTCGAGAGGTTGTTGATTCTGATTCTTCCATTTCATAATATATAGCTAATTCACCGTCAGCTTTAAGTTGGAAATAATTGATCACCTGCGCGACATCAAACTTTGCATCTTGAAAAAGCATATCACCAGCAACCTAGTTGTGATAAGATGAAGGGAAATAAGGTGGAAGAATTAATAATGAGAATTATTATAATGTTTGCAGCCATCTTCTATTGCGTGAACTAAGAAATTTATGCTAGATTTAATATGTGTAACTTACCACCATGACATCATCCTTTATGGCTTTTGTTCTTAAAACAAGGTCAAAATCTGAGACTGCCCCAAGTCTAAAAAACAAGAAGGTATTAATACCTATCATGACAGGCTACGAAGCCTAATTACAGCTGACAAGGATATGTATATGTATGATGCATTATTCTTTAACATGATAGTTATAGCATGCTTGACAATGTGTGTGTACATGTATTTTCTTGTTCTTTTATTTCTATTAATATATTGATAGTATACCTGTTTGAAAATGTTGTAGTACCATCATTGATAATATTTTCAACAGGAAAGTCACTAGCAGTAGCCCAACGTTCAAAATATTTATACCTAAAAAACGAAGAATATTTCAAAATTCAAGTGAACCAATCCATATTACTGGTATATGTATCAATTCTCTCTAAATAATTTATGAATCAATACAAAAGCACTAACTTGTCAGCATTTGTTACCAAGTAAACATCACTAAATAACTGCCTCCTAGAAGATAAAAAAAATATTCAGTTCCATATTAGAGATGCTAAATAATTGTGATAACAAAATGTTCTACAAAAAATTGACTAAAATGATGATTCTCTTAACCTACACAGGTTGACAACTTACGTTTTTATGGCTTCCCACCAAAAATCGAGTATACGTTTTCCACCCACACCAGGTAATAGAGCTTTTGGAATACCAGCAAGATGTTGATAAATATCGGAGACCTACAGTCAATACATGATAACTCAAAGATTTTTGTTTTGATTATTTGATTTAATTTTCATTGATGAAAAGAAAATATAAATATGAACTGGAAAAAATCTTTTTACCTTGATTTCATTTTCTAATCTGGTACCATGTCCTGCCACAAGTATAATACAAATCATTTTCTAATTTCATATATTTTTTTGCACTACCTATAATAATAAAAAAAAAATCAAAAAATCAAAAATTATTTCAAGCACATGTTTTTTTTTCTTCTAACCAAGTCATAACTATTTTAACATTTTATAAAAAATTAACAGTTTGCATTAAAAAATTGATTATTAGTAGACTACCCAGGGTAGACTACTACCCGTAGCTAACAACAAAAACTAGTAGTAAAATAAAAAATATATCATGCAATATGTTTTATTTATCTATTCATTTATTTATTCATTACATGAAATGATATAAGCCAGTCCAACATCAGGTCTTGTTTTGAAAAAGAGTTAATTTTCAAGTTAAATCAAACTTTTAAGAAAAGATGACCCAAAAGACATGCAATTTTATCTCCCGCACAAAACTGAACTATTTATGTTCAGACGTTATATTCATCATTGCAGATGAAATTTTAAAACAGATAGATGTGGTTGCCAGAGTCCTGATATACGTCAGGATCTCGTCATATGTCACTAAAATGTACATTTACGTGTGATGACCTGTTAACGTATGTCGAGACTGTGGCAACCGCATCTACGTACCACTCTATCAAAGACCTCAATGCATACCTCTACACTGTCTATTACTTAACGGTGATTGTCAAATGAGAATTGAACCCAGGAACAAGCTGATGTGTCCTATAGATAGTCTTGTGTGTAGAATCCACAAGAATGAACAAGAATCTGTTTAAAATCTAAACTGCAACTGCATGATTTTTACTCAGCATGGACAGCATAATAAAAAGTGTGATAATGAACAAACAGCATTAAATACATTACATCTAACAAATATATATGTATATTAATTTATTAATTGAATATTAATTGAATATATTTGATTGTATAAAACACTCATAATGCACCCATCGTGAATTTGACATTAAATATAACATTCTAATATATTCATTGCTTAATAATTATGTCTGCATTTCCTAACTACTTGAAATTACTCGTGTAATATTTCAAAACTGTTAGAAATATACTTAAATTCCAAGAGGTTAAGTTAACATACAATATTTTATTAAAACTATCACCACATCTAATTTCTAGGTAAACTATTTTCAAGCGACAACCGGAAATTAGAGCAATACTGGTGAAGGTGAAGGAAAGATGTCTACTCTCTCAATTCTCAGACTTTCTGGAGGTATGTATCGTGTTATTCAAATCTATATTAAAAATTACCATAATACATTGATAGTTTATTTGTCAAAGAACATAAGTGAAGCTTTAAACTGTACTATTTCTTTCCAGTTGGGTAGTTTTTCATTATATTTGGGGTTGAAATACCGACCTTGACATTAGTATAATATATCAAAGAAGAGTTCATTGACTTCACTTGACAGGGCTGTCATGTTTCCCAATTTCTGTTTATTTAAGTTACCATGATACATTGAATATTTCTCTGAATGTCTATGACCATACACTCAGTAACAATCCCATGCATTTAGTTAATCTACCTAGAAATAATGGAGATTTTAAGTCCTCTTGACAATAATTGTTGTTTTCAGGTAATGGAGAGAAACCGAATTAGGGGATTACAATTGTATCTCCAAATATATTGCATGTAGATGCGGTTGCCAGAGTTCCGACATACGTCAGACTCATCACGTCACTAAAATGTATGTGTGACAAGACTCAAATGATGTATGTTGGAACTCTGGCAAGTGCATCTACTAGAGAAAGTTTTGTTGGAATAGGTCTTTAAATTAGTTCTTAATGTCCGTCTGAAAGTTTCATGTATTTCGGAAAAATTTGCTCAGCGGATGTTTCCTATGTAGCCATTAGGTGCCTCATAGGCTATACCTTAGATAAAATTAATGTTACCTTGAAATGAGATACTGTCATGTATAGAAAACTATATCAAATGTTGAGTATCAAATATCCATCCTACTTTATGAAACTTTCACAGATCTTAGGACAGTTTACTAGATGTACCGGGTATATGGACAAAATTTCATTCAAATATTAAACATCCAATATTTTTGGCGATAATTGACAATTGTTTGGAACTTTCTATTACATGTACTTGATAACAACAATGACATTCACGATGTCCAGTTAATATTCTTCTATAGGTCGCATGATCTCGCAGTGTATGAGACAGAACCTCTTGCGTCAACAAACACCAGCGCTCACTTGTTTTGTGCAAAAGCAGAATATTACATTGACTGGTGCGGTTAACAAAAGGCTCTATGGACCACGTATGTAAATTTGAACGATTAAAGAAACAATGCTTCAAATTATAATGTTTTTATTTTGATATAAACCTATGAAATGTAAGTGTAAAATTTTATTAATGTAAACATATTTATTATTTTATTTTGAAAATGAACTTTGATATTCATTGGCAAATTGTGACTTAACTTACCATCTCACTTCCGGGTTTAGGGTTTTAAACTTGGCTAAGTCACATCCAACATTCCTCATTTAGAAATGAAAAACTGCATTGTGATATGAAAATAATTGTATTTTTTCAATCGTAGTATAAAGTTCATTGTGAGATAAAGCACTGATTTAGATTCAATAATTTGAATAAATATCAATCCTGATTTCAGAGGAGGAGCATGAGAAGGAACTGGAAGACAAGCACTGGCTGAAGGAGCGCTACGTTGCAGTGGCACTTCTGCCCATCATCCCCGCCTCCTTCATCATGCCCAACCCAGTTATGGACACTCTCCTGTGCTCCGCAATGGTTCTACACTCATACTGGTGTGTTTAGATTTAAATGAATTACTCAATGAGGCAAAGTGGTGCATGGATGTTGCTTGAATCAAATTTTTTTTTTGATTGATCTTCATATAACCCAAAATATTGTTTTATGAGCATTCATAATTTATGTATGATAAACCTTAGAAGAAGTAGTACATGTACCCTATACTCCTTATTTTACTGTGCTGTAGTGGTTATTTTCATTTGTATGAGTTAATTCAATAATATTTTCATATGATCATACTAAAACGTTTACATACATTGTCACTTGATGGGGTGAATTCTATGAGTATGCGATAATGTCCATGATACAATATAATACAATATAAATTTTCATAGCTCAAATTCCACAAAATCTTCATGTGGGCCACCTGGATATCAAGGGCTACTAAAAACTTGCTTTTGAGCAACCAGCCGATATCATATAGAGTGATGTGGGCTTTTATCCCTCAAACAATAATGCTCCAATTTCGGTAAGGAGGAAGAAATTTTGAGCCTTTTGATTTTCCTAAAGATCTGTTCGACTCCGTCATAATAACATTCGAATACATTTGAGTAAATATGGATAGAACTTCAAAGCTGTGATACCTACCACTCCAACACAATTTCAAAGTAAACATATTCAAATTTTATTTTCTTTATTTGACAGGCGGTTGTCTGGTGTTGCTGAAGATTACATTCATGGGGAGATTCTACCCAAGATCGCCCAGCCAACTGTGAAGATTGCTACAGTTCTCGCTTTCGGCAGTCTCTGCTATTTCAACTACTTCGATGTTGGATTTGCCAAGGCTGTTGTCTCATTATATACACAGCTTTAAGCTGGAAGAATTCTAGTTCACTATAAAATGCTATGGCAGAAATGAATACCAGTATGTTAAATAGATATAAATGTTGCTTTTGTTGATAAAAAGAGGCAATAATTTTGTGATATTTAAGGAATATCTTAAATTTCGCCAGTGATACATGTAGATAGTATGACTAAAAATCCTTGAAGTTGTGTTTTGTTGTTTCATCTGAATCATGTGGATACAGTAATTAAATCGCTGTGTGCAGATACCATTGTCATGTTAGAAGTGTTCAGTTTGGACATCTTATTTTCAATTCGAATTGACGTAATGTTCAATGCTAAATTAGGAGCTGTCATTAAATTGATGTTTTGATATAATCAAAAACTTCTTTTCTAACCGAAAGTTTAGATGTGATCTTCGATATCTTCTATTTCTTGCATTACACAAGAATTAAATTACTATTGGATTAAATCCGTTTTCTCAGTATTCTTTATAAAACAAATATATGAACGATTTGTATCTATAAGAGTCATGGATTACCGGTGATATAATTTGATATTAGAAAAAACGCATTTATTCTTTGCTTTGCTGCCAGCAGTAATTTATGCTTGCCTCTTGCTTATATTGTGTCTATTATTAATGTGTCAAATAAATTATGCTTTGCATGGCTTTGTTTTGTTTGCACATTTCTTGCTTCGCGCTTTCTTTAAGCTCTCTATAAAAGCTATATATGATACAATTTTATTTATTGCATGGCTTTGCAAGATTGTATTGCTTTCATTGTGAAAATTTTACGGGGTAAAACCGCCCATCAGCGTTTTTCACAGCTTGAAATTTCCTCACAGCCTTTACAAGTCCATTTTCATATCAACTGCGTATATGATTTGGCTGTGAGATATGACTATGGAAACCGCCTTATTTTGGTCTATTCAATTTTTGGCTGTTTAATATGTGAAAAACTTATTATTTGATATTACTTGTGATATGTTTTGTGTAGAAAAAAGCCGAAAATTGAAGGGACTTAAATTAGGCTGGTTTACCCTACTACTTCAGTCATAATTCTTTTTTTTTTTTTCAAAATTCAACAGCTTTATCATTTCTAATGAGGCAAACATTAATTTTTCACTGAATTGACTAGCAAAAGAGAATTTCATGTAACCCTGAAAAACATGATGTTTCTTTACAAGGGTAAATTTCAAACATTTATAAGTTGTATTCTACTGCCCAGATAAGTGTAGCCATAATGTACTCAAAACGTAAATTTGTGGACAACATTTCATGACACACCATCAATCATGGCCTGTATGACATTGATGAGAAATGCTGGAAGTAAGTATTTAATTATTTTATATTTGTTGAACAGTCAAATATTATTTTGTGAACCTGTACCTATTTCTTGTTTAACAGCTTTTCACAATGATATATATGTATTGTTAAATCATCAAGTTAATAATTTGTTTTACGCTATTATGTAATCAGTGCTTAATTGAGTGAAATGAATTTACCCATTAAAAAATGTCTGGAAACTATTCAATGTATATATTTACACATTTTATATAATTATAATTATATAATCGATTAGTGATTAATTTTTTACAATATTTTCATACAACTAGTTTTTGTACACATGTAATGAATTTCAGGGCTGACCTTGTCAAAGACCCTGGGGGCCCAGAGACTTGTGAATTTCGCACCTACTTGCACAAGCCTTGTCCAGAAAAAGTCTCTCACTGTTAGCCCGGTATCTCATGGACGGATTTATGGACCAAGTGTGTATTTTTTCATTATTTGTTTTGTTTTGTCATCAGAAAAATGTTTTCTAATTGTTTTACCTAGATATATGTATACTACTAATTTAGTTAATCATAACAAATTAGAATTTAGTAAGCATCCATACATGTAGTCGCATCACTGTTCTGTTGATAAATTGCACAGGATTCGAATGGTAACAGGTAATTACAGATCGATTTTATGAATTCTCAAGGAAGCCCCCGCGTCACACGTCACGTGATAACACACCCGCGAAGGGAAAACATTGACAAGTGACCATATAAATGTTTGATGGTTTCTTGTTTATGTTTAATGCGGCACAAGTGCATTTGTTGTAGACAGGAAACGGAATCGAGAGTTTTCTTGAGAATATTCTAAATCTGTCTTAACAAACGGCATAAAAATTTTAGATGAGTTTATTTTGTAGGCCACTATATTTTCCTAAATATTATTATTAATTTATTGATTTTTAGAAAAACTAACAAACTAAAAACCTCAGATGTTACTTTTTTGTAATTCAGCAAGTATACCGGAGTGGGGGCAGATGTTAAATTTGATATCCACGGGTACCTGACATGGCTATGGACGTATTGTGGGCATCTAAGAAACCTATACTCCCAAAAGTGTACCAAACTCCAATTGTTTTTGCACCTCAAAATACACTTGCCTGGCTGGTTTAAATATCACTGTCATGGATCGGACACCTATCTGAATGTAGTGTATATAATCATAGAAAACATCACTTTTTGCACAAGTTTCACAGTTACTAGTCAAAACACAGCTTCCATATAACGATATATCCACGGGCGAGATGGATTTACAATTTTGATGTCCCCTGTAAAAATGATTGTCTTTAAAAGAGACCCTGTGCTAATGATTCATATACTCAGAAAATAACGTGTCCAGCGGCACGTCGCCATTATCTTGAACTATACAACATCCCACCTTCAGAATGTCCAGTAGAACCTCTATCAAGATCACTTGTGGGACCAATGGAGAGATCTCAATGGAGGGATGGTCCTTATATGGAGGTACACATCGGAATAATTTTGAATAGAAAGATTGGGACAAAAAAGGTGGTCTTATTATAGAGGTGGTCTCAATAAAGCGGTGGTCTTAATTGGAAGTTCCACTCTACATGCATATCAATTGTTCACTTCTGTCTTTTAGGCATCGGGGCGAGTCCCACTCCAGCCACTGGAAGACAGAACGGTATGTGTCCATCGCTCTCCTGCCTCTAATTCCGGCAGCAATAATTTACCCCAACGCTGCACTGGACTACGCTCTTTCCGCTACCCTGGTGCTTCACACGTACTGGTGAGTATTTTTTTCCCTTCATCCCACCATCATCTAACCCTCACACACATCTCAGAAACAAAAGCAAAATATTGTTGATCATGTTAAATGTGATAAGCCCCATTTTAATTTGCATTACTGGACTTCACAGTGGCAGCCATCCTGGTGCTTTGTATATTTTGGTATTTTAGTGTCTGTAAATGAGCCGTAGATCATTTTGTAGACAGTGACCCTGTGCAAAAAGTTAAATATTCTAAATTTAATTCATGATTATTAATGTTTACTGGTCTCTGCTGTATTAAAAATCAAAAGTTATACAAAATTGTTTTATTAACGTGTGCGGTCCTCAAGCACCCTCCTCAAATATATTGACAAACAAATTTAATTAATTTGACTAGTGATATTTGCACAGAAAATGTTTTGATCAAGCAGTCACCATCGCATATATCTATGGTAGAAATATTGGAACTCTGTTTATTTTTCTTTGCATGAGTGAAAATAGAATTGTTGAACTTGCAATTAAGCCTATAAAAGTGTTTACTACAGTATATATTAGTAGGATTTTTGTCTTAACTTTTATAAAGTGTCCTCATACATAAAAAAGAAAGTATTTGAAATTGAATGGTGACGGTTTGACCAGTCTATCACAGTAAATGTCACACACAGTTAAAAGGCGTTGCACTCTAAAAGCACGACTCCATGTGTTTGTATGGGACATACGTCATATTAAATATCGTGTATATTTGGCTTACAGCACAAGGTCTCATTATTCATAGTGTATAGTTTTATTTATCAGCTGTACTCTTGATAAAATGAAAATTTTGTTTTTAAAAACTTAATTTTGACTATTATTGGTTTCTTTTTCTTTTTATCAAAAAAATAAATTGTCAAAATTTAATTTTTTAAACGCAAAATTTGATTTCCTCAAGAGTACAGCTGAAAAATAGAACTATACACTATAAATAATAAGATTAACTAACATCCCACAAACAGAATAGAAGGGTGAGGTTAAAGTACCGCAATGAGAACACTTGCAATTTTTTTCTGGCAACTACAGATATCAAAATTTAATGTCACGAGGTATATAATTTTAATCATTACAATTATTTTATATTACTTTTTATGTGGCATAAAACAGTGACTATGTTTGTTTTTTCAGGGGTCTCCATGGTGCAGCTACAGACTATATCCATGGGCCAGTGCTGCCAAAAATCGTCAACTCAACCATCCTCTTAGCCAGTATACTGGCATTTGGTGGTTTATGCTATCTCAACTTCAATGACGTTGGATTTGGCAATGCTGTTAGATTGGTTTATTCACAACTGTAGACTTACTAACAGTGAAACACTGTTTATTGAAATGCATTCTTTAATCAGGGATCATTTAATATTATACGACTATTTATTATGGTATTTTCCATTTACTTTATTTAAATCAAAGACACCAGATTCGGAATATGTTAGAGTTGATCTGATTGCATGTTTACGTGAAAAGAATGACAGGGGAATTAACTCCTCCTGAAAAAAGTATCGTCAAATGGTGTATACACTTTTAACATATCTAGTGCTGGTGCCTTAAAAGAATGTCGTAAAAATTTGCGTTGTAATATTTGCCACTATCAGGGTATGGTCACAATGTGCTCCACATATTTGCTATTAATATTGTATAATGTAATATAATATATTTATATGTATCTTCTGGACTATTCATATGCACAATTCAATTACAAGGTATAAAT
The DNA here is from genome assembly GCA_019095985.1 of Streblospio benedicti. Lineage (NCBI taxonomy): Eukaryota > Metazoa > Annelida > Polychaeta > Spionida > Spionidae > Streblospio > Streblospio benedicti. The sequence continues at coordinate 28,595,790 of CM032661.1, forward strand.
ATATTATGTTTTGCTATTATCTATATTGGAATTGGGAAATAAATCATACAATAATAATTTCACCTTGTGTTAGTTAGAGTAAAAAATGCAAACTATCACAATATATTTTATTTTGTTCAACAAGCACGACAGTTATAAAATTATAATTAAAATCTAATTCATCTAAAAAAAGTACATGGAATATTTTTCAAAATTTGAAATAATCTAAATGGTTTGGCAGTGTAATTATTATAGCCAGCTCAGATGGCCTGATAAAACGCCATCTCATAGGCTATAAAGTGGGAAAAAAAATTCAGATGACCTTTCAATGGAACTTTTTGTCTGTTCTAGACCTCTGTGGTTTTACAGCTTACATTATTACCAGCTCATGCAAACATCACGTCGAGACCAACTTTCTGTTTTACGTCACATTTGCAACTAGAGTTTATAGCCAGGTTGGCTTTTAAAGCAAATGCCTACAAATTCATATTATTTGATTAATAAAAGAAATTCCAAGCCATTAGCTTGGCCTGTACAAACCCTACAAAATAATCATATTTACTATATGAATCTGTCCATGGTAAAAAAATACAGACTTCTTTAAACATTCTAAAGACTGAATGGTTAACACAAAGTTCATTCTTTACTAAGGTACATTTTTGTATCATTTTACAATGACCACACCTGGTAAAGCATTTTTAAGCTCAGACAACCTAATAGGCTGACTTCTGTACTACATGCATTAACAATGCACTAACACGCGTAATATTATCACATAACAAGACAACTTTATAATGACAAGCATAATTCACAAACAATATCTAAGACTTGCACACAAATAAGTTTTAAGTAATGTATTTGGCACAGTGAGAAACTCATTTTTATGTTTAACAAATTTGATAACAATCACCATTGGTATTATTGACAATAACCATTGGCACAAAGATAGCCTTAACAATATTTTCACATCTCAATTTTTGATTCTAGATTAATTATCTGACCATAATTTGTCAAATTTTAACTTTGCAGGTACACAAATTAATAGAAAAAAACATGTCTATTTCAAATAAAAGTCTGGGGGGTAAATTGGAATAACTTTCATATATTCTATCTAATAGCACCTTACAATGTTTATTTTGGAAGCAAAAAACATTTTTTCATGTATAGAAATTTTACAAAATGAAGATGAGACAGCAGTCAGCTTCTAACTACAATAAATTGCTCAGATAGATCTGATAAGTCATACAATGTCCAGATCATTAGAGTTCCGTTTGACATGAACAGGTCTAACTAGATTACTGGGTAGCAAAACATTGAATTCTAAAATGTTAAATGATCTTAAATACAAGAATTATTAAATGAAATATGAGTATTTTTCATGAAAATCTTTCCTTTCTTTCCAACCAATATTTGCAATCATAGTAAAAGGAAAATGTCGAATAGATTTCCACAAAGACTAGTATATTTTTCATGGAAAATCGATATTTCTGTCTAGCAAATAATGTTATTAGTCTACTCAATTCACTAAAGTAATATGATTTATTTCTATTTTCTGGATATAATTTACTATTTCTCTCTACTAAAGATGAATTCACAAAAAATACATAAGGAGTATCCAAACTGCTATAGAACAAGGACCTAAACATGGGTAGACAAATTAAAGCAGTGAACCTACAGTATTTTCAAATAGTCCTATTTCCTTGGGCCGTACATCCATCCACTTACATGCACATCATAAATTGAATTTAATTTGCTCTATTCAACACCTAAAGAACAATTGTGTACAAATCCTGCTGTAATGATCGATTAATATTGGCTTTTATCTTAATAATACTTCTATCACAAAATCAATGAGCATTTTGCTCTACGTTTTTTTCAAAAACTTGCCTACGCTACAGTTTGACTTGTTGCATTGTATTTTGGTGTCTTCATTCATCAGTGATGACGAATTAATTCTTCATAAAATCATGTTTAGAACATAAATTATCAAACAAGAAATGGGGAGATGCTTCTTTAACCCAGCAGCTATTTTGGGTCGCGAAGCATCTATCGGTCCGTTGGAATCCACCCAGACATGGGCATGTTGACTCCTCCTGGCCCCCCTCTCTCACAAGGATATGTAGCACCCAGGGGATCGATCTCATGACCATGCGTATTGCCGCTCAGGATGCCATCATAGTGATCTTGTTGGTCGTCTGAAAACACCAACAGAGGAGTATGAACAATTAATACATGTAATACCCTGAACATTCACCTAAGGGTCCACAGGGCATAAGCTATTTAGGTAGTTTGATTTTAAATCCTATTTTATTCACAACAATTGGCCAACGCAGCATATAGCCGTGCATTGGTTGAAAAGTCAATATATTAATGTAGCTTTTACAAAATGCATAGTAGGTCCTAGTGTTTAAATAAATAATCATTTCTGATAATTATTCTTGATAAGCAAAGATTCGATGAGTTATAAACAAATTATTCAGTCTCAAACAATACACTTATGCTTTAAATAATTGAAATGATAAGGTCTATTGTAATGCTGAAAAGCCTAATTTGGATAATTCTCTGAACTATGTACAGTGTAAAGCGATTATGCTTTAGAAACAAGTTTATGATAACCATTATAATGTAATATTTATAACTGATATATTCTAATGATATGTTCCTCTTTGAAATAGTGTAGGTTGTTTAGAAGTTATGTACATGTACATAATTTTGCAATCACTGAGCCCAGTCATTTTTGGACCTTGACACTTTATACATAAACTCAAACACATGCGCACACACACACGCACCTCTATCACTTAACTGAATTAACCTGCCTATCAAATTTAAAAAGCAATTTCAGATCACCAAGAACTGGAGTATGACTTCCTTTTAATAGCTAAATGTTAATGAAGGTGACAGATACATACACCACCATCAAAGTTAACACTCACACCAAAATTAAGACCCCATAAAAATATCATATAGAAAGTATTGTAATTCAAATGCAAATACACAATGATGTTTAAGACCACACTTTAATTTGCCAAATTTTTCACCATGCTGGTATACATGTATCTCTGTGACATTGATACAGCAGAACCCCATACATATGTAACTTCAGAGTTATGGGTTTCTGTTGACAGACATAAATACATTTGTATGTGTTAAGCCAATACACTGTACATAATGTAAGCAGTCATTGCTTCTCATACCCTATGTATATGTTAGACATGTGTACGAAACCAGAATTAATAACCACAATGATCTACAGCATCCAGTCATGTATGAGTCTCAGTAATTTGTGAAGGGTAAAATAATGTGTCTAGGATGCCTATTCTGAGCACATAGTGAATTATGACTAAATATGGTACTAGCTCATATACATTTTCCCACCTATCTAAAATTGGAACAAAATCTAAATTTTCATACAAAACATATTGCCAATGTTGATTCTCATCCATCCAAATTCATCTCATCTCCAATATCCCCTCTTGCAATTGTTACTTCACATCCATAAAGGACCCCATGAAAATCAAAACTACAAATTTTGTTTCTTCTGTCACGCAATTTATGAATTACAGTAGAACCTCCAATTAGATCACCTCTTAATGGAGACCACCTCTATAATAAGACCACTTTTCACGGTCCAAAACCTTCATAAAGCTACCAAAATGAACGTTTATACAGGGACCACCTCACTATTAAGACCAACCGACACTGGACCTAAAGATGATCCTAAAAGAGAGGAGGTTCTACTGTTATGTATTTGATTAAGAGAATACATGGTTGGTCTCAGCAAACACAGCGATCACCACAATGCGGGTTTTTACAGCTCACAGTAGCAGCCTCTTGGACAGAGCCGGCCGCAATCATGTAGCTATTGATTCCCGGCTGCCACTCAGTGGATTCGACCAGAGAAATAAGTCACTCCTCAGCTTTGGCACAAAATGCCAATGCTAAGTTCAAAGGATGCAGGCAGAGATTAAAGTGTGATGGGAATATTTTTGCGCTGCTTGTGCTTGTTTAGATTGAATAAAAGATGGAAATGAAGAGTTATTGTAAATGACGCATCCTACTCCATTTTGAAATAACATAAGTACAACACCCCCACCCCCACCCCTAAAACACACACACACAAACGCATACACAAAACAATGATACAAACAATGGTACAAAAACAAAACAATCAACAACAACAAAGAAAAAAGGAGAAAAACACACAAAAATGCAGCAGTCACACTGGCAAAATGGTCATTGGTATTGTCAAAAGATATTTTCCCTTTTGCTAAAAGAATATTATGACAAAATACAACCGTGAAATTATGTTTCAATTTTCAAAAAGGCAAACAATGAGGAATGTGAGTGTAGTTAGTGAAATGTAAAAACTATGAAAACAAAAATACTAGGATATGACAGTAATAAAGTGGAATTGGGTAGAAATGCAAGTAAATAATCAGGGATGTACACTGTATGATAGCTTGACAGCCCCTTAACACATTTTACATATTCTGTTGGTGTTGCCTGTGGCCAGACTGAGATGTTCCCAGCCATGATCAGTTGCTCATTGTGCATAAACTCAGCATGACACGACTGAGGCTCAATACTGATTAATACAGTGCACCCTTGTTATGTCCACATTGCATATATTGAACCATTTCTTATCTAGAAGTGCATTTCATTTCCCTTCAAATGTACAGGTATGACTGAAAAAGCCCTGTTGAATATCTGAGACTTTGAATATTTAGAGCATTGTTTATGTATTTCTTTAAGTTTATAATGATTGGGTTTTACAGTAAGTTAATCCAACTTTCTATGAGCAGCCAACTCGCAAAATGATATCAGCATGGAAAATTGTAAAGAACACCCCATGTAGCCAGTTAACATCTGATTTTCGCATAAAATGTATTGCAAATAATCCATTCTTGTCAATATTTAGAGGTGATTTTGTAGGTTTTGGAACAACAATAGCACTTTATTGAACTTGCTTGAAACTATCTAAAGAGCTTGTGAGATGCGATCTACATCTACAAATTCATATCCTGTATAACACTAAACAATTTGTAGAGGGAATGAGTAAAAACAGCTCAAAATAAGTATGAATACAGTTTTCATCAGCAACATAATCATTCATACTATACTCATAAAGCCTAATAATAAAATGGTTCAATTTCGTCTAAAGTGAAATGGATTAGATGTAATCCTATAGTAATTGGAAGACCGCTATCTGTTTAGCCTATACCATGCATCCTGATTATTTGAGCAATTACTGCACCAAAGGATGATTACAACATGTTATTCAAGTCTAAACACCTCCAATAATTGAAGACTGTTTATAAAATACATTATTAGGTGCTTAAGTCGTTAATACTGGGGAAAAACACTAATTAAAAATGATTTCATGGAATTTTTGTATTCTTAAATATTATACGGCTTATCAACCACCAGTAAAACTCATTTTATACATATTGTTCCCGTGTACGTATCTAACTATCTATTTAACATAGATGTATATGAAAGTAAAGGTTTTAAAACATAGGATGTATATAAATTCTTTAAAACAACCTTTCAAAGCTAAAATGTTCTTGTCGACTACAATAGGTCAATCAGAAAAAGAAAAAGATGTAACTAAATACATAATAAAAAAAATCTGTAAGGTTTTAGTACCCGGTAGTTCAAACTATCCTCTAAATATTGAAGTAAAATATGAGTAACCTAAATACTGAGAAACATATGACAACATGCTATATAATACATGAATTAGAAATTTCAGCAAATGAAGCAGCATATTATTTAGATGTTACTTAATACAGTAGGAAACATGATCTAATATTAGCTATAAAGCTTTTAAATTTCAGACAACAGTATATACAATTGAAAACAGAAATACAATATCAATATAAATGAAAACATGAAAAAAATAAAATTTCAATACGAAACTCTAAAAGATGCAAAGCAAATTCTATAAGAGAATAACGGATATCATGTTCAATATCAAGGATAGTATTACAAGTTGGGAGACTAGACTACTATAATGATGTATTCCAATTTTTTAGTCTGCAATCTCTTTGACTGAAAAGCAGTGTTAAAGACCAAGGCGTACCAAGCACGAAAAATTGGAAACAGATCAACAACAATTGACATAGAGGATTCTTCATCCAATATATATCACATAGCATCTGCCGAGACTCGATCTGTGAACCACTACCATTGTGCCCCGTATTCATCAAGCAGGCGCAATACATCAGCCGAAAGCTGCATCATTCCAACTGAGGTTGCTAATATTGATGATCCTGTCTTATGGTACATGTAGCATTCACTGAAGTGTGTCATACAGATTGACAAATTAGGTGCCACCGAGGTAGTAGTCCAAGGTTTGAGTCCTGGCAGTGGCTATGTGATATGGAGAAATATTCCTCCATGTCAATACTTACACCCAAGTCCATTAATGACAATATATCTATATATGTATATAATATTAACATATTCTTACAACATTCACAAAAACATTGCAACGTGAACAATGATGTCTGCATTAAAGACGATACGCACATACTTGTACATTACACATTTATAAAAAATAATCTACATGTATATTGCGCCCTTGAAGGTAAACATAACCTATCTGGATAGACATAGATCTATATACATCTAAACTGGGAATGTAGGGCATGCTCTACATCCATTTAAGGGCCCTGAAATTTTGACAATTATGTCGAAATCTGAAATCTGATTCCAATGTAAATAATTTCAACCAAATGTAAAAGCACATGGCCATTTGAATGGGCATATACAGTATTTGCACACATCTTCTTTGATGTAGACACCAGTGGACTTACACGTGCATAGACTTACTCTTTTCATAGTATTTTCTCAAGAAATAGCCGGCCATTACGACCAGAATGCCAACGGCCACAATACAGCCGAGGGTTATACCAAGAATGGCGCCCAAAGTGAGGCCAAAAAAGCCGTCTGCCTCGCCGGAATCAGCACACATCTCCCCCTCACAAATGAGCTGCTGCAATAAATCATCGGTCGCTGGAATGGAAGTGTCAATTGACATTCATGAATTTAGTGTTTCTTGTTAAATGGCCCTACTTCTTCTACTCCCAGCCTCTGCTTCTTTCTTCCAGCTTGTGCATGTGTTTCATCTGCAACATAACAGTGATGGTAGGCAACGGTGAGCGCTGGAGCACTCTTTTGCGTTCCAGTTGCAAACTCCTATGTTAATCCTATCTAAATGAATAAAAAAAAACAGATGAAAATGTTGGTCAATAACCTCATGATAATATCACAGATTTCATGTTTTCAATTGTATATTGCTTCTTTCTGTTTGATGAGTTTTTGCTTTTTTAGTAACGTATTTGAAATATGACGTTAAAGACATAATGATATCAGAGAGTGAATGCACAGCCAGCACTATGCATTGTAAACACCTGTAATGTCTATAAAATAAAGGCAAACAAGCTGCCTGCGTGCACTAGCCTAATGCACTTTTCTGAGTATGTCACGATCAAACTACAAAGAATGCAAGTTAAGTTGGTATATGGTACACAGATTGAGCATTGACAAACCAAAAGTGAGCGCTCTCCCACTGCTCCGCATAGTGAAAAACGATCGAGTAATGTTTGAAACCAAGAAAATGCGTTGATTTATTGTCAACTTAGTTGTATTAACTTTGGCACCAGTTCACTGGACGCTGTTGATCGTCAGGTCAATATCTTGTCTTCACAATATTTTGAACATGCTCAAAATTTTCTGAAGTTCTGAAACAACTTTTTCTATACCGTATCCATTACCTATTTGTTCGACATTGATTCTGTGCTAGCTTGCTGTTACTTTTAAATGTTGCATGTCGGTTCGAGCACCGTTACATTGATTTGGCAACATGTAAGAAAGTTCAACTGACACTGAACATGAACATACATTGTAACGTTTATTATCTTAACTGTCAGTGTGCATAAAGTAAACGTTTAAATGATATTTGGCAGCAACCAGTTAACGTTAATTGAACGTCAAGTGCATGCAACTACTCACCTAATGTCTGTTCAGTATGCGAGGATCGTGCTTTTAGTGAGTGTGTGGATTTTATTATTTAATACTTGTGTTACAGTTATGTCAATGTTAGAAAGTATTTTCAAAGCCATGTACTTTATTTACATCATTTGTTAGTTCTCGTTTGGAATTTATTGGCTGATGTTGCCAGAAAAATTCTGTAAACATCGAAATGGTTGGTCAGGGAACGGAACAGTGGGACAGCACTTTAAGTCAGGGTGCAGCCACATCAAACAATGTGTATGCTGTTGTAGCCATTTAGGCAATTTTCTAAGCGTATAAAACACTGTGTTTATATTGGATCTAATAGAAAGATTTTGTATTCCATTATGTCTTCAACGAATGTATGTTTATCCTGGATTCTATTTTTTCATAAGAAAAAATTCATGATTAATTCATAATCAATTCATAATAATATATCATAATGTCTTATCAAATTCCTTATTTGGAGGAAGCTTTAAATGAATGCTTATTTACTATGTATACATGTATATAACAATGACAAAAAATGTGTTACTCCAGCATACACATTGAGTACATGACTACGGCTATATAAAGATCCAACCCAGTCAGGGGCAAATATACATTTTTGGGTAGAAGAAACGTTGATCACCTATGATTGTTCAGCAGAGGATGAAAACAATGCCACTGCTCTTTTTTATGACCTGATCGCCTTCTTTATGCAGCATCCAATAACATTGCAACAAATAATTGTGGCGGCAATACTGCCAATTATTATGCCAACCGTAGCGGCACTGGGTGTTATTCCCGTGCAATAACGTCCATTGCAAACCACATCACCTGGAATGTCAATCTTCTTTATTCTTTCTGAAAAAGATCGATATAGCTCATACTTAGCGCATTTGAAAAAGATCAATTAGCAATTTATTTTACCACAAAGTAAACAATACAAAGGAAATTTATAGGAATTGAAGAACAAAACAAGTAATTACATTTTTACGCCTGTGCTGAATGAATTATTATCAAAAGTAAAAAGTAAGTTCCATGCGACTTGATAACTTATCATTAAAATCATTCAACTATAATGCTATAAATTCATTTAGAACGTGATTGTAAAAAATACACTATAGAAATTGGATTTGCATTTGTCAGTGCAATTTCGTGCAATAATAATTGATGTGAAAGTAAGAATAACAAAACAAAATAACATAAGGATGACTAAATTACACTCTCCTTATCTTGTTGTTTTTTATGTTTTTTCCCTCTTTTTTGATTGTAAATATTACGTTATATATTTTTATATTTTTATATGGAATGTACTTCAAGAATTACTCGGAAATAAATAACTAAAAGAAAAAAAATCTATTATTATATTTTTGATCTAGCGAATAATCTGTTATTGGGGCAAAGGGTGGGTGGTGAGCAAACTCATAGTTTGAACTGCATTTACAATTTACAATATATAAAGCATTAATGATTACTCTGCTGCAAATGGTTTTTGTCCTCCAAACAAGAGTCTATTTGGATTTGAAGTTAATTATGTGGACAAATGTTGATTGAACAGCCTTATATATCAGGGATTATGTATCAATAAAATGCTTTTTATATGGATACATATTCAATTGATGGTTCGATAGCAAACAAATACTTAATTATCAACTATTCACGTAAGAAATAAAAAATCTTATCTCACAAGAACATTCAGCTAAGATGAATAGCATTACGGTAAAAACTCCCAATGCAATCAAATCTTCATCTGCCCGACTATGATAATCCCATACCAAAGCCTAATCCCATGAACGGTGGTGGAGGCGGTCACTTTGGGTGAGCAATATTCGCACAGAAGGCAATTACCGGTGGCATCACCGTCGGCGTAACAACCCAACAAACTCGTTGTCGTGAGCAACCCACCTTTTTGTGGCCTCTGTGCTGTCACCATCGGGAACAATGTAATAGCCTATAACAACGGGACATAATAGGATGGTTACGTCGTTATTGAACTCGTGCGCTAATGCATCTATCTTTGTTCGCTATCGGGTAATATGGGAAGGGCTCTGACCTCACTCAGATGGTTGTGGAAACGTTATTTCGTATCATTGCTATTCAATGTTACAAATGATGCATGTTGTAAATATGATTGGTTTTAGACTGGTGTACTCATTTTATCTTACTGATGTAACTTGTGTATTAGTGGCATGTAAGAAACCTGAAGTTTATTATAATATACACATGTATCTTGGACAGGACCACAATTAAGATACCGGTAGCTTAGATCATGAAACATCATGCCATGATGTGAAATGTATTTTGACAATAGAATAGAATTGGGCAGCAATAGCCTAATGGCTTTCTAGACAACAATTTTGTTATAGCGATATGAATTTTAAGCAATAGCAAGATCCAAAACTTGATGGATGGTTTCATAATGTAGTTATAGTCGAAGTGACATGCAGATTTTGTCAAAGAAAAATATGAAGAATGTCTAGTAAGTAATCATCCGCTGTCATATGCTCGACGGCGCATACATGGGCCTGACAAACAGTAAGAATTAACATAGCCACTCTTATCTGTGTAGATGCATAGAACCAAATTTCAGCAGGACAAGCTTGTTTTCAATGTACAAATCTTTTAATGTAATTGTTATTGGTGCAGAGTTGTAAGTGATGAAATTTATATCAATAATGTTAATGAATCAGATGGGGAATATTCAAGAAATTTCAGTAGTGAATTACACAAGATACGCATCACCTTCTGCTATAATCATCAAAACTGATGGCTGCGGAGTATTCACTCAGATTCAGATTCAGATGCCCAAGCACAGCTTAAGAGTCAGTCATGACTGAACAAACCACTGTACAAACTCCAAGAACATGAGATGAGAAAGCACTGAAGTTCTCAGGAAGGAGACAACTTGAGATCTCTGATCAACAAGTACCGCATAGGCAGATCCAGGTGGGGCCCGTTTCCTACCAAAATACTTCATTTTCATAGGGATTTTTACACGTCCGCTATCGATCGCGCATATGAAACCGATGAAATCCCTGAAGTGCGCCCCCACCCCCATTTCTAAAAAACTTGGATCTGCCATTGTCAGTACAACCTAAACTCTACATTGAGGGATGTAAAATTGGATGGTATAGAAGTTATTGGATTTTCAATTCGAGACGTTGACGCACCTTGTTTGTGGCATCCCGTCTCGTCCTGTGCGTCTGCACACTTCAGCACGCCGTCACAGTGCTCAGCCTCAGTATAACACGTGCGGCCGCGGTCACACGGCGACTCGTCACCCGCGCAGGAGGCTAAACAACATACAAACATCTGTAACCAATGGTGGTCGATCATACAGGTAAGTGGCAGGTGGGCTGGATGAGTGAGGGCTAAGACACTTTTCGAAAGCTACATGTAGTAATGGGTCTATCGTATCGGTATACAATTTATGTGTTTTTCAATGTTTTTGAATTTGTTTATAATTTCTCTCTCTACAGAAGATATAAAAATCTGTAGAAAACAATGGGTTGTTGTACTGGATATAGATGGGTTTCCTTTAATATATTTGTGGATTTGTTTTTACCCCCTTCGCTTTATCTTTCAAATGCGCTAAAACTTGCATATTCCTCTTATGATACTGATGTAGCTGAATAGCTGAAGACAGGTTTCAGCGATATCAGTATTGAGTTAGCAGTCAAGTGATCCAAATCAAGCGTATCAAACATTCGAGCGCACACAACACAATACTCACTTTCTGTGTCACAGTTGCGTTCGTCGTGTGCCTCCTGTGGACAGTTAGTGACGTTGTTGCAGACGGCCTCTTTTGGGATGCACCACTGGCTCGTCTGGCACATGAATCCAGGCCGGCAGTCTGTACAGGCAGGGGTTTGATTAATGTGCTCATAACAAAATGTTGCACTAACCTGAACATTTCAAGCATAGCATTAGATAAGATTATTATACATGTACATGTAGTACCAACACAACAAGGTGCAACAGCAGCAGTAATGAGAAAATCAAAATTCTAGTAAAAGCATAAAAAGAGCAATTCTGTACTCTTAATAAAATGACCATATGCCATAACAATATATGTGGAGAGCATCCGTGGTATATGACTACGATGGGCTCAAAAAATGCTATAAAACTGATCTAGTATAGAGAATTCTATGCTACAAAGAAGATTTGTAGAGCAAACTGTATGTATAAATAGACAAAGGCCTTTTACTAAATTTTTCCATTTAAAGTAAAATGAAACAGGCTGCTCAATGGATTTGTTCTTTGCAGCAAACGATGGACTAAATTAGAAACGCAAACAATTTGACATTTGAATTAAGATTTAATTCCCAATACTTTACTTTGAAATTCAAATGTTTGGCTATTTTTGTTTTGTACATTTTAAAGAACCATGAATTGTTACTTTATTTAGGATGATCGTTTGACATCAAGCACTTCCCACATATACTTCCGTCAGTAAAGAATAAGCCAATAAAGAGGCTACCTTGAGAATTTTCTTTTTTTTTACCCCACAATACAGTAAGTTTCTACAGCATTAGCATTTTTCATGAAACATGCCTATATAATCTACCTACTCAATTCAAAAGGATGTACACAGTACAGTGTATGAAAAGCAGACTATCAAAAACTTAGGCTGATGTCCTCTTATACATCAAACAAAATTTTTAAAAATAGTCCTTGTTCTGCTGAAGTTGAAACTGCTGTTAGACACTGTTGAAGAAAAGGTAAAAAGAAAACCAAGACAATACAGTAGAACCTTCAATTAAAACCACCTTTATTAAGACCACCTCTATAGTAAGACAAATTTTCACTGTTCCAAATTAACCTTATTAAAGCTACCAAAATGAACCTCTGTATAGAGACCACCTCTCTATTGGGACAACCTAACACAGGTCCCAAAGGTGGTCCTAATAGAGAGGTTCTACTGTATTTGCCACTCACGACTTTTGTCCTCGACCTGCTTGAACAGGCCGTATGTGAAGCGCAGGGAGTCGCCCTGCCAGTCAAATGGCATGCTATGCAGCCTCACATAGAGGCCAGCACGGGAGTAGTACACACTGCGCAGGTCCTCTTTATAGTACTTCGTTTTGGAGTACAGTGTGGCGCCCTCCGACGATATGCCATCAAAGATTTCAAACGTTGCTGAAAACGCCCGATCAAAGTGTCAATGTGGGTCATAGGTCATGGACCATGAATGAAATAGCTGAACATATTTCTTAGAAAAACATTTCAAATTAGATGAGTTATGGCACACTATTTTTGCTTTGAAAGAATTGTGAAGACTACTAGTCAGATAGCATTTGTTCTCGGTTAGTTGTTCGCACCATGCATCTCACTTATTAGTTGGAAGGTAAATTTGTGTTTTCGTTATATGAGTATTTGGAAGAGAAACTCCTTTTCAAAATGTTAATGTTGAATATTTGTGGTATCCTTGGCTTGTAGCTTATTTGTTTTAAAACTTATTTGCAAGGTAAAAACAATACATGTAAACCATAATGACAAAGACGATGAGCTAACGTCATGCATCTAATATGTTGCATAGAGGAAACTAGGATTATGGATTGGATGCTTTATTATTCATACAGCTCCCCAGAATCCATAGATACACGTACAACACTTATATCTCAATTTGGTGCCACACAGCTAGTTACACTCCTATCTAACATCCATGGGTCAGTCTTGCCTGCTGACCTCATAATACCTATGTAATATGTTAAAGGTTAGAATCTTACAATAGCATAAGACACATGTTATAATTTCCACCTACCCTCCTCCGGCACCTCAGCGACCCTGACGTACACCTCCATGTTGTTAGCCTCGACCGACGACGGCGGTTTGAGCTGCCACACACAGTCAATCTGTGGGGAGCCGGCAAACGCGATCCGTGCGATGTTGGATAGGTCTGCTCCTGACATTGGCACCACGCCAGACCGGCGCACGTCGACAATGGCTGGGCAGTAACCTGGAAGCAGGAGGAAGTACAGTAGAAACTTTCTATTAAGACCACAAGCCAATTTATTTTTCATACATCACACACAACCATGTTAGAATTCTGAATGCATGTCGAATAAGTACAAATGTATACCGGTATGAATATATAGTTTAGCCTCTTAAAAACCCAATTACTAGATTTCACAATCCATACTGTCTTAATATGTTTGGACACTGGTGGATGTAAAACTAATGTTCTTGAGAAAAATGGACAGAGGTTATGCCCCTAAGATAGTAGAAATGTAAAAGATAAAAAGCAGCTAAAAAGACAAATGAGGAGAATGATAATATTGTGATCAAAGGAAAATTTGATGTTTATTTGGAATGAAGACACTTACTTGAAATAGGTCTGTTATTCCAACCCCAACCTCTGGGTGAATCTGCAAACATGACATAGTGATAACTACATGTATATACCGGTAAATACTACAGACGATATCACTTATTTGCATATCTGATAATTGCATAACACTGCTTAATCTCATGAACACTGTAAAACCACTTGTTTATTAATATCTTTTAAAACGTACCAGTAATGATAATTGCATATATTGCTTAATCGTATAAAATGTGTATGAACGGAGCTTATGCAATTTAGGAATCCCGTCTGTATTTCTATGATATTCTTTCAAGAATTGCCTAAACAGTATTCTTGGCAGTTCTGCACCTGAGCCATGAAAATGTAAAAATAGATACCAAAATTATTGAGAACCTAGCCCCCAAAGTAAAAAGCCATTATTACTGTGTACATACAATGTATACTTGTGAGGAGAAGCACAAAGAGACTGCTTAGTCCACCATGTAACATTAACAAATAGTGTATGCACAGGCAAATTGGCATTTTGTTAATTCAATACACCTCTCCCAATGTGTATAACTCTGTTAATAACAATACATGAAAGTCACAACGTAGCGCATATCACAATGATAAAGTAACAATAGGTTATATGTAATTATGTATCACGATACATTCTAACAGTTGATTTAGAGTGCATTGTGACCAGATTTGCTCAAAACATCCTCACTAAC
Source organism: Streblospio benedicti (assembly GCA_019095985.1). Lineage (NCBI taxonomy): Eukaryota > Metazoa > Annelida > Polychaeta > Spionida > Spionidae > Streblospio > Streblospio benedicti. Next base: position 28,610,790 of record CM032661.1, read on the forward strand.
AATCAAGTAAAACGGTCGAGTCAAAAAACAAAACTTCCTATTATAGCGCGCATGTTCAGTACAATAGTGTCTCGAGCCGTGTTTTACATGGATTTCTACACACCAAACACAGCTTTTCCATTCTTAGGAGGAATACGCCACACGTCTAAAGCATGGCGTGATAGGAAACCTTGCTTTGTATCCAGATCAAAATCAATGCTTAAAGGCACGAGTCTGAAAAGTGCGGGTCCACTTTCTCTTAAAATATTTTGCTTTCACGTACGCCAGAGTGCCTTCAGCTGCATCTTGAAACCCACGTATCTTATCGTCTCGTCATGAGCGGCTGGAATGAACTCGATGCGTATGGAGTCCGGCACATGTTCTCCGGGCGTGAGAAAAGCCGGCCGCGACCATGTAGATGTACCTGGGTTGACAAACAGTTTTTTCTTTTTGAAAATGGGTGGGTGGTTGGACAAGTCGTGGATGTAAGGGTTTTGAGAGTGTAGAGTCAGTGTAGATATGAATTGCTAGCTCATAATATTTAGGCAACTATCTGCTTCACTATCATTTGTGTTTTGTTGATATATTCATTAGTGCATGTATATGCTTATTCCCACACCCATCGGCTTTAGTAATGTAATGGGTAATGTAAGTTTTAAAAGATGATGGATAATTAATTTAGAGACTTCCCAAATAAATTTAGGAGTTGAATGCTTGATTGATCGTCTACATGAAAAGAGATATTCAATACAAGATATGTATTAGAATAAAGACATTCTATAAAAAGTCATATTTTTCAAACCCTTCAAGGCTTTTAATAGCAGACACATGTTTGCCAGTTTCTTTTGAAATAAATATAATTTAAACATTTGACCAGTATCGTTAAATTTGACCCATTCAGAAATCTAATAATATCTACATGAACATTGCTAAATTGGTACCTTCTATCAGCTTTGCTGTCCAGAGAACTACTTTTGAATCCCTCTCTTTACCGCTGTATATCTGCAAAAGAAGCAAATAATTTATTAGATTTTCACATCTTTATCATGTGGAATGTTCGTTAGATTCCCACTGCATACATTAGAGCCCCCAATTAAGACCACCTCTCTATTGAGACCACCTGTAATATAAGACCACTTTTCACACTCTCAAACCTTCATAAAGCTACCAGAATGAACCTCTATATAAAGATCACCTCTCTATTGAGACAACCTAACTCAAGCCCATAGGTGGTCCTAATAGAGAGGTTCAACTGTATTTTCATACAATCTGATGCCTTGACTCCTCATATTAATGAATTTATATTGGATGCATCGTATGATTAATCTAATAACTCAGACTGGACAATGCAGCTAAATAACATTGTCGTTGTGCTTAAACTGTCAGTTGGTGTTGATAAATCTCTTTAAAATGGGTGTTGTAAAGCGGTGTTGGAAGCTAGTAGTACCTTGTTGTGAGCGTTTTGATATAAATAAATGATAATTTTCACTGTTATATACTAAGCAGAGCTATGCCATATGAACTGTTAGATGAATTATATATCTGTTGTTGCTACTACAATAATAGTATTCTTTTGGTCCAGAAAATTTCCATCCTCTAGTTCATTTGTCAAAATAATATATGTTGCTTGAAGCCATTGTGTTTGAAAGATTGCAATGTCTTCTCCATTGTCCATATCTATACGATTCTTTCATGAATATAAATGTTTGAAAATCGGTCCACAAACTCAGCAATACCCAACATTGCAGAACTCCCCGAAAACCAACCTACAGTTGAGGCACTTTTATTGTAAAGTGAAGATCAAAACAAGCATTTCTGTGAAGAGACACATGGTTCCACGCAGCAAAATGAAAGGTCATCTTAATTTAAGCAATTGTAAGCCTACTTTTGTTGACTACATCCTGATTAATTAACATATCCTTTAGGACTAGACCCTCTTTTAACTGACAGACTAACACCATAATTCAATTTTGTCAGGTAATATTTCAGCCATGTGCCCCAGGATCATGAGACAGGGGAGAGAAGGTATATCTTACACATCTCTATTATGGTAATGTGGTCAGCAATGTGTTTGTAAATCATAGCAGTATACATACACCTTCCCCCCTTTCATGATGCTGGTATGATTTCAGCTGAGATCCAAATTGACGCATCAGTTACCAGTTACCGGCAATGACAGAGGAGTATTTGCATTGTATGTGTCAACTCATCTCTTGCCAGACTGTGAATTCTATAGCATGAAAATCCAGACAGAGCATAAAGCATAATATGCCTGATATGAATTATTACACATTTTATGTATAATTGTCTTTCCTTACCACACTTGACTTCCAATATATGAAATTTATTTTTGTAGTTCAAAAGGAACAAAAGGAAAGACAATTATACATAAAATGAAACATACTGCCACGTACATAGTACATAGAATAACTTTTATACATGTGCTTCTAACTTAAAACAACCTTTAAAATCTGCTAATGTCTAAATATTGTCATCAAACTCCGAAATTTGACATAATCCACTATAATATGCAAAAATTTCTACTCCTAAACTCGACTTTGCTCTAAGCTTCCATTTCCAGAGAGCAATTTGCGAGTGGCAGAATTGGGGTTAATAAACGAGCCAATGAGAGGAGTCAACTTGAAGCTTCATCAAGTTAAGGAGACCCGCGGCACAATTAAACCGCTTTCTTGTTTATAATGTTAGAAAGCAACATAAAACCTAAAATGATCATGCACAGTATTGTGTGGATGTTTAGCCTATACACATAGAGATTAGAAGGGTATGTGCTGTATTATATACTTTGCAGTGTATAAGCATGTCTTTTAACGGTACTATGTTCTTCTATTCTATGTTCATGTAGGTAGTGTAGTTTCTCAGTCTTTCTCAGTCTATTCTCCTTTCTCATAATGTGATGACATAGAATGCTAGCGTCGTTATTATGCTGTGAGCAGCAAGTTGATTATCTTAATGTTAAATAGTTATTATTACAGCACAACCTCCAATTAAGACCACCTCTCTATTGAGACCACCTGTATTATAAGACCACTTTTCATGGTCCCAATCCTTCCTAAAACACAAAAACAAACCTCTGTATAGAGGCCACCTCTCTATTGAGACCACCTTCCACTGGTCCCAAAGATGGTCCTAATAGAGAGGTTCTACTGTATATCATTTATCAGTTTTTACAATCATTTACTTCGTTGCACATCCAGCAAGTTTCTTCTGGGATGCATTAAGAACCAGACAGAAATAGTAGTGGGTAGTTGGTGGAGTGGCATAATCCTTCGTTTGCCTCATTATTTTATACAAGGACACAGTGAGTGGGTGATTAAGTGATAGAGTGATGTCACATTACCCAGCTCAATCATGCATTATAACACATATTTACATATGAATCTCATAATGCATCGATTTTCCGTTAGTGCATGTTTGTTCTTTTAAAAGTTGGCTTTAAAAAATTTCGATCAAACTGATAAAAAATGGAATGAAAATCACGGTTTAGAAATTGACGATTTATAAATATATTTCAGTTCACATACTCAAGAAGTCTCATCAAGCCATTTGAAAAAAACACATTGGATCTTTAATCATACCACCACCATAGGGGCCATTGTCGGTTTTCACGACTTGATCGCTCACATTGCCTTTTAATACAAGTCCTTGATCATACCAACCCGTGGGCCAACTTATAGCTTTCATGTTGAAAAATAATTTTGGGTTAGACTTATGTCAAAGATAAAAGCAATACTCGGTTTCATCTTACTTATATAGCGAAATTGTACGTTTGACGTTTGAATTCGCCACCGAACATTTTGGCAGTGGGCCTTCTGATTGGTCGGATTCTGATTTTAAGTTCCACAGAATTGGATATATTGTATCACGGCTATATACTGCGTATATAGACATTAGATATGACAATGCATAGGGACCTGCACATGTTTAACAAATTACAATAATTTTGACTAATTGAAGATTGTTAGAATTCACTACTATGGTGTAAATGATATGTTAGAAATGTTAGTGTTTATTACTAGTGATGAGTCCAGTTGTTGGAGTCTAAAGCACAATAGTAGTAAACATTATCTATCGATCCAAAAATAGTGAAAAAAGAAATTTTTCTGACTCACCGTGAGATTGGAGCCAGGAGGAAGGTCAAGGTCATCAAAATAGATGCTGATCTGACTGCGAGCAGAGTTCGCACGCACCTGTAAAAGTTTGAAAAGTTTTATCGAGTTACGACCATTTGTGACAAATGTTTTATTTTTAAAACAATCCAAACTGAATTGTAAATATTTTCAAAGTCTTTCACAGAGAATGACTCTGAGTATCAGTTGTCAAGATATGACAATTTGACATCTGATGCTCAGATTGCGGAGAATGTTCATCAGTGGGAATGTCAAAAGACATCAAAATGTAATGATGTCATATTGCATTTGGACAGGTTCTAAATTATTAGCTGAAAAAACATAATGTAAAGATTCCCATATACAGAGTTAAATTGAGAAGCAATTAATGTATGCTTAAGGAATTTCACATGGCAACATGATCAAGGACATCAACGGCTAAAAGCTTCACATAGCTGAATTCTGCACCGAAGAATCTCGACCAAAGTATACATCGGATCAGGAATAAATGACAATTTTGGCCAATATGTTCATTTTCATAGGTCGGCAAACTCAAATTTGTCAACAAAATCACTTTACTCACTCTGGGCACTAACTAAAATATTCCTGAATGGGGGAGGTTACTACTGGGTTCTGGTAAAGACATGATCAATTATTTTGTTCTCAGAACCATTCTTTTACCTGGCTTGCAGACGTTTCGCTCATGTCTCATGAGCGTCAACATTGCTACTGGCGGATGAACCTCAGTTTGCGCGACCATGTAGATCACGTGATGCAAGTTGGAGCAGGTTCGCAGGGATCTCTCTGCCTGCGTCACGGTGGATGTGTAGGGCCTCACGTATCTTTCTTTCCAGGTCCTTCGGCTCTTTCTCCAAGATCTTCATATCATTTAATGTGAAGGAATGTCTTGTCTCATTTACGTGTTGCCAAATCGCTGAATTAGGGTGTTTGCCATCCGTGTGTTCTTTGAACCTTGTCTTCAAGGCACGCACTGTTTCTCCTCTTGCATCACGTGATCTACATGGTCGCGCGAACTGAGGTTCAGCTGCCAGTAGCACTGTTGACGCTCATGAGACATGAGCGAAACGTCTGCAAGCCAGGTAAAAAAAATAGTTCTGACAACAAAATAATTAACTTATTCTGGGTCATTTATTCCCGATCTGATACACATCGCTAATAAAAGATTGACTTGGGAAGCAAATTTGAATATCTTAGATGACAGTAATTCATCTCAATGCTTCTTGTCCTCACCTCGACATACCACTCGTAGAGGCCGGGTTTACAGCAGGGATGTGGAAAATGTGGGGACTTGAGGGGACGAGGCTCAAACAGGTCAATCTTCACATTCTCGGCGCCTGCAAACAGTGAAGCATTTAGATAACATTACATCCTGGCTTTACATTGCGTGGAGATAACTATGACATTATTTGATACTACTTTGATCCACACAACAAATTCCACATTAGTTTGACTGAAAGGAGGGTGGACAGCAATGGCAGATTCAGGTATTTAGAAAAGGGGGGGTCAGGCGCACTTCATGGATTTTATTGGTTTTGTACATGCGATCGATGGCGGACGTGTAAAAAACTCTTAAGAAAATGAAGTATTTTTGTGAAAAAAAAGAGGGGGGGGGGGAACCCTGCACCCACCCCTGGATCTGCCTATTGGACAGTAAGGAGAGGAAGCGCTGCAGAAATAAAATCTGAAAGTCTGGGTAACCTCGTCAATTTTTTGTTTGTGGCATTCAGCTCTTGTAAAAGAAAAAATCACACAGCTTTTGAAAAAGTACCAATTATTATGCACTTTTTACCAAAGTAAGAGAGACTACTATTACGTACAATCTCTCCATTTCAGACAGGCGAGCGTTTCCAAACATATGATGATGGTGGTGCTGTGAGGGGAAATCATGTCATACTGGGCAAATGAGGCCATGATGAGCTTTCAATTTTCATCATGTCAGAAACCTTGAGGGCAGTTGGGTGATGGGGTGTAGAGGAGAGGGGGCATGGACTCGGTAAAGATGGATTCAGGTGTTCTGTGAGGTGGCGAGGGCGGCAAGGGGTGCAGTGTAGGGTAAGTATGTGGTGGAGTTGGAGTGAGTACAGGTCTTATGATCACGTAACTGCTGTGTCTATGTGTCCTTTTGGAAATATGTTTCAGTCTTACTTTTAGTCCTATAGAGACGCATGGTTATTTGACCACAGAGGTTCACCAAATCATAAGGCAACAATGCCACATGATATGACATCAGCAATAGTTTTATATGTCCAATTACAATTAAATTGGTCAAACACCAAAGCCAAGACAAATTGAAAGTTTGCTCCATAAGGTTGCATTCTACACATGCTGTGTTTGCTACGAATGGCAAGTCACAAGAAGACACATCTCAACAGGCTTCATAGGCCTATTTTCTGCTAATCTTCCAAATTGAGTTACATTCAGTTTCGTCAGAATATGGGCAACAATTCCCCATGCACATTATGGGATGATGTTGGGTGTTTTACAGACTCTTAGTAAATGTTGATAACCATATTCAATCTGGGGTTTGAACATTGGGTTCGTAGAAATCTTCGAACGAAAAATGTAGATGATTTAACAATATAAGTTACACAATTTTCCCCACGCAATAGGCATTTACACATTTTCGCTTTGAAACCACTTTCTGTGGGAGTATTAAGTTCTTTACAGCCAACTGCTTAGAGATATGAAATATAAAGTACCTGCACATAAAACAGTTCTCAACAGCTACAATTTTGAATCTCAACACCAGAGCCTACTCTCAATGTCTTTCAATTGCATAACCTGTACTTATTTTATACATAGATTGCATATACCAGTATGAAGGCCAGTCAATACATTAAAAAGCTACTTAATGCTCAATGTTCTTTACATATATCCTAATTTTACTATATATAAAATGTTTCAGAATCTGAATGTATTAATTAATCTCTGTATATCAATCAATCAATCAATCAATCAATCAATCAATCAATCAAATCCTATTTAACATGTTTTTCTCAAAAAGTAGGGATTGGATGGATGATAGTAATTGACTTGAGATGTAGGCGCCATGCATCACAATCATTCGTGTCAAAATTAATGAGTGCTGTGTTACACAAGTCTTTCTTCATTGTTTCCTCCCAAGTTGTAAGGGGTCACACCTTCTTTTTCCCGGCAAAACAAGATCCAAGCATCACTTCTTTCCATACATGTGGCAAACAATCTGAGAGAGTTAGTATGGAGAAGGAAGGCTGAACAAGTAAAGCTCTTTCAAGGCTTGACATTAAGCATGGCCCGGTGGCCCTGGGCAAGTAGATTTGAAATCAAGGCCACTTCGGGCCACTGGAATCCAATGGTCAGTAGCTTGACCTGGCTGCTAGCATTATTGATTTCTTTGAGTCAAGCATGGGTCAAGGTAGGTGAGGACTGGCCTATAGCTTAGATATTTGTTAAACTGTCATGAATTGCTAGTATATAAATCATTTTCAAATTCTAAATATTTATGCATGTACTAAATTAGTAACATAATATTACTTAATGTAACAATAGCTTTTATTGTAAATACGAAAAAAACCAAACTTTTGAATTTAGGTCACCACATTATGAATTCGGACCACTAGATATTCAAACCTGGTGGCCCTTTCGGCAAATCTTAATGTCAAGCCCTGTCTTTCAACAGGAGATTATTGTTCCCAGGAGATTGGCGTGGCTTAACACTGCATATCCACCTTAACATTGCGCGTTTAGGTCTAATCACCCTGTACAATGTAGTTCCTAACATGGCCCAACATTCACTGGTATTTGCTCCATTACACTTTTCACACAGCTGTTGTAAATCCTTACTATTGTGGCAAGAAGTAGGGGTAAGGCAGCGTTATCATAGGTCAGGGCCACCAAAAATAGGATGCTGATTGCCTTGCGGACAGCATGACATAAGAGTTGATGTTCAAGCCTTACGGCTATTGCCACGTCTATGTAAATATCATATTGACACACCCTGTAAATTGACCAAGATTCAATATCAAAGCCTATAGGGTTTTATCTGAGTAGTTACTGTAAAAGTGCAACTTACTGTGTTCGAAAGACTGGTACGTTGAGGAGAGTAGCAAAAGCAGCCAGGCGGTGTTAGCAGCCGCCATTCTCACTACATCAATCCTACCAAAGAAGGGCAAAGGTAAAAATAACACAGAAAAATAAGCACATGCACTACCTCCATGTAAAGACCCACCTCTAAATTGGAACCATATCTAGACTGTTGAAAGAGACATTCATACAAAAGCCCATCAGATATTCACAGGCAGATCCAGGTTTTTCCGATGAGGTGTACAAAACCAGTGGCTCTTATTGGTTTTGGACAAATATGATTTTTATTGGGGTGGGTGGGTTGGGGGCAGGGAATATATATTTGTATAAGGTTTCATGTAATTGTAGATTGTACATAAATTAATTAGATACTACATACGATGGGAGAGAGAGCAGGAAAGGGGCGTCCTGGGTTTGGACTCCTGCATCTGCCTATGGTGACAATCTACTAAAGGGAAGTGATGTCTATTACATATATTATATTAACAACTATTCAGTGTGGAATAATATTAAGTCCATATCTTTCTGGCATATGGTCTGAACTGTTGTTACCACACGCTTAAGACATATTGTGCGTTCAAAGCAAATCAATTTCTTATACTCCTTCCTTCAATATTCAATCCATCAATTCATATTGTACTATTATCACATGCAAACATTGCAAAGAATTCTTTGTAATAACCACTTCACTTCAATACTTACAATTTGACATTAGAAAATCCAGTTTCCTTGCATCAAAAGCAACAACAATCCACAGCACATCAAGTACACCGTTTATATCTGAGTAGGTCACGGTATAGAACCTATCAGCTCACGAAGAGAGTCTAATCCAGAGAACGAGCAATGCAAGCCGAGAGATCAGCAGATTACGGCAACCTGCAACGATGCCGTTATGAGCGCCGGACAGTCAACTATGCTAATACACAATATAGATATAGGACCGTAGTCACAAATAAAAGTCGCCCATCCAATTTTCCATCATTATCACAATAACCATCGATGTGCACTCATGTTCTTCTTCCACTTCACAGACAGTATACAGTGGGAATTGCCGGTAGCTCTCGTGATTTCTGGCAGTACACTAGCTACCATTCACATATGATTGTTTCACCAGATCTGTACTTACAATGTATCTAACTTGTAAGTACTAATAATATAACGAGTGGCTTGCAACCGTTTACTCAACACCACTGATAGACCTGGCCGGAACTCGAGCTCACGACCCTCTGGGCCTAAGACCAACACCTTAACCACTCGGTAAGAAAAGTTAGAAAACAAGGGTTACACAGAAGAAAAATGAAATGGATATTGAGAAGATTTCTTGTTCGGGGATGATTTTGTGGCGTTTATTTGGTTGAAGTTAGTTTAACTCTTTAGAATGTTTATTCAGCGTTTATTGTAATAGTAGTAAATATCGCAGGCTAGAATGAAGCTTACAATAAGCTCGAATATTCCAAAAGGGATGTTTGATTCACCATTACTGTTTCGGGGTAAAACGGACACCCGTCTGAGTGAATTTGAGCTTATTTTAGTACTATTTCTAATAGCATACATCACTACCCGCCAGAGATGGATTGAGGATGCGTGTGACAGTAGGGATGTAAAAACAACTCTGTAAGAGAACGCAACAATACATGTACCCCTGCAATATCACCCCCACCATTTGCTTGAGAAGACCTGACATGAAGCATCCGAAGCGTCACCGGCTCTTGCAAGCGTGAAACTAGGCCAGCGTCCTGACACACTGACATATCCCCGAAACCTGTGCACTCTTACCAAAACATTGCAAATAACTATACCGACACCCTGTTTCACGGCATAGACTAGTCAGTCACACGACCGCTGGCCTCTAATGTGTACTAGTAAACAAATTTAACACGCTGGCATTTATACATTGATCTTCTATTATCAATTGGCGTTTTATAATGCTCTAGTATACGAAAACCATCACAAGTCTGATTGATACCCATTATTATAATGTTTCTAATCACACAAGGATTGCCAATGCTATAAATGTACCATTGACTGGAATAGCATCGTATTGTGTGTGTTGCACATTAGTTTGTTGACCTTTGCACGGGCCTCCTTGGTCATTATGGATATCACTGAGAAGGAACGGGAACTACTCAAACAGGTTGGATTGTATGTTTGTTTGCTTGTGATCACTTTAACTGGTATCCACTTGTGTCTATAAATGGACCGGATAAGAGCCATGCTGCGAGTATCCATACCGTCTGATGTCAATGGATGCACGTTTATCACAATTGGTTATTTGTAAGCAAGGGTTTAGGGGCGGGAGTTGTAAGGGACCGGGGGGGGGGGGGGGGCTGTGCGCGTTTTCCTTAGGTACATTATGCTTCACAGCGAGGTAAATATGGGGGGGTCTTAAACTTTGATATTGATGTCTAAAACAAAACACTGAATCTATATGAAATTTGAAGGCATCAACAAAATATCATCATGATTCAGTTTAATGTTTTGCGAAAGTGTGGGTCTTTGCATTGAAATTGAGAGAAATTAGGGGGTCTTAAAGGTTTGGCTGGCCAAAAATAGGGTGTCTTAGATATCTTATCATCTCAAAATAGGGGGTCTTTCTGCTGAGCATATATACCCGCCCCGCGTGTGAAAGAGGTAAGGGCTACCGCGCCATGGGTGTATGGAAACACTAACGGGGGTTGACCCACCCCCACCCCCAACTAAACTAATCTGAGAGGAGGGGGCATTGCTTGAAGATCTGCACTGAAACATTTGTACTAGTTTTAGTGCGTGGGGGTACGGTGGGGGTGTATGGATGGGGGGTGGGAAGGGATTGGCTGATGATCATCACACCACAACGGCGGTTTCACGTTTTCGTAGTCCCTGAGCCATGATAAATGGTGCACCCCGCCCCTTTAAATGGACCAAGGCATCACACATATACCACTCTTCGGACCACACCCAGGCCCCTCTGTCTGGACTTTTTTCAGCTTTTTCATTTTCAGCTTTTGTTTTCCACACTTCATCAAATGTAGACCCCACATCCACGACCATTCCTCTTCTTATTACGTATCCCTCTCAAAATCCCACTCACTATATATTTATGACACCCCATCTACATTATCAGATGCATTACTTTCAAACTCCTCGCTGATATGTACTGTCACAGATCCCTGTAAGCTACGTACCGGGAGAGCATTACATTACATACATGTACATGTATGTATGCCAACTTTTGTTATCTACTCGAAGAGAGCACTCAATTGCTTTCGCTGCCTCGTGTACAAACTTAACTCACTTGGATCATGTGGATATGAGATTTCTTTGTCTCCTCTTGTAATAGTTATGAAATTTATTGCAAGTGTATTGGTTAACTAAACATAACAAGAGAAACGTCTCAGTTACACTTTTATCTCAAGTGCATTTGAGTCCAGTTGATATATTGTATATTATCACAGAGTCTAGATGAGATTTATCTAAGGTATGCGATATTATTATATGAGACGTGTTGAAATGAATCAATTAGGAGTAAGATGTTAATTGTTGTAGGTTAATTGCAATAAATCCATAATTTTGCCACCTCAGCACATGGTTTTACATTTACTGACTAGAGGATGCCTGGCTGCTGGCTTGTTCTAAGGGAACGATCATAAATAATGATACCGGGGGGGGGGTCGTCCAAAAAGGTTGGGGGGTCGTCCAACTTTTCTGATTCTTTTTTTTTTGTGTGTGTGTGTGGGGGGGTGTCGCTGAACTTTTTTTTTATCATGCTACAGTATTTTTTTCAAATATTTTCTTTTAGCAATGCAATGACCATATAGAGGACTTTTTTCTTTTAGCGGGGGGGGGGGGGGGTGGTGGTGTTGTCAATCAACTTTTTAAAATGTTGATGGGGGGTCGGTTAACTTTTTCTTCGATCCCCAAAAAATGGACGACCCCCGGTATCGATATTTATGATCGTTCGCTTTAAAGTCAATGTCAATGTGATAAAACGTAACACAAGTGTAACATCAGTGAATGAAGATTTAGAAGTTCAAGTTTAATGATAAAGCGTGATTAGCGTGATGACGTAATGACGTGACACGTTGAAGAACCTCGGAAGATTCTAGTTGAAACCGGAGATTGGGTAACCATGGTAACGCTCTTTGGTGAAACGTCCGTCTAAGGAAAAATATCATTTGGCCAGCGTGGTGGTAGTGGGAGGGTCAAGAGATCCAGCATCTTAATTTTCTTGGGTTTCTCTGGATATCTCACATCTCTGACCCCCCACTCAAATTGATCCCTCGTTTCAGCCTTTCTAACCACCTCTCACTTGCATCAATTTAACCCAAATTATAAAATAAAAAAAACGTGGCGGTGCGTGTTTAATGATAGCTGCAAAGATCGTGTAAAGCTACGTAAATGAACACCTCTAATGAGGCGACTTCAGGAAGAGTCTACAATGGGCCATACAACGAAGTCATTTTCTTTGAGCCTGCATATTCATAATTGGCCAAATAAACCCATTAAGCAGTCCAGAGTTTACACGTCACTCTAGTTATCAGTTGACCTGTGTAACCATTATGAACATCTCATGATCCAGTAAAACCACTAGTGTATGTACAATGTATGTTTTCCAATTGCTACTATGTAGAAGTAATTAGAATATGAGAATTAAAAACGTACACATCTGGAAAAATGCTCTAAACGGTGACTAAACTGGATGGTTCCATCTGGAAATATTTATGTTTATGTATCGTTTTCTTTTCATATGTAAATTATACCCACGAACACCAAATTAAATTGACAGTTTTGTGTGCGTGCGAGCGTGCGTGTGTGCGTGGGCGCGCGTGTGTTTGTGTGTTTGTTTTGCGCTCTAGCGACTTGAAACGACCGATCTCCATGCTGGATTTGGTCGGTTTGCAGATGCATTGGCACCTCTAGGCCTTTAAAAAACAACTCAAACTATGGTATCCAAACACCTATTACAGCAATTAGCCAAACTCGGTTTTAAACATGTTAAATATGGGAATGCATTTTAATTTATGTTTTTTGTTGCTACCTTCCAGCTGCGAAGTTCGGCTGCTGACGTCATCAAACCAGAACACGGTGACGAGAATCTCATCTGCTGGCTCAGAGGTAACCGGGCTAAAGGGTTAAAATGCTCAAAGCTAATTATAATGGGTGAAAAGCTAAAGTGCTCACAAATGACATACTAAACTGGTTAAATAGTGACGTAAAGAATGTGAGCACTGGCAGATCCATGCTTTCCTGGAAGGGGGGCCATTCGTCTAAAATTATGCTAAATGCATGCCCCTCCCCATAATCCTGCATATGCCTCGCAACCTGCTTGGTCCCAGGGAGGTTACAGGTTACATGTTACAGGTATGGTCAAATTGATAAAAATGATGGTTGTTAAGAGGTGATTGGCTTGGCCTTCACTCACCACTTCTATTCTGGATATGCCACTGTAAAGGACAAAACATATTTCAAGGTAAGACTGATACAGGGTTAAAACTGATCAGAGATAAAGCAGTACTTACATAACACATGCTACACGTTCAATTCACATGCCAACTACAATTTTTGTCCTTCCCTACTGCTAAAAACAGCAAGACTAAAGAAGTTTCATTTTGGCCTAGACCTAGATCCAAGTCAAGATAAGGATATGATTTGTTTTTATTAGTCTTCGACTGAGTGCATTAGCTACATAACTTTTTGCAGCATGCTAATAGTGTGTAAAGTGTGTAATATGAACAAACCGAACACACGAACAGCAATTTTACTTCTAGTTTGCATTAACAGTTAAATAGCATTATAAAGATCAAATGTAGCATTCATAGATGACGACTGGCCGTATGTAAGAACTATAATACTCCGTATAATACCAATTATGTATTCTAAAAGATCCGTGGAAATATATGATAAAGGAAGTGCCTCCAGCCTAATGAACTGTCTTTATTTTGTGATAGATATTTTTGGAGTTCAGTTCTAACCCGGAAATTAGGCAACATTGTAGACACCAAAAGTAATCACATGAAGTTAATAGAAGTTAGATCTGAGTGATTGTTAAACTGGTTATGTATGTTAGACCATTGTTGCTTTGCACTTTTCAAGTCTCTATTAAATTCAGCCTTTGGCTCTTTTAAATGACCGATTGTTGGCATTGTGCTAATATTATATCATCACAGCCCTACCCTACTATTATTATCCCACTCCCATGAAATAGAATGGCACTCCATGGCGCAAATGTATTCAATATACCCATGGGCGCCACATACCTCTATAATTAGATTTCATTATCCAATATTTCAACTTGTCTAATGTCTATGTATGTGACCATTGATTGATGCTTCTCTAAAACCCCGAACTCACTGATGTGTTTAAGTTGACCTTTCCAATCACCATATTCGTTTCGATTGTGTTGGTATGGGCTTTTGACTTTTTTCAAAAAAAGAAAAAAAAAGAAGAAATGTTTAGAGTGAGGGTGGGTGAGATACACATGTATACCATAGCATATAGCATATGATCCAAGCGGTTTTTATCGTTTTATTTGTGTTCGTGTTGTTCATTTTTAATCTTCCCCATATATCTAGTTTACGTGGTTCCATCCCGCCCCCTCATCTCTATTGTCAAATATTTCTCTCCTCTATTGCTATTTTTCAGCCCTTCCGAAATTTTAACAAAGAGCAATGGCCTATTTATGTAATCAGGCACAAACGAAACATTGTGTTTCGACACGTGAAATAATATTTATTAACCGATAGCAAACATATGTAGGAGGGCGAGCACCTACGTTATGCAATAAAATGTTCTGGATACTGGAAACTATGATGATGAATAGATCTACAAATCACAACACTGAATTTTACCTTATTGTTTACAGTTTCCGACAAATGACTATGTCCATCTTCAGAATCTCACACTGCGCATGTCAGTCCGAGCGACTTCAAATTGTCATAATGGAGTCGTACATGGGTGAGAGTTGGTGGCCCCCTCGTCCCGGTTCATGACATCTTTGTTCACCCTTATGTGGATTGCTTCCTTGATGGCGCGAGTCTTAAACCAGCTTTACAGACTTTACATATAGGCGATGGTAGACGAACGTGGTAAAAATGCATGCTGCAACGAGTTACCG
>CM032661.1:28626171-28876345 GCA_019095985.1 Streblospio benedicti
GAGTGCATTGGCTACATAGCTTTTGCTCCATGCTAACAGTGTGTAAAGTGTGTAATATGAACAAACCAAACACACGAACAGCAATTTTACTTCTAGTTTGCATTAAATAGCTTTATAAAAAGATCAAATGTAGCATTCATAACTATAATACTCCGTATAATACCAATTATGTATTCTAAAAAGATCCGTGGCAATATGATAAAGGAAGTGTCTCAGCCCAATGAACTGTCTTTATTTTTTGTGATGGATATTTTTTTTTCTTGGAGTTCAGTTCTGGCCTAGAAATTAGGCAACACTGTAGACACCAAAAAGTGATCACATGAAGTTAATAGAAGTTAGAGCAGAGTGATTGTTAAACTGATTATGTATGTTAGACCATTGTTGCTTTACACTTTTCAAGTCTCTCTATTAAATTCAGCCTTTGGCTCTTTTTTTTAAATGACCGATTGTTGGCATTGTGCTAATATTATATCATCACAGCCCTACCCTACTATTATTATCCCACTCCCATGAAATAGAGTGGCACTCCATGGCAAAATGTATTCAATATACCCATGGGCGCCACATACCTCTAATTAGATTTCATTATCCAATATTTCAACGTGTCTAATGTCTATGTATGTGACTATTGATTGATGCTTCTCTAAAAACCCCGAAATCACTGGTATGTTTAAATTGACCTTTCAATCACGATATTCGTTTCTATTGTGTTGATATGGGCATTGGACATTTTAAAAGAAATGTTTGGTGTGAGGTGGGTGAGATACACATGTATGCCATAGCATTTAGCATATAATCAAACAGGTTTTATCGTTTTATTGCGTCGCTTCCAGCTCAGCTGCTGAAGCAAGCATTGTATTGTTCGTTGTTTGTAACTAACTAACTAACTTTGTTTCATCTGTATGTAACTAACTAACAATAACTATGTCTCCGGACAAACTAACTATGTTTGTTTTAACCGTTCTCCACCGATTTCGTTCAAACTTTACGACTATGAGGTATGGGGGCGACACCGAAGTGATTCGATTTTGGGCGCTCTGCCAATTAAATTTTGCTTTCTAGAAGTGCTTTTATGACATTTTTTAATGATATTCAATGCACTTAGCCAGCAAGAAAAAATCAATATTCTGACCAACCTTCAAAATTGATTATTGGTTTGAAACTGATATTGATTATCATCTTGTTATTCAGTACTATTGTATGGCAACACAAATATCTTTTGCTGGATATATTGATTCTGATTCATTCTGATGTTTTCTCCTCAAATTCATAAATTTCTTGATTGTAAAGTATAAATTATTTTAGTATATATCTTAATTGCCCATAAGTCAACGTCGTTCTAGCGACGCAGTGTTCTTTGGGACACTTTTGATCTAGTTGTGTTGTGTTGTTCATTTTTTAATCTTCCCCATATATCTAGTTTACGTGGTTCCATCCCGCCCCCTCATCTCTATTGTTAAATATTTCTCTCCTCTATTGTTAATTTTCAGCCCTTCCGAAATTTTAACAAAGAACAATGGCCTATTTATGTAATCAGGCACAAACGAAACATTGTGTTTCGACACGTGAAATAATATTTATTAACCGATAGCAAACATATGTAGGAGGGCGAGCACCTACGTTATGCAATAAAATGTTCTGGATACTGGAAACTATGATGATGAATAGATCTACAAATCACAACACTGAATTTTACCTTATTGTTTACAGTTTCCGACAAATGACTATGTCCATCTTCAGAATCTCACACTGCGCATGTCAGTCCGAGCGACTTCAAATTGTCATAATGGAGTCGTACATGGGTGAGAGTTGGTGGCCCCCTCGTCCCGGTTCATGACATCTTTGTTCACCCTTATGTGGATTGCTTCCTTGATGGCGCGAGTCTTAAACCAGCTTTACAGACTTTACATATAGGCGATGGTAGACGAACGTGGTAAAAATGCATGCTGCAACGAGTTACCGAGACGAACGAATTGTTACTCATATATTCTTGTTCTTATTATTATTCTTATTCTTATATGCGAATGTTCTACGACCCCTTGACACAGTGTAACTATTTGTAACGAACATTAAGCAATTTGTAAATTCGTCAATTAATTTTGAACACGTTCAAAATTTCCTGACGAATTTGCCACTTCGCCAGTGCACGTAAAGATACGTAGCCGGAATTCGCTAATGTGTAAAAGCAGGTTTTATAATCACTTTCCTTGACTCCTTTATGACAATGGGAAGTCGCTCGGACTGACATGCGCAGTGTGAGTGTCTGAAGATGGACATAGTCATTTGTCCGAAACTGTAAATAATAAGGTAAAAATCAGTGTTGTGATTGAAGAAATATGTAGATCTATTGATTTAACGAATACGATGAACTCATTCAAGGATATGATGATGAATATTATGCAAAATGATGATGGTGTCGAAATCTGGGTACATCCTATAATCGGGTGGTCTAAGGCCTGATGTATTCAAATGTTTACCAACACAAGCGGTCAGACCGCTCAAGTGGTGCATTGTTTACATTTCATACTGATTGCAGTATACAATGTAGCCCAAGCTGAACCTTTAATCAAGACCAACCTCTATAAAGAGACCACTTCTATGATAAGAGCATCGCTCCCGGTCCAAGGCCCCCCCCCCCCTAAAAAAAAAAGAAGACCAGGATGAACCCCCATAAAAAAAACCTCATCTTTGTTGAGACCATTTAAACCTCGCGTAGTCATAATCGAGAGGTTCTGCTGTATGATAGCTATCAGCGCTTCATGATCTTCATGTACCTTCATGTAGCTTCGTGTAGCTTCGTGTACACTGATTGTACACTCAATATCATTGAAACTATTATATATCACCGGTCGGTGTCTGCATTTTAGTCACACTTAGATTAAGCGTATATTCTCTCGAACGTATTCAATGTTTTTGAAATACACATTTCCGAAACGCATGTGATAAGCTCATAATAAGTGGACACTAGTTTCGGATTGATCTGACACCGTCATCATGTTTTAATATGGCACACACGGCACTAGACCGACTAGAGTCGAAGAAAAAGAAGTTTGGCGAATCTTTCATAGATCTTTGTTTAGATGTTGTCAACGGGTGTTTATAGGACATTGGCAACTTTATCATTCATCACGATTTCTAAATTCCTCACGTTGAGTGTATTCTTGCATTTCAGCTCGGAAGCATGACGTCAAGGAGGCAGAAGCCATGTACAGAAAGGTGAGTCGTGGGGACGTTGTGACCTCCGGGGCCGTTATGACGAACCCAAGATCTAACGGCTCCAATGGTCCAAATGTTTGTGATTTTTTTTTCTCAATGTCAATTTGTACAGTGTCTTAACACAGTGGTCTAGATCCCTCTGTGAGTAGCGCGTGCAATGTTGACCCTCAAGCTCTTTCTATTGGATGTGCAGTTTGGTTACATTTGAACGTAACTACAGTATAACTCTGATCAAGACCGCCTCTTTGAATAGACTATCTTTATCATTAGAGCATTTTTCTTGGCCCATCATCCTCAAGCAGAGACCACAGTGAACACTCATGAAGAGACCATCCCACTGTCTTTACAATTTAGACCTGGAAATGCCAGTGTACTGGGTGGTTTCCCTAACCAGTATATATTTGTACTATTAATTCCGTTAGCTGCACCCATGGCACACACCCTAACATATTCAACACCTAGCACACACAAAACCCACGTAGCACCAAGAGGAACAATTATGGGGCCCAATCATTCACACCAGCCAGCTTTCTCCAAACTTCAGGGCCTGCGGTTGTGGTTTGACTTGGATTTGCGCACCCTACAGGGCAAGCACTGTCCACTAACACAGTTTACTAAAATATACAGTCCCACTAAGCTTCTACACATATGGCAACCCCTTCCATACGTTTATACTCACATAGCACCACGTCCACCAGATCCCACTTGCACACTGGCAAATAAATCTTGTGTCTGCCATCAAGAGAGCTCTACTTCCAACCCTTTCCATATCTATATATCTCACCCACCACCCCTTTCACCTCCTCACACCAGCTTCCGTGAGTGGGTGGATAGGGAGACTCCGGACCAGAAGGTCGCGGGTTCGATTCCCAGTCGGGTCTGGTGGTGGGTGTTGAGCAAACCTATCTCTAACAGGTGGCACACGGCTCCATGATACCTACACGTTAAATGGGTACGGGTCAAGGTACTGAAAGATGATGTGAGTGATAAGTACGTTTGCGCTACGGTATCAATGTGCTGTGTACTCCCCAGGGAGTGGCGAAAGACATAGTGTGACAAGGATGCCAATGACCTGGTGTATATGTAAAGTCTCTAGAGCACGACAAACTGTGAATTGTGACTGTAGATAAGAACACGTACATTTATTTACAAACAAGCACATTTGCTCCTCCTCCTCCTTCCAGAGCATGCGGTGGCGGGCGGACCTGGGCGTGGACTCTATCCTGGACACGTATGAGCGGCCGCACGTGATGGCCACGTACTACCCGGGTGGGCTATGCGGCTACGACAAGGAGGGTTGCCCCGTCAACATCTTCCCCATCGGCAGGCTCGACATGAAAGGTGAACACCGAGGGGTGGACTGGAGGAGTAAGGGGGATGGGTTGGAGCCTCCCTTTTCCCCACCAAAATACTTAATTTTCATGAGGTTTTTAGTATGTACACCATCGATTGTGCATACAAACCCAATGAAATCATTGACGTGCACCCCCTCCTTTAAAAAAAGGATCTTCCAATGTGTCCATGGGGCCAAATTAGCCTTCATACATACCAAAAACGGGATTTACTTGTGTGGAGGGCCGAGGTGGGCAGGATATATGGCGGATTGAGCTCCGCATTAGCAGGTTGCATATGAAAGGTGACCGCGGAGGAGCTATGGTGTGAATCTGAAATGAGAGGTTTTGAGAGGTTTGAATATTGAC
Organism: Streblospio benedicti; assembly: GCA_019095985.1. Taxonomy (NCBI): domain Eukaryota; kingdom Metazoa; phylum Annelida; class Polychaeta; order Spionida; family Spionidae; genus Streblospio; species Streblospio benedicti. Next base: position 28,631,088 of record CM032661.1, read on the forward strand.
ACCGCATTGTATTGTGAGAATATTTCTTGGACACATCCTTGCTGCAAATCCACCAAGATTATCCAATGAAAATCATTCAAAACCAGATACAAAGAACCCGCTTCCTCTTAACCAAAAATGTGGATCCGCCTAAAATCTACTAGAATCACATCCATAGTGGAGTAATAGTCCGTCGATTCAAGTGTTTTTCTGTTGATCATTTTATTTTGTGGAATTAAGATTCATGGTTTGATAGGTTTTTATCAACACTATGCATTTATAATTAAATTACACATATTGAACACACGTCAAACTCTTCAATGAGTTTATGAAGCAGGTTTTGATTTTGTCATCATGCTGTGGGTAACTCCAGACTCTTGTTTTTGTTTTGCATAACAACATTATGTCAGGAGTTATCCACAGCATGATGAAAGAAACGAATACCTGCTTTATGAACTCATTGAAGAGTTTGATGCGTATTCAACATGTGCAACCTAATTATAAGCACCTATTATTCACTCATACCCACTAAATCACGAATTTTAGTCCCACAAATTCAAATAATCAACAGAACAAAATTTGCAACGTTAGACTGTCTCCATCTTGTTTCTTATGGTAACATGCGGCGTTACCACTCTATCCGTGCTGCAGGCGTGCTGTACTCGCTGCCGCGACCGGACATCCTGCGCTCCGTGGTGTACGACGTGGAGGTGTCGGTGGCGGCGCTGCGCCGGCAGACAGCGCGCCTTGGCCGCCCCGTCACGCAGGCCGTGCAGATCCTCGACATCGACGGCTTCGGCCGCAGCCACTTCTGGAAGCCAGGTACTGTGGGTGAAACTGACCGGTCACGGGGTAGTGTTTGTGTGTGAGGGTGACTGGTCGTAGGTTGGTGTATGTGTGTATGGGTGACCGGTCACCCTCACACACATAGAATAACCTATTAGGCCAGGTTAGTGTATGTGTATAAGGGTGACCGACTCACCGGTCGTAGGTTAGTGTGTGTGTGTGTGTGTGTGTGAGGATTTAAACCTGTCTTCAGCTAGGGTCAATACAGTGGTAGAAGCTTGCTTGCCATAGAAGAGAGAGAGAGAGAAAGAAGAAGAAAATTGTAGAAAAAACTAATGATCAATTTTGGAACAAAAGGTGAAGACGGTAGCTTTTAGCACGGACGTGTACTCTGTATTTTCACCACCAGGTGCCGACCTGTTCATCGAGATTCTCAGTGTCGTGGAAAACAACTACCCGGAAATGCTAAAGAAAACCTACATTTTGAACGGTGAGAGCTAGCTTCATGTCCTTGTATCAACCAGAGGACCACGGATTCTCCCATAATCTCCATGCTCGTGGAAAACAGCAACGTATATTGTTACGCTTGACATGTAGATTTTGGTGTTATTACATGCAATAAACACAATCTTGATAAAGTTATCTTTTATAAAAGGATATGTGTTTCTTCTCGTGCTTGCTACATCACTTTAAGGTGAGAGGTTATGTTGTAATATGAGACGTTTTGTCCTGCAGCTCCGAGCCTCTTCAGACTATGCTGGGGTTTCATCTCACAGTTCATCGATGAAAACACGAGGAAAAAGTTTGTCTTTCTCGGCAGTAAGTATTCTTGACTTAGCCTTACTGAGGACGATGCAATGTAATGTGTGGTTTATAAGCCACTATTTAAGTATGCACTTGCTCAGCTTGTATCCTCGTGTAATCTGCAGACAACTGGAAGGAGGAGTTGGCGAAGGACCTGGACATGTCCACGTTGCCCGTGCACTGGGGAGGCCAGCTGAGAGGGCCGGACGACAACCCTTACTGCAGCCCCATGGTAGGTCAGCCTAAGGGTGGGTCAGTCTGACTGCAGGTAAGCCGACTCCGTACAATAGTACAAATATTAGGACCAACTTCGAGCCACTTTTAATAGCACATTATATGGCAATCTCACCATTGTATTCGAACATATTGTGAATGACGACAAAAACCGACGAATGGTGTTATATTTTGAGGAAAGCGTAGTGCACCCCCTGTGCTCACAGCTGAATCTACCAGTAAAAGACGAGACTCTCCTCTGTAAAAAAACGTGCTCTTGTTATAGGTCCGCATGGGCGGAAAGGTGCCAGAGAAGTACTACCTGACGAAAGACAACATGTTCCCCAAGGGGATCCAGCTAGAGAAGACACAGCTGGCGTCCGGAGAGGCGAAGGCCTTCAAGGTGTCGGTCACGGACGTCGGGCAGAACCAGAAGGCGCTACGGTAAGACATCCTAGTACTGAAAACAATCATGGCTAGGAGTTAGGACTCTCTGTATAATACAGTAGAACCTCTATATGAGGACTACCATTGGAACTAGTGTTTGGTGGTCTCCACAGAGGTGGTCTCTATACAGAGGTTCATTTTGATAGCTTTATGAAGGTTCGGGACCGTGAAAAGTGGTCTTATAATAGAGGTGGTCTCATTAGAGAGGTGGTCTTAACTGAAGGTGTTACTGTACATTATTTTGAATATTGAAATAAGATAACCCAATTGTGCACAGGGCATGCCACGCCCTTGTGAAAAAAAGAAAGAAAAGTAAAGAAATAAGTACCATCCCTCACGTCACTCCCCAGGTACTTTTTCTGCACGGACTCGGGCAGCATCATCTTCGGCGTGTACCGCAAGCCGGCGGGGCGCGAGGCGGCCACGCTGCCGCTGTCCCAGTGCGAGGTGCTCGAGCCCGTGGCGGAGTACGCGTGCTCCCGCGTGCCCGCGGACGGGCTGTGCGTGTGCGACCGGCCCGGCACGTGTACGTATACAGAGGGGCGGGGGGGGGGATCCATTCACCGACGTTTTTCCCCCTCTAAATCATCAGCCACCAATACATTTCATTGGTTTTTTTTTACCAATAATTAGGATTTGTATTTGAATAGGTTGCCCCACATTTCATACAATTAATACAGGCACTTCACCTGGCACGCGTGAGTGGAGACTTGTTTTAACAGGTTGCTAACAGAAACCACATTAGATCACCATCGTCAATGGCAGACTCATTTTTTTTTTTTTTTTCTTTTTTTAAAAATGAGGGTGGGTGGACTTCAGGGATTTCATGGGTTTCGTTCACGCGATCGATTCGCTGATGTGTGTGTAAAAAAACCTACCTATGAAAATGAAGTATTTTGGTTGGAAAAGGATAGTGTGTGTGTGTGTGGGGGGGGGGGGGGCTCTGGATCTGCCTATGTTGTTTTTAACACTTTGCAAACAGAAACCACATTAGATTAACATCGTAGTGGGGTAGAGTAACCCGTTATCGGCCGTCTCAAAATTCAGATATAGAAGTTCAGGTGTAGAAGTTATCGACGTGCCTGTCAGGGCTTAAGTGACCGGTCTCAAGTGTAGCTAGGCAAGTCAACATGGGTTTGAATCCATAACCGTATGATAGTAGCATATTACTGAATGCCACACATACACTCTGCTATCGCTGCTTGCAGACATCCTGGTGTTCAACAACCGCTCGGGCATCGGCAGCTTCTTCTTCTCCCGACAGATCACGCACTGTGTGGAGGTGAGCACCGCCAAGAGTCATAACCTCTCTAAGTAGACCACCTCAAGTACAGTAGAACCTCTCTATTGGGACCGCGTTTGGGACCAGTGTTAGGTGATTTCAATAGAGAGATGGTCTCCATACAGAGGTTCATAAAGCTTTATGAAGATTTAGGACCGTGAAAAGTGGTCATATTATAGAGGTGCTCTTAATTGGAGGTTGTACTGTAGTGTTTTCATGGGGCTCACTCTGGTCTCCTCTCTCGCCAGATGACTCTGCACCACGTGGATGTGATCACTCCCACTAACATGGACAGTAGAACATATCTTTGAAGACCACTAGTGGGACTGACCTCAAGTGGTCTAAATATGTAGATGGTCTTTTTATGGAGGTTCATGTTAGTCGCTTTATGAACATTTGGGAGCATGAACAATGGTCATATTGCAGAAGTGGCCTCAATATAGAGGTGGTATTGATAGGAAGTTCTACTGTAATTCAAACACCCAGTCTGATGATCAGCAGTGGTTGATCCTCGAAAGTTACTATCCCGGGATATTATGGGTCAGATATTCGTGGGTAGGTGCAAAAACGCAAACTTAGATAGTCAGCAAACGTTAATAGCCTAGATAAGAGGAGGTAGGTCCACGATGGACCAAAATCGCAAAATTAAATAGTCAAAAAATAATTTATACATGAAAATCGCAAAATTTAATAGCCACGAAATATTATAGTTTTACAGTATACCTTGCTTGTTTCGGCGTCAATATGCGGGACTTTCTGACCCCAGCCTCAATGATAATGCCAGGGCCAGACGTTGATGTCGAATCAGCAGTGTCAGTGTTATTTGTCACATTGCCTCGTACAGTGGGGAGCTGAAAACATTTCATTCAAGAAGACACACAAATTACGGTAGAATCTCTCTATTAAGACTGCTCACATGAACTGACCATAGAGTATTCTCAACAGAGAGGCGCGCTCTTTACGGAGGTCTGTGTTGGAGTTGGACTAGCAAGAAATACACTTGATCATTATAGATGGGCTTGATTGAGGGTTCTGCTTGCAGTAATCTTTGAGAGAGAAGGGCAACCATATACTTTGATTCTACTCTCTCTCTTTTGTTTATGGCAAGCAAGCTCCTACCACCGTATTGACATAGCTGAAGACATCGTCAAAATGGAAGCTATGTCATCAGCTACACCAATACAGTGGTAGGAGCTTGCTTGCCATAACAGAGAGAGTAGAATTTAATTCATAAGCAAAATTGTGAAAAATGAACATACAGTTATTCACATAAACTTTATCATATAATTTGCTTTTATTTCTCTTCAAATATATTCTTATTAAGCATATATTTGAAGAGAAATAAAAACAAATAATATGATACATTTACAATATGCAATGAATCTTACTTACCGAATATCACATAAACTTTAAACTTTGAACCTAAAAAAACAACAACCACAACACCCCATTTGTTCCATGGCACCATGTGGCATGTTGCAGGTGATCAGCTATGACGGCGCCACGCGCACGATCCGCGCGAGCCGCGAGGATGCTGTGATGGAGGGCGACGGGGGCGGCACCGTGCTCGACCTCGCCGACGACGCCGCCGTGTCCACCGCCTTGTGATCGCACGCAACCACGCTGCAGTGCAACGTCCAGTGCTCATTACGTGTAACGGTCCACCGACAATATGGACCATGTCAAAGGTGGAAAAAGAGAATTATTTAAAGTGACATGGCCAAATCATTGACATTTAATTTTAAGCTTAGGTCACATCCGGCAGTGCGGACATCTTGGCCGTACGTTTTTTATGTGCGTATTATGGTATGCGCTAATGTACACGTAAGGCCTGGATTATTATTTATATAATAGCTATGTTCTGCCTACCTATATGGATAGGTCACTGCAGAATCATGGTGTTTCAACTGTCAGTCAGTTTTGGAGAAATCTCTTCAATATGGGTTTTGTAAAGCGGTGTTGGAAGCTAGTAGTACCTTGTTGTGATCATTTTAGAAGAAATCAACAATAATTTTCACTGTTATATATGAGCAGACCTATGTAGCGTGAGCTGTTATATGGACCATTTATCTGTTGTTGATACTACACTAATAGTAACATGCCTAGCAGGTAATAACAAGTATTATTTTTGTCCACAAACTCTCAATCTTCTATTTCGTCTGTCAAAACAATATATGTTACTTGAATGCATTGGGTTAGACAGAAAACAATCCCTTCGTCAACCTGCCATATTCATACCATTCCTACATGAATGTAAATGTTTGAAAATTGATCCACAAAATCAGCAAAATCCAACATTGACCCCCCCCCCCCCAACACCGACCGACTGTTGAAGCACCGTGTGAGTAGAATGTCAAACGTCCTCTAAAAACTGTCTCCATACTGCATAAAAACGCACTTTCGCCGCACTGGCCACACAATGACCCACAATGTCCATGACATGTTGGCAGTAGGGAGGCAATAGAGAAGCAGTACTGTTGGTTGTGCCATAGGCTTTAATAACACATATGTAAAAGTCCATTCCCGATATTAACAGTGTTTCAATCTAAGATGATTATATATGAACAGGCCATGATTTTGTTTATAATGCCAGTTTACAGATTTAATTGTAGTAATCTGTTTTATAGTACACAGTGTACACGTTCGTTTAGTTGTAAAACAGAGGGTGGCAAACCTTAGTGTAAAATCATAAAAATATTAGCAGAGATCAGTAATATGCTAAAATTTGTGATCATGTGAAGACCAATTTCATACGTATTCCGTACTTTTTACACAGAAGCTTTTTTATGAAATATATTTTATTACCAAATACAAAAATACAAATCCTAGTTCTCTGTATTATGCCCCGTTCAAATCCCAACATTAACAGATGCTCACAAACAGAGTTTTTTAAACCAAGCAATGGGTTAAATGTGTAGATATTTCACACAACCATAGCAACCATCCATGCAAAATGTGATTGCAAAACGTTTGTTGGCATTAAAGTTTTATCAATGGTGCGGTAAGTTGCCTCGGTGGCAGAATCGTGAAAAGGGTACAAAGTCTCATGTCATCAGAAACACTGGACCACGTGAAACATTTACTTTTATCAGTTTTATCACGCACCATACACTTATACTCGTTAGTGTATCTGTTGTTAGGTTATCTGATGTTATATTAAGGTTATCAGGGTCTCAATAGGGGAGGCCGGAATAGTGTGCAGTGCAATATGTTGAACTCTACGTCATCCCGTAGGGCTACTGAAGAAATATGTCATGGGTTTGAGGTCAATATGCATGAATTCTATGCCCGAATTTGGCGAATATTGCCCGAGCTTGTGAAAGCAATATTTACCAAATTCGAGCATTGAAATCATGCATATTGACCTCAAAACCATGACATATTTCTTAACTCTCCGTTATCCTGTAGGGCTACTGCCTGGTTGTGATTGCAGTAGACAGAAGCTCTCTATTATGACCACTGTTGTCAAGTGGTCTCAATGGTCACATGATACCGCTGTTACATCATGCAATTATAAATGTTATTCTCAATTAATTACTTTGAATTGTAGCAATAGGATAAACTTGATAATACTTACATATCATGATTATGGTATATAGAGATTGGTGGAGATGTGATATCTGCATTGTTATTGATGAACAGGGTCTATGAATGAGATTATCACAAGATGTATCTTTTTATATTATTTATTTGTAAATAAACAAGTATGTCTATATTGTGTATAGAGTTATTTCATTGAAAAATGAAACACTTACGTGCATGGTTTTCATTCTTGAAAAATTAAATAATTTCATATATTGTACTTCTTGTTGTTAGAGTTACATTAATCTTTTCAACTTTTCAAAGTGTCCCATACATGCTTATGACTATCATAGTACCAGAATGAACCACTAGTGAAACGAAAGTCAGTGATGTATGTAAAGGTAATTTGGAAGGTCGTGGATTCGAACTCACGACCTTCCGTCCATGATTCAGACCGGTCATATGTCATGGTCGGACGTGCTCACAACTACACCAATCCCCCGTGACGAGGTAGACAAGTCTCTTGACATTCCTATATGCTGCCATATCGCGCCGCCGACTGTCTGACACATCAGGCTTTTTATAGCCTGATTAGCCTTCCAGCCTCGGCGCACAATACACACACGGACTTCGCGTTGGGCAGATTGTAATCAACGTAGGATGCATTGTGTCTCTGGATCACTTTCTTTACACTAGGTGGCTACAAATAATTGCATTCTGAGAATGATTTAGACAAACAGTAATCAGTCATCATCATTTCCTCCTGCTATGCCGTAGTATCACAGGGTGTGGTTGATCGAGACTACAAGGTATGCATGCCATACGCGGGGCCAATTTTAGTCGTTGATATATGCCACCTGGAAAAAAAACACGAATCCAAAGAAATTTAGATGAAATACGAAGAAGGGCCTGATACAAACTAAGTGGTACGATTTTTGTCTTCCACTGGCACTTTGAGGACATAGCAAGTTGGACATCCCATATAGATAATTGAGGGATATACAAAGGGAAATATATAGGGATGAAATTAAAATCATTGTCCAAAATGGGGAAGTGAATGGTTCATGACAGAAATATATATGCAGCATCACATCCTTATTCATATAATACTTACGCGGAATCATCGCCGCGATGCCGCGTGGCACGTCTTTTAGTGAGTCGCGTGAATCGCATCATGAAGTGGTAGCCGCAGGAAAAACGCGTCATACTACGGGCATTGTCGGGCACTCATGCAATCTGCCCGAGGGGAGGTGGCGGCTTGAATACTTACAAAAAAGCCGTGTTGCCCTCTACACACGAAGGTAGTACACAGAAACATATAATAGTATTTTTCACATACTGAAATGATGACAAAAATAAAAATAAAACATCCAATTCATCACTTACAATTGATTTAAAAGTTTTTCCCCACTGTGCAGGGAAATACTGAAATAGCTTTGGATAGAACGAATCTAGAGTAAGAAAGTAATAAATTGGACATAAAAGTAATGGTCGCTAATTAGAATAGCAAAATGCAATTTCTTATAAATGGCACATATAAACATAACATATAAATCAATATGATATAACTCAATTCAAGCTATTTTTTGTCCCCAAACGTCATCATATAACTGTGCCTATGAGCAGTTCACACTACCTAAACACTGGTGAATTTAATGATAGGGCCGAAATAGATGACGTTGCTGGAGAAATAAATTAGGTCTAGATTAGAGATGTTGATTGCTTTTGATACCGCTGGATTCGTCCACGTTGAACGTTCACTTGAAAATGATGGCTTGGGGGGATGCAGGGAGTGCATTTTTTTATTGTAAGGAGTGCCATAGATTTGTACATGTACTAAAATGAATAGCCCCTCGCAGTCTTTTTATGTAGCAGATACTTTCACAAATGAACACATGAAGGAACCAACGAATGCAAGCAAGTACGCACTTGCTCACTCACTCACGCACACTAATGCACGCACACACGCACGCACACACGTACTCACACTTACCAGCCTCGAACAGTTCTATGAGTGTGATGATGTCCGCACACTGAGGGTTGCTGCCATTCACCGTGCAGTCTGAAAGGAATATGGCTACTTAGTCATACTAAAACCACTGTTCCCACTGCACTAGAAAAAGGAATTGTGCTGTTTGACAGTTTTACATTATCACCCTTTGAGTCATGTCCCTATGAGCAACTGTTCAAATTTGTGTTTTCATATTACTTTACGCAGCAACATATTATTTCATTAGGATGCCATGTTACATTGCTATGTAAATTATGTACAAAATTACGATTAAGGGTCTAGTCCTAAATTGATTGGGGATTTTCAGATTGTCCATTGCTGTGTGCAGCTACCAAAACGTGGCCCTTTTAAATTTCTCATGTCACATTCAGATTTTGATAAACATACAGAAACTATATGTGTTTTTATTCGGAAAGAGACGCAGATTCAATTAAATTCCATGCAAAACATACATTTTTAGTCCACATCACACTCTGTTGCCATGGAAATCAGACTGGAGGTGATTTAATGATCACAAAATTTACACCCCAAACAACAAAGCTGGCCTCATTTCGCCTCGAATCTTTCGTATCTATAACATTTCAATACACACTAGCATATATTCACAAGGTAGCTAAGGACTGTGTCCAACATATATCAAAAGATTGACAACATTGCGTGTGTGGATTTCTTTTAAATTGGTTGGAAACAAAAAGTACCTATATTTCGTCACCTGCAGAAAGCCCAACAATGGTTGTTTCCCAACAAACACCATCAGTCACTCACACCCAACTCTCGAAAATAAAACTCTGATAAATCAGCTTGAAAATTTGCAAGCAGGTACACAAGTGTACCCTCTATCAAGTATGTCCCCTATTACAGCTAAAGCGACCACCATACACCATATATAGTCAATATTTCTAAGTTTAAGGAACTTAGTAAGATTGTTTACAAATAAAAACACGTGCGTCAGCTATTATTTTTAGGACTAGACGCTTAATCCTATTTGGCGGCCATCTTGGTAGCCATATTGAATTATTTTTTGGAATTGTTTAAATAGTAATGGATGATAAAGTTGGTGAATTGTGTAATAATTATAGCTATTACAAGCTATTAAGGAAAGAGATTGTTGATACTTTAATGTCAATGACATGGGTGTCCTCAAAATCAGCAGCTCTAAACCAAGAGTTAGAACGTTCAAGGATTAAGAGAGACAACAAGGATTTGCAGACAATCATCATCACAATAGAGAATTCATTGAACCCATTCAATGTTTCCAGTGATAAGCTACGGTGCTTAAAGAATGGTTATGCTACCTCAGAAAATGTAGCAACCGAAGCATTATCATTCAGCAAAATGGGAGAGGCTTGGTCTCATGAATTCACCAATGAATACCTAAATGACCCATTCAGGTTTGAGCAGTCTATCAAGAGAAGGAAGGTGAAGTGTTTTTCAAGTGACGCATCGAAGGGCAAAATTTGTGGTAAAGACAAAAAAGTCAAATCACAGGAACAAAGGACTTGTTTGGACGCTTGCTGTATCTGGTTACAGTTTCAAAGATTGATTTAGAATATGTGTTCTTCTTACCCCTGTTCCACTGTCCTTAGCTGATGCGACTGAAAACATGCACAAAGCAGTCAAATAAACATTGCTACATCATCTTGAAGGCAAGGTACCAAAAGTAATGATCAGCCCAGAATATGATGTCTATATTGTTGATGCCATGTTTGTTATTAGATCTACTACACCAGTTCCATTCACTAATGGTGGAATAGCAACGTCTATTCTGAAGATCGTGATAAAAGCACCTGTTGTCTACTTTATCTGTGATACATACAAGAGTCCATCAATTAAAGATACTGAAAGAGCAAACAGGGGAACATCAGCTGTGGAAGTTGAAATTACAGGATCAAATCAGAGAAGGCCAAATGACTTTGAGGATGCACTGAACAGCTCAACCTTCAAGCAATCATTGCAGTTATTTCCGTTGAGAGAATGGGCTACACAGGAGTATACCAAGCTAATAGAAAATCACACTATATTCTATTGCATTGGAGAGCTTATGTTCAAAATTTATGTCAAAGATGATGTACTGGTGAAAACACTAATGGATGCCCCTGCATGCATGCACGAATAGGCCGATACTCGAATTGTGTATCATCTGTATGAAATGTCCCAGAAAAAGACACAACAGGACTATAATGAGCAAGAAGGTGAGGGACTTGAAGAAAGGAAAACAAATGCTGTTGTATGTACAGAACATATGGATGTGTTAATTCTGTTGACTCCTTTTGCACCAAAAATGGGAAATATGCAGTTATAAATGGATGCAGGAATGAGTTCTATAACAATAGAAGGCTGATAGACAGCACAAACCTTGCTGGAATACTTGATGATAAAGTATGCCAAACTCTTCTAGGCATACATGCTTTCGGAGGATGTGATTTTACAGCAGGGTTCTATTACAAAGGGAAATGTAAGGTCATGGATATGGCCGAGAAGAAAGAATGAATAGCTTGAGGCTTTTAAATATTTGGGCTAAGGACCAAACATCCCATTGCGGGCTGAGGAGGTCCTTGAAACATTCACCTGTAATTTGTATGGCCAAGCAGGTACAAAGTCTGTTAATATGGCAAGATTTGACATATATAATACGAAATACAAGCCATTGATAAAGGACAAGCCTCTAGAGAAAATAAAGGGTATGGATGCAGTAAGGTTGCCCCATGTAAGGGAGTGGTCATTAACTACAGAGGGGGTGGGGGTGGCGTGAAGAGAAATAGTTTTCACGACGATTTTTTATCATGCCCCCTTATCGCCATGTCAGTATTTTTTCATGGCCCCCCCCCTGGCACATTGTATGTTTTTTCCATGCCCCCCGTCACATTATTAATGATTCTATCGCATACTATCAGACAGAACCAGGATAAACTATCACACCAAAACATAATATGCAGGGACACCACCTCCCTAGTCATAAAGCTATAGAAGATGGACGCTTTATCTAGATCAATAGATGACATCAAGTTTAGGGTAAAGGGGAAAATGAAGATTTAGCTGTTGAAGGTGGAAAGATTTTGGAGCAAAAAGGAGGTCATATACATCAACAAGTAATTTGAAATGATGGAAGAACACCAGTAGATTTGTGATCACAGGGAATTACTCTCATTTCAAACTTCTCTAGCCAGTTTGGCGAGAGCAATAACAAGAGCAGTAGCCCAATGTTATTAGTGGCCCGATATTCAAAAGACACTGGCCCAATTCAAAGTTGCTGAAAAGAGGAGCGTCAAAGGAGGGACCTTGGAAGTGAGCGCCAAAGGCGCAGTTACAAGTGATGTGGACAGTAAGTATAGCTAGGGGGGTCTGGGGGCATGTTCCCCCAGAATGTTTTTTAAATCGATGTCTCTAGAAGCTCTCTGGTGCATTCTTTTTTCTGAGAAAAGTAGTTTATTTTTTTATTTTTGATGAAATGGAGGTATTTAGATAATGTTTATCTTTTTTATGGTTTTACATGGTAACTGTACATATATTGATTACTCATTGTTTTCCCTGCATATCACTGTCTTAGCCTGAGTACCCCTTCTTCCATCAACAAAATATAAATCATTTCCAAAAACATTTGTCAGATATTTTTAATTATTTTCTTATTACTGAGAAGCATTTACTCCGACGCTGTTGTTGCAAAAACCCCCCCCAAAAAAACATTCCCGGCGAACTGTATAGAGCTTCTTCTAAGCATTGGAAAATGTGATGGTTGGTTTCAAAACATTGGCGAAAATTGGGAATGGGGTAAAATGGAAATGGTTTCTTTACATTTTGGTTCTACTCTCACTGTTCTCACTGTAGAATTGAATTTACAAGCAAACTTGTGGGGAAACTATATACAGTTAATCACATTTTGGTGAAAAGATGATCAATATACGTGCATGTCTTTGGAAATTATGTCAGTTTACTCTTGGCCATTCACCTCTGATGAATGGAAAGATTTTATCCGTGCTACGCTGCAAAATATTGTAAGGATACAAGTCATCTCACGAAATGTAAGTGAAAAAGGGTCGAATCCACTGTGTATGGTGGCTTAATTTTCAAGTGTTCTCGCCCAAAATGTGATATAAAAGACAATCTCCAAAGTGGCAGGTGCACATTGAACCTCAGTCGCCAAATGGATAAAGCACTCGAATTTGCGAGTTGGCGAGTATTTTAGAGTAATTCTCTGCTGATCAGCATGCTAATAACGTGAAATATGTATTTTGTATAATCAAACAAAAGTTCAATGCAATTGATTTTATAGTTGCAGAGAATAAAAGGATCAAGCTGAGGCAGAAGGAGTGCAAGAGACAAAAGAAGGGAAGATGAGAATTCTGCAAAGAAGGCGGCTGAGAAACATTGCATTGCTGATACTGCAATAGAATTGAAAGACTAAGCCATGTCATGCTTAATATGTAACTGATTATATAAAGAACTAAATCTTGCTGAATCAACAATGTTTTTATTTGTGTTTTAAATTTAAATGATAAATGCTAGTAAACTGCTATCAGCTATACTAGTGTAATTCGTGATATTCTTTGTCCCAATTCGCGACAAAAGCGCATAAATATTTAGAATGTTAGTATTAAAAGAATTGTGCCCCCCTAGCCTATATGTTATTTTTCTTCGCCCCCCCCCCCCTTAGAGCACCATGATTTTTTAACATTGGGCTAGTGCTCCTGTTATTGCTCTCGCCAAATTGGCTAGAGGAGTTTGAAATGAGAGTAATTCCCTGTGATCACAAATCTACTGGTGTTCTTCTATCATTTCAAATGACTTGTTGATGTATATGACCTCCTTTTTGCTCCAAAATCTTTCCACCTTCAATAGCTAAATCTTCATTTTTCCCCTTTACCCTAAACTTGATGTCATCTATTGATCTAGATAAAGCTTCCATCTCTTCTATAGCTTTATGACTAGGGAGGTGGTGTCCCTGCATAAGATGTTTTTGTGTGATAGTGTATCCTGGTTCTGTCTGATAGTATGCGATAGAATCATTAATAATGGGACGGGGGGGGCATGGAAAAAACATACAATTTGCCAGGGGGGCATGAAAAAATACTGACATGGCGATAGGGGGCATGATAAAAAATTGTCGTGAAAACTATTTCTCTTCACGCCACCCCACCCCCCTCTGTAGTTAATGACCACTCCCTAAGAGTAAGTTTGGTCTACCCGTTTTTTAACTATCGCATCTGGAACATGAGGGTGCTAATCAAAAACATGCTTCTTTAAAAAAATGGAATTCGGGCTGCGCTTAAGAAATGGATATCTGTACAGGAAATTCTGCATAAGAAACAATCATCAAATCTTATTTACGTTTATGTGACTTTTTCAGACTCAGCTCCTGCTCTAAATGATTGACCGAGTTCTAAGATTTAAAAGAACGTTAGACGCAAGACTAGTAAGAATTTGAATATCAATTTCATTCCATGAATTATAGTATTGCGAGTATAGTGACACCCTTGTACTATTTCAATGCCCGTGTGTAATCACAATAACAGGCACTGCATTTGTGTTTGTTTATCTCTATAATGTAAATTTTTCGTAGTGGCCTTATGCTGTTTAATGATGCTCAAAATAGTGGTGGTGAGCAGCTTGATAATTACTTGCAGCTGTGGATCTGCGCCTTACGAGAATATTGCGCCATGGTTCAGTACAGCAGCGCCCGATGATCCATTGCGAAATGATAATCCAGAAGACTGGTTAAAGCACGCAGGGGGTGACGTTGCAAACGACTGGAGTCTTTATTTTAACGATGATAACTACATGAATTTGACAGCTGGAGGGGGCCCGGCCGGTCTTTACGTATTGAATGGTATACCGGTTGATTTTCGTTACTCTCCTTATTTTAACAAATTGCAGTACTATAGCACAACATGTGAACGGCAAATGATGTTTGGTGGGATGGAAGTGCCAACGATTAATCGGCGTCCCAGTTCATTTTTAAACGCTATTGTTCCCGGCCCAAATCCCACATTCGTGTTTGCAGGGATTTTATGGAATGATGTATATCATCAGAGCGAAAGTAATTTTGTCTCTGGAGATTGGGAATTCATTGCATCAAGTGATCTAGGATTGTACACAGATAGAAGTTGGAAATGTTTGAATGACAGCACATTGATGGCATTGGGGTATGACCACGACAAAGACACTCCCAAGTGGTATGAGGTGGATTATGATGATTCCAAGTGGCCAAACGCCATAGAAGTGGGCGATTACGACGTCTATAAGGATCGCAAAGGTCATTGCGCAGGCATAAAGTACGGCTCCTATGATAAAACAATGCTAAAATTCCTTCAACCTAGGGCAAAGTGGATCTGGCATAATGATTATGCTGTGCGAGCCCGCGAATTGCGAGCAAAGAACTTACGTAAAACACGTGAAATGATGGAGTCTGCAGGGTTGAGGGTTGCAAAGGACTATCTGAATGAAATTGTTTGCAGAGGTAATAGGAAATACTGCACTTATTGTAGACGGCGTTATGATGACCAGTGCCAATCATCACCGTGCCAGCATGGTGGAACGTGCTTCAACACCGATAACTGGCTCAACTATGAATGTTGGTGTCCCGTGGGAACTACTGGAAGAAACTGTGAAGTGAATTTTGATGAGTGTAGCAGTAATCCGTGTAGCGGTGAAGAATTCAAAATATATTGTATTGACAAGATAAATGGCTACCAGTGTGAATGTGCCCCAGGTAATACAGGTGTGGAGTGCGACTTTGGAATTGACGAATGTAGCAGCAGCCCGTGTGAAAACGGTGGATCATGCTCTGAGATGTTTAACAGTTTCAAATGTGAATGTGTCCCTGGCTATACAGGCGCCAACTGTAACATCAATGTTGATGAGTGTTACAGCAATCC
Source organism: Streblospio benedicti (assembly GCA_019095985.1). NCBI lineage: Eukaryota > Metazoa > Annelida > Polychaeta > Spionida > Spionidae > Streblospio > Streblospio benedicti. Next base: position 28,647,004 of record CM032661.1, read on the forward strand.
GTGTCTTCACAATGGAACTTGCAATGATCAAGTGGATGGCTACAAGTGCGACTGCATTTCAATCCAAACTGGAACTCATTGTGAAAAGATGTTAAAATGTGACCGTTCCCCATGTCTAAATGGAGGAAATTGTATCCCAGTTGTAGAAAGTTTTCCCTACAGATGTCTTTGCAAGGAACCATTTCATGGTGTTTTATGTGAAATTGAAGATGATGAATGCAGTAGTGATCCATGCCCTAGTAATTCTAGTTGTATTGATGGCATTGGCACCTACAGTTGCGCGGATGTGTGTGGCAGCAATCAATGCAAAGATGGCCAGTCATGCATAGTCAACAAATTAAATGGCAGTTTCACCTGTTTGGCAAATGATGGTGGCACCAAGAAATGTCCTGTTGGAAAATTCGGACCAATGTGTGTTGGTGAGTGTCATTGTCTTGATCAAGTTCCGTGTAACTTTGAGACAGGTGAATGCCCACATGGATGTGCCGATGGTTATTCAGGCAGTTTTTGCTCCAAGCCAAGTCCAAAAGCTCGCAAAGAAGTTGGTTATAAAACCATCCTACCTAGTGTTGCGATACCTTGTTTGATTAGTATAGTAGTGGCCATTACATGGCATCTGACCAGATGCAAAAAGAGAAATGATGAAATACATCCAACCCATAGTGAACATGCATTGGTACCTGACGACAATAAAGCAGAGGGCATTGAAATTAATGAAGATTTTGTGACCGACGACAACCGTCCGAGAGATACGCTTGATGCATAGTTAAAGTCCAGATGCCTGATTGCTGTGAACTAATATTTGAACACAATGAAGTACTTTTTGTGTTCCAATATTCATTCAGGAAGAGGGGAAATCAAAATTAATATAGTGAAAGTATTTAGACTAAAGTTGCTATGCGGGTAGAGAGGTGATAAAATCAAAGAATATTTGTGTTAAAAAGTTTGTACTGATTCTATAAAATTATGTGGAGTGTAAATAAAGATCATACTTACTGACTTGTTTAAAATAATTCAATGTACTGATGTTAATCATATATATTTTAATGTTATCTTTTAATGATAGTCTTAAAGTACATATTACTACAAGTATATCTCGAATTTTATGTCTTTGATGAACATGGACAGTAGTTTGTTCCATACATTAGTGTATTTTCTATTGCTATGTAGTATTGTACAATATTTTAATCAAGTTTGAGCTAATAGATTAGCATTTTAGCATAATTTTATGATATCATTAACTAAAGAAATGAATTTATATATCATCAATTGTATATAATGTTTAAATCTATGTTGATAACATTGTGACATTAGTCCTGCAGAAGAAATGTAGGCAGTGATCTGAACTTAAATATTGTAACACCTTTTATGTTCATACACATTTTAAAAATGCTAATTTTACTATTTTTGTCTGAATTGATTAAGCAAACACATTCAGTTGTTCTTTATACATTTACTACAGTATTTTTGTGCTTTAAATCGTAGGCCCCAATTGAAGCGTCGCATTTGACAATCGCACAGTTACTTAGACAATTTAAAACCAAAAACGCCTGCCTCGATCGTGCAAAGCCGTAAAGTCTTTACAATTTTGCAGCAGTCTCCATCACGTTTCAACATATTCTAACACATATCATATCTGAAAGAGAGACAAGATCTAGATAGAAAACATACTATAAAAGAAAAGATGTGCCAGTATACAAACATTAGTTATGTGTTATTTACCACCTTCTTAAAAAAGATGACTCCTTTAATAAGCACATTCTAGACATGCTCGGAAACAATTAGCGTCTAGGCTTTAAAGCATGCAAATCCGGTATCACTGGGAATGTGTCCCTACTACATGAAATGGTCTAGTGTGGTAATTTGTCATGGTATTATTCTGAAAAGTCTTGTCCTCATTCTGAAGCTGTTGTAGTTGTTATTTCTTTGTAAATAGTTGTTTTTGTAAACAGCTATGTAAATCATCTATAATAAAGATTTGTTTTAATTAATGGTAAATGTTTGAATGTAAGGCCAAGGGGTGGCACCAAATATACTACATGTAGTATCACATTTTGTGCGTGTTTGGGGGTAAGGGTGGAGGGAGTGGTCAAAGTTACTGTTATGTATGGACAATCACAAAATTGATTATTTAGGATTTACATTGACATCTTGCAATAAGTAGAAATCAACAGTCACTTGATTTTCCCCCTAATTGATTAGGCCTATGGGATAATGTAATATGATGATTGAATAATTGAAACAAAACATACGTTCCCCTTTCAGCCAGCAGCAGCAGCAGCAGCAGCAGCAGCAGCAGCAGCAGCAGCAGCAGCAGCAGCAACAACAACAACAACAATAACAACAACAACAACATCGACAGCAACAATAACAACAACAACAACAACAACAATAAGAATAACTTCACCACCAACAACAATAAAGGCAACAGCATCAACAACAATAACAATAACAACTGCAAACCACAAGCAGTTAGCAGCTAGAAACGTACCAATTTCACAATGGTCCCCAGTAATGTAGAAGTGTTTGCAGATACATTCATAGCCTCGGTCTTCGGCGTCTGTATTGGTGCATGTAGAGTCGAGGCTGCATGGTTCGTTTGCGCAATGGTCGACTGTAACACAAGATTGAAGAGTGAAGCAGGTACCTTTAATCTCGACCATCCAAAAAATAATTGCCTAACCCCTGAACCAAATGGCACCATTTTCGATAGTGTGAGCCTATGATGTCACCAGAATCACTGAGAATTCTGACCCCGCCCCTTTGCCTCGTTAGTACAGTGGTTAGCGCGTACGACCGACAAACAGGAGCTTCCTGCGTCGTAAGTTCGCGCCCCGGCCTCGGCAGACTTCATGGCGCCAAAAAGTTACGTCGTTACGTCTGCCACTGTACTGCCGATTTCCACACAGCGTGTCGCTGCTGTCGAGTATATCATACAAGACGGTGACGACACCAAGCATGAGGTTCGGAAGCCTCGTTAAAAGGCGTGTCCCGTGTAGAGGACAGTCATCCCTCTGCACGTAAAAGAACTCACCTAGTTTGAAAACTATAGCTAGTGTGATCCCTCCATTACACCCTTGGCTCAGTTGGTTACCTAACCTGCCAAACAAACAAGGACCACATTGGAAATAAGCATTACATATATATGTACGCTTTCATGTGCTATCCTAGGAATATTAGTTCCTGAAGAATATCAAATCAAATCAAATCAAATGCCCTCATGTGTCAATTTCATTCATCTCTCCACAAATCCTCTCCCATAATAAGTCTTCATCATGCTCTGACCCGCTTCCCCCTCAGCCATGAGGTACGCTTCTGACGGCAATACTAAGCCCTGACAAATTTCTTTGATCAAATATGATCACAGAGCACAGGTCTGGCAAAGCAATGGCTCACAGACGTTAAAATGTCTCTACAAATTGAATAATAATACTAATAATAAAACATTAAACCAAGTTGAAGGTAGTGTTTCAAACGGTATTTTTTTATAGAAAATTGGCTCTTGCAGTTCTCATCATGCAAATCTCATCTTTGTACAACATTCAAACATCATTTCCCAAAGAAGAAGGAGAAGAAGAAGACAAAGACGAAGAAGAAGACGAAGAAGAAGAAGACGAAGAAGAAGAAGAAGAAGAAGAAGAAGAAGAAGAAGAAGAAGAAGAAGAAGAAGAAGAAGAAGAAGAAGAAGAAGAGGAAGAAGAAGACGATGCAACTGACCTAGGTGGCACTGGGCCCCGCAGAAGCCATCCGGGCAGTAGCACTGGTAGCCCGCCACCACGTCATTGCATGTACCGTTGTTGACACACGGCTCGGAGAGACACTCGTTGATTTCTAGAGGCAGTGATATATGCATTGTTTGGTCTCTGTGATGGTATCTATATTGTTCTAGTTTTTCTATTCTATTAGACCTGTTCAAATGGTTAGCCGTATCTGAATACACAAACCACACACTTCACACTAAGTCTATCAATGCTTATTATTTGTTCGTCCACGTAGCATAATGTTTAAAACTGACCACTTTACCCTACACCATATAACTGTCCATCAAGATCAAGTGAGGGGCTGGTCAATAGTTGTTCCCATAGGTGGCCACTTTAGGTAGGTTTGCCCCATTAAATGGAGGTTGTACCTCGATTTCTGGATGGAGCCTCGCAATGGTGCCACCTCACACATAGGGACACACTTGTATTCTCGCATTGAACATATTCAATACATAATTATGTTTGAATTGAAAGGGAGAGTTATCAAAAATAGTAGTATCAGAATGATTTATTATGTAGAATAACACAAGAGAGAAATTGTTATTTTGTATCACAAATATAGGACACACTTGTAAAATCGCATTGAACATATTAATTCAATACATCAATTATGTTTGCATACCGTGAAAGGTAGGCTTATCAAAAATTCATAAGTGAAATGTTTAGTATCAAAAATGATTTTCTTATTATGTAGAATAACACAACGAAAATGCACATGGCGCATGTCGTTATTTTTGGTATCTATAGTCACTTACGGCCGACCCATGATTTTACGGCGTGGTCTATAGTCACTGGCCGATCCATGATTTTGGAAGGGGGGGGGGGGGGCACTTAAGGGACTCATGGATTTTGTATGGGCGATCGATGGCAGACATGCCAAAAACCCTACAAAAATGAAATAGTTTTGTCCCTAAAGGGGCCTTACGCCCCTTGTATCTGCCTATAATAGTGATCCATAAATTCAACCTATTCCTGCTTCCAACTTTGCAGTTACTAAAACCTTTTCATTTTAAATGGGAAAACGATAAAAGGAATATACTTTTGACTCTCATTTTTTCTAGTGTTGCTAAATGCGAGCTTTTACTGGGTGAAAAATAAACTCTCCATTAAGACCAACCCAAGGGACTGGCCAAAATGATCTAAATAGAGAGGTGGTCTCTTTATGGAGGTTTAGTTATAATGTTTAGAAGAAAAGCCTGATGAATTTTACCTTCACATGTTTTGGGGCAGGCCTACAATAATGTCCTTCATAATAGTTTGACCAGCGGGAAACTTATTCTCACTGGCAGAAATAGGTTTTTGGAAAAGGAGGGTGGTTGCACTAAAAGAATCTCACGGTCTTTGTACGCCCCATTGACACACAAACAACACAAAAAACCCCGATGAAAATGAAGTATTTTGCCTGTGGAAAACGTGGGGCGCACCCCCACCCCCTGGACCTGCCTATGTGTGTCTAGCAGTGCAGGCACCATTACCAACGTCACAGTACTGGCCCGCGTATCCCGTGTCGCAGTGGCAGGTGAACGTGGCCACGCCGTCCTCGCACGTGGCACTGTTATGACACGTGACTGCCGCGCAGTCGTCAATGTTCGTCTCGCACTGCTTTCCCAGGAAGCCCGGAGCGCAGGCGCAGTAGAAATCGTTCACGCCGTCTGCAGCAGCGAATTTGTAAAAAATAGTGATTTTTTTATATAATTGTAATATATGTGTATAGGAAAAATGTCTTGTACGCGAACCCACGCCAACAGTCGCAATCCACTCACTACTTTGTCGCTTTTTTGACACTTTATGTATGCTATTCGTACACCTAAAAATAATTCTAGGAAGATTATTGATTTGTTTAATTCATTCCGCTTTTGGTCTTTGGGTTGCTCAAAGACCAAAAGCGTACAGAGCTGGAAAAAAATCAATATTTTCTAAGCTAACTACACGCTATTCAGACACTATTCTGACGCTATTCTGACGTTATTCAGACTCGGTGTCTTGGGAACAGACAAGAGCAGATGGAAAGCAGAAAAACACATTGGCGCCAAGTTAGCGGATAGTTAGAGTATTAAAGCTGATGAAAAACGTCAGATTTGCTTACAAAAACGTGTAAATAGCTGATGATTTGCATAAGGCGAGCACCTGCTGTGTTTTCCACAACCTGGTGAGGACCAGGTACCCTCAACTGCACGCTAATCAGCAGCTTTTGTCTGCTTTTATCTGCTTTTTTGACGCAGACATACCTCACCTTGCCGCTTTTACATGAGTGCACAAAGGTCATATTTTTTGGCGGATGGATAGCGTGTAGCTTTTCATGCCATGAATTTTCCTAGAACCTTGACACTATTCAGACGCTTCACGAATGGGACATAGCCTTTATACTGAGTTGCTACAATAGAGTGCACTATGGAAAGAATACTTTTAGAGCTCCCTGTTTATATTTTCATGGTACCATAATTTCATTATTAATATTTTTTTCAAATTCATTTTTATTGTTTATATCATGTGTTGTATTGAATGTTATTATGACTAAATATCTGAATCTGAATCTGAATCAGGTTAGTACAGAGAAAGTAGCCCAACACATAGACCCTAATACTAGAGGTCAATGCATTTTCATCAGTCACCAGGATGGAGAATGCAGTTCTACTGTATAATAGCCTCACCATGTCGCTACCTTACAACAAATAGGGATACACTTCCATTCTTCTTGAATTGGATATATATAATATATGCGATACATTATCATATATTAGAACTTAAAAATGTTAGTTATCAGACTTTCTAAATCAATGGAGAACTGAAGTTTTTAATGTAACAACAAAAGTAAAGAAAATTTAAAAATTCAAAATTAAATCATTGAGAACATATTCACACAGCATAAAAGAACATTCCAAAACAAAATGTAACAACAATATCAGAGCAAACGTTTGTCTCTTTATTTTTTCATAACGAATTGAATATCAGACACTGTTGCTTCAGGATTTTAATTGTATTGTGTACTATGCAGAGAATATATGCATTTAAAGGTAGCCCATCGTGAAAGCATTATCACAACAGTGCATGCTTGTTACATATTGCCATTGGCTTATCGGTAACTCTTTAGTATTCCAGTGTTTTATACACTGGCTTGTACCCAATAATTGCGTCCGTCCTTCCTTCCATCCGTCCGTCCGGTTTGTTACCCTTATAGAGGTCGCATCGTTTGAGCTAGGATGCTCAAATTTGGCATGTCGGTTGGAAATGGTGACCACAAGAAGACAATTTCACATGGGCCCAAACGGTCCATATTTGGGCCCATTTGGGCCCATTATTAGGTCCATTTTACTAGTATTCAATATGCTTTAGCCAGCAAGGAAAAATCAATATCATAAGGCAGCAACATTAGTCTAGCCTGGTGCTGTTAGCTGCTGAAATATGAATGTTGATTTTTTGCCAACATATAGACAGTGGCATTCCAGTGTTTTTCCAGCTATAAAGCACTGGTTTGCCCTCACTTGGGGCGCTTTTCATTCTATATGATATAATAAAATCCCGTTATCATCCACTTTTGAAAACCTTGCTTTAAATGTTTTGTTTTAACAAGTAAGGGCTTGGCTGAGAGTCCTTTTGAGGTGCCAACCCTTTCTTATGTGCCATCATCTGAAACACCTGATTCAAATCCCAAAAGTGTAAATTTTTTAATATAAATCATAAGTACTTTGAAACGGTTGATTTTTGGTTGACTTTTAGAATATGATACTAGAGATATTGAAGAGAAATATGCAACTGTTCTCAATGTTGTCGCAATTTGTAACATGTTAGGTTCCTATATGGAGTAGAATTGATGTCCTATTACTCCTACCTGTGCAGTTTCCTCCATTTAGACACGGGTCCGGCGCGCAGTCGTCCGTGTTGGTCTCGCATGTGGCCCCCTCAAAGCCCGCCACGCAGGTGCAGCTAAACCCCGCCACGGCGTCAGCGCAGCTCCCGCCGTTTGCGCACGGCTGGTCAGCACAGTCGTCAATGTTGGTCTCACAGTTATCACCCATGAAGCCGGCAGGACAATGGCACTTGTACCTAGACACAGGAGAACATTGATCACTGCACTATGATGCTTAGGAAGGCAATGCATGAGTTGGTATGCTGTATAGTGTATAGTATATGCCTTTGAAGGCAATGGTTGAGTTGCTATGTTGTATAGTTGGCACCCCAAGAACTAACCTGATAAAATAAGTCATAATACAAACTCACCCGATTTTGTCTATGTATCGTATTTATGCTGTTATTGAGATACTTTGGAAAGCAATAATGGATGGCTTGGTACCCAAACACTATCAATATAATACTTGCCCATTCGTCAGTTCCTCACAGGTTGCGCCATTTTGGCACATTCCCGCCACACAACTATTCAAGTCTATTTCACAAAGGTCGCCGGAATAAGAATCTGGACAGCTGCATGTGTATGATTCTGAAAAGATAGAAACATAGATATGAGTAGTTACATCACCCACTACTGATATGCCAAATAGAAATAAACTGCTACTACAAAAGAGAAATTTGTAAATAAAGATATATATCTGCTATTGCAAAATATATAGAATTGATGCGCATCAAACTTCATAGGTCATAGAAACAAGTATTAAATATCCTGTATATTCGGCTTATAGCAAAGGACACTCGGGTTTTTAAAAACCTTTTTGGATACTACCTACAAAACTAGAAGCACCAATAACGCGGCCACCATGACCAGTTAGTATGCCTGGTTGTTAATGCAGAACCAAACTCACCTACACCATCCACACAGGTGGCGTTGTTGAGACAGGCATGCCCGGGGCAGTCGTCCAGGTTAATCTGACACATGTCCCCGCTGAAGCCGGCTGCACACATGCACGTGTACGCACCAAGGCCGTCCTCACACGTCGCCCCGTTGGCGCATGTGTGGTCCACGCAGTCGTCTATGTCCTCACTGCATATGCAAAGGGACGGTATAAAATTTAGTAAGAGTTGAGCTTTGGGTTTCTAATTCATTGAGAATTGATATTTGACCTTTCAACTTGTGATTATTTGATTGATATTTGAGAAAAGGGCTTTTGCATTGAGAATTGTAACATTGATTAATGCAGATTTTGAGACGAGGTGGGGAGGGAGTGGTATATACCCTCCTGATACAATCTATGGCTATTCAATTCCATTGGAAATGTGCATTGTTTTTGGTGTAATAATAATTTCTTCATATACATTTGTGTTGTGTATACATGTTGACGATTAAATAATATATTGGTTGTGTTTGGCTATCTTTGCCGGCAGTGGAAACTTAGCTTTACCATCCTCCTCTTAACCCTTCTCCTCCAGCCACCAGGACATCCAAAAAAGAAGAAACTGCTTACGTGCAGAATTGTCCCGTGAATCCGGCTGCGCATGCGCAGCCGTACGTAGTGACGTCATCAACACAGGTGGCGCCATTGGCACACTGGTGGCCGATACAGTCATCAATGTCTGAATCAGAATTTGACTACAACTGCACCTCATATCAACGATGTACTAAATGTACACATGGTTTACATATGAAATACTGTGGGTGTAAGGGTGCATGTACTTCATACCTGTCCATTCCTGATGTTATGTTCTGTGTCACCAGTGACTTTTTTTCAATCTCACAATACCCACATCCTATGCTAAAGGCACAATGTCTTTGTTTAAAGAGCGTAACGACAGGGCCATCCGGCAAAGCTGGCAGGAGGACCCGATATGATACAGACATAGATACATGTACATAATGGCAGCCACTCACTGGATTCGCAATCCCTCCCAGTGTAGCCAGCTGAGCACTGGCAGGTGTAGTTGTTGTGGCCGTCAACGCAGACTCCTCCGTTGATGCACGGCCATGGGTCGCAGTCATTGAAGCCTCACGAAAGCAGAGGAAATAGACTCATGTTCAAACCAAAGAACTTAGTTCAGTGCAATATGCGTCATTGTGACGGTGGGTTGGAACTTTTGACCAGTCATAGGGAGTTGATTGTACATGGCCTGTGGGGCCTGAAGGCAGACGAGCATTTAGGTGTTTGTAATCAGAAACATAAGCCTCATGAATACTATATTACAAAAAAGTGTCTGTCCATGCCTCATTTATTATCTTCTCTCAAAGAAGTGCGTTAAGTCAGACATAGTGACTGTGGGAGTTTGGTGATTAAGTTTCACAGTAGTAATAAGTGGGCGCAAGTTCTTGGCAAGTGAATCTTTTAATGTAAGTGAAATAAAGCATCCTTACTGATGTCGCAGTATTTGCCTATCCACCCTGAGACACAGTGACAGTGGATGCCCGTGTCTGTCAATGTGCACACGCTGCCTTGTTTACATGGGTCCGGCTCACATGACTCCATTTCTGAAAACAAAACAACACATAACACGTGTCCTATGCTTTAAATTCCTTATTCGGTCTATATATTTGCAAAGTGATTATTATCAAGTGGACAACGCCAGTACAGTTTCGGTTTGATATAACTTCTACGGTATGATAATCAATGATAATCTAATGATGCTGAATAGGAAAATTAGAAAGAAAAGAGACATCTACAATGTCCAAAATCAAACACTTGCCATGTTTTAATAGTTACACAAGCATAAATACTTGAAATATAATTATCATTAGTTTTTCTATATCAATGGAACTCCTGTCAAAGCAATGCTTCTGGTCATAGCTTTAAAATACCACAATGCAAGGAAAAATTTGAAAACTCACTGGCAGATCCAAGTTTTTGGAAAAGGAGGTTTGCGCTGACAGGAATTCATGGGTTTTGTTTGTGAAATAGATGGCGGACATGCTAATAACCCTACGAAAATGAAGTATTTTGGTCCAAAAAAAGGGAGGGGGAGCGCGCGGCACCTACACCCTCCGCATGTGAAAACAAAAATGGTAAAAAAACAATTGAAGGCAGAAAGAAGACAAAAACAACAAAAATGACCAAGACAAAGTCATGAATGGAAATAGACTTAAAAATGTTATAAATAAATATTTGACAGCAAAAGTGGTGGCAACTTTCATTGACAAACTAAAACAAAAATAACCTACAAAATGATGAAGACAAATGACAGTGGTGGCACAACAAAGACAATGACGAAAACAATGACAAAGACACTGAGAGACATACCTGTTTCACAGTCCAGTCCAGTGAATCTTGGTGGACACGTGCAGCTGTGGGTAAACTCTCCACTCGCGCACACCCCACCGTTGAGGCAGGGGTTGGGATTACACTGTGGGTCCTCTGTAGAGCACAACATGGAGCAAATCATATGCAAACATAGTCTAGTGGACACATTGTTTAGATATCGTTGATAACATTTGCTTTGTTAGTATGTCTTTGACTTTTGCCTATGGCTTCCATCATGGTTCAAAGTTTGCTGTCTTTTGCTTTTCGATTTCTTTATATGTACCATTACTTGATATGTGCATGCATTAACAGAAGTCACTCAAGAATTAGATGGCAAACATAAGTGAAACAACTGACACATGCTTCCCCTGTGCATTTGCTAATTTCCGAGTCTGAGTGGCAGCAGCAGCAGTAGCAGCAGCAGCGGCGCCGACCGCAGCAGCAGCAGCAGCAGATTCTCTCATTTCTTAATTTTATCAAAATTTCATATTCTTTGTAACAAAACATTTAGGCAGCCATTTTGGAATTAATGTAAAAAGGCCTTCACTCACCAATCTCACAGTTGACACCCCTCCAGCCAATCACACACGTGCATGTGTATGAGTCTTCGCCCTGCAAGCACGTGCCTCCGTTCTCGCATGGGGATGCTGCACACGTGTCTAGGGTGATTTACACTGTTATTGTTACACATGAACACCAAAGTCCATCTCTACCCATTCAGATATTTGAGCTGTGTTAGGAATACTTCACTGAATGGTTTACAATTTTTCCCCACTGTGCAGGTGTACCATGAGGACCAATACAAATGGTGGACACAGGTTGGATAATGCTTAAATCGGAAACCATAATTGACTCATATTCTTTGTTACATTATCCATGTATCTGCTAACCATGTTAGACACATTTTGGTCAATGCTTAATTAATGGCGGACGCTAGTGTCCAGTTTCATAGAGTGAACATAATCGATCCACAATGGGTTATGTAAATAGCATTAAAACAAGAGACACATATGGCTTTCATTGTGTTATATAGATGCCACTTTACCAAAATATCTGACTAATGGAAAGTGTACGTAGAATCAACAGTAGTTGTTGCAATATCAACAGGCAAATTCGACATGCTTTTAAGCTAGAGTTCTATAAATGAGAAACGTTTTTCATAACTATATTGACACTTGCCTTATCCTCAGCGGTGGCACGTTTTTACACACTCAGAAAAAAGAAATCATTTTTGTCATAATTGCATCTACATGTATTTGAATTATGTTTTTTAGAATTAGAGTTCTATAAATTTGCGTTTGAATGAAATTTGTCATTTTGTCTAAAAGTGCCTAAGATTGTTGTTTGTATTTCTAATCACGTGAGTTGTCTGTACCTTGTTTGAAGCACAGCTTGAAGCCCTTCCAGTACTGCCAGCCTGTCAGGGGTGCCCCTGGGTACCTGACATAATAGGTTATCATATACCTGTATCAGTAGCAGATTCAGTTTGTTTTCTCAGAACCACAGGTCTGCACATTTGAATGTGCACCAAACATACTTGCCACATGACTTGTCTTGTCTGGGTAACAGTAAAAATAGAATAATGGCTGGAAGTTCATCCTGCCGATCCTGTATCTGCCATGGATGATATAGTGTTAGCATATATGGCCCTGCACATATAAATTATATGGGAAATGGTTTACTGTCGTGGAATTGGACTTGTTCCATGGTAGCTCAGCTGATTGAAAATATACAAATTATATATTTATAAGGTAACTAAAATATGACCCATTGACTAGCAATGGAGAGCACGAAATTAAATTAGTCGTTTTAATAACAATATGTTTAAGAAAACGTCTGAGAAACCTGTCAGCCAGCGAGCCGGTTAACCAGCTTCTGTGGGATTAAAACAGTTGGCAAACCACTCAGCGACCATCATCAATTGGTCACTCAATCAATCACTCACTAACACTGACACAAATACTGACACAATGGAATGTTGACACAACCACGCTGGATACCTGACGTCATTCCAGGCATGATACATGGAGTCAAAGTAGACGGTGACCTCGTCTGTCTCTGAGTGGATGCCGTCCGTCCACGCCAGCGTCTCCTTGGTCAGTGGGTCCTTGCCGTACTCGTATGTGGAGGGTATTGTGTCTCCACAGAACCTGACGGTAGAGCATGGCAGCTGATAAGTGGTCAATGGATCATACATCCTGTCTTTTATCTTTGCCTCCTCATCATGCTTTTCTGTCTTAATTTGAATCTTTTTCAGACTTGTTGCCCACATATCTCTTGGGACCTCACATCTCGGTTTATTTTAGACTACTCCCCCTCCCACACTCACACCTTCTTTCTCAAACCCTTGTTCACATCACACTTTTCTATATAACGCATGCACCATCTCATGGAACAGGGGCAAGTATTATGCAATTGTGATTCTACGTTTCAGCTTCTCAAATTATTTCAACTATATTACGATATTGCACGAATCTAGTTATACTCAATGTGGAACAAAAATGAAGAGGATTTTTAAAAAATCCCCTTACACTTTGGATATTGCTCTCGTCACAAAAAATAACATGCTTTAAAAGCTTACTTCTACGTGGGACCATGTCTATGAGCAAACCTGGGTCCTATGACGGGCTTTTCTATGCTAAAACTAGCAATTATGTGGGTCCAGCCTATCACAAGGCCTTTAAATGATTTGACATGAAGGCCTATTCGAAAAGCTTCTATATGATGCAAAAGTAGCAAATTGTGTGGCTACTAACGCGTCATTTACCAAGAGCACATAGTTTCTATTTTTAGAGCAGCGATCTATTTTCATATGTTCAGAGCAGCTGTGCAGCTGTTGTGTGTTGGGTATTTTCTCGTTTAAGCATGTGGTACTTTTTTTTGGTAATGGTGAAGTTTTGCTCAAGATGACGTACTTAACGCCATGGTAAATCACCCATGCATACTGCTGCCTCTGTAGCTGTTGCCCATGAATACTCTGGTTTTAAAGGCTATAACAGGCCAGGATGTTCGAGGATGTATATTTAATATCAAAGGAAATTCCCAGGGTTTTGTAAAAAAAAAACATTTTATCTATTAGAGCTAGAGTCTGTCACAATAACACTTGCTCTTCTTCTTTGCGCTTGATATATGGTTGACATGAGCTGGTTTTGCAAGATTATAGTAATAAAAACTATTATAATAAGGTCTTTTAAAAGACTAACCTGGGCCCTATGTACTTGTTGGCGGCCTGGTAGCGGATCTCCACGTAGTGCACGCACACGGGGAACCCCGAGTCCATGGCTGAGCGCACAGAGAACGAGGGCCCCGCGAAGTACAGCAGCAGCTTGTGGCCCAGTGCCGTCTGCAGCACGGCAGGGCACATGCAAATGTACAGTAGAACCTCTCTATTGAGACCACTTGTGGAAAAGACTTAAAGTGGTCTCAATAGAGAGGTGCTCTTTATATGGAGGTTCCGATCGGAATCATTTTGAAGAATTGGGACTGGAAAAGTGGTCTTATTATAGAGTTGGTCTCATTATAGAGGTGGGCTTAATTGGAGGTTCTACTTAAATGTGCTTACAGTAGGACTTCCAAGTCCGGGCACAATAACAGTGAATTGCAACACTAAATACAGTAGAAGTTCTCTATTAAGTTAGTCCATGTGTAAAAAATATATAGATGATTTACCGTAATTCTTGTTGCTGACTGTTCGGTACATTTATATGATCAAACTCAAAGCATTATAACATATTTCTGACATTTGGAATTTTTGTAACACACATTTGATTTTTAAAATTTTGTAATATAATTTCAAATTTTCATGTGAAAAGTCAACTGAACATGAAAAAAGTATTCCTTTATTACAATGTTTGGCTAAGCAAAACTGACACGTTTGAACCTTAGATGACATTGTATGACCATCATTGTAAACAATGCACGGAAAAAGCCAAACTAGTTGTAGCCTGGCACCGGGTTTTATACATGGACTTAATAGCAAGCAGAGACGGATCTCGTGCGGTCTATTTATAGAGGTGGTATCTTTGTGAGTTGGTCTCTTTATGAAGGTATTGTGGCCCAAGAGATGACAATGACATGGGTAGGATCAAACGCTCTGACGTGTACCAAACAGAAGCTATACGATCAGTATGAGCCAGCTGTTGGTCAACTTGTTAAAAGCGCAGTTATTTAACATCATGTGGTCAAGAACGGTTACAAATTCATAAAGGCCCTCCAATGAGCTAAAAACAACTGTGCCACCCTGGCATAGGTGGCTTGCGAGAAACAAGTACAGACCCTTACTGTTGGACTCCATGTCGGGTTGTGAAAACTAATACATACGTCATTCATCAAGCAACAATGCAGCAAGCCACACCATGAATCCCTCACAAGCGCGCACACACACACACACACACACACACACACACACACACACACACACACACACACACACACACACACACACACACACACACACACACACACACACACAGACTCCAAAGTTCACACATACACACACGCACGCACGCACGCACGCACGCACGCACACACACACACATGCACACACGCACACACACACGCACCTTGAGCCACCACGTGCAGTTGGTGCGTTCGTAGTCATAGATGCTGACGCACTGCTCTGTGCCAGTGACGGTGATGACGTTTTCCTGCGGTGAGCAGCCTGAAACGTGGTGAGAAGCAGGTTAAGCGTGAGTCTAACACACGGAATGCGCAATCAAGGGGGCACACGGTTCAGCTATTTCTGGTAACATATGCTTGTGTTCTTCCCTGGAGCAACAACCACTCAGTAGAAATGGTCTTACCGGTGGTAAAAAGCTTTTCACGCCACTGGAGATAGTGACTGTCAACACAAAATACAGTCGGATATGTTTATTATGCAACAGCCAAGTTCGATATACCCACTTAATTCGATATTGTTTTTGCTTCTGGACATTATACACACTATCATTATATAGAAATAAAGTAGGCCTATTACGAAATATCGCTAATTCGAAGAAATGGCTTTTACAATGTGATAATTGCTTCTAAGGGACCATTCAGTATTTGTGACAGGGTGGGGTAGGAGGATTTTCCAAAATTGCTGTGAAAAGATTAATAGCCCACCCTCAAACCTCTGTGAAAAAATTGGTCACCCCCCCTCAATTTCATGTGACAAAAATTGATGACCCCCCACCCCGCCCCCCGACCCCCATCAGTTAATGCATTCATTGTCAGTTAACTAAAATCCTATTTGATGGATAGCCATGATATAAAAAACAATAACTTTTAGTACAGAATCTCTAAAAAAAATAGGGGTAAATTTTATGTGAAAAAATTGATAGCCCCCCCCCCCCCCTCAAAAGTGTGCGAAAAAATTGATAGCCCCCCTCCAAACATTGTGACAAAAGTTATTGGCCTGTCCTAAAATCCTCCTACCCCACCCTGTCATAAATACTGAATGGTCCCTAATTTCGCAAGTTCATATGGCAAATACAATATTTTACTCCCAATATCGTTCAAGGCTAAGGAAGATTGGTACTGTGTAGATAGTGACTAGAATTATGAATTGCTTGAACTAAAACATTATCTGAAGTACTAACTCTTCTTGTCGGTCCATACATTAATGATAATAAGTGCCAAGTCTTTTCTCAATTAAATGATTATGAAACATTCATTTATCTTATCAGTGCAGGAACTGACATTGCTGAAGTAACAGCCAAATATATTTATGATCGTCTACCATAATTTGAGACAAGATGGATGTTAACTTTTATTTGTACAACCTAATGTGTACATATATATTTTGAGAATATAAGGTCTCACTTTGTGAATAATTATAAATATCTTTACATGTATTAGTTATTATTACTTTATTGTAAATATTCTATGTATCAAGTGATATACGAAAATAAGTATTGTTTGTTTGTTTGTGTGTATGTCTTATGTATAGACCCTATCGTGTGTCACGATTATGTGCAATGTCTGCCATAACTGTATATTGTCCGTGTCATAGAACACGGGCTCAAAAACTAATAGATAATCTTCACATTAATCAAATTCGATAATCACACTTTAAATTTAATGGCTAATATAATAAATAACCTAACGTAAATGTGTGGTTGTTTTCAAAAACAGTTAGTCAAAGAATCATGTTTTAACAATATTAGGATATTTATAGCAATACGTTTACTAACACACCCGTTGTGTGATTATTAACCCTGTTAAAACTACTTTGATAACCGTGCATGAACCACAGTATTGTCAAATAGGTTTTAGTCATAATGCGCACAACATTATTGTTGCACGCCCGTAACCGTGGGGACGCGTATGTGTGTGTCTCTGACGTGTGTGTAGACTGCGGAGTGATGACTATCCTCTGATACGTTTATTGTTCACACATATCCTTCATATATTCATCAGTCATATTCATACATACACAAGATTCAATAGCTACATCAGCCTATCATTACATGACACTGCTGTGCACTCTATACTTCAGAAATAGTGACTAGTAGACGTAGTGTAGACTTAGTCAGACATAGTAACACATGTACTCGTGCGCAGTGGTTATATGCAGACAATAGACATGCTGACATGATTGTCTGCATGTTCACCTTGAGTCATATGACTATGAAGCGTGACTAACATACATGCTTCATGGCTAAGTAAGTTTCACCTTAATCTATATATAACTGAGATTAACAACATGTCATATTACTGGGCATAAGTGTATTCAACAATACTAAATGCACTATCAATCGAACCGCGTAACAATTATCATTTGAAGATTGTGATTACGTATTGCGCTGTACTTAGCACATTAATATGAGGTACATATTTGAATGTTGTAAGGGGTGTGTGTGTCAGAAGTTTGAATATGAATGTTGCGGGGGGGTAGGAAGTTTCAAAATGGAAGTTGTGTGTGTGTGTGTGGGGGGGGGTCAGAAGTTTACAATGGAAGAAAATGGGGGGGGTCAAATATTCTGACTCTTGAAATTTTAACTGGGAGGTCAAATGTTCAAATTTTGTAAATTTACTGAAAGGGACCGTGGCAAGCGTTTATATTTCTTAATAAATGTTGATAGAATGTCCTGATCCATTTTTTTGGTATGTGATCAATCATTTGGTTGTATGAAATATCTTGTAATTTTTGTACCTAGTTTCATATGTCAACACTCAACACATGCAATTGTATTGCTCATATTTGCCAAAATGCTTTTGACAGAGGATTTTAGTGATTGGATGGAAAAAAATTCTTTAAAGGTTATGCTCAGTAGCCGACCAAGTATGCTTGTAGAGAAGCAATATGATGTGTTTAATAGGTGCATTCTGAAAATTTCTTTCATTTATACAACGTATTAAAGCATGTAGAGGAATTTAAATACCACAACATAAACAGCCAGCTTGTAACCATCAAAACACGTGAAGCAGCAAAATGTAAACGGAATGATTTTCGTCAGACGTAACTTACACGGTGCAGTAAGAAGCGTCCTATTTCTCCCATGTTAAATGGTACGTCTGCCGTTAGAAATCCACGATACGTCTGGCGAAAATCATTCGATTATGCAATATCGCGTGACCTTGTGTTTTAGCTAACAAAACGTTGTGGTATTTTTATAGGTGTAATATGTACTTAAGGTGCAAAATATTAGTATTATTTTCCTTACACTTCCAATGGAAAAGACATCGGTTTATTGATCCTGGAATTTACAGATCACTTATATTTTTGACTGAGCATTATCTTTAAGTAACAAGTGCCTTCCCCAAGAATTTCTATCGCTTAAAAATATATCAAAGTTAACTTGTCGTGATATGAAAGGACTGGTGCTATTAATTTAATTTAAAGTTTTTGATAATACCTCATCGGCTCTCATATTAGAGCAATTGTCTGAGCCCCTGCAAGTAACTTATGAAATGGAATATGAAACCCTTTAAGAAGATTTAATTATATTATGTTTCATTGTCTTTCGTTACCACTAACTTTTATTTTTCAGAAAATACAGTATAAATTCTTTTACTTCTTTCAAAATAACAGATTAAAGATTAAATCACTTTCTCTAAATTCAATTAAATAGCACCTGACCTTTTATATCATGACAAGTTAATATATACAGTTTATATTACATTTTGTTTATTGAATTTAATAAAGTGGGGGAAAACTAGTTTCATTCATTCACAGTTTCATTATTCTTATCCTATCGGCACGTAGTTCTCTCAGGAAAGAAAAAAACACACTGTGTAAACAGCCTAATTTGCGTACTAGTGTCCGAAAAGAGTGCTTGTGTTCATCCATCAAAGATATTACTGCTGCCAGCCTAATGCACATCATAATAAATTAACACTCATAATTGAGAGATACACCAAAAGAGAAATAATTTTTCATTCTCAAAATATGTTGTTATACATACGATATTTACGAAGGTGCCATATTACATGAAATACTGACTGAAGGAAGTGTAACATAATGCACACAACATTATCATTCGAACAATGTGATTACATATCGCGCTGTACGTAGCATATTATTATGATGAGCCACATATGTTAATGAGCATTGAGAAACTACGAGAGTTATGTAAATAATCTCAATCAACTAAACTCTTGTGATTCCCACCCAATAGAGGGTCTTAAGGATTTCAAAGATTGCAGTGTCAACCAAAGGGACTGAGGGGATGCACTCCTTCCCTCACCATCCATCCAAGCTCCCTCCCACGTGACCCCCCACACCCACACCCACCCCAATTGACCCTGGTATGGGGTGATTAAAACGTTTCTCGCAACATTGGTAATTCCAGATTTTTATTACTTACTATACTCATATTGTACTGAATGATAACTGTTAATACTATTTATTGCAATATTACTGTTACTTATCATAGGTAGAAAAAACATCAAGATTTCATTAAGATTTTTCTCGGTTCTTATCAAGATTTTTGTTTGAAAGGCTCTATCTCAAATCTTTCGTGGTGATAGGTTCCCATCTCAGCATTAGGTTTCAATGCTCGTGCCAGCAAATTAATGAAACACGAACCCAAAGAATTTCAATCATATAATCACATATATTTTTCATGAACCTTCCAACTATCTAAGCCAATCTATAACAAAGAGCCATACATAGATGTGTGTGTTTTTTATACAAATACAGTACGTCAAAATAACATATTCTAAAAATATTAACATAGCTATATGTTTATTAAAACACCCAACGTGAAATGAGCAAGCCTGTTAAAGCTACTTTTATAACCATGCCATATTGTCCTGACCAGAATTGTCGAATAAATTTTATTCATAATGTACTCGAATATTCTTATCCAATTGGCAGTAGCTCTCTCGGTCAAGAAAATAACAGTGTAAACAGCCTATTCTATCATTCCGTGCAAAAATCACCGCCAATAACCCACGCTGATTGGTCAATCTCCGTGCTCAATTTTGCGATGGAAAACACGCTCCCCCAAAAAAACACGGCGCTAGTCTAATCTCCTCACAATATCAATACAGCCGCTGACAACAGCAAGGCGCGTAGCGTGTACGGAGCGCAACAGTTTAGACTAACACCTCCGCGCGCTCAAAACTGTAGGAATTGACGTCTCCGCGCGCTCAAAACAAACGAAATTGACTTGAATGTTGAATGTTATAATATGATTTATTTTAAAATAAAATCATGAAAATGGATTTTAGTCATGATAGAATGGTGATTGACCACTCGATTGTCGTGTCAATCGCAAAATTGAGCATGCTGACGTCTGATTTACCCTCACTTCGTTCGGGTAAATCAGACGTCAGCATGCTCAATTTTGCGATTGACACTCCAATCTCGTGGTCAATTCCTACAATTTGCCTACTTGTGTCCAGAAAGAGTGCTTGCATTCATCCATCAAAGATATTACTTAGAGGTAAACCAAATCGAATAATTTCTTATCCTCAAAATATGTTGCTATGCATACAACATTTACGAAAGTGCCATATCACATGAAATACTGACTGGAGAATGTGTAACATAATGCGCATTATATTATAGCCGACCATTAGGGACTGCCCATTATTTATTGTCGGGGGTAGTGTGAGGATTTGTTCTCATGTTCATGTACAAAATTGATGACCCCCCCCAAAAAAAAATATCTGTACCAAAATAGAGAACCACACACTGGATTTCCACAGACTCCCCCTGACTTAAATGGTTAATTACTCAATTTGCATTGGCTGCATAACTTTGTTTTGATCAGTACAGCCACATGCAAGTCTAGTTGATTATCAGTGGCGTTTATTTTTAAAAACAACTTAGAATGAATGAACGTAAACATCCCCCCCTCCAAACACACCATCATTCAGCAAAAACGGGGTAGCCACTTAATATGCAAACCACGCTGTTTTCAACAATGAGATACACATGCATTTTTTTTCAAACAGACAAAAATCATGCAACAGTTTAAACGCATCAAACCCACCCAATCGTGGAGACCAAGAGTTTCTACTTACTTTTCAGTAGGCCTATCCATACTCACTCTTCATAAATCAGTAAATGACCCCAGCGAACAATGGGCAGTGATTACACTATAAATTCACCGGGCAGCTGTGGGCTTATATTGGAGTGGGCCAATATATTCTTAGCATTTATCTTTATCACGGTCATTTCCATGCATTCTCCATGCATTTCCTGCAGTGTTCTCCCAAATCTAATGCACCGCCATTGGTAGCAAGTAAGAGTGCAATGCAAATTGCATGCAGCAACATGCCAACAACATTAATGTTCAGCACAATGTCGAGCTTTTCAACAAGATTTTGGTATTCTGAGTATCAATTAATAATGGCACTTAAAATATTATTTTTGAAGCTACAAGACGGATACGTATAGACATACCAGATCCCACTTATTTCAATTACTTTTTGGTACTTCATTCCAAGTTGATAAGTGTTTAGAGGCTTCACTATACAGTTTTGGCAATGAGTGAAATGATTTTCAGACAACACTTAATGTAGAAATTCATGAGAAAGTCTTATTCTTCCTCTTCTCCTTCATCTTATTTGTCCTTTTCTTCTTCTTCAGCATCAATATTTGGAGCAGATATTCTGTATCACAATGATTGCACGAGGTCATATCTCCTCACCTATGACCGATCTTTTCAAATGAAAGACCAACAAAAATGTCAATCTGAACGACACAAAACATTTCATCATATCTTAGAGGATATCAAACCAGGATTAAAGTCAGGATATGGCCACACTCTTAGCACAATTAGAGACTTGTGCACTCAAGTATTGGATCATGGATGTAAACTGTTTGAAAACAGAGAAATTAAATTACTTTTGATAAAACATTTTGTTACTGAAATCAATTTTGCCTATCCAACGGAGGCCAACAAGTCTGCATTGGTGTATATGGAAAACTGTACCAAAGAGGATATGGCTAATATCATCCGTTCTATGGATCCCATAAGTCAATGTGCTAAAGACATGAGAGAGACTCTCCTACAGCAAGACTTTGCTGCGAATGATAGATTTTATCAAAAATTCTTTTTTGTGTGTTTCATAATTAATCGCTAATGAACACAAGTCATTTTCAGGCATTGCATTCATAGTATACATTGTAAAATTCAAAACTATCTAGCTAGTAGTTACCTTATCGGTAGATTATATATTACAGTATCACCTACCTCACGCATTACCTTATTACCTTATGCAATTTACAGTGTTTATATATTGCAGATTTTGTGATGAACAAGACCTGAGGCAAGTATGGGAATCCATAGTCATACCACAGTCCGTAGCAAAACTCTTCTCTGTGTTATTCAACGTCAATCAGATGAATTGGCAATTCCAAATGAAACAAAGGGTACATGTATGTGTGATGATGATCTTGATGATGAAGATAATAATGGTGAACTTGATCTTGATGACAGTGTAAATGCATGTGAAACTGATGAAGCAGCCAATGATAATTCCGATGAACTGTATAATAGTAGCACAAAATTATCACAGAATAAGAATAGACAGATCCTCTCAATCTATCACATTCTATTTTACATTATCAACAATGGAAGGAAATGTACTCCACTACATATTCTTAATGCGGAGGCTATCCATCACACTTGAAAAATTAGTACACTGATAACAAATTTTAACCACCAGGGAGTATGCATGAGTTATGATGATCTAAGAAGATATCATGATGATATTGCTTCTTTCTTAGATGATACTAGTAATGATAATGTTCCCCTTCCTTGCCATTTTCTTCCTGGTGTACATACTATTGCAGCTTTTGATAATTTTGATCACGAATAACACACTGAATCAGGGATTGGTGGAACGCATGACACTGTTGGAATTTTGATTCAAGACAAGAGCAATACCCAGCGAAAGAAACCAAATATGAGGGTCCTGAGTTCAATGTTCCACTATTTGTTCCCCTTATGTTCCATGTTCCACTATCTTTTTGCCCCTATGTTCTATGTTCCACTATAATTTCTCATGTTCCATGTTCCACTATGAAAATGATCCCAAGAAAACAATTTTGAACACATTTATCAGGAATTCTTTATTACTAGCTTGTAGCCGTGTGTTCAAAAAGGCATGCTGAGAATCACACTGAATCACTCCAGTTACATAATCGTATAAGTAGATTTCAACTAAATCTTTAGTGACATCCATTGACTTCGCATGTAAATTGAAAATCTAAGGGAGGAAATGTTAGTGTCCATGTAAATGGGAACACATGGGCATAGAAAAAAGACATATTTGGTGAGTTTATAACTCGGGGGAGGGGGGGGGGTGTCTCACAATATAGCGAATAGTACGGACGTGCCTCGAAACTGGGTGTCTTTTTTCACATTTTTGGTACATTGCTGGGTGTCTTTTTTCACATTTTTGATATATTCTGGGTGTCTTTATTCACATTTTTTGTATATTCTGGGTGTCTTTTTTCACATTTTTGGTATATTTCAGGGTGTCTTTTTCACAAATTTAGTATATTTATCAGGATAACAAATATTGATATTCATTATATTCATTCTTGATATCTACATGTACTAGAATCTGAGTTTGATATATTGGTGTGTCACATTTTTCTTAGATATTGGTGGGTCACATTTTCTCAGATATTAGTATATTGTGGGTCACCTTTTCTCAGATATTGGTATATTGTGGGTCACGTTTTCTCAAAAATAGGTATATTGGTCGATGCCGTTGTCAACCTGTCTGAGGCACCCCGTACCCATTTTGTGACCGAGCCCCCCCCCCCCCCACGAGGTTTATAAATATTTTTACAGCATTTTATTTTCAAGCACCCTTGTCCTGACGACTCTTGCCCACGTCCTGACAGCACGTTCAAAAATGTATAACTCAAGTAAGTCATTGATCAGGCCTGCCTGCCTGCCTGCCTGCCTGCCTGCTATAATAGCAAGGTAAATATGGGACGCTAGATAGGATTATCCAGTCTATAGAATTGTTATAAAAAATGAAATAAAACATTTATGTAGATTCTATATTACGTACACTTATCATGGACGTATAACTATAGCTGTTGATTTTTATTGATGCAATTAACTCAATGCAATTAACTCGAACAATGCATACGACGATATCATATAGTCTCGCCTTTCTCCATCTTTACATTGCACACTGAATGTAAACAAAGTGGAGTCGGTCGCGTACCCAGCTTGGTGACTGGGCCGCGCTCTGCGCTGATTCGCGACGCCACGAGCCCAAAGCTCGGACGCGCGACGGACGGCTGACTCCTAGACGATGTTGGTTCCCTTACTACTCCTCGTTGTGTTAACTGGTACCCCACGTACAGGCCACCGTCCAGCGTACTGGGCGAGTGCACCGGTGCTGACACGCAACGATCAGGGCGTCCCCTTTACGAAGCTACGCGGTCCCAGGCGCTGTGAGGAGGGGGGTCGCCACCGGCTAGCCCCATCAGATAAGTAAAGAGGGCCTATCCCCGAAGGAATAGGTTACCAGCCCTACATGAAACGAAAGTCAGTGTTGCTTGTAAAGGTGATTTGGAAGATCGTGGAATCGAACTCACGACCTCCCGGCTATGATTCAGACCGGTCTTATATGTCATAGTCGGGTGTGCTAACCGTTACACCAACCTCCCATGACGAAGGACACACACTTCAACTTAATCTACATGCTGCGTTGCGCAACCACACTGTCTGACACCTGTCGCTATATTTAGCTTCACCATCGTGTCAGCCTTAATCAGACAAGCACCCTACCGATTTCGTTTGTTGGCATGCTGTGATGCAGGATGCATTGTGTCTCTGAAGCACTTAGTTTACAGACTCCCCCCAACTCCCTTCTTCTCTACAACCAGCTCACTTATTTGACGATCTTCCAAATCACCTTTACAAGCAACACTGACTTTCGTTTCACTGAACAATTTAATTTGATCGTTGTAAAAAAGAAGAAAAAAATATAGCTAGTTTAAAGTGGATAAAATTATCATAATTCCTTGTTAGTCAATAGTGTATGTCATTAACATTACGAAATCATTTTTAGCTATTTGCATGGACTTTGTTTAATTCTGCTAATTATACTACTTATCTAGTTTAATTATTACGGATTCGGGTTTGCCAAGTTTAGGATTGCATTACTAAATGTTTGTTCCGGTGTCATGTCATTGCAATAACAAACTCGCAAAGAAATATCACACGTACAGTTTATAGATCTTTAAACCCGCTTTACACATATAGCGAGTTCCACCTACGTAGCTCTACGTGCAATGGCGAACTGGCAAATTCGTCAGGAAATTTTGAACATCTTTAAAAATCTTGGACGAACATTCAGTTTCGTTAAAGGTTGCTTCAAATAGTTATGCTGCATCTACGGATCGTAGAACATTCGCACATATAAGTAACACTTCGTTTGCCTCAGCAACTTGTCGCACCATGCATTTTTACTACGTTCAATGCCGCCACAATACGCCCAAGTTGACGACATGACATAACAGGTGCAGATGATGTGCTTCACGGGTTCGCTCATGACCGCTCAAGTGTAAAACGGGTTTTATAATAACCCAATAATATAGCTAAGAAAAGATCTGTTAATGAATATATGTGCTTAGAACAAAGCATTAAAACTTTCTTTCTTCGTATGGATTTTCTAAGGAATACTTCATTATAAAAGTATGCATTTATTTTCTTCATTCTTTGTTTGCGTTTGGTTGAAATGTGTAAAAGAAATGAGTTGCTTCCCACCGTTAATGTTAAACAGCCCATTGTTACAGATTTCAAGAAAATATCCTATATGCTAAACATAAAATGTAACCTTTGAAAAATTACCCATGATAAATTAGTATGTAAATAAGCATATCATTTTTTTACATAAGTCATATTGCATTAATTAATTAAAATGTAAGAATAGTATATTTAAGGAAAGTAGCAATTGAAGTTTGTTAAATGCATCTTAATGATTAATACTGTACTAGCTTATACCCGTGTGGTCAAAGAGGAATTCTGAGAATCACATTGAATCACTCCAGTTACATAATCGTATCAGTAGATCACAACTAAATCATTGCTTAGATCCATTGACTTGGCATGTAAAATGAAAATCTAAGGGAGGAAATGTTAGTGTCCATGTAAATGGGAGCACAATGCCCCCCATGGGCATACAAAAGACATATTTTGATGGGTGTATAACTATGTTTTATACGGCATTTTATTTTCAAGCACCCTGGTCCTGACGACACTGTCCTGACAGCGCTACCATCCATCCTGAAAGCACCATGACAGCATCCCCATACACACAGCATCCAAGATCAAGCCAAGACATCATTCATTGAAAGGCAGTTTTTGGACTATGTAAACATGGCAGGGTGACCATCCACTGTAATAGCCAGTGAAAATCAAAGCATTGTGATTTTTCCCTAACATTGGCTATAATTATATTCTTATTTAGAGAGTACAAACTACAAACACATAAATGATGTTAACACACTAACTACACAGCAAACATAAGCATCAAGTATGATTCCTTGGCGGAGGTTTTCAGAACCATATAACAACAGTCGATGATGAAAAGAAAGTCAAGACACCAACCATCTAAAAATAAAGGCCACTCCGCCATGTCCACATTTTGACACCACCCACCTACTTCCTGATAGTACCTGCCAACACCCCCCCCCCCAGACCACTAATTAACAACAAATATATATTACCTAGTTCGGGGCTTCACCACTGGTCTACACCATCCACTCCCACCCATTGTCCTGATAGCACCCTCCCTTGTCCTGAAAACGCTCAGCCCCAAATCTGACACCAATCGCCAAGTCCTGATAGCTTGCTTCCCATCCTGACAGCACCCATGACTTGATAGCAGACCTCGGGGGGGGGGGGTCTCACACTATCGCGATTAGTACGGACATGCCTCGAAACTGGGTGTCTTTTTTCACATTTTTGGTATATTCTGGGTGTCTTTTTTCACATTTTTTGTATATTCTGGGTGTCTTTTTTCATATTTTTGGTATATTTCAGGGTGTCCTTTTCACAATTTTAGTATATTTATCAGGATAACAAATATTGATATTCATTATATTCATTCTTGATATCTACATGTACTAGAATCTGAGTTTGATATATTGGTGTGTCACATTTTTCTTAGATATTGGTATATTGGTGGGTCACATTTTCTCAGATATTAGTATATTGTGGGTCACCTTTTCTCAGATATTGGTATATTGTGGGTCACTTTTTCTCAAAAATAGGTATATTGGTCGGTGCCATTTTCAACCTGTCCGAGGCACGTCCGTACCCATTTTCTGACTGAGACCCCCCCCGAGTAGCAGACACAGGTACTAACATTAAAAACCTCTCATCCTGCTTGAAGCCACATACACATTGGCATAGCCCAGATACAGACACATTTTGATACTAATACAAAACACAGATATATTCCTTTTAATACTTAGGTTCTGTCCTTTACGTCCAACCATAATAGTAATGAATTATATTAATCCGGCAAGCATCCATACTCCTGATTACTATAGCGTGACTACAGGAATAGTCACTCCTTGTACATGTGTGTAAAATTAGTTCTGAGCCAAGTCATTTTAGTCACAGCTAAGGTAGGAAAAGTTAGTGTTTATGTATAATGCCTTCCATGGACATAGGAAAGGGATATATTGAGTAAAGTGTATGAAATGAGTACAGCACTCTTTTTCTCCAGCACCCACCCTTGTGCAAATTGTGGGCATTGGTGATTCTTTGTAACATTCGGTGTGACCACTTTTGTTAGTTAGTACGTACAAATAAATAATAAATAACATTGGCACACCTCATTGTACTGACGACGTAAGCACCTTTAAAGTATCAAGTATGATATGATTACTGAAAATGCACTTGGCACCTAATATGTAAAAGCTATGAGTTGAAAAATTAGTTTCTATGGTAATGGGAACATAATGCTCTCCATGGCACATATATTCTCACACACTTCAGTAGAGCATCCCTATTAAGACTGCCCAAGGACTGGCGTCAAGTGGTCTTTTGCAATGGTCTTTTTATGCAGACTTGGGACTGTTAAAAATCATCTTAATAGAGGTGGCATAGTTATAGAGGTGGTCTTGTATGAGGATATACGAGGAGATAGCTTTCAGCCTATGTAGGGCTCACGGAACGAAACAAAAACACGGATTTTGCTTCATTTGAAGTGACACAATTGATCTTTGTAAATCACTGTTCAGTTCCATATTATGGGTATGCAGACTGAAATCTGTCAACAATTTTGCCAATATCCATTTATGGGGCCCCCCAGGTTGTAAGTGAGAGGAGGGCTAAGAAGCGCAAACCATGGTGATAAATGTGCTATTGTAGAGGGGTCTGGGGGCATGCTCCCCCAGGAAAATTTTGAAATTTTGTGTGCTCACATGTGCAATCTGAGCCATTTTCTGCATCAATTTTTATTATATAAAACTTCTGTAATTTCAAACACATTGAGGATGAGTCTGAACCTTCAAAGCCTTATTCTACCACCCAGCCAAGATCCTTTGTGCAAAGCCATTATAAATATAGTACTCTGAAATTTTCCTATTGAAGCTATGGAATAGGGGTGCAACTGTCAACGAGCACTTACTGAGCGTTCACACTCAGCACTGTAGTGTATATGTGCCAATTTGGGCAGTGTAATAATTTTGAGGAAAAGGTAACTGTTGCAAATTTTTATATTAGAAGTTTTAGTCAGGTAGATATAAATGTAAATGTGGTGGTTCATAGTTGTGATCCGAGTCTTGCTCTCATGACTTTACATTTTACACCAAGTCATTGGCACACTTATGCTTATTAATCACACAATCACTTACTTACTCTTTCAACCCAATGATTTATATCTAATTAACGTGTAGGTGCCACAGAGCTGTGTGCACCTATTTAGGTATGAGTTTGCTCAACACCCACAAACAGAGCCGACTGGCAAGTGAACCCACCACCTTCTGATCACGAGTCTAACTGCCTTTTCACTCAGCCAAAGAAGCACATTAGGTAGATGCTGTAGAAACCAAACATTATCTGGAGAATTGCCACGATTATGAAGTGTAGAATATCATATTGACCGACACTGCAATACAATGTGGTCCTTATTGTGCGTTCGAAACCTCTCCTATTTAACAAAAGTAGCATAAAATTGAGTCAAAATACCGTAAAATCGCAACAAAAATGCGGAAAAAATGAGGAAATTGCCATGTTCCATGTTCCACTATGACTTCCTATGTTCCATGTTCCACTATTTTTACCCCTATGTTCCATGTACCACTATTTTTAACCCATGTTCCATGTTCCACTATTTTTTTTACCCCATGTTCCACTATCCTGTGTCACCCCCCTCAAATATATCTGACACAAATGTCAACCACAGAGGAGGTGAAATGTTAATCAGGGCATTACATCGACTTCTTCTAATGTCACTACGTCTTTATAAGGTACCATTAATTTGGAAAAAAGCTAATGTAGTGCCAATACATAAGAAAGAATGTAAATCCATAGTAACTAACTACAGACCTGTTTCACTCTTAGAGACAATTTTATTATCTCTATCTATCAATCTGGATCAAGGTAGATCCATTGTAACACAATTACTTGAAGTGTACAACTCGTTCTGTACAGCTGTGGATTGAGGAAAGGAGATAAGACTTGTCTTCCTTGGTATATCACAGCAATGCTTGATAAAGTGTGGAGGAAAGGCCTACTGGCCAAGCTTAAAAATGTGTAATTCAAGGAAATCTCCTTAACTGGTTGTCTGACTATCTTTCTGAAAGAATGCAGAGAGTTGTTGTAAATGGCCAAACCTCTGAATGGGGTTATACAGAGGCAGGAGTGCCACAAGGGTCTGTACTAGGGCCACTTCTATTTCTAATATATATTGATGATGTTACACATGTAATATGGCATGGCAATATTCGATTGTTTGCTGACGATATCTGTTTGTTTATAGAAGTTGACAATAGGGAAGATACAGCTAATGCATTGAATGAGGATCTTGCTTCTATTGCTGCCTGCTCGTCCAATTTTCACCAAACAAAACAAACGCACTGACTATAAGCAACAAAAAAGATTCATATCTGAACCCTTATGTGAAATTAAAAGGGAAATACATTGAAGAAGTATCTACCCATACGTATTTGGGTCTGCGTTTTTCTGATAATCTAAGTTGGAAAGACCACATAAATGATATTTCTCTGAAAGCCAGAAAAGGCTCAATCTAATGATCCCTTTGAAAATGAAAGTTGACCGTAAAATATTTAAGACTATGTATGAGGGCTTTGTTCTACCCACAATGGAGTATGCAGCTGTTGTGTGGGGTGGAGCCTATGATTGTGATATAGCTAAGTTAGAATCTATCCATGTAGATGCTATGCGCTTGGTCACTGGAGCAACATCAAAATCAAATATTACTAATGTCAAGACTGAATATGGTGGTTCTTCAATGAGCAAGCGCATTGAGATTGCCACACTTGTTATGTTTTACAAAATACAACGTGGTGAGGCTCCATCCTACTTGACAGACATACTTCAAGTTCTAAACCAACAATACAATTATACTTTACGAAACAATGATAATATAAGGACCCCACTATGTAGAGTAGAAAGCTACAAAAGGTCATTTTTCCCAAGGGCAATACAACTTTGGAACAAACTCCCTGTATCTACTAGAAGGTCACTAGAAAATAGTACTTTCAAATCTTCTATTAAGGGTGAACAACCTGATATTTCAGTACTGTACTACTTTGGACAAAGATGGCCTAGTATTCATCACGCTAGAATGCGCATGGGATGTAGCAAACTAAATAGTGACCTGCATTACAATCTGCATGTCCTTGACCATCCAACATGTGCATGTGGGTACCACACGGAAAATGCAGGGCACTTCTTGCTTAGATGCCCTCTCTACAATGATGCAAGACAAACAATGCTCACTACGATACCACAACAGATTCGGCCGACAATTGATAATCTCTTGTTTGGAGATGAACGGGTTGAAATTAATCTTAATAAAAAACTATGCAATGCTGTCCACCAATATATAATTGATTCAAGACGCTTTAATTAGCTTTCGAATTTGAATGTGTCTCCCTTCCCAGTGACCCAAACTCTCACACAAGGTACATGCAAAAGTCCTTGATATAATGTACTTTCTGCACGATTGCTAAAAAATATTTATTAAACCAACCACAGAGAGAAACAGTTTAACGATGTTCTTGAGTGCCAGACGATAAGAGAGTTTGTAAAACCAGCCAGAAAACCTGATATTCTAGAGTACGTTCAAGTGAAACCACATTATGTGATGAATCAAGAAGAGAAGAAGAATATTGAATCGAAAGACATGGCATGGCCTTTAGGACGAATGAATCTTTCAGAATTAGATAATGGTAAGATAGGTGTTGAGTGTCAAGAGCAAGAGATTCCTTCATGGAGTGGATTCAACTCCCTTGTAACAGATGAAGATCTACCCGAGAGAATTGTGGGTTTCTTGCCAATATTACCACATCCTGTAACAGAGTACAGCACGGTGTACACTTCAATGAAGAATTTTCAAAATATTCTTGCACAACTTGACCAAGAAAATATGGCTGTAATGTGTGATGAAGGTGTTTACCGGATTGCCTGAGAAATCAAGTTACAAAACCCACAGGAATTCAAGAACATCATACTATGCATGGACTCTTTTCATCTAACCAAAATCTTGATGGCATGTATAGGAAAGTATATTGAAGGAAGCGGTGCTGAAACAATCTGGGTAAAGAATGAAATACTTGGTGTCCCCCCCTGTTGTCCAGTCTAATAAATGGTGCCCATTATACACGATATGTAAAAAAGTTATCAGTTGCTATGTGAATCCATTCAAAGGCTTCAGTGGCAAGAATTCTTCAATGAAAATGGAGTTCAAAAGTATGAAAATGCACTTGAAGTCGTTCAACAATTACAGCAATCAGTAGCAATGGGTGATAGAGAGAAGAGTCAAGAGGTACTAGGTGTTTTTGCTAATAATTCTACTGTCCTAGCCAATGATTTCAAACACTGGAAGGAAGAGCAAGGCAAAAGTATCTGAATCATTCATTTTCTGGGACAAGTTTACTCAGATGGTACGCATCTTAGATGATTTTATAAGAGCGGATCGTGAAGGAAACTGGAGTTTGCACTTACATAGCTTGAAGCAGATATTACCATTATTTGCAGTATTTGACAAAACCAACTACTTGCGCTGGTGCACTCTCTACTATGAAGACATGACTGTGTCTATCAGACACTGCGCATGATGTGTATGCAGTTTTCAATAGAGGTGGCTTTGTTGCAACACGATCACTAGGAAAGTTCAGGACAGTTGTCTCGAGCAAATAATTAATAGGTCACAGAAAAGCAAATTGGGCATAATAGGGAACACCAAGCAGAAGCAATTCATAGCAAAGTGGGAATTAATCATCACTATAGGTGTCTAAGTAAATTCAATGATGTGTTATAAATTGTATTTGCCCACTTCTGTATACCATTAAAGCATATTCATATATACTATTTGCCTTTGTTTTATTGTATTCCTTGACCCCTTAAACATACATTTAGACACCAAAATCACTTACATAAGTGAAATAACAAGTGAGATGTGAAGTTTTTTCTAAAATATCCGTCATTTTGGTGGCCATCTTGAAAAAATGAACATAGTGGATTAAGTTTCAATTTTTTATTATTTTTCTGTTTTATTATTTTCCTTGACCCTTGAAACAAACACTTCGACACCAAAATCACTTACATAAGTGGAATAATAAGTGAGATATATGAAGCTTTTTGTGAAAAATCGACCATTTTGGCGGCCATCTTGAAAAAATGGGTATTTGACCAGCTGTGAAGTGGCCACCCTTGATTTTTGTAATGCTGGTATCATGTTCTAATAGAAAATAAAGTCAAATTACGTGGACATATAAATGCATACAGGACCTACCTCAGCTGTTGGACTATAGAACAAAAGCCGGTCGACCCCGGGTGGTGAACAAGAATGACAAAATCGGATTCGCAAACATTGCAATATACATTATACACCATCCCAGTTAAGAAACAGCCAATCATAGAAGTCTCCATGATAAGTCACTGTCAGCTATGTAAACATCGACTAGCAGGTGCGTGGGTGTGAGTGCGACGCACACTGTGTGCGTATCTGTGTGTGTGTGTGTGTGTGTGTGTGTGTGTGTGTGTGTGTGTGTGTGTGTGTGTGTGTGTGTGTGTGTGTGTGTGTGTGTGTGTGTGTGTGTGTGTGTGTGTGTGTGTGTGTGTGTGTGTGTGTGTGTGTGTGTGTGTGTGTGTGTGTGTGTGTGTGTTGTGTTGTGTGTGTGTGATGTGTGTGTGATGTGTGTGTGATGTGTGTGTGAGTGTGTGTGTGATGTGTGTGTGATGTGTGTGTGATGTGTGTGTGAGTGTGTGTGTGATGTGTGTGTGATGTGTGTGTGTGTGTGTGTGTGTGTGTGTTATGTGTGTTGTGTGTGTGTGATGTGTGTGTGATGTGTGTGTGATGTGTGTGTGATGTGTGTGTGATGTGTGTGTGTGATGTGTGTGTGTGTGTGTGTGGTGTGTGTGTGTGTGTGTGTGTGTGTGTGTGTGTGTGTGTGTGTGTGTGTGTGTGTGATGTGTGTGTGTGTGTGTGTGTGTGTGTGTGTGTGTGTGTGTGTGTGTGTGTGTGTGTGATGCGTGTGTGCATATATGCATATGGTGCGTGCGTGTGTGTGTGCTCTGTGTGTGCATGCGCTGTGTGCGTACCTGGGTGGTTGGGCTGCGGCTGTGAGCAGTCTGCGCCGGCGTAGCCGTGCGGACAGCGGCACGTCTGGCAGTCCGTGTTGTAGTCGGGGAAGCCGTCATTGAGGCACGCCACGGCCGGCGAGGTGCAGCGCTCTGTGGGGACGGACGACACATCAAACAATGGATCAATCAATTGATCAATTGATTCATTGATAAAGCCATTGATTGATTGATAAGTCGATCAATCTATCATTTGATCAATCAATCAATCAACCAACGATCAATTGGTTGATTGATGAATGAGCGAATGAACGGGCAAACAAACGAACAAATGAACGAACGAATGAACACAATCATGATTGAATGAATGCATGAATAAAGCAACCAACCAACCAATCGATCAACCAACCATCCACATCGAAATAATTGCAGAATTGAATTGAATTGACTCTCTTCAATCTTCATGCTAGAACAACGTACCACTTTTCATATGGAATTGGGTGTAAGCATTGTCATTAGAGGGACGCTTTCCCACATTTAGAAGGTTTTATCTCATTTACACTGCTGGGACTGAACCCATGATTCAGACTAAATGTAAATGTAGCTTGACATTTCACACCAGGTCATTGGTACATATGTCCATCAATTGTTTACTCCACAACCCTCTATCATCCACAACGTAATCGTCTGCTGGCGGCGGACTGACCTGCACATGCGTACACGGCGTTGAGCAGCTTGTCGTCGTAGAAGGACGAGTCGCCCTTGAAGCCGATGGTGGGCTGCGCCATGCCCACCTGCGTGTCGAGCGTCTCCAGCACGCCGCGAGAGATCGTGAATGCCTGCAGCAGCGGCGGGCGGGGAGCGACGTCAAACATGGCAAGGGTAGGAGCGTAGATGATGATGAAGGGGGGGGGGGGGGGGGTCCTGTTCCTAGTTAAGGTTTAACTAATTTCCCACTTTGTACGTTTTAGCTATTTTTCTACTGAACATTTCTTGCATTTTTGAAAATTGCAGATGTAACATCTGTTTTTTTTTTTATATAAAGTCATTAGCCACTTGTGCTCCAACAGACTGTCCCGAAGTGCATTACACTGACCGCTGTCCCGGCGAGCATTTCACTGGTTGGGGTTGTGTGAGTGTGCGTGTGTGCGTGCATGCGTGTACGGAATAGATACTAGATGTTTCTATCGTGGGCTGTGCGCGGGCAATGGATAGCCAACTTGTGAAGTTTTCTTTATTACATCGAGGTTTTATGCATTCATGAGTAGGCCTACTTGGAAGCATTGTGCTATGGTGAATACCCTATCTGATTCATGCTGATATAAATATACTGTTTTACACCAACATAAATGTATAGTCGCCTGTCGTATGTAAATCAGTGGAAAGCGTGTATTAATATAGAACATCCCGCATGTATATTTGAATTACCATCAAGAAATATCAAGATAAGCTGTAGGCAGAGAAATTAGCAGGCTTACTTTCCCCATATACGAGTGAAATCATCATATCATTTCGTAAAAATGTTCTTTATAAAACACTTTTTTAAAGAAATGACTCAATGTGATATAAAACACTGGCACATTCAGGTTGTCCAAAAAATGGGGTGGGGTGGGGATGGGGATGGGACACTTTATGGGATCAGGGATGCGTGCTTGTACGCGAACATGCCAAAAACCCTGTGGAAATATTTTGATATGTTGGTGGGAAAAGGTAGTGTGTGTGTGTGGCGGGGGGGTGCCACCAACGTGCCTACGTGAAACGAGTTTGCTAATGCAAAATATTTCTATCAATCAAAAGAAGAAAAAAATGATTAGAATTTCCTATCCCACTCACCCCTGTCGGGTAGTGCATGATGGAGGTCATGTCGAACGGTAGCGAGTAGTTCTGCACGAAGGCGTTGGTGAGGATGAAGAAGTTGGTGGCCGTGCCGTCGCGGATGTTGTCCCAGTGCACGGTGACGTACTGGTCGCGGTCAAGGCGCGACACCTCGTGGTACGCGCCGAGAGCGTGCAGCAGCTCGTGCTGCACGGCCGCCGGCTGCAAGGGCACGTGGGGTGGGGCGGGGGCTTAGGACAGCTCATGGGCCTCAGCATCATGGGAGGGGGTAGGGGGTATAGAATGGTCTACAACTATGGTTTACAAACGCTATTCCATACAGTATACAGTATACATGACTAGCCAACCATACAGTATATAGTATATATGACTAGTCATATATACTGTATACTGTATGGTATAGTGTTTGTAAACCATAGTAGTAGACCATTATATACCCCCTACCCACTCCCATGACTCTGTGGCTCATGGTGTAGCTCAAAGCCTGCTTTACACCCGCTTTATGCACATAGGCGATCGTATGCGAATCAGTGCAACGGATCTACACGTATTGTGTCAAGTCGTCAACTTGGACGTATTGAGGCGGCATTGAATGTAGTAAAAATGCAACAAGCTGGAATGTTTACATGTGTTGTACGTGACAGGGTATGTGGTGTGTGTAGGCGTAATGGTGGTGGTAGGGTGGGTGACCTGGGGTGCGGTGTGTGTTTGGTAGTTAGAGCCAAGTCTGTTGGTGGACAGTAGAAAGTAGGTTAGAAGATGGACTTGCAATTAATATGTTTACAAAAGGCTGTAAATGACGTGAACTAGACAGATTGTGTGTAAAATGTAACAGTGCGAACGTGTTATATTTACCGAGGCCAGACATCCCGTGCCGTAAGAGATGGGCTGTCTCTTAGTGGTCTTGTCCACTCCCGACTTGCCAACATACGACCAACAGCTGTAGGAAGTACAGTAAACATTGGAATCTCAAAACAATGTAATGTAGAACAATCGAACATTGATCAACAACAGTATCATCATTACATTTGTTTTATTAAAATTAACACCTCATTCAAAATACCACATTTTAGTTTGAAGTCAAGCAGTCAGCCAGTCAGTTAGTCGGCCAGTCAGTCAGTCAAGCAGCCAGTCAAGCAGCCAGTCAAGCAGTCAGTTAGCCAACCAGTCAACCAGCCAGCCATCTAGCCAGTCAGGCTGTCTGTTAGTCAGTCAGTCAACCATCCAGCCATCCAACCAGCAAGACAACCAGCCAGTCAATCAGCCAGCCAGCCAGTCAGTCATTCAGCAAGCCAGTCAACCAGTCAGTCAGTCAGCCAGCCAGCCAGCCAGCCACACTTACCCGCGTGCCTGCTGGAAGTACAGGTGCTCCGTGGCACTGTAGGTGACATCCACCTCCTCGAAGCGCACACACGACACACTCTCCAGGTGACGCATTGACGTCTCAACCTTCTTGCGGTTGAGCCTGTCGTCTGCAACAAGGCACGATTATAATCGAGACAATGTAAGGACAGGACTACACTTATTATATTTCCCAGTAATGATAGAAATGAAGACATAAGATACACGCAAACAGTAGAACCTCACTTTTCAGACCACCATTGCGACCAGTGTTAGGTGGTCTCAAGAGGTGGTCTCTTTGCAGAGATTCATTTTGGTTGCTTTGTAAAGGTTAGAGGCAGTGGAAAGTGGTCTTATTATAGAGGTGGTCTCAATGGATAGGTGGTCTTGATTGGAGGCCCATGTGGAGCGGGATGATTACGACAATGGGAATATTCTACACAAAATATACGCACAGAGATATAGGATAGGAAATACACAGAACACACACACCTTTTTCATTATTTATCACGTTTATACGTTATAATATTGTTGATTCAATATTTGTTATTTAAAACATCTATGATATTATTTTGTCTACGTGTTACATCATATACGTGTGTACGCACATCCCCACCAGTCCTGTTGGGAGAAGGCGTACTTGATGGGCAGCGGCCATACCGAGGTCTCCCGGGAGCTGCCCAGCGCTCTCTTCTTGCGTTTCCTACACGCCGTGGTCAGTGCGAGGTTATTGTAGGAAAAGATACTTTGTAACCCCATCACGATGAAGGCTGGATCATATCAAACGACATGTTTACAGGGTTAGGGTGTGGTCCACCTGATGTACCATGTCTTACGACATAATCCAGCCTTTATCGTGATGGGGGGCTATGCTTTGTAATGACGAATCTAGAGACTTGATTCCATATCCTGAATCACGGATATTGTTTAGATAAAGAAATCTAATCACGTGACTTTTACGATGCATTGTGGGATTTTAGACAAACATTCATTGAGACTAGATCATTTCCTCGTCTACGCCATCACAAGGTCTGGTTGATCGAGAGTAATCACCTATATAATAGTGGCGGAATATGGTACTACGATCGTACCCTAATATTTCTATCAGCAAACAAGTTTATCTGAGATAAGTATAGATTTTAACTTAACCCGACATTTTCTTTAATGGTCTCTTTGAAAGT
The DNA here is from genome assembly GCA_019095985.1 of Streblospio benedicti. NCBI lineage: Eukaryota > Metazoa > Annelida > Polychaeta > Spionida > Spionidae > Streblospio > Streblospio benedicti. The sequence continues at coordinate 28,685,430 of CM032661.1, forward strand.
ATAAGCTTGGTAGGGAGGCTCATTATGTACCGGTATGTAGATTGCGATGGGGAAACAACGTGAAAAGGAGGAGGCTCGAGATGGTTAAAACATAATGAATGTCTTATTGAGGGAGATATTTTCTGTTTATTGATTATTGATTGAAACCCAAGAAATCCCTGAAGTGTGGTCCCTCCTTTTCTAAAAACCTGGACCTGCCATTGATTAAACCCCTGATACCCATCTAAATCGGCCATTTTATGAGCCACGTATCTACCCGGTAGAGTCCTTCATCTCCTTGTACCATCCGTAACGGTTGCCCCGGTGCGAGTCTCGATTAGCCAAAGCCACAACGTCATCGTACACGGTCATGGCTTGCTCCTTGTCAGGCATAACGTCCTCCGCCAGCAGAACAGAGTCCACGTTCACTTGGGTCTCCTACAATTCCACAGTGCAGCCTTGTTCAATGCTGAAAGAGTGCTAGCCTGTGTATATTCACTGCATTGTTGAATCAAGACAAAACCCAAATGGCCAAATATGATATTTTGTGTAGCGTGGATGCCTGGGAAGACAGATTCCAAAAGATGAATAAAAACATTTGATTTTTTTTGGTCAAACGCAAAAGGTTAAATTAGTTTACTTCATTACACTCACCCACCCACATGCGCGCGCGCACGCGCACGCGCACGCATACACACAGAGGCGTAAATAGAGATATCGAGATACATGTTTAGGTGAAATATACTTACGTCTTTGCCTGCGATATTTTCCGTCAACACTTTCGAGTGTAAGACTAGACACTTCGCCATCAAATAGTCATCCCTAAAACAGATTCACAGGTCATTTTAAACGTTCCAAAGCAAATGTGGAATACTCACGTGTACGCTCTTTGACACCACACCATACTCAAGCCTGATTATCACCTGTACCTAGAAATACCAATACGCGACCTTTTCCAGCCCACTTTATATACCGGTATGTGAACAGCCATGCTGTGCTACAATTTGTTGTCAAGTGGGTTAGATCAGGACATTGCTACGTCAAATTTTAGCCGTTTTACTGTATAAACCACACTGCACTCCTTAGATGGGGACCAGCAGGTGTTCATTCCAGCAAGCAAATAGTGATAAGAACAGGGAACAGAACAGAGAAGAGGGAGATGAGAATGTTCTGCCACATACTCTGCCACATACTTAGTGTGCTTCTGTGGCCGAGTGGCTAGGGAGTTGGACTCGTGACCAGAAGGTCGTGGGTTCGATTCCCAGTCGGGCCTGGTGGTGGGTGCTGAACAAACTCATCTCTAAAGGAGTTGGACACAGCTCCGTGGCACCGACACGTTAATTAGGTACAGGTCATTGTGTTGAAAGAGTGAATGAGTGATTGTGTGAGTGATTAGCATCGTGCGCTGAATGAATGTGCTGCTGAAGCAATGAATGTGCTGCCGATGCAATCATATGAGAAATGGTCAAATGATGATCAATAAGTGGGCCAATGACCTGGTGTAAACTGTAAAGTCGCGAGAGCAAGAATTGTATCAGGTCTATAAACCATCACATTTACATTTACAATTACCTCGCTTCCTCCCTTACGTACCTGGTGAGGCCTCGGTACGAGGTGCAGTTGGGGTCAGCATTCTCCTCCTCAATTGCCACATCCACGAAGTCGTTGGCCTCGCAGTACGGGATCAGCGCCATCACCTCATCCGGAACGGAATCCGGATCATCAAAGACGTACACCTGACCACAACAGGCATTAGAATCAATGGCAGATCCAGGTTTTTAGAAAAAGGGGGCGTGTGTGCACAAACTCCTATTTCATGGGTTTCATACTAGACGCACGATTGATTGCGGACGTGTAAAAACCATGTGAAAATGAAGTATTTTGGTGGGAAAAGGTGGGGGTGGGTGAGGTGGGCGTGGGGGCTGCGCCCCCAGCACCCCTGGACCTGCCTAAAAGAATACAAGTCCATATGATAATAAACACAGTAGTGGCACACGTAGGATTTGAGGCTTGGTCCCCACTTCAAGTCCTGAACATCGGGTTCTGAGAAATCCTGGATCTGTCACTGTTGGACATAAGTACGTGTCCACGTTTCGTGTATTTATGGTAGTGCTCTCTATCTCCCTGTGTGATTCACGCAGCTAGCATTGTTAGCGTACTGTACACTCTAAAACACTAGTGAAAGGAACAGACCTTTTTCACTATAAGACAAGTGCTATACATTTGAAAAGTATACTCAGTACTTACAGAACTTGCGGGAGCAGAATCACCATTTGGAAAGTTGCTGATGAACATATAAATCAGGACAAGAGAAGTGATCACGCCGCCTCTTCCTCCCATTGTATCCCATTCAGCTGAAGAAAGCCTCCCTAACCAAGACTTAAATATCTCTATTTTTTTATTCAATAAAAAAAATCTGATCAATCAAACATGTGGCGCGACCGCCTTAATGAAGGTTCTAATTGACCATGATATCGTAACAGAAGCCCGTAGATGCGCATTTAGTCATGTGGATTTAGTTGATCTTAAATGCTGATTTATGTAGCCTAATGCGGCTTAATGTGGCTTAACCAGCCCGTCTAATGTAACGATTATTTTGGTGTTTCTTTCAGAAAAGTTTATTCTCCATATTAATAGCTGCTCTTTCTGTACCTAGATAGGTAGATATTGATCATAGGTTTAATATATGTGACATTTAAAACAGGTAATGTATGTAGTCTTGGTCATGTTACACATGATAATATGGTATTTGAAATGTGATTATACATAATGTATGTTGTGAAAACAAACAAATACTGAATGAGACAATCATGGAGATACCCATTTGAAGGACAAAATTTGTAGAATGTGTGAGCTAAAACACTAACAACATAAAATTCGACATAAACATTAAGAAATGAATTGCAGATGTCGTGAAGTTATTGAATTGTAAATATGAAGACAATGGCATCCAAACGTTATCACCTCCTTTCATTCACGTTCAACCACCCTTCCATACTACACATTACCTTTGAACCGCCCATCATGTTGTACTTCCTAAATGTAATAGTGGTTGATCATACATCATAAATGTATGCAGCATTTCATTGCTCTATATTTTGGATACATTGTGTAAGATCTACTATGGTAGACGTTGATAGCCATACGGCACAGTGATGATATGACAACTACAAAATTATTATATAGATCTATGTGTAGCTTGATTGAAAACCATTGTGGACGCATGTATTTTCATAGAACTTACATACCTCACAACAGTCAGGCATACCTGGAATATATGCAGCTGCAAATTCATTCATCTCATTGTCAGCTTCCACGTAGGCTGGACTGTTCATAACGTCCGCGCACGTAGGACCTTCAAATCCGGGCACACACTCACATCTGAATGAGTTTACACCATCTAGACAAGTTCCATCATTTTTACAAGGGCTGGAACTGCATTCATTGATGTCTTTGCTGCAGGTTTTACCCTTAAATCCAGGTTTGCATCGACAGCGAAACGAGTCAATTCGATCTCTACACTTTCCCCCATTTTGACATGGATTAGGAGAGCAGTCATCAAGATTTTGCTCGCAGATGATGCCAGAAAGTCCTGGCCTACAAAGACATGTGAAATTACCAGGACCTTCTACGCACGTGCCCTGGCGTTTGCACGGATTGGGTGTGCAGCTAGTGATAACTTTGTTGCAAGTTTTGCCTTTGTATCCAGGTTTGCATTTACACCTGAAGCGGTTAACTTTGTCTACACAAACCCCGTCATTTTCACAAGGATTCGGCAAACACTCATTAATTTCTTCCTCACATGTCGCTCCTCTATATCCTGGTTTGCATTGGCAATCAAAAGAGTTTACACCGTCTGTGCAAATCCCATCATTTTTACAAGGGTTTGATAGACACTCATTAACATCTGTATCACATGATATACCAGTAAAGCCTTGTTCACATTCACATCTATATGAATTCATTTCTTCTATGCAGGTTCCATTGTTTTTACAAGGCACAGAAATACATATGGGGATCTTCATATCGCACAGGGCTCCTGTAAATCCTGGAAGACATTGACATACGAAGGCATGGGTTCCATCTGAGCAAATTCCCCCACTCTGACATGGATTTGATGAGCATTCATCAATATTTTCTTCACATGTATCACCCTCAAATCCTAGATCACAGCTACATGTGAAGGAATCTATACCATCTACACATGATCCTCCATTTTTACATGGGTTTGGCAAACAATCGTTTTTATTCGTCTCACAAAGCTCCCCCTCAAATCCTGGTTTGCACTTACATGTAAATGCATTTACATCATCAATACACTCTCCCCCATTTTTACATGGTTTGGCAAAGCAATCATCAATATTTTCTTCACATAGATCTCCCCTGAATCCTGGTTTACAACTGCAAGTAAACTCATTCACTCGATCATTGCAAACTCCTTGATTTTCACATGGATTGGATGAACAGTCATCAATATTTTCTTCACATGTATCACCCTCAAATCCTAGATCACAGCTACACGTGAAGGAATCTATATCATCTACACATGACCCTCCATTTTTACATGGGTTTGGCAAACAATCATTTTTATTTGTCTCACAAAGATCTCCTTCAAATCCTGGCTTGCATTTACAAGTGAATGCATTTACATCATCAATACACTCTCCCCCATTTTTTTACATGGTTTAGTAAAGCAATCATCAATATTTTCTTCACATAGATCTCCACTGAATCCTGGTTTACAGCTGCAAGTAAACTCATTCACTCCATCAGTGCAAACTCCTTGATTTTTACATGGATTGGATGAGCAGTCATCAGAATTCTCTTCACATGTATCACCCATAAATCCTAAATCACAGCTACACGTGAAGGAATCTATATCATCTACACATGACCCTCCATTTTTACATGGGTTTGGCAAACAATCATTTTTATTTGTCTCACAAAGATCTCCTTCAAATCCTGGCTTGCATTTACAAGTGAATGCATTTACATCATCAATACACTCTCCCCCATTTTTACATGGCTTAGTAAAGCAATCATCAATATTTTCTTCGCATAGATCTCCACTGAATCCTGATTTACAGCTGCAAGTAAACTCATTCACTCCATCAGTGCAAACTCCTTGATTTTGACATGGATTGAGTAAACAGTCATCAATATTCTCTTCACAATGGTCACCTTTAAATCCAGATATACAACTACACGTATAAGAATTTACACCATCCTTACAAACGCCTCCATTTTTGCAGGGTTTAGGTGAGCAATTGTCAATATTAATTTCACACTTATCACCTGCATAACCCAGCAAACATGTACACACAAATGGGTCCACCCCATCAATGCAACTGCCCCCATTTTTGCACGGATTTGAGCTGCATTCATTTACATCGGTTTGACAGATCTGACCAGTGTAACCAGGCTGACAAACACACTCAAAACCATCGACCTTGTCCTCACATTGCCCATTGTGTTTGCATGGATTGGGATTACAATCATTTATGTTTTCATCACATTTCACTCCAGTAAACCCTGCTGTACATTCACAGGTGTACGCATTTATTCCATCTTGACACTTTCCTCCATTCTTGCAGGGAGCTGATTGACAGTCATCTATGTTGTATTCGCAATGATCACCATTGTAGCCATCAGCACAATCACACATATACGATGCTATTCCATCTGTGCAGCTCCCACCATGTTGACAGGGTTGTGACTGGCATTCATCAACATTGACATCACACCTTGATCCAGTATATCCTAATAAAAGCAAAAATATACTTACATGTATATATAAAAATGTAAGTGAAGTTTCACATTTTAATGTCAAAATTCTATTGAAAAGTACATGTGTCTAATATACGTTTTGAGAAAAACACATATTATTTACAAAGAACTGAGGCATTTGATTTATCAATGATATGCCACACTGTTATTAGGATACAATACCCTATCACTATCCCAACCTTGTGTACAAGTGCATATGTACTCATCCACCCCATCCGTACAGCTGCCTCCATGTTGACATGGTGAACCTGCACAGTCATCAATATTGATCTCACACGTGGAACCGGTGAAGCCAGAGCTACATTCACACACAAAAGAGTTTATGCGATCCCCACATATTCCTCCGTTGACACAGGGGTTGGGATAACAATCGTCAATATTGATATTGCAGTCTGGCCCTGTGTACCTGCAAAAATGTGACACAATTACATGCATTCAATACAATGATTTTATATAATATGAAATATTTTTAATGGAGTAAAAAATGAACTATCTTATATTACATCTGAAGAAAAACCTACCCAGCGGAGCACTTGCAAGTGTAAGAGTTGATACCATCCTCACACGTGCCTCCAAACTGGCAGGGGTTCATCAGACAGTCATCAACGTTCTGCTCACAGTAAGCACCAGTGAAGCCAGAATGACATAGACACTCAAAGTCACCAACAAGGTCAACACAGTCAGCCTCATTCTGGCATCGGTTTGGTTCACAGTCGTCAATGTCTGAAATCACACATATTTGGCTTACTGTCAAATTGTTTTTTTTCTTTTTTACAGATGTGCATTTATTTGTCTGTTTTATGTCCATGCATAACAAATAAACGAGGTGAGATGTTTCAAATATTTCTGCTAACTTTTTTCTTGCTTATTACTCTCAACTACCCATTATTCTGCAGGGTTACACATCTACGTTTAGACTTTTATAAACAGAAGTCAGCAAATCTCTATGAATTATTCCCAAAATCATGAGCAGATGTAAGCAACATGCTAAAAAAGCAGAAGTCATCAGAAATAGCTGAAATGTGTAGCCATTTGCGAGTATGGTGGGTGAAGTTACTAAAGCCCATCAGTCCTTGAAACTCTATGGCGAGAGTTATTTATGTAGTACCAGTACTCAAACATGAGCAGCAGTCAGCAACATACTACCAAAAAGTCACAGTTAACAGAAGTAAAAATTCTCATGTGGCACTTCTCACCGGTTTCACAGTCCTTGCCGGTGTAGCCAGTGTCACAGACGCAGGTGTAGTCGTTCTCGGCGTCAATGCACGAGCCGTTGTGCAGGCACGGGTCTGGGAGGCAGTCGTTGGCACCTGATCAAAGGAATGGCGAGTCACTGAATGATACCGTGTAACATTGCTTCTATTGAGTGGGTGCTTGATTGTATGTGTGTGAGTGTGTGTGTGTGTGTGTGTGTGTGTGTTCCAATGTATGTGAATTCAATTTTGATAGTAATATTTGCATGAAATTTCTAGCTGCTATAAGTATCTATTTATCGTGCGAAGTGCTAGGAAGAGCTCCGAGCTGTTGTGCTCTCACTTGTAGTTAAAATACGAGCTATACCATGACCTCTGTCCCGAGTGTCGCTGAGACCAATGCCATTCAAAAGCCTATCACATGCACTTACTAATGTTGCAGAACCTGCCGAGCCAACCCACGCGGCACTGACACATGAAGCCGTCCGCCACAGTCATCACGCAAGTGGATCCCTGCAGGCACGGGTCGGGCGTGCACGTTGGCACCTCTAGCGGGGAGAAAACATTGTCGCACATGTACAGTGGATAGTAGAATCTCACATTTTACGAGAATTTCTCCAATACGTCTGTTCGAAGTTTCCCCCGGTCCCAAACCTACATAAGGAAACAAGTGTGAAACCTGTGTTAAGAGACCACCCTTCTATTTAGACCAGTCACAGCCAGTCCACATGGAGGTCTCTTTAGAGTAAAATTAATTGCTCAGATGAAATCTCTTTTATTGTAAACGTTTGTTTGTGGTGAGTATCACATAAGAAAGTATCGTGATTTAATTTTATTTAAACTACTAAAGAATTCTGGAAATAGATATAATTTAATCCACAAATTTCACGGCACTCTGCTCCCTCATTCATGGAAACAAAGCTGTCATAAAAGACAGACTCAACAACGAGTAATTTCTGGTTGTTCATCCTCTCATCTTCCTCCATCACTATGGGTAGATAGGCTTGTGGCAGATAAAAACCATCAGTCATGTTGAGGTACGTTGAGCATTACAGTTTTCTATGTGAGTGTCATGATTTCCCTTATCAATGATTGTGGCTTCAAAAATGTTATTTATTTGATGTGCATGTGATGTGATATTTTCTGTATTCTCTTCTTAACCTTACAGAGAATTGTTTATGGCAGAATACCGAGAGTCACTGGTCTTTCGTGGTGACATAAAAATGAGACCTACATCATCATTAACTACATATATATGACAACACACCCTAAGTTTTGCGGGATTTTTTTTATGAGAACGCTGCTTTTCCATTATGTTCTCAAATGCGTCACTCAGCTTTGAAACGTAATAATGCGCAAGTGTGAAATTATTATATAGCATGACAGCTCACCTGTTTCACAGTCTGTTCCTACATATCCCTCTGGACAGAGGCAGGAATACGTGAGGCCCTCGTCTACACAAGAACCGCCATGTTGACAATGATTTGGAGAGCAGACCTCGATTTCTGAAACAGTAAAAAAGTATAACAACGCTGTAATGGCCGTCATTTTATACATAAAATGCATAATTATATATTTCCTTAATCACTGTGGGTATTACTTTAATTCTAATATAGCTATTTACAGACATTGGCATCCAGTATTTCAACAATATATTATCTATAGCCTAGATCTTATAACCCTCAAAAGACGTGCCCCTAACTCCCCATCCCACATCCCATGCAGAGACCATTGCAGATTTGCAAAGGCCTTCGGCTGTGGAACATGAAAATTACAATGCAACTATCCTTCATGAAAGCAGTTTTAAAATCACGGGAAGAGCTCTGCACGTCAACATTCCCCACACATATGGGGCTCCATCAATGTCAATGGCGAGGCAGGCCACTAAGCATACCCTCGATCAGGCACTGTCTTCCTGCTCTCCTCGTCTGCCTACTATCTCACGACTGCATGCTTCCCTCAATCACTGACTGCTCCATTCATTGATTGCTTGCTCTCTCCCTGACTCCCTGCTCCCTCACTGACTGCCTTCTCCCCTTAATGACTCAATGGTCAATGACTGCTTGGCAGTGCCTGCTACCCTCACTAATTGCCTGCTCTATCACTTATTGCCACTGCTTGCCTGCTCCCATCACTGCCTGCTCTCTGCTTCATTAACTACCTGCTCTATCACTGACTGCCTGCTCCCTGACTGCCTGCTCCCTCACTCCCTGCCTGCTGCCTCACTGATTGCTTGCTGCCCCAGTGGCTGTCTCCAATGTCAATGCCTGCCTGGTCCCTCACTGACTACTTGTTCCCCTGCAGCAGCACATACCCTGCTCACAGTGGACGCCCTCATATCCGGCCGGGCAGTGGCATGTGTACGGCTCCCCAGACTCGCACGTGCCGTTGTTTTCACATGGGTCGCCCGCACATGTATCTGAAAAAAAACACAGAAAAAAATTATGTTTGAACAGCATTTCCTTTCAGCAAAACTATGTAGTCACAGGACCTTATTTACTTTGCAAAGACTACCTCGAATATCTAAAATGACACGTCCCTTAAAGACCCTTCTGCATAGCTATCAATTATGAACAGACCTTCTTTGAAGCACAGTTTGAAGCCATAATCGTAGTAGAAGTCTGGGTTGGCCGGGTTGATCAAGTCTTCCCATTCATTGTACATGGCGTTGAAGAGCACTGCAACCTGTGGAGTACAATGTCATTGAACTTGACTTAGTCATGGCCGTTGTAGTCTTTGTTAGAGTATTATCCCAGTGTGAAATTCAGGTCTATACTAGACATAGCAAAGTTCAGACTTCAGAAAGTACATGACATAAGAATGTCCATTCGTGGATACATTTCCGTATCTGTTTTACATATATGCAATCTTCCCTTTAGTCTTCTATGCAACACTATGGACTTTATAGACTAAAAAGGGAAAAGTACACATCAGAAGTATAGTATAGCAAGCTCAACACCGTTTAAAAGCATACCACCTGATAGATCTATGTCTTACAAACATCTATTAAAGGACATAGACAATACCACAAAACGTCTCAAACGCAAATGATCAGTAAGCTCATGATCCATAATCACATCAGAACAAAATGCACAGACAACACTGACATGTACAAAGACAAACAAACAGACACAGGAACACATACACACACTGATACACAAACCCGTACACCTGCACGCGTGGGCGCACACAGACGAAAAAAAGCAAAGTCACAACATCCTCAACGTGGTTGCTGTTTCGTTCACCCACCTCGTCCGTCTCCGAGTGGATGCCGTCCGTCCAGGCGCGCGTCTTGTTAGTGACGGGGTCGAGCGCAAAAGGGAACGTCTCGGGCATGTCGTGGCCGCAAAACCTGCAAACACCAGGCAGTGTATATGTACAGTTGAACCTCCCATTAAGACTACCTCTCTCTTGAGATCACCTCTATGTTAAGACTATTTTTAAGTGCCCAAACCTTCGTAAATATATCAAAATGAACCTTTGTGTAGAGACTACCTCTCTATTGAGACCTCCCGAAGGTGGTCCTAATAGACAAGTTTTACTGTACAATAAATCTTCACTATTATGTAGAACACTCACAGATTAGTTAAACTTTTTAACTAATATGTGGAACACAGTGAGAATTTCCATGCCTGCACTCAAATCACACATTTACCGTTACCTTTACCCAGACGCTCAGCCTACCGGGGCCGTACACGACCTCTTGGCATACCAGGGGTCTGTTGTCTTAGCTCGGCTCTTTACTTTTTCGTAGACCCAATGCGTTGCATAAGATAACATAAAAGAGTAAATATATGCCAGTGGTCCGTTGAAGCACCTATTATCTTTGTCCGCCCTCTGGATGTACCTGGAATCTATGTCTGTGATATGGGCATGGCTGGGTCCTATGCCTAGCTGCTCTATGCTATGATTAGCACGTACCTGGGAACTATGTCGAAATCTGGGCATACCGAAGTCGAAGTCCTATGCTAGGACTAGCACGTACCTGGGACCTATTTCAGGACTGGCCGCCTGGTAGCGGACCTCCACGTAGTGCAGACACACCTTGAAGCCGTACTCGGACTTGGTGTAGAAGCCGTAGTATGGGCCCCGGAAGGACAGCACCATCTTTCGACCGTTCTCTGTCTACAAGAAGGAAAGGAGACCTGGCCATGTATGATGGAATAAGTAGGTAATGAGTATACCAATAAAACCAATGTAACATATATCACTCAGAAGGTATTTTTATCGTTGATGCTATCTCTTTAAAATCTATTGCATACCAGGCGAAAGGATGAGGCACATTGAGACACGCACATTCACCATGACACACTCACAAGCACACGCACCTTGAGCATCCACGTGCAGTTAGACCTGGTGTAGTCGTACCATGGGTAACCGGGCGAGGTGACGCATTGCTCCTCCCGCGTCACCGACACATGGGACGCCATGGGCGAGCAGTCTGCAGGCGGACAGAAGAATAGGTTGTCAATATAGTAGAACTTCTCTATTAGGACCACCTTTGGGGCCAGTGCTAGGTGGTCTTAATAGAGAGGTGGGCTCTATACAGACAACCATTTTGGTGGCTTTATAAAGGTTCAGGGACCATGAAAAGCGGTCTTATCATAGAGGGTGTCTGAATGGTGAGGTGGTCTTAATTGAGGTTATATATATATATATATATATATATATATATATATATATATATATATATATATATATATATATATATATATATATATATATATATATATATATATATATATATATATATATATATATATATATATATATATATATATATATATATATATATATATATATATATATATATATATATATATCACTGTGTGTGTGTGTGCGTGTGTGCGTGTGCGTGTGCGTGTGTGTGTGTGTGTGTGTGTGTGTGTGTGTGTGTGTGTGTGTGTGTGTGTGTGTGTGTGTGTGTGTGTGTGTGTGTGTGTGTGTGTGTGTGTGTGTGTGTGTGTGTGTACGTGGCGCACATGTGTGCACGCGTGTCTTATATGCGTGTGTGTTTGTGGGAGGGGGTTGCATGCGCTCCCTCCACGTACCACTCACACTTGCTGTTGGGCTGTATCTGGCCGCAGTTCTCGCCGCTGTAGCCCTCGGGACACACGCAGCGCTGGCACGCTGCCGCCACCGCCGGGTAGCCGCCGTTCTGGCACGTCACCCTGGGCGAGGGGCACTGGGCTGGAGTACAGAGAACGCAACAGTCAGCGGACTGAATGCTCAGTACCGGACAGTCAGTGGACCTAATGGTCCGTACAAGACAAAAGGGGGCTGAATGGACAGTACAGGACAGTAAGAGGACTGAATGGACAGCACAGGACAGTAAGAGGACTGAATGGACAGTACATGACAGTAAGAGGAAATGGACAGTACAGGACAGTAAGAGGACTGAATGGACAGCACAGGACAGTAAGAGGACTGAATGGACAGTACATGACAGTCAGTGGACTTAATGCTCAGTACACACTACACTGTACAGGACACTAAGTAGACTGGCCTCAAGTTGTCCAATTTGTGAGTGGTCTCTTCATCTAGGTGTGTGGCTGCAAAGATTAGTGACATTCAAAACTAGCACCAATATGTTATTATGAAAAAGAGTGTCCTCATTAACAAAAAAACATATTGATAACACTGTAGATATAACCAACGAGAAAATGAAAATGCGGCCAAAATTGCATGGTGCTTATTGATGAGATGCGCTCTCCTGTTAGTGTGCATACTAGCGAGGTTTCACAGTATTTCAGACTTTCACCTTGACATTGGTAAATCTCCCAGACTTCCACTTTGACATTGGTAGATCTCTCAGACTTTCACCTTCACATTGGTAAATCTCTCAGAATTTCACCTTCACACTGGTAGATCTCGTTGATGAGGCTGTTGTCGTAGAAGGAGCTGGCGGACTTGGTGCCGATGGTCGTCTGGTAGAGCGGGTTCAGCATCTCGATGGTGGCCACGCTGTTGTTCACGTTGAAAGCCTGCAAATTAGGAACACAGTAGAATCTCTCTATAAGGCCAGAGAAAGAGGGTAATGAGATTTCATGGAAGTGGGATATGGAGAAAAAGCCCAGAATTAGGGATATGGGAGTTCTTGACCCCTTATACCCGCCCCCCAATGTATGCGTGATAGCTCACCCCAGAGCTGTAGTGCATGATGCTGGCGGGGTCGTACGGCAGGCTGTAGTCCCACACGAACGGCTGGTCGAGCATGAAGAAGTTGGCCTCGCGCCCCGCCTCCACGTGCGCGTGAGCCACGCGCATGTAGCTGTTGCGGTCCTTGCGCGTGTGCTCGTGGTACGCGCCTAGCGCGTGCGCGATCTCGTGCTGCACCTTGGACGGCTGCAAGGAGATACCTCAGCATGGGGTAAAATTGACACAAGAATAGGGTTTGTCACTCTGCAATGTTAGTAGAGGCCTTGACATGGGGTAAAGGTGTCAAAGAGATAGCGTTAGTCACCCTATAGATCAAGGGATCATTTTATTGTTCAAAACTTGCTTTTGAGCCCTTAACATCTTCCAAAATAGGTCAAAATATGCATTGAGTCAAAAGTGACTCTAAATTAGCGAGAGCTTTGCGCAGGTTAACTAGTTTTCTACGTTACATTTGCGGAAGAACATAAAGGGTCATGAACCATGGCCTACTATTATGTAGAGTGGGGCTGGTGTTTTTGCCTTTTTGGCTGTAAAGTGGCACATGGAAAATCATACCCGATAAGTCTGTTTGCAACATACGCTGGCATGCGATAATTAGAGACTACCAAAAACTAATCAGGTAATTCTCTAGGATGAAAGCGTTTCTAGATTGTCAGATCCTAAGCTACTCACATCGGAGAAGCAGCCGGGGCCGAGGGAGATGGGCTGACGGTTGTTGGAGACCTGCACGTGGGACATGCCCACGTAGGACCAGCAGCCACCGCCCTTCTCGAAGTACAGCAGCGGCGTCGCGCTGTACGTGGGCGCCACCTCCTGCAAGGGTAAGGTGGATGTGGTTTATACGCAGATCCAGGGGGTGCGCAGGGGGTGATTAGCCCCCTCTCCTCTTTTCCCCACCGATGTCCGCCATCGATCGTGTTTACGAAACCCAGAAAATCTGTGTAGTGCACCCCCGGACCTGCCAGTGGTGGAATGCATGTGTTATACGCATTGAAGTTTTTAAAAATATATATTTGGCTTTTTATTTCAGTCCAGTCTGACAGTCATAAATAGCGATTACTACAAAGACACAACTTAGACGTTAAATGCATGCTATACATATTAATGTTTCTTGTGTACATTTTATATTAGTCTAGCTAAACTCCAACGGCTACGATTATTCATTCATCCCTAGAAATGCCCATTGTGTGGTAGATGAGAAACCAGCGGGAGAAAATTCTCACGTGTGAAAAGAAGACAAGGCGTATTGCCTTGAAATAGACTTAAAATGCCAGGTTTGTTGTTATTTTCAAAGTTCATATGGTAATAAGCCTCATTTTATTTCAAGACATCGAACGTGTGTTAAACGCGTTCAGACTAGAGCAAATGCACACCCATCTTTTTGCATTGGAGTGTCTTATTTTATATATGATTATGCTAGGAGCACTACGCTGGCTTACTGCCCGTTTGCAGGGAGTAACAAGGGTGTCTATACGCTGTACCTTGAAGGTGACGCAGGACACGCTCTCCCAGTGGCGCAGCGCCGCGTACACCTTGCGCCGGTTGTCGTACGACGGGCCTGGCAGGAGGAAACAGGCTGTTAGTGCAGACGGCGGGAGAACAAGGGATTTATATGAAATATGCTGGGTGATATTGTGTGCTGCAAATCTAGTTTTTAGCCAGCTAGCAAGTCTCGCTAGCCAACTAGCTAGCCAGCCAGTCAGCTAGCTAGCTAGAGAGCCAGCTAGTCATACAAACAGCTAAAAGCCAGCCAGTCAGACAGACTGAAAACCAGCTAGACAGCCAGCCAGCCAGAAACAGCCGGCTAGAAACCAAACCAACCACATTGACGGTGATAATTCTTTATGGAGTTTATATACAATGTACATATAATGTACATGTACAGTACTTACTAACCACACACTCATCCAAACTACAAATAAGTGATCCACACCAAACAAAACAACCAACCTAACAAAAAATAGCAGCCACACCATCCCTCACTCACCCCACCAGATGGAGTCGGAGAAGGCGTATCTGATCGGCAGCTCCCAGATGTACTCGGCCTTCACCTCGTTGTGGAGCCCCAGGGCTCGGCGGGTGCGCTGGGGCCGCCGGCGGGGGCCGTGGTGGGGGAGGCGAGAAGGCTGGGGGCGGGGGCGGGGGCCGTGCCACTCACCGTTAGTGATGGCCGCCACAACCTTAGGGAGGGGAAGGGAGGATGTTGAGGGATTTGAAAAAAAAGTATATCTACATAAATATCTAGACTTATGAGACAGCAGTTATAAATGATGGTAGATTTCGGTAACTGAAGTAGTATTGGGGGACAACTGATAAGAGGCATTATTTGAAAATCCAATGTGTAGAATGATGTGGTATGTATATGTGGTAAAGATACAAGTTTGATTTATGCACAATATCAGTTATTGAACATGTCTGATAGTATGGTGACAAAAAAAATATGTAATATGTTGCAGTTTTGGGTCTGACCTGGTCGTAGACCGACATGGCGGATGTGACGTCAAGCATGACGTCATCACCCAGCAGAATGGTGTCAAGGTCACGTGGGTCAAACTACAAGTGGCAAGAAACATTAATATTATAATACAAATGCATTTGAAGATATGAAGGAGTTTGAATTAAGGACTAAAATTAAGATCAGAACCAGTTCTCTGAACCAACTTACATCTGGACTCTTCACTTGCTCAGAATGTCTCTTCATGTGCATCACCAAACACTTCACGATCCAGTACTCGTCTCTACAATCAGTCAACACTGCAGTTTGTAGTGAGAATTTTTACGTTTAAAATAGAATTATTCTTTCTATTCAGAACATGGAAATGCACGCACCAACCATGTGGTGCGTGTGCATGTCCATTTTGAATTGATGTGTTCATACGCAATCGTGAACAATGAAATGATTCTGTGTGTGTGTGTGTGTGTGTGTGTGTGTGTGTGTGTGTGTGTGTGTGTGTGTGTGTGTGTGTGTGTGTGTGTGTGTGTGTGTGTGTGTGTGTGTGTGTGCCCGTGTATGTGTATGCCTGCATATGGGTGCATGTGCATCTGCGCGTGCATGTATGTATGTGCGTGCATGTGCATATGCGCGCGCGTGCACGTGTGTGTGTATGTGTGCGTGCACCTGCTGAGCCCCCTCCAGTCCTCGCAGTGTGGGTCGGCATTCTCCACGTCTACGTGATGTTCGTGGAAGTCGTACTTGCGGCAGAAGCCCATCAGTTCCTGGAACCTCTCGGGCAGCTGCTCAAACGCCGTGGATTGGAAGAAGTTGTAGGGGCCGAGGGGGTCGTGCTGGAAGCAGGGAGGACCAGAAACAAACTACAATGTGTAGCCATTTCACACACACATGCTTTATCAATGCGCAAAGGGATAGTCTATTATCGGAAAGTAGTAGTAGGGGGCTTGTTCAGGGGGAGTTCCCTCCTTTTTTCACCTAAATACATTATTTTCATGTGTTTTTGGCATGTTTGCTATTGATTGCTCGTACAAAACCCACGAGATCTCTTAAGAGCGTCCCTCCTATTCTAAAAAGCTGGATCTACCAGTGAAAGGGTGTGAGTTAAGTCATTAATCCATTGCAACACCACAGATGGTAAATAGAATTTGTTAAATTGTGCAGTGCCTGTTTGGGGGACACTTCGTTTGGAACATGGTAAGTAACCTCTTTTTAATACGAGGTGTGGGTAAATCGAACATCAGCATGCTCAATTTCACGATTGACACTCCAATCTCGTGCCAAGGCCTACATTCTTTCATTCAGAGGGTAAATGATAGAATGTACGTTTTATGGTCAGGCAATTACACACAGATCACTTCTTTGCTGAGACCACTTGAGATCAGGCCTAGATGGTCTTCATAAACAACCGAATGTAAGCCTACTGTACAGATGTTTTTTAATTTCATGTTATATGTTTTATGTCCCTACTAGATGCCCATGTCATCAATGCTGTTCTGATAAGCAATTTTACAACAATCAACATAATACTCGGTGAAACGACTTTTTGTCACCGATAACATTAGAACACATACACGCCAAGATTCTCCATACACAGCAACATCTTCGTGATAAAGCCACTAAAACGCATTCCATTTACACAAAGCAGAAAATTGAAATAACAATCACCAGGGCACAAGATGGCACTACCTAAAGGTATAACATGTATTACAAACAATACCTCCGCAATTATCCCAACATCGTGCAAAAGCCAAATGCAGACGACAGTCCACACGCGTGTCCGTGTCGCGTCCATTACTGGTACTGCTGCCCTCTCCCCACCCCAGCTTCTCCCCAGCTGGGGCCCAGCTTGGGTCAAAAGCGACACGGCTGTTTTGGAGACTATGTCGACCTACGCATTTGGTGCTTAGTCTCCAATGTTTTTGAGCGATTTCAGCATGATCATTGGTAGACAAGAGGCATATCCGAGTACGGTAGAACCTCTCTATTAAGATCACATTTGAGCCCAGTGTTAGACAGGTGGTCTCTATACATAGGTTCGTTTTGGTAGCTTTTTGAGGGTTTGGGACCGAGAAAAGTGGCCTTATTATAGAGGTGGTATCCCGGGTGGTGTCAACACGGAAATGGTCTTAATTTGAGGCTGTGCTGTATAAATTTGGAAGCATTAAAAGTGTAATAATTTGTTCAAATGTTTTAAGGCATGATTCAGGGATAAGTTGATTACCTGTGAACCCCGTGTAGGGCCGCCAGCTGCCCCCACAGCTGCCGCCGCCAACCCTTTGATGGTCACAAACTGAAACCTGCAAAAGATGACAATATGCATGAAACAAAACTGTTATTTTAAACTTCAGTGTGAAAAAAGTCAAACATAAAATCTATCCGGAGCAAAATATCTGTTATGAAAGGTCAAACGTTCAATAAAGAACTATCATGAAAATTATTTTGAAAAGGGTATTGTAGTACCGAAACATGTTAATAACAGTTGGTTACTAATAAAGAAAACTTTTGGACCAACAGATATTTTTATATTTTATAAGTAATTTAGAACATAAGACAGCAGAAATAGAAAAAAAAATAGAATCTACACCAAAAAGTTCAACAAAGAACCTCATGATTTAGACATCAATGCAGATGGAAAAAACCGAGTGGAAACAACTTTGTCGTTGTCGTTCGTTTAATGATCATTCATGCGCTACTGCTGCTGCTGCTGCTGCTGCTGCCGCCGCTGCTGCTGTGTAGTTGACTCGCAAGTAGAATAAAAACATCCTGATGTCACTGACTGTCCAGATACTGGGCCTATGTATGGCGCATCAATACATGGTTCAACATTCCCGATCTGGTGTGAAAATCAATACTCTACAAGGATGTTCAGCAAAATGGCAAAACGTTTTATGACAGCCCTTTATACTCCTTTTTGTAGCTTTTTTTTCAACTGTTGTATACTCTAAACGTATTAACTGCACCATGTTTACATCAATTAAAATGAAAGACAAAGAACATATTTTAATATGTTTCACTAGCTAATGGTACCCTGTTTAACAGTTATAATATAGATTATTAGAAGGAATATGTCAATTAATTTTAAGTACACATTAAAAAAATCGGATCCTCTAGACGTAACAAGAATTGGTGTACACAATAAAAAAAATCTTGTGATGGGAATACATCACTAATAGGGACACCTCATGTTTAGAGAGAACTATTTGTTCTCACATTGTTTGTATTCTCTAACCAAAATAGTTTCAACAGAGAGGACCCTTCTTCTAGTCTCACTCACGTCCCTACTACCGAAGTAATTCCGTACTTAATACACAAGTAATACCGTATTAATGTTCAAAAGCTCAATGTTGAACTCATATGCGTTTTTGTATTTGTCACAATAGCAAACTATAGACAAGGACAAACAGAGGTAAGAATTGGATTATGAGCATGAGACTCTGGCAAACAGCTATGCTATTTTGATCCCTCGCGAGGCGAGCTATTTAAGGATTAGAACGCACGGGCCATTAAAAAAAGTATGATTGTTGATGTGTTGTCTAAAATTAAACAAATTCAATGCAAATGCATTAAAAAATAGTCGTTTGGAGTTGTGGGTTTTGAACTGCCGCGCGGCAGATAATGGCTGTTAACTCGCTATTGTGCGACTTTATGGGTTTTCAGTTGTTGTCAGTCTTTTCATGATATCCGATTTGATACATTTAAACCAGCTAAAACTCACACACCCTTCCATTTCACGTGAAGGATGGTAGCTCCATAGTAGGAGTAGGAACGCACAGGGGCCATATCTTAATTAGCACTCCTTTAAAGTTGAGGAGGCCCAATGTTCCAGGGTTCCCTAAAGAAGTAGTCGAGTCGCTGATTCAGCTGTTGTGAGCCTATGAGCTCCATGTAACCTAGGCCCCTGGCCTACTTACAACTGCTACTGGCTTACTTGCACCTATGAAATGTATGTGATGTATCAACTTGTAGTAAGATAATAGAACTCTTAAATGTCTATATCAAAGCTAGATACTCATTAAGCCGACTATTCGAAACAATATATAAGTTAGAATAACACTCACACGTACGCCTCTCTAGCCCTTAACGCCTATGTCCCAACTAGGCCGTTGCCGAGGTCATGTCGGTTCCGGTCTACTTCACACAGATCCTTCTCTCCAAGGCAAATAGCACAATGCAAGGCAGTACCCAGAACACATTAACACTTCATGCCAGCTATAAACATTGAACATTACAGATGTAAATAACACAACTATAGAAAGCTTTGTCAGGCGTTTGTGCAGACATGTTAGGATATAGAAATGGCATTTAAAATGGAATTACTACTCGGATTGATATTGTTACACTGGAGTCTGGACTTAGGTATGTGTAGCTTTGATTATTGTTTTACAGACGGGCAAATACTTCAAAAATGTTTTTGGTATGACGTTCATGTAACACCAGTTTACTAACAATGCTATTATGTTTCTTAACAGTACCAGTAATAGGACAACCTATAAATAGATAGCTAATTCAGTAAAAAATAAAATACGCACTTTCTTCTTCTTTTTCCATTCTTTTTCTTCTGTACATATCCAGAGGATATCACAGAGATATATCATTGTAAAATCATAGTGTCCACCAAAAATGAAACGAATCGAAAAAATATCTCAACTTATTCTTGATACCTTAGGATTACCTGCATATCATAAAAAATATTCTATCAACAATTTAATAATGATAAGAGGGAAATTATTGATACTGATGTCATATAAACGCGACTCGCACGCTGCCCGTGCTTTGTGCCTCATGGTTCAATTTATGCGTAGCTTTTTAAAAGTCTGGCTACCCCCCCCCCCCCTGCTGGTAGCCCTGGTCCACTTGAAAACTGGCTGGGCTACCAGCTTTTGCCAGTAGGTAGACTTGTGCTCTACCTGTTATGCCCAAGTTTGCAACTTTTTAAATTTTGTATAATTTGTATCTATTATTTAAACACAAATTACTCTTGTCTGACAATCATGAAAATGCTTGTCAAAATAAAAAATGTTACCAAATTATAATCATTTCTTAATGTTCACAACACATTTAAACTTACATAAACCATTGACAGTTTCGTCAGCTGCTGCTGACATCTTCAAAATGATCGACTGCGCATGACAGGCAGTCAATCATCTTGGCCGCCGCCGCCGAGAAGTGGGTCATAGACTCGTGAGAGCTTGTGGGCCCCCTCGTCCCAGTTCATGACCTGCCTGTTGGTGCAGATGTGTACCGGATGTGAGTCTATGACCCACTTCTCGGTGGCGGAGGCCAAGATGATTGACTGCCTGTCAGCTGACGAAACTGCCCATGGTTTATGTAAGTTTAAATGGGTTGTGAACATTAAGAAATGACTGTATATAAAGATTACCAACACGATAAACACGTTCAAGGATAAAAGATTACCAAATTATGCCTTCAATTATTTTTGCTGAATGCTGGGCGGCCTGAACTTTAGCCGGGCTACCTGACTTATTTTAAACTTGGTAGACCTGATGTCTACTGTCTTATCCGTCCTGTCAACCCCTTATTTAGGTCTTCAATGTCTTGCTCCCCTGTACGGTGGTGACCACAAGGACATATGACAAGCCAAGTTGTTATCAAAGTCAAAGATAAGAACTGTGCGGGTATAAAACAGGTGGACCAGCATATGCCGACATTCACTCATTTGCAGAAGACACAACAACAACATTATTTGGAGAAAAAACCATTTGAATCATCTGATATTCCATTAGAGTGGTTGGTAAAGAAATTGCAACTCTTCGAAAATCAAACACAAGTTAAAGCAAGACGAAATTTTCTGATAAAAAAAGAAGCAAAGACAAAAAGGTCGCTGATTAGTAGACCCATTGACTGAAAAGAAAATCACAGAAGGCAGCAGCTGGTAGAAGAAAAAACAACACTGTTACACCACCCCACCTTTGAGAAATCATGTCTGGGTCGGTAGGCAGAACCGCGGTGAACGAGAGAAGGCCTTTTGTGATCGGCAACTGGAAGATGAACGGAAACAAGAAGAGCATCGACACCATCTTAGCCAGGATCAACGCCGCCAGTCTGACAGGCACCACAGACGTTGTGGTGGCGCCACCGATGGTCTACCTGGATTATGGGCAGCAGCGAATGCGCGCTGACGTCAAGGTCGTGGCTCAGAACGTGTGGACGTGCGAGAAGGGCGCGTTCACGGGCGAGACGAGCCCCCACATGCTGCTCGACCTGGGCGTGCAGTGGGCGATCGTCGGCCACCCCGAGAGGCGCGGCGTGCACGGCGAGACGGACGCCCTGATCGGCGAGAAGCATGCGTTCGAGCTAGCTTCGGGCCTTAACGTGGTGGCCGTGATTGGGGACGGTGCCGACAAGGAGGAGAAGAAGCAGGACAACTGCGAGCAAGGCTTCATCGGGTACAGAGAGGAGGAGGATGAAAAGAAGAAGGACAGCAGCACCCCATGGTCAACGAAGATACTCTTCAGGCAACTCCAGGTGATCGCCAACAACACCAAGCCGGACGAGTGGTCACGCGTGGTGATTGCCTACGAGGCGCTGTGGACCATGCGTGACCGCGTGGCCGCCTCGCCCACCCAGGCCCAGGCGATCCACGCCTTGCTGCGCAGCTGGCTCGCCGAGCACGTCAGCGCCGAGGTGGCCAGCCAGGTGTGCATCGTACACGCGGGATTCGTGGATGCCTCCAACTGCCGAGCACTGATCAAGTGCCCCGACGTGGATGGGTTTCTGCTTAGCGGGGCCGCGCTCAAGCCAGAGTTCCTGGACATCGTGGCGTCTGCGTCCAACATCCGCAAGCGCATCGCCTTCTGGGAGGGGCTGGCGCTCGACTGCAGCAAGACGGTAGCCGAGGAAAGCTTTTTTCAAAATATTAGATGACTGCTTCCCTAATGAGCACATTTTATACAAAATATTCAATAAAACACTGGTAAAATATCATATACCTGCATGCCCAGCATAAAAGCCCATATAGATGCACACAATAAATGTCCGATTAAGAAAGAAGAACAACAAGAGAACAAGTGCAATTGCAGGAGGAAAGACAACTGCCCGTTAGACATTAAATGCCTACAGACATCCATTGTATACCAAGCCTTGGTAACAACTTCCAACCAGCCGACAGAGGCCTACATTGGACTCTCAGAAACCTCATTCAAAGCACACTATAACAACCATAACCAATCATTCAAGAATGACAAATAAAAAATGTAACTGAACTCAGCAAATATATATGGAAATGAAAAAAGGACAAATAGAACATGATATAAAGTGGAGATTAATAGGAAAAGCAAGAACATATAGCAATAGAACAAGAAAGTGCAACCTGTGTAATTTGGAAAAAAAATCATTATCTATCATAGTGATGTGGCCACCCTGAACAAAAAGTCAGAGCTTGTGAGGACTTGTAGACGCAAAAAAAAATTCTGCTAATATAACTCTAATTTAATGGTTGTTATATATTAAATGTAAATATTAATATGAAATATATGTTTTCAACCTTCTCTCTCTCTCACACACAAACACATATTTTAGCAAGGAAATTTCTACCATACCTATATATAGGTGCTCTTAAGTTCTCATGAAAGCATCTTAAATCAATAACTCACCTTACCATAACACGGCATTACTTGAGTAGATAGATCTGGGTAGATGCTTGTTTCAAATTTTATTTAGAATTTCAGAATTTTTGAATTTATAAATTTTACAATAAAAAATGTTTTGGAAGTTTTTATACTTTCACAAAAATAAGTTTTATACGTGTACTTAAGACGCTGGAACCAAAGTGGGTGTGTGTCACCAATTACCATGCATATAAGTATTGAATATTTTAGATTAAATTGTTCGTGTCAAACAAGTTCTTATTTTGTAGCTATGATTTTATTTTATCTCATTTTCTATTTCAAATTGCATTCGTGTGATAAACAAGCTGTTGGCGATCTTTGTTTTAAAATGTGATGTGGGTGACCATATTGTTTTATTTTACCTATATTTATGCAAATTCATCTCGAATGTTAATATTGGTAAATAAAAATTAATCTAAACTAACGTGTTCAAAATTGTGCACATTATTTTTTCTTTTAAAAATTGGGATTCTGGCGACAATCTGATCTAACTACAGCACACCCAGTCGATACCCACCCCCCACCCCCACCCCACCCCCTAACCACCTTAACTGGACACTGTAAGGTTGTGTAACTTCCCATCAGTTGGGACTTCAATATTTATAAAACCATTATCTGTTCACAATACGCATTCAGGTATACGATCTCATACTTCACTAATTTTCATATACCATGTTTTAATATTGATTGAATAAACAAAATTGCAGAACATAATGGCATAAGGAGATAAGAGATACTTATACTTAACATACACTGTATAAAACACCCATAGACCCATGCTATAGTTGTAGACATACACCCAGGGTGTGGGTACACAGATTACATACGTGGATGTTTATACAAGTTTTTGCTAACAATGGACAATATCCGTGTGGATAACTTAACACTGAATGAACACTTTGATGAGTCATGGTACAAATCGTGTTCGGCACTTGTTAAAAATAACCGCGCGTTTTAGACTGTTCCCAGACCTAGGCTGTCAAACTTATTGGCCAATTAAAAGTTTTTAAGAGTTTTTAAAGCGTGGATACAGTGGGGCCTGCTTTGGTGGACTTGCTGCAAGTTAAGATGATGGCAAATATACGTTGGTTTTAGATGTGTACAAACATCATGTAAAGTCATATGTATATTCACATGACCATACTCAATATGAATAAGAAGGCCAATGCAGTACCATTATTATGGTTGATAGTAATTTAAAGCATTGAGATTTAAAGAATATTGGCGTCCTTCCACCATAAGAGTGTTCATGAATTAGTTATGATTATCCTTCATTTTGGATCCTTCAAAATCGTTTAATAATGTCACGTTTCTAACATTAAGTGTTTGATACTTTTGCTTCATGGTGTTTGGGTTCTGTAAATCGCAGACGACATTGTTAAATAGGTAGGTATTTTCTTTTCAATGCCTACTCCAAGGACAAGGTACAATTGGCGAATGCTGGGGTTTTATGATGTGTCTAATGTTAATAGGCCTTGTAGAGGGGTCTTGTATACCAACAACAACATATTTTTCATAGTTTACATCATTTTATTACAAATAACATTACATTTTCAAAACTAAAACACCATGTAACCACCCTGCAGTACAAAGATGTGTGTGCAAGGATGTGAGATTTCGCTGGATGGCTTAGATAAACACAGTCACTACAGTGACTTAGATAAACACAGTCACTAGTATAGTGTGAAAGGAAAATTACAACTAACTGTAAGATAACAAAATGAATACAAGCTGTCGACCCTGGATAAAATAATATAATATATAAACATCAATAATACAAGCTTTGATATGGTAGATTAAATAGTAGCACATTTTCGATAAATGGTCTTCACGCAATATGCATAAACCAAACAATGGCACATTTACAAATGTTAAACCTAACCTCTAATCATATAGGATATAACATGTACATACAATATTGGCAAGTATTGTTTGGCCATGAATAAACAAATGGCAAGATTATATGCATTTTGCCCGTTTCAATAAGTATCACCAAGTAATAAAAAATGATTATAGCAGCGGTATAGTGTACAGATCAGATTTCTTCTCAAAAACCACCCCTCACCCTACCCCCAAATGAGTTCTTGATTATGCGCTCAAAAACATCACGCTATCACAAGCATTTTGTAACACAGCTTAAGCAGTCTAACGCTTCATGAATACGCAATATCTTATTGCAATACAATTACAACTAAAATGGAGACGAGTACATTACATAAAGTCATTCAGAAGTGTGCTACATAAAACTGCAACACACACCACGGCAAGTCACACTTCACAAGTCAAACCTTCATTCCTCTTTCACTCACGGCACTTCCCCAGCCCTCCTCAAGCGGCAATGGGCGACAGCGGCGTCCTCGCCAGCTCATCCTCGGCCACCGTCTTGCTGCAGTCGAGCGCCAGCCCCTCCCAGAAGGCGATGCGCTTGCGGATGTTGGACGCGGACGCCACGATGTCGAGGAACTCGGGCTTGAGCGCGGCCCCGCCGAGAAGGAACCCGTCCACGTCCGGGCACTTGATCAGCGCCCGGCAGTTGGAGGCGTCCACGAAGCCCGCGTGTACGATGCGCACCTGGCTGGCCACCTCGGCGCTGACGTGCTCGGCGAGCCAGCCACGCAGCGAGGCGTGGATCGCCTGGGCCTGGGCGGGCGAGGCGGCCACGCGGTCGCGCATGGTCCACAGCGCCTCGTAGGCGATCACCACGCGCGACCACTCGTCCGGCTTGGTGTTGTTGGCGATCACCTGGAGTTGCCTGAAGAGTATCTTCGTTGACCATGGGGTGCTGCTGTCCTTCTTTTCATCCTCCTCCTCTCCATTCCCGATGAAGCCTTTCTCCCAATTGTCCTGCTTCTCCTCCTCGTCGGCGCGGTCCCCAATCACGGCCACCACGTTGAGGCCCGAGGCGAGCGCGAACGCATGCTTCTCGCCGATCAGGGAGTCCGTCTCGCCGTGCACGCCGCGCCTCTCGGGGTGGCCGACGATCGCCCACTGCACGCCCAGGTCGAGCAGCATGTGGGGGCTCGTCTCGCCCGTGAACGCGCCCTTCTCGCACGTCCACACGTTCTGAGCCACGACCTTGACGTCAGCGCGCATGCGCTGCTGCACGTAATCCAGGTAGACCATTGGTGGCGCCACCACGACGTCTGTGGTGCCCGTCAGACTGGCGCCGTTGATCCTGGCTAAGATGGTGTCGATGCTCTTCTTGTTTCCGTTCATCTTCCAGTTGCCGATCACGAACGGCCTTCTCTCGTTCACGGCGGCTTTGCCTACTGACCCAGACATGATTTCTCGATGGTGTGGTGCTGTAGAAATGCTGCTTTTTCTTATTTCAGCTGCTGCCTTGTGTGATTTTCTTTTCAGTCAATGTGTTTACTTTTCAGAGACCGTTTAGATTTTGCTTCTTTTTATCAGAAAATCTGTTCTTGCTTTAACTTGTGCTTGATTTTTAAAACAGTTGCGATTTCTAAATCAACCTTTTGCACGAAATATCACAGGAATCAAATGTCCGCTCAACAAAATTATAGCCTATTTTGCTTTTCTCGTAAATGCTGTTGTTGTGTCGTCTGCAAAAATCAGTGAATGTCTGCATATGCTGGTCCGTCCGTTTTATACCAGCTCGGGATCCTGTATTGCCGACGGTTTCCCTATTAATCACCGTTGCCCCGTGTCCCGATTAAAGGCATTGATCTTCCAGTAGCCAGGAAACTCTCTTTGGCACGGAAATCCCCACCCGGATACTAAATTTAGATTACAATAACAAAAGCCGCAGACGGACCTAAAAGTAACAGGTGACATTGAGGTATCACGTGCTACTTTTTTTTACTTATGGTGACTGAATGCGTAGGTGTTAGTAATCACTGATGTTTTGTAATAAACGCCGTGACGTGCAGAAGGTTTCGTGGTCACTAGAAATAAAACCACGTGTTATTGGCATGTTTCAAATACGTGTTTTATGCCATTGCTGAAAGAACTTTAATGTTTTATTTCCTAACAGGATGCAGAGAGTATAATGTTAATGCTTATGAGCACGTTGGACAATTAACCAGTAATATGCTATTGCTTTATCTAGATCATTGAAGCTATGTAAATTAATACCATTTAGTGATTTCAGTTGTCTAATTATTTAGTATATCTGTTCTAAAACTAATATTCAGGTTCAGATACTTTCCATCTATATGTGTTGAAAACACGTGCTTGAACAATTACGTACACGAGCTTTGAATTATTTGTATTTGACAATGTTTCGATAGGTCGACATAAGCACCATGGTAGACAAGTTTTTTAAAGTACATGTACATGTATGGCAAGTGGTATAGCAAGACTTAGTATGCTGGGGTCAGATGTTCCCGATGAGTGAAGTCAAATCAAGAGTGTTTTTTTAGTTGTTGCTTATGTCCAAAATCGCTCTGTTGTTCTGTATTTTGAGAGAGAGAGAGAGAGAGAGAGAGAGAGAGAGAGAGAGAGAGAGAGAGAGAGAGAGAGAGAGAGAGAGAGAGTAATGCCACCTCGGTCAATTTACACGGGGATGGGGCATGGAGAGATTCGCATTCGCGTATCATTCAATCTCCCAATGTTCACTATCACTGGAAAGTAACCTGCTAAAATGAGGTTTTAACAAGTTCAAAGTTACACAACCAACAGGCGTGCAGTCGATAATGTGGGGAAAAAATAAATACGCACACGCACACACACAAAAAAACCCACCCACCCAAACAAGCCCCCACCTTATGATTTGAATTGTCCAGCCTCCACATGACAGATTGTTTGATAAGTACGTTGTTGCTTGCAGCCTCTGGTTCGCCCGACATCACGCCCCAGGTTATGGCGGACATCCGCTACTACACAGACAGCATCACAGGCTGCACGTGTGGCTTCGACTACTCTAGGTAAGGACGTCTTTCAAAGGCAGATCTAGTCTGGTTTTTTTTGTGTGTTTTTTTGTAGTAAAGGGAGGGGTAAACTGAGATGAGTTCCGTATGCACAAGGGTGTGCTATGCTGTTGAAAACAGGAGGGGCGGTGTTGGTTTTGGGCTCACCAAAACTTACGATGAAGTGGCCATCGTTGTAACCCGGTCCCATGCCACAGTGTGCTCATGGACGCATTCTTTTAGTCCCGTTCCCCCGAGAAATTTGAAAAGAGTTAGTAATCTGATACAGTAGAAACTCGTAAATCTTGAACATATAGTAATGCCGAAATTCTTTCGAGATATCTGGTCGTGGTGCAGTTAAAGTTATGGTATAGTGTTTGTAAACCGAAGTAGTATGCATACCCCCCCCCCCCCCCTTATGATGCAGAGGTCCATGGGCAGATATATAGTCATGCATTATGCAACTATCAATTGAGAACATAACAACACTGCTCTGGTGTTGTTCTCCAGGGAGGACTGCGCTTGCTGCAAGAACGGCGGCAAGCAGTGCGGGGACAACACGTTCCCGCATCACTGCGTGGCGCCGTCCGGAGGCACAGGAGGCACTGGAACACCGGGAGGCACGGGAGGAACAGCAAACATGTGTCTCAAACGTGAGTAGAGAGGTGTGCGTCCGTGCGTACTTGTGTGTGTGCTTGTGTCTTAGCATTTCAAGGAAGGAGCACCTGTCTCAAACATGGTAGAGTGTGATGTGTACGTGTGTGTGTGTGTGTGTGTGTGTGTGTGCAGGAGTGTGTGTGTTTGTTTGTTTGTCTATATATGTGTATGCATGTATGCATATGTGTATCATTGGTGGAGTGGTTGTAATCAGCTTTGGTCTTTAGATTTGAATAGAAAGTGACAGAGTTAGCAATGACCCATATTTAAGAAAAACAAAACAAAAAAACAAACAACAATTATGTATCACCACAAGCAGACACGGGAAAGGGCACTTTTTGTACACCATTAACAGACACTTTGCATATGACCGTGTCACTATGCCCATGAGGAGCCGTATGCTGCTCGGGGTCTCTTGAGCATCTGTTACATAATGACCGATAATCAATACCATTGTGACGTCAACATGAGAGGCTGTGCAGATTAGTGGCGACTACAATTAACCCTTTGGTGAAGTTTTATGTCCAGGTTATTAGGTTATTAGGCTTTATGGGACACATTCCAAGCCAGCCTTGTTGGTAAAAAATCATATGTCATTGTCAATACTGACTCCTTACAAATTGGAAAATAAATCTACTCTTCGATGTTGATTTCAGATAGAGGAAAATCATGTCAAAATCAAAATTTAAACAAAAATATACTGCTGTATTATTTCATGCATGCATGTTATAGAGAAATGATTATTGGAAAAAAGCCGCTGAAAATACCTAAGTACATTAAAATTTGTTGCTACAGGGTGAACATTTACACCACAGCAATGATTAAACAATTACATATTCTGTTGCTTTTTACCAATTCATTAGAAGATGGATGCTCTGTAACATTTGTACTCTACATACTGTGAGTTTGAATGTTACACTGTGTATAAATTTGCTCTGTTATGCTAGAATATAGATATAGATATAGTTTCATTGATTTACTGTAGATTCTATATTCAGAGCTCCTGAAAAACTCAAATTGATTTTCTATTTACTTGAGGGGCTTGAAAATTTGGATTGGTAGTAAATTTTGTTGGGGGAAGGGGTAGGTGGGGAGTGTTGAAATTTTCAAAAAATTTTGTGGTGCGGTAGTGGACCATAATTTGTTATTTTTATTTTTTATTTAAATATCTCCCTGGGCCATTATAATGTAGTAGCAGCCTACTTCACATTCCATGAGGTTGTAGTTTACATTAGATGTTACTCTCTATCACTAGCCTTCATTTTATGTTGCAGTTCCGCCACAGTGCCAGCTGCGTAGGGGTGACCGCTGTTTCCAAGCCTTTACATCCCCCAAGAAGTCCTGGAATGAGACAGTGGCATATTGCAAGAGCAAGGCCCTCACAGATATCGCAGTCATCACGGAGGATGATGAGGACTGGCTGAAGGTCAGTTTTTATCTTAATATTATGATCAAACAACCCTATTTAGTTTTCATTCACTGCAGGTTTCCCAGTTTCTGGTTTCAGCACTTGGCAGCCTTGTCCACACAGGTATCCATCTTATGAATATATATAGTTATGTTATTGAAATTAAAAAATTCAATTAACTACAAGTTAAAAGCATAACATCATATGAAATGTGCATAGAATCATATAGATTGAAATGGTATCACATTTTTCGTAGTTGTGGATATAGTTGTGTTTTATCCGGGCAGCAGAGACCTGAAGTGGCATTGGCTAAAAGATTAGTTGAATTGATATAGAATCTTGTATTTTAGCACTTTAAGCCCTCATATGACAACCAAGAGCGACCATTCACGAATTTGCTAGCAACGTTTAAGTAGGAAATGAGAAAGCAACGCAGAAAACTGATTCTGCTCTTAAAATATGCCTATTAGCAATTGCTAAAATGTCACAAATGATTCAGTGTTAATATTCAGGAGTGTTTGACACAAACTTTAAAACTGCAAGCTCCCGTAGTCGTCAGTTTTTTTCTCCACGCACTAACTTTAATTCCCCATAAGTAGAAATGTATACAGAGTCATGATTTTTTTTCTTCGTAAATCAAATTGGTAGGTCGTATGGTGTATTAAAAAGTCATCCTCATCTATTTCGGACTTATTGTTCAAAGTTTTTGAAAAATACTGTAGATATTGAAACACTGGTGCGTGTGGGAGAGTGCCTATTGTAACCTAAGACTTTCATAAACTCTGGGTTTGGGCAGATATGAGCCCGTTATGTTGAAATATTTTATGCAAATATAAGAGTAGCAAAGGGAAAATACATTGTAATCAGGTTATTCAAAATTTTGGATCTCTTTTTGGTCCTTTTTCAATTACAGTGGCTCAATTATTTAATATGACTCATGAAAAATAATATCTTCAAACAAAAAAATAAAAAAAAAAAATAAAAATAGAAATAAAATCAGCACACAATTCATAATCAATAAAATCTAATAAACAGTAAAACCATAACAATTCACCAATGATTGTGTATATGAACCTGTTATGTTGCAATATTTTATGCAAATATAAAGAGTTGCAAAGGTAAAATACATTGTAGTGAGGTTATTCAAAATTACACCTACTTTTGTATTGTTTCGTATATAAATCTTGACCAGATGTTCTTGAAATAAAATGTAAACCTTTAGATTTAATCAATGTTTTTTAACATCCCATGGCATTATTTAAATGACATTACAAAAGGTTTTCTTTCAACCCTCATTAATAATTAGCTACAGACAGTAATGTCTGCTTTTTTTGGTACCCTGGGATTTATTGCCCGATAGGGCTTAAATATGTCATAAAAAATAATCCGCATGTGTCCATTTCTACCAACTGAGCCCCGTTGTTGCTGGATCTTGGATATTGCAAAGATTTTTATGACTAATATTCTAGAGAAATTACTATTCATTGATTAAAATTATTCTTCAGCTCATTTTTATAAATTATTAACCTTCAATACGATTGAATTGAAAATGTCCAACTGTACTTGTATTCCCTGAAGGAGATGAACAGGACATACGGACTGACTGAGGCCTTCTGGCACAGTGCGCACCTTGGCGATGGGATGATGAGATGGGTGGACTGTAAGTACAGTAGAACCTCCCATTAAGAATTAAGACCACCTCTCTATTAAGACCAACTCTAAAATAAAAAGAAACACTTTTCGCGGCCCCAAACCTTCATAAACTATCAAAATGAACCTCTGTGTAGAAAACACCTCTCTATTGGGACCACCTAACTCTGATCCCAAAGGTGATCCTAATAGAGAGGTTCTATTGTAGTCATAATTAACATATATAGCATTCTCTCCTCATGTCTCAAGGGCTATAATGTATTGCCAATGCTGGTACTCATACACTGGGTTCGAGTCTCCACAGTGGATGTGTGGTAGAGCCCTATACATTTGGAGAAAGAATTCCATATGAGTCAATACTTACCATGTATAGTTCATTAAATTCAGTATATCTATGTGTGGGGAATATGCAGTAAATAGGTAATGACAAGAAGGCCTCATTACCAACAATAATAGGTTGCCAGAATCTCTTTCACATCGTAACTAGTTGTTTAAATATTTACGTTATTTTCAAGCCCTTTATTTCAAATTAGTAAGAGCAAAGTTGCAAAACTAGAAACACATGATACAACACATCAAGTTTTTCCAAGTACTTGGAAAGTGATGTTGATAGAGAAAAATGCTCTACAATTCCCACAAAAAAGGGCTTGAAAACAAAGAAATATTGTGGATTTATAATAGTTTAATATTCATTTTTTTCCTCTTTCAGCATGGGAGCCAACGCCATATCAGGGATGCTTTAGGACGTACAGTGTTGTAGGCTCCTATGATGATCCCAAGATGACACCCGGCAAATGCAAGAGCTGGTGCAATTCCGAGGGTATGGAAATAGCTGCCATCAGCATGGTTTCGGGTCAGGTAACAATAGTTTTAGGATTGTACAGGTTTCATTTGTAAGGAGCTAACTTGAATGTTTTAATGTTTTTATCGACTATGTACTAAATTAGTCTGCGCTAATTTAATTCAACTCATTTTTGACAAGTTATATTGCAGATTTTTGTAAATTGTCTAATAATACTTAGCATTTATGGGCCATTTTTGTCTATTCACAAATGACACACTGTGTGGGTTTTTGTGATGATTATCCCACATCCTTATGACCCTATCTAGTCTGAAAACCTTAACCTACAAGGCATAGGTTATGGTATAAACAAATGCATACAACTTCTCATTTTTCATCATATCATCATGTACAGCAGACCCTCTCTGTTGAGACCACCCAGCAGACTGGCATCAACATGATCTCAATAAAGAGGTGGTCTCTCTATGGAGGTTCATTTTGGTCTGGCTTTGAACCACGAAAAATTGTCTCATCATAGAGGTGATCTCAATCGAGATGTGGTGAGATTCTACTGTAATGTACAAATGCAGTAAAACCTCCAATTAAGACCAGCACCTCTCTATTGAGACCACCTCTATAATAGGACCACTTTTCACCATCCCAAACCTTCATAAAGCTATCAAAATTAACCTCTGTATAGAGACCACCTCTCTATTGAGACCAGCAAACACTGGTCCAAAGTGGTCCTAATAGAGAGGTTCTCCTGTACCATGCTGCTTCAGCCTGGCATGGTGCGGTGTCGCTGCTATGATGACCTGCCCACCGAGCGGGTTGTGGAAGAGTCCTGTGCCACCCCATGTCCTGCAGACAGCAGCGACCACTGTGGGGGGTACAGCTTCATGGCCGTGTATAATGCCCACAGTGAGTGAATGTATTAGGTTCTGCATCTTTGTAGTTCTAAAGTTTATATCTTCTTGAATATAACTTCAAACTTACTTATACCAGTAATATTGCCATATGACAGATGATTTTACAAGGGAACATCTCAACTATCTTAAACCAACCCACTGCGGGAGTTTCTCTTGTCACATGATGTAATATGTATATTGTCGTACCAATAACCTTGAAAAGCAGTCCATTTGTAATGCCCTAGAAAAGTTACTAGTATTATCCTGGACGTAAAACTGTCAAAATGGTATTGTTCGCTAGTGCTTTTACTACATGTTTACATTTTGCGTATGCTGATATGAGAGTGTTAAT
This sequence comes from Streblospio benedicti, assembly GCA_019095985.1. Lineage (NCBI taxonomy): Eukaryota > Metazoa > Annelida > Polychaeta > Spionida > Spionidae > Streblospio > Streblospio benedicti. The sequence continues at coordinate 28,719,252 of CM032661.1, forward strand.
AATTCGATAAGTAACCAAGCTTGGATGGTGTATCATCTGAACAGTAAGCCATTTTGGACAATCCATATTCTTTTAGTGGTGGCACATTTTGATTTATAATTTTGAACCCACATTTTGTAGAGAAGTTTCTTGCTACTGATTAAGTCATGATGTAGATAATCAAGTAGCAAGTGTACCAGTACATTACTGTCTGTTTCAGCCGACCTGCAGTATGCAAATTGGGCACCCGTGCCTGAGCGCGGTGAAGGCCATTGTGTTTTCCACACGTCCACGGGATGGAAGAGAGGAGACTGTCTCAGCAAACGTAGCTACATCTGCATGTATGGTGAGTCTAAAAATACCAATAAGCGCATTAGAACTGTACAGGAGATTCCTTGTGATGCTGGTACGACATCACATCCTGAAGAAGCCCATAGCAAGGGTGAAAGTTTGATATTGGTTTTCAATAAATTATCCAGAGAAAATAGGTGTTAACTTGTTCTTTAGTATTCAAATCCTAGATAGATGAATATACATAGTGACAATATTGGCATCGTGACACGATAAGACAATTTGGGTGCATGTACAATGAGTCTTTACAAGATATTACCCTCTTTGTATCTTTGAATATACAAAGTATCAGCAATCTTTAACAATCACTTTGTTACATCCCTTAGATGCTAGCTCATCAGATGACTGTAGCAGTGAGTACAAGGATGCGAAGTGGCTGAGTGGAGTATGCATGAGTTACCACGGGGACACCGAGACATGGTACTATGCTCAGCATGAGTGCACTGAGCATGGGGGAGACTTGCTCAATGCCAGCAACAGGACCGTGAGTAGAACCTGGATTAAACATTTCCCAAAGTAATGTTTCAGCATGAAATGACAATCTTTGATCCACTTAAAAAATTATTTTCATAAGTTCATTTTGGATTATTTGTATGGTATATGGTGACACCACCTTTATCTATAAATCTTTTATCCATTGTTGGTTAATAATAGTATTCATTTAATGTAAAGGCCATTTTACAAGGATAAAAGCTGATTTTGAAAGGACATTTAGCAGTAAATTTATTTCATTATTTGAGTACGGCAGTTACACCTACTGAAAAAATTGGCTAATTTTTAATCACATTCTTTATCAAATTTAGAAAGTCTCTACCATTTTTGCTGAGCTTAGAATTCTTATGCGCTATATAATCAACAGAAATGTGTTATCTATTCACAACATGACATTTAATTCCAAAGAGTAAAGATATTTTCTTCCTTATTTTTACACTTTTGTAGGTCTATGATATTATCAAAGATACAAAGAATGACTATGAGTTCTGGATTGGACTTTCAGATCAACTTTGGGAAGGTATATTAGTCTTTTCTTACTTTCTACTTCCCTGATGTTATCATACACATAATAACTATAGTACGTTTCACAATATATGGTTTTCTCAAAGGCAATATCTTGACGAAATAGAAATCTAATATAGAAAAGAAAAGAGAAAGTCAATTCTGCATCTAGACAAAAAACAAAACGAAACATATCCGTGGTAATGACCCAAATTACATTTTTAAGAATCCTACTGAAATCTTTTCAAACTACTACTTTTATTGCAATTTTTTCTCGATCTAGATCCATCACTAAGTTACTATATATACATCCCGTCTCTGTTATCACAGTGGGCACGTATAACTGGGGAAACAAGGAGCCATCCACGAATGGTCAGTGTGCAGTCAGCCAGCCAAATAATGACTTCAAGTGGTTCACGGCGCCGTGCGAGCAGAACAACATGTTCCTCTGTCAGCTCGGTCAGTACATGCACATGTGCACTTGTTTTGCAAAGTATAAAGACAGCACACAAAAAGCACTGTTTTTTTTTGCCTATTCATCCCCACTCAGACGATTCGAAATGAAGGGAAACTTTAGATAATATAAAATCTAACTTCTATTGACGTACAACAATTGTATTAAAAATTGTCAAACCACTTTTATAAATAAATTGACACTTTTGCTTTATATTTTTTACAGATGCAGACGACATATTGGAGCACATAGGTATCAAAATTTCACTTAATATACAAATTTAACAGTTTTTTGCAAGCACTGTACTAGTATGTTTTCCACAAATCATTATTACTAACATTCATGTATTCTGTATGATTAGTAGTTCTGTATGTAATGTAGAACCTTTATAAATGCAATATTTTATGATACAAAGATTGAATCGAACTTACTCTAGTCATTATTAATTGCTGTTGCACATCTATCATGTGGTTCATGTGATGAAAATTAGTTAATAATGATGAGATCACTATTTAATAATAGCCAAACCACACAATAGTATTTCTACGTAATGTTTCACTTACTATAGGACTGACATCAACGGATCCGCCTTACTATACTACAGAAGACTATGATGATGGCTCAGCTAATGACGAGTCCATGTATTCTACCACGACCACCTCCACCACACAAGATGACATGACGAGTAAGAAGAAGCGTCCCCCAACCCCCAGGGATCCCTACACTACACCTAGACCAGCCGAACCCAAAAGTGACAGCACATTTAGTGCTGCCATCATAGGTAAGATCTTATACAGGCAATCACATAAAAATATATACATAGTAGTGTTCGAAGTTTTGAAAAGCTATATAGTAGTACATATATATCGATATACATATTAGTGTAATAGTAGTGTAATAGTGCTTATTGTATAATATGGTAGGTATTGATCTGCTGTTAGATGTTCATCTATTAGCGCTACCAGCTGTCATATTTTCACTTGCCCAGTTGCTATTCTGCTCTACACTTTCAAATATGATCGTGTACATGCAATGGCCGTGATTTTAGTAATATTCAAAAAAATAAACTTAATATACAGTCTCAGAGATACAGTCGTTTGTAAAATTATATTACATCTATTTTTTACAATAAAAGACCAGTACAATTTCATTTCAAACTTAAACTGATTCATCTGTGCCCCTTGTGAATTGAATTGAAAATGTTTTATTGATCATGTGTACATTACAAACAAGACAAACACATTATACATTTAATTAGAAAAGAAGCACTGCAAAGTTTATGTAGCTTCTTATTGCCATAGTGGACCTATTTGCAGCGACAAGAAACCACATATAAGCTAGATATTGAAATGCAATGTGCATTTTCAAGCAAACTTCATGACACAATTACCACACAACTGAAAGACTTAATTGGCATCAAAACATTTATTAGCACATAAAGCAGCCACTTTCTTTTGCTGAATGGGGTATAATTATATTGTTTGAAGCAGCACATGTCTGCACATTGGACGATTTTTGTGACTTTCCACATTTAAAAAAAAAAATAAGAAAAAATTAGATGTTACCAGTAAAAGGTAGATCCCCAAAATATTATGATGCCTTTTTTTCCCCTTTTTTTAAAGGCACGCACTTGCATTAAGTTATGCTATCGCATTGGACCCCAGTTCTGTGGCAATTGTATGTAGTTAAAGAACTATGTGATGTACCCCTGCTTTTACTGGGTGCCTCCCTGAGGTGCCTCCCTGCTCAAACATCTTCAGATATGCTCAGCCAAAATAATATGTGTTCTGTAAAGCCCAGTATCAATGAACATGGCCTTCCCCATTGCAAGTATACGGAAAATAATATTTATAGTCTCCATATTTATTAGTTATTACAGATTTAAAAATGCCATGCCTTCTTGCTAACTAAAATACACTGAGCATAAGTTTTAAATGACCTGTTGTGCTTTGTTTCTAGGGGCTGCCGTTGGTGGCGCTGTGGGCGCGCTGTTCCTGGTCGGGTGCATTGTGATCTGCTGCTTCTGCTGCCGCAGGTGAGGTGGTGAATTAATCCTGTCCTGCGCTACTCTTATTACAAATGTACTTCACAAACACATTTTTGATAAATCTTTGGTAAGCCATTTAAGAATATAAATTGCAAATATCATTTTTGCATGCACTTGTGACGTTTTTTCCTTTTTGCAAAGTATCACTTTGTAGCTTGGCAAACGTTATGTCTTCAGGACAATGTACAGACTAATATAATTATTTGAATACAGGTAGTTTTTCTACTAAAATGGATATTTCAACATAGACATGCAGTACTGTCACATACCAATGAAATTTCTACAATATCATGTTCATAACATTGATGATAATGATCCTCTATTCCAGAAAGCGCTCATCCTCGCTGCCGCCTCAACCAGTCAAAACTCCACTTCCTCCAGACGGCCCTAAATCGGGCCCTAAATCCTCTGCTGTATACCAGACAAGTCCTGATGACCGGTACCACTACGTGACGCCTGGGCATGACCCCTCTTCAGCCTACACCAACCGTGGCTATGACGTCTACGAGACCATCAGCGATGATCCAGATGGAATCTATCAGCAGCTTGATCCAGATGGTAGACCTTACAGCAAGGAATACATGCGGATGAACTACCATCTTGCTGCATCAAGAGCCAATGGCCACAACCCTGCAGATCCGTATTACAGCCAGGCTGGACCTTACGCGAGACCGAATCCATACAGCTATGCGGATCTGCAAAAGTATCCAGGAGAGCCACAGAATCCATATATGAATCCGGAAACTGCCAGCATGGCAACCACCAATCCGTACATCGATGTGCTGCCGGACGATGCACCAAATCAGTCTGCAGGATCTGGATCTGTGAACAGTTCAGGATATTTACAACCCAGTCTGGATCCTAGAAGACTGAGTGACAGGAACAACTCTCCCCTGCCGCCCATTCCCACTAGTGACAGAGGAAGTGTGAGGTTTTGAAGCTTTACAGAGGTCAAGTGCTATGACAATACATGTAATTTGATTGGTAATGAATTATAGCCACTTTTGCATAATTGTATTATATGACAATATTGGTAGCTTTGGTTATAAGATTGAAGATGATCAGCTTTTTAATAAAGGACAAATTATGCGAGTTATATACACATCCACATCTGCGGGAGGTTTTGAAGTGTTGATTTCATGATGCTGTGAAGAGTCAAGATATTGAAAATGGTGATGGATTAGGATAGGCGATGTAAATTGTTTGGGGATCTCTAACTGATCACGAATGTGTTGATTTCTCACGGACATAAGGATTGTACTCTTCTGGCAAATAATTTCAGTGTTTCTGCTGATGGTTGCATTTGTAGCACTTTAATCTATTGCAATAACACATTAAATTACTTATCATGATTGAAAAAATTGACCTGAGAGCCTAAACCTATATCATGCCTGGTCTAAAGTAACCATATACAGAATCCAGAGCAGGCATGTTCTACATTTTCCAGTAATTGATCAGTCGTAAAATTGCCCTGTGCATGGAGAGCACAATGCATGTAGTTTTCTTTTATGAAGTTATTTAGATTAGAAGTGTTTCTGGAGAAAGTGGAACTAAAGTTCTTCAGGCAAACAATAGAGTTGTGTGCATTTGGTGATAAAATAACACATCCTACTAAACTGTGAGTAACAGTAGTTGTTTTGACAATGTGTGATAAATGAAATACCATTTTTGTGCTAGAAATGTCATACTTGTATATGTCAGACATAGATTTGATATATGGACTAATGTCATAACATATTGAATCCAGAATGACTTTTATTAATAATTGAAAGCTAGAATATACACAAATCATCTGGCTTTTCAAGGGAATTACTTCAGACTAAATGCTACTTTTCCACTGTTCAAATACACCACATGTTCAAAGAATTGTTTGGTAACATACCTCTGTATTATGATAATGTAATACATGTAAGTAAAAATCACAAGTGCAATATGGGTCCATACTAGTATGACATTTTTCCACTCACTTGGTATTCAATATAGTGGTATACATATAGATGAGTCATCGGACTCCTCTGGCTGAGTTGTACATACTGTGATAGGACCTGAGTGACTTCACTATTTATTATGTTTATAGTTCATGCATTCAGTGGCATAATATATTTACACTTTTAGCGATTATTACTCATTGCTTATTGTGTTTTTTCACGTGAAATATTATAAACAATGTGTTTTTTAAATGTTGACTAGCTTTAGTCAAATACATTCACACATGAAAATAATACAGCTCACTATTTTTTCTCCATATATGATTTTAATACGGGGATAATTTTGGGTGAAATACAGTTTGTGCCATTTTGGCACACATGCTCAAGAAAAAGGGTGCCATTTTGCAAGATGGTGGACCAAACCTGAAATGACTTGTGGGTGATTGTCTTAGAAAATTACTATTTACGCATTTACTGGTAATTGATTTTGGGTATTGACCCAGGGAATAATATAACAAAGTAGCCTAATCAAATATATTGAAGATGAGAAATTTTAAAAAGAAAACATATAATATGTGTGTTTAACTTTAAAGCCACAAGTACATCCAGTCATGAACTCCATATGTAAAAGACGTGCCTGTGTAACAAAATCTACTGTGACAAATGGCACAGTAAGCTCAAAGTGATTGTGCCAATCAGAAAAACAATGTGCCTACAGTGCAATGGTGCAGCCCAGAATTATCCCTGCTAATACCAGGACAATGTCATAAACATTGATTTAACTTTAAAATTATAATTACGGCATGTGTAATGTTGTTGTTAGTGTGGTAAAAAGGAATGGTAACAATCAAGCCGGCTGCAATCAACTGAGATTTAAATGCATGTATTGTCTAAGCATCAGATATACATATACATGTATTGCATGTTTTTTGCACATTTATTGCACCATGCATGTAACACAAAATGAATAAAACAAAACCTAAAGATACTGATAAAATATTACTTCTTCAAAACAAGTTTCCACTTGTTTTAAGATTGTATTTAATTTATGCTGTATTATATACATGGTAACAAAATAAACAACTATAATATAAATGAACTTAGAATTTTCATAAAATCATGAATACACTACCTTCATAGAGAGAATCTCACAGTTTATCAACACATAATAAAATAGCATACATTTTAAATTCTATAACACTAAATATGTTTCATTTCAAATTAAACAATGAATTTGTTTGCAAAATCCAATTGCATATTTTTGCATTGATACACTTTACAAAATCCTATAGTCCTTTTGAAAGTGTTGTAATTGTAATCTATACATGAATTAACCCACGCTATACTTCACACCATTGGCCCAACTTTAACATTCTATTAATTACATTAATGAAATGTATTGCCATCACAAATCATGGACTATTTGATTTTTTTTTAACTTTAACAATTTATTTGCAAGTTATTTGACCTTCACTTCACAATGTACAAGCGATACAATATATTGACAAACGAAATTAAAATAAATTATAATATTCAAGATATTTAGGATTAATATTATGCTCTATCATCAATTTATCTTTTAAAAATACTTTATCATCTAAAATACATATGTTCGTATTATCCTTCCTACATAAATACATAAAAAGTTTGCCATTTAATATAACAAAGAAGTATAAAATGAACTAGATTATCATTTTCATAATTTGGCATGCCAAAAATTAGAGTTGAAATACTGAATTGAAATTTAGTTTCTAAAATTGATTTTATCCATCGATTTATAGAGATCCAGAGATTACTGACCACATTACAATTATAAAAATAGTGTTCCAAATCTTTAATTACAGCAAAGTTTGCTGTGATCATTTTTAATTATAGATAAATAATAGTTGCATGGAAAGAATCCATTCAGAATTTTATATATTGAAAAGATTGAATGTAAGTTTCACTACATGTTTCAAATGCAATTTCATAATGGTAACTCATTTGATGGAGCGTTTTCATTGAGTAATACAAGTGTAAATATTAACACATATAAAACAAATACTGGTACTACATGTACTAAGTAATTGAAATGCAGTACATTTTACTTGCTACATTTTGAGACTAAAACTGTTTTATTAACAAGTTGATGCTTCATTCATTAAATACTGCAGCTAGATGTAGGACCCTATATTTTTTACAAGAATATTGTATTACTTGTCCATGATATTGTACAAAAACATCACAAGCAGTAATACTATCACAGTGATTAAAAAGACAGCATGAGGTCTCCACACAATTTTAGGTTACGGTCATAAACTAGCTCTGGTCTGTTTGTCAACCTGTCACATGTATCCCAACTGAGCTGTTGTCCAAACAAAATGTGCATGTCATAAGATGGTGAGGTCACAGATGTTTCTTACTGGCGACATTCACGGAAAAACTCATCTGCAAATTATAAAACATTGATCAAGACACCAGTATTTAGCATCACAATATTTACTACAGTATTACAAATTATTGAATAGATAATTGTATGGTATGGCAATGTCATATTATAGCTGAGATATAATTCATATTCAGTCCATGTAATTGCTATTTCTCTGCACAATCCCATACTTCCAAATAGAAATGTCACAATCATGATTTCAATAAAAAAAATAAAAAAATTCTTGTCAAAGACAGTTAGAAGATCACATCAACTGGTGCATTTGCCATTGATATCAATACATTTAATCTTATTCAAATATCCAAGTTATAACATCGGCCGTTACCTCCTTTGACGACGAGTGAGAGACACTTGACATTGAAGTGCCACGAGGCACGTCCCACCTCCACCACTGCACGGTCGCCACCGCCGCCCATCTTCACTACCATGCCCGCCTTGCCGAGGCTCTACAACACACAGTCTTATGTTAAGCTACACTGTATGTAATGCTATGTGAACAGAGAACTGAAAGCGTAATCACCTTCACCACTATGCCATCCTTGCCAAAAATCTACAACACACAGTTTTATGTTAAGCTACACTTTATGCAATGCTATGTGAACAGAGAGCAGAAAATCTATCATTTTCACCATAATGCCAGCCTTTCCCAGGATGGCTATCACAGGCTCATGTTAAATTACTTGTGTGATGCCATGTAGACAGACAGCTGAAATGTTTTACATATTCACTACAATGGTCCGCCTAGAAACAGGCTCTACATATAAGGCTACTCTTTAATCATAAAGATGCAAGGATATTATAAATTGTATTTGATTGACAGTTGGCACAATTAACATCTTGATTCACATGCTTTTAATAAGGTTGTACAGCTCACGGTCTCATGTCAGGCTAATCCTTATGCAATGCTATGTGGGCAGAGAGCAAATTATAATATTGTTGCTCCCACAACACCAGTCATCCTATTATACTTGGCTATGATGTTTGATGTTTGCCCACCTTGGACATCCTCTTTCAATGTTTCACACACCGTGGACATCCTCTTCGATGTTTCACCCAAATTTGGCCACGCTGTTTTATGTTTCACCCACCTTTGCCATATCGTTGTTCCACCCGCCATGTCCCTCCTGCAGCTGCTTGACCACGTCACGGTTCTCGTTGACCAGCACCATATCTCCAGCCTCGATCACCTGGCCTGAGTGGTCGACATGCACCAGCCCCTCGGGGTTGAACGGGCCGCTGTGGAGAAGACCAAATATGATAGAGGCTTAGAGGATACTGCTTGAAAGCCTTAGGACAGTGGTAGACAAGGCGTTAACGAGGGTCTCTAATCCCTTCACTGTCCAGCATTTCAAAAACCGCTTTGACAAGGTGACCACAATGCAGCATTTATTATACTACCTGATTTTCATGACGTTGCGAAAGCACAAGGACCATGGCTCTTGGATATATCACAGTGATATCCGGATCTGTTGCTACCCCTACTTCCAATCCCACAAATCCATAGATTAAATCCACTATACATCTGGATCAGCACTCTGATGAGCTAGCTCCCCACCACTTACACAGATGCACTGGCAGATCCAGAGTCTTCAAAAAGGGTGTGGGTGGGCGCATTTAAGAGATTTCATGGTTTCTCATATGTGCAATCGATGAACATGCCAAAAACTCAACAAAAATGAGGTATTTTGGTAGGAAAAGGGGTGACGCATGCCCCTGCACCCCCTGGATCTGCATATACAAATGCGCCGCCCTCACCTGAGTCCGTTGATGAGCTCGACGATGACGTCGCCGTCACGGTCGATCTTGTGCACGATGCCCGTCTTGCCCACGCACTTCTCCATCTTGTCTGTCCACTTCATCCCGATCAGCTCCTGCAGGCACTGCAGCATCTGTAACCAGGCAAACTTGGGATTTGATGCATGCAGCCATGGTGAAAATTACACTGGCATGGGCTCAGTGTATATGAGACTTGACCAGTGAACATGTCAAACCCTGTTCTGTGGACCCTCCAGTTTGCTGGCCGTGCCTCGACCTATTGACTGTAAATATGTGTAAATCTGCTTCAGTCTACTGGCTAGTCAGCCGAATTTCCATCACTCATGCCAAGCCCATACAGGTCCATTCGTGCTCTTTATAAACGTCCTGTAGAGTATAGTACTGACACTGTTGTTAACTACAGTCAACTACGGCCCTACACTATTCATCTTCCACATATACTTGCACAACCAGATCTAGACTACTATTGATACAGTGTGCATCTGGGTCGTAGTGATGAGTTCGCTCAACATTCACCACCAGACCCAACAACTGTATATCCACAAAAAGCACCCTACAGACTGATCTACTTGACCTTGATAATGAGTTTGATCAACACTCACCTCCTTATCCTCTGGCGTGCGCACCACGTCCATGGGCCTAAAGATGCCAGCGACTGCCGCGTGGCGACCCTGGGTGGGACGCACGGACGGCTCCGGGCCGGAGTACTTCTCCACCAGTACAGGGTTCCAAATCCACCTGCAACAGGGTGGGTACGAATACTTTTGAAATCAATTGATTAATTACAATTACTTGAATCATCAATCAAGAAAATTAGTATTTTCCATTCAAAATCCATCTGCAACAGGGCTGGTATGATTACTTTCAACATCAAGTGATTACATTACAATTACTTAAATTACCAAGCAAGAAAATGAGTATTTTCTATTCCTAATCCATCTGCAACAGGGCGGGTTCAATTACTTTCAACATCAATTAATTACATTACAAGTACTTAATGCATTAATAATTTGAATGAGTATTTTCTATTGACACAAAACGTTTTACTTACTTTTATATGTAGCTATGTGTGTTACAATGCGTGTATGACTTACGTTTCTCCGTCCCTGTGTTTGATGACCACCTTCTTGCTGGACACTTGCTTCACGTAACCAACCTCACCAAAGTACTGCAGAATATCAAATGATTACATTAGGATGTTTGGATAGTAATGGATCATGCAAATGCATTATTTGGTTTGTGTATTCACCGCACATCAACTACAGCATCAATTGTTTCATCAAGTATGTATCACCAATTTCATTGCACAATCTGCATTTATTGTTATTGATGATTTTGTAGATGATCACCTTTTTATTTACAGTTATATTTTCATATTTATTCCTGTGTTATATAATATGTATGCATGCTCTATGAATGATTGCTCTTCATCAACAGTGTGCCTGAATGAAGATCCCATTATATTCTTGTATCTTCTTGTAACCATGTCCCATCCTGCAATCCTGCATGTGGTTGTCTGTATCCGTTCCTAGCAACCCCCACCATTGGCCCGATCTTGTGCACGTGGTCTCCCCACCCCTCTGCCCTAACCCCGGGGCGGGAGGGGGCTCTTCTACAGTCAAATTTGGTATATGCTCAGCAGAAAGAAAAGCCATTTTGAGATGAGAACATATCTAAGACCCCCTATTTCTTGGCAGCCAAACCCCAAATATTCCCTAATTTCACTAAATTTCAAAGCAAATACCCAAACCTTTGCAAAAATGTAAACTGAATTATGATGATATTTTGTGGTTACCCCCAAGTTTTATATAGATTCAATGTATTGTTTTAAACATCAATATTTAAGACCTGATATTCTGGCATAAACCGTATTTCAGACCTCCCATTTTACAAAAAATTAAGACCTCCCATTTTGAACTCACCGTGGAGCATACCTATCCGAAACAGACGCTACTGCCCCCCGGAGCCCTTACCCTTTCCCCCCCCCACACAATCTATACCTCAACGCCCTTCGCTTACCCTAACCACCAAGAGCAACTACCTTGTGCATGTGGTCTCACCACCCCTCTGCCCTCCCCGTCCTTCTCACACACAATCAATACCCCAATGCCCTTCCCACCCCTCAATCACAACAAGGTGGAGCCTTGTGCATGAGGTCATCACCCGCCCTCCGCTCACCCCCTCACCCACCTTGTGCATGAGGTCATCACCCGCCCTCCTCTCACCCCCTCACCCACCTTGTGCATGCGGTCGTTCCACTCTCCGTGGTCTTTCTGCAGCCGCTCGGCCTCCGCCTTGCTCACATCCTCCTTCACACGCACGCGGTCGCCAATCTCAAACTGAAACACATAGAGCCGCCGCCGGGTGAGAGGCATTATCTGCACATTCTAACGAACACTTTGATGACGTTTACATATTATTATTCAATATCCAACATTGATGAAAAGATCACGATTAAACTTATACACAAATTTCCTGTTAACAGGCTCTTTGTGTTGTTGTTGTAAAGGAGCCGAATTAGAGGTTTAATCTTTCTGCTCGCGGCCAATCATCCAAATCTATACCTTTACAAGAGAGGAAGTAACTGATTCTCCCAGTAACCAATGTCAGTGACCACTGGTCTGTTTAATTGATGTTACCCCCAACCCCCACCCTCACACATACACACTCTATCACCTCCCCCCTCCCCGTTTCCTCACCTTGCTGTTCCTAAGCAATGATTGCTATCACTCACTTTCTAGTTCAGTTAGTGACAGCAACCATTACTAAGCAGCGCTTGCTATCACTGACTGAACTACAATGTACACTATCATAGGCAGATCCAGGGGGAGCGCATTGGGTCCGTTTTCTCATTCGTAGGGTTTTTGGCATGACCGCCATCGATCGCGCATATGAAACGCATGAAATCCCTTAAGTGTGCCCCCTTCTCCAAAAGCCTGGATCTGTCATTGCACTATCACTCCCCGTACCACGCTCACCTCAGCACCGCCGCTGTCGTCCATGGCCTCCCTGAGCGCCTTGAGCAGGTCCATGAGCCCCATGCCGCTCACGTCCCCGCGTCGCAGGTCACCACCCGCCTCACCGAGCACCGCCGCCATGCGCTCCTCCAGTGCGTCCTTGTTGAACTGCCACGCCACGTCACCTTCTGCAAAACGCAAAACGTCATAAGCAGAGAATGTACAATACAGTAGAACCTCCCTATAAGGACCACCTTTGGGACCAGTGTTAGGTGGTTTCAATAGAGAGGTTGTCTCTGTATAGAGGTTCATTTTGGTAGCTTTATGAACGTTTCGGACAATGAAAAGTGGTTTATTATAGAGGTGGTCTCAATATAGAGGTGGTTTTAATTGGAGGTTCTACTGTATGTACAACTGCAGCATCCAGCTGCTTGGAATGATGGTATCATTCTGGTCTCACAACCTAGGGGTCATGTGTTCGAGTCCCGTCAGGGCCACTTGTTATAGTTAAATGGAAGCTATGTCTTCAGCTAAGTCAATAGATTGGTAGGAGCTTGCTTACCATAACAGTGAGAGTAAAACAGAATGTAAACTTATAGCATCCTGTGTTCCTTCATTCATGACTTCATACAGAATTTTGATACCAATAGGAAACAAACCTTGTAATTTTTTGGCGAGACTTTCCTCGTTGTCTCAATAACTTCATTGGGCCGAATGACAATCCTTACTACTTGTCACTGCTGGTATGTGATTGCCGCCACCATGGCGGTCACGTGACAATCTAAGCATTGGCAATTGGCCCAATAAAGTTATTGAGGCAACAACGAAAGTCTTGCCAAAATGACAAGGTTTGGTTCCTGATGGTATCTATTAAAATTCTTTATGAAGTCATAAGGCACGTCAAAAGAACTACAGCAAAACCTTCAATTGAGACCACGTCTATATCATACCATTTTTCACTGTCCCAAATGTTCATAAAACAACAAAAATGAGCCTTCTTCTAAAGAGCACTTCTCTATTGAGACCACTTGAGGTCAGTCCCACAGCTGGTCTCAATCGAGAGGTTCTACTGTATAAAGATCAGTTCTCTTACTTATGAATTGTGGGTATTGTTTTAGACAAACAAACAAAACCATGCTTCTTTTAGACATACATTCAGATATCACATCCTCCTGGTATGCCACGACAGACTAACAGGTTTGTAGCCACCAAATGGTACTACGATATATATTTGTCTATTTAGTATATGGAATGTTGTCAATAGGCTCTATACACATCACTTGACAAGCGCGAGTAGTATTTGATTTTCATTTCATCTTTCAATCATGTGTATTTTTTTTCATTTTTTGTTTGTTTTGAAAATGAGTCTAATTCGAAAACCTTTACCATTAAAACTTACTCTAAATCAATATAAGAATACAGAAATGGTCTTAATTGGAGGATTTATTTACTTGAAAGGTTGTTCATGTGCCACGTTTGTTATGAACCATGCAGTGTATTGTGACCCTTACACCCTCTGCCGGCTGCCCCAGTGGCACCCTCATTGTCGCCGCCGCCAACTGCCACCGCATCTGCATCCCCGCGCCGGTTAAACAACGGCAGTCCCGACTTCACCTCGCGCGGAGTGTACGTCTTGCCTGTCGAGTGCAAACAACAGAGTGCAAAACAACAACATTCGGTGCACTTTGCCAGACAAGCCTGATGCAGGTGGAACGTCCACCATAACGTCGCAAGATATGACAGAAAGAAGCATCTGAGTAGGTTGATTTACCTTCTACGATTTTTATCAATGTTCAGTGTTCCATTACTTCAAAATTAAACATATCTCTAATGTGCTTTCATGAAATGTACCCAAAAGTCATATTTGTAAACAGCAACATCTTATCAGCCTTAACAAATATTTCTGATCAGCTAATTTTGGCTGTCGGCATACAGGTGATAAGGCTGCAATTTCATGCCGTGCTCTTTTTATCCATGGGAGACATGGAAGTGACAATCAATATGGCAGTCAGCTTTTTCATAGCTAAATATATTTTTAAAATCATCAGTTATTCGAAGCAACGTGTCAAGTGTACCAAAAACACATATTACAGTAGAACCTCTAAATGAGACCACTTCTATAATGAGACAACCTCTATAATAGACCACTTTTCTTGGTCTCAAACCTTTGAAATGATTCCAATGGGAACCTCCATATAAAGACCACCTCTTGATTGGGACTACTTACCGGTACGTCAGTTCCAAGAGTGGTCTTAAAAGAGAGGGTCTACTGTATTGATCTAATCTATCTAAGGAGGCATTTGCTGTGTGTGTACCTGTAATCTTAGCGAGCTCCTCCTCCACGACCTTCATGGACGGGCGCTGCCGCGGCTCGTACACCGTCATGCGCTCGATCAGCTGCTTCACGCCTGCAAATGTACAGGGGTCATCAGAGGTCAGAAGGGTCATCAGAGAGGTCAGGGGGGGGGGTCATTGCAGAGGTCAGAATAGTCATTGAGAGGTCAGGAGGGTCATTGGAGAGCTCAGAGTGAAAGTCAGAAGGGTCATTGCAGAGGTCAGGAGGGTCATTGCAGAGGTCAGAATGGTCATTGCACAGATCAGAACATGGTCATTGCCCAGGTCAGGAGGGTCATTTCATAGGTCAGGAGGGTCATCAAAAAGGTCAAAGTGAAGTTCATAATTGAGGTCATGGTTATGCATGGTCATGATGGATGTGGCTAGCACGATGTACCTACACTATCTTGTCTGCTGTGTTTTTCTGCAGGTAAAAATACAATTTAATTTTTCGCTGCGTCTGCTCACCGGTCTGTGGGTGTACTTTTCGCGTCTCGCTGCATATGTACGAGTATCCCTGACTGTCGCTGTCAGTACCTCTGCCCCCACCCTCCTCTCCCCCTCACCTTTGGCTGTGGCCGAGTCACGCCTGTTGTGCTCCACTATGCGCGGCATGGGTTGCCGCATGCGCTGGTTGATGGCCATCTCCTGCCCGATGGGCACGATCCGCATCTCCTTCCGCGCCTCCACTGCAATAAAAGTGGTGTAATGCACTTTAAGGGGCAAAGAGGTCAGTGGAAGACATGATTTCACATGGCAACAGATCGTGCCCTCTACTGCCTCCAGAATTGAGAGTCAGAATTCCATATTTTGTGAAGGCAGTTACATTTATCAGTATTGTAGAGTATGTTATGCTTGATGAAAAGCGGGCATGAAATCAGGTATATATAACGAATAATACTCTTCTTAGATTAAGCTCATAGTAAGCTCCAAATGTACATGCATGGCTGACTTACACTTACAACTGTCAGCCATTTACAACTGGTTGACATGCACAGCTGACTGACACTTATGCCTGACTGACACTTACGCCAGACTGACACATACGACTGACTGATACATACGACTGACTGATACATACGATTCACTGATACATACGACTGATTGACATTTACAACTGTCAGACATTTAGAACTGGCTGATACGGCTGACTTACATTTACACATGACTGACAGTCTTATGGGTGTCTAACATATATGACTAACTGACACATATGACTGTTTGACACACACGACTGTCTGATACGACTGTCTGGCACATCTGACCGACACTTACGGCTGAGCGGTAGCAGGTCGGCGCCCTTGCCCTGGTGGTAGATGAGCGCGGTGAAGACGAGTGCCATCGCGAACACATCCACGGGGGGCCCGTACGGTGCCTTGATGAACAGCTCCGGCGCCATGTAGCCAGGAGTACCTGCAACACAGGGGCCAAAGGTCACAGCTCCAGGATTTACTGAGAAGAGAGGCGCGCATAGGCAGATCCTGTCTTTTGGAAAAGGGGGGGGGGATAAAGGGATTACATGGGTTTTGTATGCATGATCGATGGCGGACATACTACAAACCCTATGAAAATAAAGTATTTTGGTGGATGTGCCTATGAGAGAGGCCCGTGCACAGGCAGATCTATTTTTGTTTATCAAAACAGGTTGAGTGGGCAAGCATTTGTATTTCATTGACAGTCGTTTGAGTGAAAGTTTGTGCAGATGCAACAAACTCACATCTAGCCCCCTTGTTCTGCCAGTAGCTGGTGTTTTAAAACTAATGGAAAAAACACATTAATGAACAAGCTGGTCTTGCATCTAGTCAAACATTTGGCTGTTGTGGGGTGTGTTGCTGGGCCACAGAGGACCCACATCATTTTGGATAAGTTTTCTTTATATAGTTGATTGCCACAACATGTCATAAGTATACATTTGGCTATGTTTTCTATTTTTTGTGTTTATTCTCAACTCTTTACAAGTATACACATCACAAATTGGAGCATGTAAAGTGTACTGCGCTATTCAATCATACAATAATTCAACCACTTGTTCTGTGCTTATTCAACATGTAGGTGCTATAGAATAGCATGAAACCAGTTATATTACACATTTTGCATGTAATATCAAAGAATCCGAATGTATTACAACACAAAAAGCTGCAGGCCAATCAGTCTACTCAACTGATTACAGATGAATTTGCTCAAAACCCACCACCCTCCCCACCCAGGAATCGAACCGACAGCTTACCGCATTGTGTTGCGAACATGGCAGTGGCCGCCATCGTTTCCACGTCCACCATCTTGGACAGCCCGAAGTCCGTGACCTTAACCAACAGCTCACCATTCTTTGTCTTCAGCAGGATGTTCTGGGGCTGCAAATGGAAACTACAGCAATGAGGATTTATAGATCCTGGCCATGTGAGAAAAAAACTCACGACTCGAGCTGCAAAATGTGATGTCGTAGCGTGCAGTCAATCTCTCGGGCGTTCAGTCAATCGCTTAATTGAGCATGCTGATTGACCAATCAGCGTGGGTTATTGGCGGTAATTTTTGCACGGAATGATAGAATGTAGGAATTGAGCACGAGATTGTCGTGTCAATCTTGAAATTGAGCATGCTGACATCTGATTTACCCGAACGAAGTGAGTATAGGTCAAATGCTGCTTCATCTTGTGCTCTCTGAACATTTCTTTATGACATTTAAAGAACAAATACTGTTTGAAGATACATGAAAACATTGGTAATTATTGCTGCAACTTAATTTTCCACGACCACTTGAAAGGGGTTTTGTTTAATTAGGGTGACAATACCCTATGTCTTACTAGCTAACAGCAGACCTTTGCAATCGCTGTTGTTTCTCATTATACGTCTATATTGTGAATTAATTCCATCCTAGTCATTGTGTATAAATTGTCCCACCCTCTCTACAATCTAGATACACATACTTAAATAAAACCCCACCGCTGCTCAATTAAATCAATGTCAGATAAAAGACCTCATTTTGAAGAGTATGCCCCCAACACATTCATGT
Source organism: Streblospio benedicti (assembly GCA_019095985.1). Classification (NCBI taxonomy): domain Eukaryota; kingdom Metazoa; phylum Annelida; class Polychaeta; order Spionida; family Spionidae; genus Streblospio; species Streblospio benedicti. The sequence continues at coordinate 28,737,512 of CM032661.1, forward strand.
TGTTTTGAGTTAAACTATGAGAGGTCGACCATTTTTTAAATTTATTTGTGTGAATAATATTTTGCATAATTGTATTTGATAATATATTTTGATAGAATGATGTAAAATGTTATAATATAACGAATATTCAATTCATGTATATTTTAATGAATCTTCCTTTTACAAAATGAGGAAGCAAATAATGCTAGTACAAAAGAACCATTTTTTGAACACAAATCCGGAAGAACCACTATTTGGGGAAAACGATGAGCCTCTCGTAGCAAGTGCGCTGCACATACCTTGATGTCCCTGTGGACGATGGGGTCGGCCATACAGTGCATGTGAGCGAGCGCCGACGTCGCCTGCATCATGATGCTCATGCGCACGCTCTCGTCACGCGTGGCCGCCTGCAGCGGAGAGACAGTGTTTTGCATGAAAGTGAGTGCACATACAGTAGAACCTCCGATCCCTATTAGGACCACCTTTGACCCTTGTGTTAGGTAACCTTTTATACTAGGAATTGTGTTATGTGGTCTCCATAGAGAGGTGGTCTCTATACAGAGGTTCATTTTGGTAACGTTATGAAGGTTTGGGACCATAAAATGTGGTCTTATTATAGAGGTGGTCTCCATAAATGTCTCCAAAGATAGGTGGTCTCTATACAGAGGTCCATTTCGGTAATTTTCTGAAGGTTTGGGACCGTAAAAAGTGGTCTTATGATAGAGGTGTTCTCAATAGAGGTGGTCTTAATTGGAGGTTCTACTGTATAATTATGCAGTCTGTTTATAATCCTACTCAGATTTCACAATATTAGCTAAAATAATGTGTACGGTTCGGGTAATGGGTGACAGTAAAGCTTAAGTTTTAGTCCATGCAGATTATGCATCCTGTACATCCATACAGATTTATCTCAGGATAACCCACAGTTATGACATCCGTGATACACAGTTCTACTGCAAACATCGTGGTAGGTGGGTAGCCAAACCCTTAGGCTACAGTTATCGTAGTAATTGCAACTTCTTTAATTATATGAGGGCGCTGTTTTAATTTCCTACACCGTGCTAACCTGCAAGAACTTCATACATTACACCTTAGTAAACATAGCATTTTTATATCTAGCTCAAGATAGTACACATCGCACAGCGGGTTCCTATTTTTTAATTCGTTAAAACAATAAATCATCTGAAATGAATGCCACAGAAATTCAACATGAATATGGCCGTCTTACAGTTCACTATCAAAATAGCATATGATGTAAGGGACACAAGCAAATAGCTCTCCATAAAGTCATACAGTGTACTGTACCTTCATGTAGTCGCTGAGGTCGCCCTCGTTACAGAACTCCATCACCATCCAGAACGACCTGGCAAAAGACAACACAGATCATGTGAAAATCATATCATTAAAACACAACATAGGCAGATCCAGGGGGCGGCAGGGGGCGTGCACATCCCCTTTTCCCACCAAAATAATTCATTTTCATACGTTTTTTTACACGTCGGCCATCGATCGCGAGAACAAAACCCATGACATCCTTTAAGTGTGCCCCACCCCCTGGATCTGCCATTGAATTAAACTATACCTTTAATATTGCAAGCAAAGCTACTAACATTGTAACACTTAAAAATGTGTAAAAATAAATCAAATGTTAAAAATAACACGAGGCAGATGCAGTGGGGCTGAAGGACCCAGACCAATCACATCAAACATGGTTATCATCAAACATCAACACATCAAATCTTCACATGATTTGACCATGTGCATGTCCTGAGCCCACAATGTTCCCCCTTCCCTATTTCCACAGTGTCGTCTGCCGAGCTGGTAGTAGCACGTGACTCACTTGTCGCGGTAATGGAAGTCATACAGGTACACGATGTTGGGGTGCGTCTCGAGGCGCTGGAAGTTCTTGATCTCCTTCATGGCCTCGGAGCCCGACTCGTCATTGGGGATCTCGATCTTCTTCACCGCCACTTTACCTGAAATGGTGCATCTTCACTGTAGAACTGCCAATTAAGGCCAACAATGTAATATTACTTGGTCATGGGACAGCCTCAATAAAGACACTGGCTAAAAATTCTATAAAGAGACCACCTCTCTATTACGACCATTTGAGACCAGTGAGCATACACATGTATGAACTGTATGCTGCGTGTGTAGCTGTGCGTGCGAGCCACTGGCAGATCCAGGTTTTTGGAAAAGGGTGGTGGGCACACTTCAGGGATTTCACAAGTACAAGCGATCGATAGCAAACATGCCCAAAACCCTATAAAAATGAAATACTTTGGTGGGGAAAAACGAGAGGGGTGCCATTTGTCCCACCTGGATTTGCCTATGGTGACCATCACTCCAGGCAGATTCAGGTGGGCCACAGTAGGCGCCCCACCCCCCGCCCTGTTCCCACCAAAATACTGTATTTTCAAAGGGTTTTTGGCTAATCCGTCATCAATCGCGTGTACAAACACCATGAAATCCTCTAAATGAGCCCCCCAAAAACCTGGATCCGCTGCTGCTGACGGTCACTCACCCCTGTTCTCGATGTGGCGGCCGCGGTACACGGTGCCGAACGTGCCTCGGCCGAGTGTCTTGACCAGCGACACGCGCCACGTGCTGCCGAGCGTGATGGAAGAGCCGCGGTCGCCGTCGTCATCGTCATCACCACCGCCGCGCGTTGCCATTACTGATTGTGGGAACTTGGTCTCTACTACGCAAATAGGGAAACGTTGAAGCTGGGGACGGTAATGGATAAAGGGGAGAATGGTGTGGGTGTGATGGAGGTGTCTCCGTCGCTAGTGCAATAACTGGGTTGTGTGTTTGGCTTTGGGGATGGGGGGTTATAAAGGACCAAGCAATCCGACATCCTCAATGTTTTGGCCTTTTTTCCCATACCCCACACATTTTTTTGCCATTTTCCCCACATCCCACTGCCGTGAAATCCAATATCCCTTTTTTGGCCTATTTTCCTACATCCCACTTCCTTATAAAACCACCGCATAAGTGCCTTTGATTGATTATAATGTCACGTACAGGTTGTACAGCATGATTATTAGGTGTTTAATTTTAAAATTTGTTGCTGAATTGTCTCTAGCTATAGCCACTTGGGTACTTGTAAGACGTTCAGTTATATTGATTGCATGGAATTGATGAAGATGAAAAATACAGGATGGAAAACATTATCCTAACTCAGAACTGAGACTCAATCTGCGCATGCGCCAATAAAACCTGGCAGAGTGCAATACGAGGTTCATGGGATATATAAATATTCATAACAATTGCGCCCTTGGTGACAAGGCTGCTCATTCTTTTATGAGTTCATAAGCAACATGAAAATGGACACCAGACACCAGAATGTTTTCAAAATTCAACAATAAACAGGATATAATGAATCATTCTTAGTGATATTGCATAGCGAATTTACCGTTAAAAGGTGTTCCTAATTGCAAACATAGCAGTGACTATACCCCCCCCTCACACACACAGGCATGATATTAATGATTTCAGCAATGTCACAAGAAAAAGTAAACAACCCACTTTAATACTATTAGTATGCACATGATAAGAAACGTGTACCACATTTAACATGCGTGGTTTCTAAACAAAAGAGAACTACTGTGGGTGCAGCACTATATTGTTATCATTGATCTGTGCATAGCAAAGGTAATACTAACATAATGTCGATGAGAAGGTACAATGTACTGACTGTTAATCAGAAAGCGAATCAATAGTTTGGGATCATCTTGCAGATTATGGGATTGAGGAAGTGAAACAAAAAAATAGCGAAGTAGGAATGGCGGGAAATAAGTATTGTAAGGGTTTCTGTGGCAATAATGGGCAACCTTTTCATTCAAATTGTAAAAGTACTCATTTGTAGGTTAAAATCTGTTGGCTAGTAGTGTGTTGAATGGGTGCCACCCCCCACCCCCTACACCGCTCCATCCACGGCCCACTCTTTGACCTTGATCCAGACCACGGGAGCAATTTTAAGGGAAATCTATGGAAATCTATGAATTCACCACATGATTGCACTTCTAGTGTAGCCTACATGATTAATGTAGGACTCCACCGTCCGTCACACATGCGTAGGTTGAAGAAATATACCAGATGTAGTTGTGGTATATCTGTTAATTCACGGCCCCAATTTCTGCTATATTCCCCGAGCTTGCGATGGGTATAAAACACAAATTCGGGCCGTGAATTAACAGATAGATGTACTATTACTAAACATGGTGTATTTCTTAAATATATTGCCCCCGTACCCAGATCAGAACTATCCCGCTCACGGTGTTGGTTTATGGCTTCCCTGTTCCCGCATCAGTTTAACGACACACATGGATCTGTCACTTCAGAATCCCCGTTATCTGCTGAGTGTGAAAAATGCCCACGAAAATACTTCAATGAAGCAGTGAGCTATAATAAGACTGCTGGTTCTGATGAAAGATCTTGTTGTTAGTAATGTAGAATGCAAGAATTTTGTTAGATCCAGACATGTACAATGTACGACCCATATACGATACCCTAGTCCTTAGAGACGTGCCCTTTAGTTAATGTACAGTATATATTCAAGACAAAAGTTTACTTACATGTTTCACCCTGTAGTAGTATGAGATAATCTGGACATTTCTGGCTGAATCTTATGTCAGTGAGACATGTATTGGTTATAATGTAGTATGATGTTATTATTGCACAATTGGATGGACTTTTACCGAAGGTTAAAAATAGACACTGCTTTTGCTTTGCTTTTGTGCCACAATGCAAAAAGTGTTTACCACATGCACTGTTTGCATTATGACACAAAAGCTATTTTAATAAGGTTAGATTGAATGGATTGGGTATTTTGACAGTATTATGAGTTATGTTGTAAAGTAGAATAATTGTTACACTAAGTGTTGATTATGCAACTGTCTATCCTATACTTATTTGTTATGCCATATAATTTTGATTGGTAGGACTAATAAATCACAAACATCAAAAACGTCATGGCACACGCTTGTCTCGGGGGGGGGGGGAGAAAGGGAGGTCTCTCCTACTAAATGGGTATGGGCGTGTCATTTCGAACGTTCAAACGGTACCCGTCGATATATAATTTGGCATAAAAAGTGACCCATGTCTATACCTTGACGATGAAAAAGTGACCCACGCCTATACCTTCACAATGAAAAAAAGAGACCCATGTCTATAACTATTAAATAATGAAACTACATAGTGTTAACATTTTATCAACAAAATATTAAAAAGATGAATTAGTTTCAAGCCAAATGAAACTTACGGTAACAATATCTGTATGTTTAATTTCAAACCAATAACTATACCAAAATCACAAATTTTAGACCCATAACTATACCAAAATCACAAAATTTAGACCCATAACTATAACAAATATCACAACATTTAGCCCCATAGCTATACTAAAATCACAAAATTTAGACCCATCACTATACTTGAGATGTCCAAAAAGGTGACTTACAGAAATGGCACACCTGTACGACCCGACATATAGTAAGACACCCCCCACCCACCCACCCACCCACCCGGACGCTAGTATGGGGAAAACAGGAAAAAAAATATGAATAATGCTTATCAACAACCTAACAATCATTTTGTAATATATACTTTTATTGGCAAACTTAAAAAAGAATTCTTGAACATGTAAATGTTTAACATTTCATCATGAAACCGTAATGGCGTCTTTAAAAATAACCCTTCCAGTAAAGCTTTCCACCAGTAAATAATTCATTGTACCAAGAACTAACTCATTGGTATATATTGGTATATATCATTATAATGAAAAGGTAAAATATTGGCACCAAATGCAAAATATACATATTGCATTGCCTGAATTCATCACCACATCTCTCAGTTGTTTTCAATCTACATAAACCGGCAACGTGTTAATTCAGGAGACAAGCAGACTCAAGTGGGAACACCGCTACGTTTAACCCTAAATATTGAAAGTAACAAGGTCAAGGCAAAGTAATAAGTGTATGTTCATGTTCTTATTTGCCTAGATAATATTGTATTATTGTTCCTATAATGTATACATCCATAGTAATCCTTATAAACACGCAGTGTTATGTAGCACCACGTCCACAATACTAGTGTTTGAAATCGCAGACACTGCTTACTATTTGTAATCCAGATCATGAAGGTTGTCTATCTTGTAATGTTACCCTGTTGATATCACAAATAAATAGTTCTTATCTTGGATAATTGCAATGCTTACTTCTTTTCATTTTGAAGTAGCATACTCAATATTGAAATTATTAGGAGCATCATATTTTGGTTGTTCATACAATGGTTGTTCATAGGTAGGCTTCTCATAGGTTGGCTGCTTGTAGGATGGTTGGTGGGATGGCTGTTCATAAGATGGCTGTTCATAAGATGGTTTATCATATGAATGCTGCTGGTAAGATGGCTGCTGAGAGTAAGTGTTTGTATATGTTGACTTGTCATAAGGTGAGTCTTCAAACTGCGGCTGCAGTTGCTCATAGGATTGGGATGAATATCCATAAGATGGCTTCTCATATGATGGCTTCTCATAGGATGGCTTCTCATAGGATGGCTTCTCATAGGATGGCTTCTCATATGATGGCTTCTCATAAGATGGGTTTTCATAAGATGGTTTTTCATAAGATGGCTTCTCATAAGATGGCTTCTCATATGATAGCTTCTCATATGCAGGTTTCTCATAAGAGGGCTTCTCATAAGCAGGTTTCTCATAAGATGGCTTCTCATAGGCTGCAGGCTGATGATAAGCTGTGGGCTGTTGATAAGAATTCTGATAAGGAGCCCTATACTGAGTGTATTGCTGTACACCGGAATATGGTGCAGAGTGGTGGTAAGGAGCATTACCATAAGACCCGTAACCTGGTGGTCCATAGGACTGCTCATTATATCCATAAAAGTGAGGACGTGGAGCAGGATGCCCATAACCTGCTGTGTGCCGCCCCCTCAAGCTTAGAGGTCCGCGCGAGTATGGGCTCTTAGCTGCTCCATACCCATTGTACTCGGGTCCGGACTCTGCGTATCCAGGACTGTGTCCGGTACCCTTGTAGCCAAGGTCCACAAGATTGACGTCGCAGAACTCGCGATGAGTGCTGTAGGACTTGCTTCCATAAGAGGTGGGCTCGGAGTTGCGAGTGCCGGGTGGACAATGCTGGATAAACGCGCGTCCATTTGAGCAGAGCAGGTACGAAGTCTTGTCGTTGTAGTGGATGCCATTGGTGCGGCACTTTTCCTGGTAAGAGGCATGCTGGTTGGGAGCTCCAGGTTTGCCCACCTATATCAACATTAATTGTTGTAGTTATTACTGTAACTATTAGTCATGTTATACGCAACTTTTAAGATGCATCATTTTGTATGCAACTATTTAGAATGAATGTAACTTTTATCACTGATACACTTTTGCGTAAACCCACTTTATTTTCTGTCAGTTACGGTAATGATCATGCATTTTGTTTAATTCTTCTATAATTTGAGGCATACCAAATTGAATTTTTATTCGATAGGCCCTGTCATAGTATTCCCTTTACCGTTTACAACTTCAAGTACTATGCCTATGTTTGTTGAAATCCCACGTAATGTGAAATATAAACAAAATGGTCAACACAGTTGTAAGCTTACCTCATAGATGCTAGCGGAGGCCACGCCGAGGGTAGCCGCTACCAGCAGAAGGACTGTCATGATGCACGTCTACACAAGGAATGAAGCATTGACAGGAGCGGACGCTCACTTATGACCCCCATTATATGTGTGAGGTAACCACCAATATGTCGCGCTGCAATTGGACATGTGTGACCTTTTTACTTGGAACGTCTTTTGCGACTATTCGTCTGGTCATCAGATAATCACTGGCCGTGGGCTATTGGTTGATCGAACTAATTGATGAGTGACCGCTTGTTAAAGTTTACAGTAAAACCATGCTATTAGCAGCATTAGTGATAGTATTGGGTAACGTGTTCGCATTATCAGTGTGTGGAATTAGTGAGGTGTTCCCCGTTCGGGAAACAGTTTTAGTTACACTGCACGCCAAACTCGACAGTAAAGATAGCCTTAAGCTTGAGGTTTCCCTTTCAGTGAGGTGTCCTTGCTGCTTGGTTTCACTGTATCAATGGCGCTGCTTTTAAGGTGTGTATATAAGTGGTGGTTATTGGTGTCATTTTTTCCACAAATATCTTCTAATGAGATTGCTGGTATTGGTTCGCGAGAACGTGCCGTGATGTTCACACGGTGCCATGTGGTAAATTGATTTTGGTTGTGATAAATCAAAGCTCTGAACGTGACATAGTAATAGGTTAACAAATCAAATCAAATCATTATTTGCAATTATAATAAAGATCACAGTTACAGACACTTGAAACATATATTTCAAAACGTATGTTTAAAATTTAAAAAGTCTTGTTTCCTTCTGTAATGAATATTCGAATCTATAGCCCTTTTGAGTGTAACAATTACTGTTTGATTTTAAATGAGGCAGAATGGAGGAGCAACGTACTATTTCAAAATTATACATATTTTGTGGATATCATTAAAAACATGTACCAACCATGCAAGTCACCTGACGCAGTGTTAAATAACAGTTTTTGTGAACATGGGTGCTTCGTTGTGTTTGTTTGTTTGTTTGTTTGTTTGTTTGTTTGAGTGTTTGTAAAAAGACGCCAAAAGCTCCGCATGGTTCCAAATACCAATCTGTCAATGCACCTAATACAGTCACTTACACACTTAGGCTTTGTAAATGTAAATGCAAATGTGGTGGTTTATAGTCGTGATCCAAGTTTTTGTTCTAACGACTTTACAATTTATACCAGGTCATTGCCCCACTTATTGATCTTCAATTGACGATTTCCACATATGCTTGCATTGGCAGCAGCTTGAATTCAGCGCACAGTGCTAATCACCCACACAATCACTCACTCACTATTTCAACCCAATGACCTGTACCTTCTTAACGTGTAGGTGCCACGGAGCAGTGTGCAACTGCTTTAGGGATTAGTGTACAGTAGAACCTTCAATTAGGACCAATTCTGCAGAGAAAATATTTCTACAATAAGACGTTGCAAACTTCCATAAACAGACCACCTCTCTAATGAGACCACTTGAGGCCAGTCCTTGGGCAGTCTTGATAGAGAGGTTCTACTACACTGTGGTAAGTGCATGTATACTAGTATTGTGGCTATGACTTTGACTGTGTACTAGGTAAGTACCGGTATATTAAACCGTGGAGGCTCATTTGTAATCAGCGACAATTTTGTGATATTTTTGGATGTATGCAAGTTATATTTGCTCCAGAATAACAGTAGGGTGTCAGTGTTATCAATACGAGGCGTGCAATATGTCGGGACCGTTAGGATGCTGTAGACCTGTCGTGCTATGCAATATTTGCTGTTGAATAATTTTAGATGGGCTTGGAAGTTGATGTGGACGTGCTATCAGGAGACGGTCACGTAGTGGCAGAATTGGCGGGGGGTTTGGAGATTTTTTTTTTTGGGGGCAGTAATACTATGGTGGTGGGTGTGGTGGAAGGTAGCTGTTAGAACAGTGATACAGTGGTGGGTGCTGTGGTTGGGATGTCAAGACCTGTGGGTGCTTCAGACCCGTGCTATGCAAGTACTATTTGCAGTGAACAAATTTCTCTCTCCCATCCTAATGGGCTGGAACATATGGTCTTTTGGTGTTTGCACGTAGATATGAAGTTGGCATTTAATTGTCCGTTATTGATTTGTTCATTCGATAATCGGCGGGGATGAGATATGGTTGGTGTTTACTGCAGATATGAAGCATTGGCATTTAATTGTCCGTTATTGATTTGTTCATTCCCACGGGTATAAGCTAGTTGTTATTAAATTGTTTCAAAGAGATTGCACATTAGATATGTCTTATGATTTCAGGACTAATCCACCCTAAATATTTGACCTCATTTTGATCTCCAGGCCTGAAACAGAAGATTTTTGGAAGTCCGTTTATTTCACTAGTCCAGTGATGTAATAAGAGATCGTTCACAAATGACGTCACCTGATATTTGGCCTTTTTACGCCCCCCCCCCCCTGTCACCTTTCGTCATCTTTGCAGTACCCCCCCCCCTGGAAAGTTGACGTCATATTTGCCTCACCCCCCCCCCACCCCACCCCCTGCTGGACCCTGCTAGACTTCAAGCTATGCTACCTGTAATTTTGTGTACTGGGTGGAATATATTTCAAAAGTCATTTAAAGTTATCAGGAGATGCATTTGTGTTTAAGAAGTTATTACAAAATTTGTTGTTAACAGAATATACACAGAAAAGAGTGTTATTTTATTTTTATTCCTATTTCAAATAACTACAACTTTTTAACTTTCTAACTTTTTCTTTTTCAAAAGGTGACATCACCCAAGGCCTAGACCCCCCCCCCCCCCCGTCACCTTTCGTCATCTTTCGCTACCCCCCTGTCGGGTGACGTCATTTGTGAGCGATCCCTAAGAGCCGGTCCATTCTAACCGATAAGGACCATTCAACGCAAACGGAAAAGAGGTATACACTAATTGAATATAAAAGTGATTTAATAGAACGCTAAGGTCTCGTGTGTTTAGAGTTGATAGGGACTTGGACCACAAGACTTGGAGCTTGGCCCTGACGTGTGGTGTGGAATTGCTGACTTTTACAACAATTAATCAACTGGTAAATCCCACTATTATATATATCATTACTGGCTATTATGTGTCTGTCTGGTCCTACTTTTATTTCTGGTCTGGAATGTATGTATAGCAAGAATAATAGATAGTCTAAAATATATTTTCCGTTGTTCTCATGTTTATATCATAGCTTAAACCGGATTTCACAAGCATACTTATAGTTGATTTAGGTTTATATGTCTACAGTTTCATTTCGGCAAATGTTTATCTGTCTATTTGGGACCTTGTTTAGTGCCTGTCTGAGACCCTATCTACACTTCGCTTTGGAACCATATTTATCATCATACAGTAAATTGTAATGTTACGTTTTGTGATGCCAGTAGTAACAAGAGATATATTTGATGATATCTATTTTCATTTTCAAGACTACATCCATCAATCCCAGAAGAAACAAACAAACTATACTCTGAACAATGGAAACTTAGAAAAATAAAATCAAAATTTTGAAAGAAGTCCTAAGTTTGCATTGTGTCTCATCACACTAGTTTCAAGTTTGCATTGTGTCTCGCCATCTCTACATGTCTGTCTGCGGCCGCTCCTCTATCCAAGCCTTGATCTGCGGGATGTTGGCCACTCGCTCCTCTAGGGCCGCCAGCTTGGGGAACTTGTCCAGTATGTCATTGGCGCCACTCAGCTGCTTGAAGAAGCCCAGCGTGTTGAAGAACGTGAGGTCAGCCAGGGTCACCTAGTAAGGCAGAAATGAATAAAACCATTATGATACGGTTGTCACTCCCGCACACTAAAGTAGTTTGAAATTTTCAACCACCCCCTCTCCCACCTACAATCACTGCAAAATGTCCAAAGGATCTGTACAGTTGTATTTTCAAGCCCACTCAGCCCAAATCAAGTTTTTCAGCGCCCCATCCCCCTTCATACGCACACGCACGCACACATGTTTTTAAGAGTTTCTGGGCCGTGATATATGGTAGTCCATAATAGTAAGGCCTACAACATGTAGAAGTGTGTTTCTGTTTTTTTTTTTTTTTTTTTTTTTTTTTTTTTTTTTTGCCGGAGATATTATATATGAAATTGTAAAAGTGAAATAATTCTAATTCATATATCCACGTTGTTTCGTCAAAGACGTATGGATTTCGTATCTCATGGATAGAATGTAGAATTTGCAACTAGACATTCATGAGTATAATGTCAACTTGGTACTTCGGTGGGATGTTGAGGAAACTCATCCCCAACACTTGGCACACAGTTCGTTGACACTTAAATGCTAAACATGCCCATACACAGGGGTTGGACCGGTTGGTATACTATGCACACTGCTCCATGGCACCAGCATAGGGAAGATGTACAGGTCTTGTAGTTCCAAGATTATGAAAGTGATTGACCAGTGGGTTGAATGTGAGTGTAAGGAAGTGTGATTTGGAATGACAGTGATGCCATTGGTAGCATCGATGTTAAATCAATAGAACATGCTATAAAACCAGCACGTTTATTTACATACTGATATTTACCTCTTTCCACACAAAGAAGTCATTTCCACCATCGCTGGCGATGAGCAGTTTTTCTAGGCGCTCTAGCATTGGCTCTAACTTCTCTGTCCTGAATGCTTTCTTTAGCTCTTCCTACACACAAAAAGACAAAGTAATATAAAGTACATGGTGGTGTTAATTGGGGGTATTTGTAGGGTTGCCCATAAAGTCTTTATATGTTTACAATAAAATGGGGCTATACACAAAGCCACAGAAAAACACATACTATGCGACAGTTATGCAACATGGAGGGATTGAAAAAGTTACCCAGCATGCAGTCAAAACCGAGCTATAGGAACAAGTTGCTTAAAAGTTCAGGTGACACTTTTTTCGTTCTCGTGTTTTCTATGTAGACTAATAAGACTACATTCATATATGTAATGACAGTAATTTTCCCTATTCTCAGTGGTACTACCATCCTGTAATAGCGTGATTTTATTTTTTCTTATGAAAAGTATCACACTGCGTTCAATAATTACAAGAAGAAAAAGAACAATTATGAAGATGAGATATGAACTCACCTTCTTCTCTGGGTCCTGTTCGTTGAAGATGGGCCGCACATTGGGGAACATGTCATAGTCGATGCTGTCGATGATCATGTCCACGCGCGCTTGGTCCAGAGCCGTCTTCCCAGCAAAACCTGGAGCAAGAACATGAGGCCTTAAATCATTTTTGTAACTTACAGCCACATACCTTTAGACTTAATTGCATTATTAATTTGAACAATGTGAATCCGAGCAAAATGAGCAAGTGAGTGAGGTACCCATAAACTGACAATGAACAACTTGTAAAGTGAGTGATTTCCAGTGTAGATTAAAGATGACTACATGAAATGGGGAGTCTACCACCTCTTTAATAAGAACCCTTTTCACGGTCCCAAAATTTCAAAAATATACCAAAATGAACCTCTGTATAGAGACCACGTCTCTATTGAGACCACCTAACACTGGTCCCAAAATGTGGTCCTAATAGAGAGGTTCCACTGAAGTTACAATGAGCATGTTGCTGTACTCACCGAACTTCCTGGCGAGGAAGCGGTTGATGGCGTTGCTCTGGCAGATGGTGACGCCGTCCACCTCCAGCAGCGGCAGCTGGCCCATCGGCGCCGCTGCAGCAAGAGACAATCATCTGGTGGCAATCACAATAACATTGATAATTTGATAAACCCATACTTTATCTACTTTAGCAAATAGTTTCGACCTTGTCCGTCAGACTTTTCTTTTTTTTCAAGTTGACGTCACACAAGATGACAGCTAGGATGTGAAGTCAAAATATCAATGTTATTGTAATAGTACAAAAGAAACCCAATGAATTTATTCAATTTATCTTGTTACAATGTTTGGCACATAGAATACACTGCATGGAATTTTACACCGTGGTTCTGCCGTTTAACTACTACATGTGCAATGGCAAATATGCTAATATGCTACGTAGCATTACAACAATGTAGTTGTCTGTGCTGGGTTATGGGTGGAGTTACAACAATAAGTCAGCAACATTCTACAAAAAGCAGCAGTTCACAGGATGTGTTGAAACTCGTCTGCACTCGTGTGCAAAAAAAAACAAAATCAGCAGACCTCATAAACTTCGGCAAAAACATAAAGAAAGTAAACTAATAGATCGTTTTCTTGTGTCTGCATCAAATTGTACCATTGGCTACTGTTTCGCCTGAGGCAAGCATCATACTACACTGGCGAGCCGTGATTACAATTTGTAGTGTACACAGAAGGGTGACAACCTGTGGTATTACTTAACAGTTGATGACCAATAAAGAATGGTCACTTGGGGAGATTGGTAATAGACAATTGTGTACGATTGAAGGGCTGTGTTAATCTCATAAAATTCACACCTTCCAGCTTAAACTTCGAGGATGGTTTTCAATGTGCATTCTCAGTCAGTTTGATATCCGTACTCGCACGCCCTTCATATAAAGTGGGATAACATACCCTCCCACATATCCGCGTATTGCGTACCCACGCATGCACGCACGCACGCACACACACAATCTTTTGACGGGGTCATATAGCAAAAATGTGATTGGTGATATGCCCTAACTCTTCATTGTGAATTATGAGCTATCTGTATTTAAGTGAGTGAAATGTGATAGAACCTATTATTGGTGACTGGTGATTTGCTCATTATAAAGGCAGTGATTGGTGATTTGCCCTAAATCTCGAGCGTGAATTGTGAGCTGTCTGTATTTGAGCGTTCGAAGTTTGATGCAACCTATTCAATTACAATTCCTGATTTAATGATAAAAGACTATGAACTGTATAGGTGACTGGTGATTTAGGAAAAAACATGTTGGTGAATAGATTTTCATCAAGGCACTTACATGCTTTGAGGTCGGCCCATTCCTCCCGCGTCAGCCTCACGTCTTCAAACTCCACGCCCGCCAGCTTGAAGAGCATGCGTGCGGTCTCGGCGCGTGCGCGCAGGTTGAAGTAGGTCAGCTTGTACGTCGGCATGGCGGCTTCCTGCAGGCGGTGACGTTCAACGTAAAAGGAACAAACGTTTTGACGTACTTTGAAGTACAGTACAACCTCCAATGGAGAGCACTTCTATAAGGTGACCACCTCTATGATAGGACCACTTTTCTATGTCCCAAACCTTCATAAAGCTACCAAAATGAACCTCTGTAAAGAGACCACCTCTCTATTGAGACCAGCCGACACTGGTACCAAAGGTGGTCGTCATGGAGAGGTCCTACTGTATGTCAATTTGTTTGTTAAGAACTACACGATGTCATTCCAGTGATGTTAAAAATCGGAATGGGTAGATCTAACTCTGCAGTCTTTCATTACATCTGACTCACTTTAACTGTGAGGCTTGAACTTTTGGCCATGCTGTGGATTCTACTAGAGGCTGGGTATTATGGTGGGTGTTTAGAATACTCACCCATAGTAATTACTTGCCCACACCTTCACGGTTCCTACGTACTTAATAACGCCAGTGCTAAAGCTAAGGACAGACAGTCCCGAATATTGATACCAAATTAGTAGTGGTATTGTAGCCATTGTTAAAAGTCACATTGCCTATATACCGAAATATTTTAGAAGGTAAAATCGCTTTTTTGTGGATGCATTTCCCATATCATATGGCTCAGTAAATATTCAGCTGTGCATGCTCGTGATTGTCATACCGGGCTCTAAAAGGTCTCTGTGTATTTGTTGCAAGGATAGCATGAACGACAAATATTTGAATGCCATAGACACAATGACATTGTGTAGATGTTTAGAAGTACGCGTTAACATCAAGTTTATACATATGTGGCAACATTTTCCTATATAACGCACATTTGCCTTTTATCTTGGCGTTCGAAGTTAGACAACAATCCAGCGGACATTCACTATTCTTAGTGATTTCCAAAATATGAAGATTTCAGGAAAGCTATATTTCATCGCAAAAGGTCATGAAATAAAATGCAACGTCATCGTGAATTATTTTTACTGGTTATATTAGGCTAGTAAATCGTTGGACAATAGAATGTAATACCCAAATTGAAATATGGAGTAGAGGGGAAAACCCCATTGAATGAAGCAATTATAAACAACGTTTAGTTGATCATAATATATCAAAATTCATTTAATACGGATTTTAAAGGTCATGTACAATAAAGGCAAGGTGAAAAATCAAACATACCTGCTGTCGGTGGCTAAATCCAGATAGTAGTCATTAGTAAACACTGTAGTGAGGAGTCTTGTGGACTTATCAAATTTAATCACAACCTCTTGAAACAGCCAGTGGCGGCCATGCTTGTTTGAACCCGTTACTGTTGTCTCTCTTGAAAGAATCTGGACTTTAAAAATACAGTTAATGATGATGCCTTTGACCCTTGATGCAAAGTGTGTTATTGGAGCCACAGTCCTCTATTCATTATTGTATTATATCCAATGACTATTCAATTAATGTAGTATTCAGTAGGCAGCTTAACATTAATACAATAGTAATAGGTCAATCTTGTCTGGCTCTTGTAGCTGTAAGTTACTTAACATGCACATAATTATGTACTTATTAATAATTAGCCGTACACACCACAGGTTAATGCATCTATTGATCACTGGCCATGTTGGTTTTATATGTGTGTAGTTCCATCAAAGATATATTTGGTTCCATCACCACTTTCTATTGCATTGGTTTTATAAAGTATATAGTCTAAGAAAATACAATTTTACATGAACCTGTTGGCAGTGTTTTTAAGATATTGCTAACATGGGGTTTGAATTATTTGTTTATTGTGTTGGTTTGATATTGGGTATTATGAAGTTGTATTTGTGTAGTTTTTTGCGATAGGACATTACTATTTTTCTTTGAATCGAATCGTGTAATCATACTTATAGTTTAACCATGACTCATCAGACTGTTTTTAGAATTAGAAATTTTACATTTTAGTATAATAGCAAAATAGAATGTTTGATGAATTCACACCCATGACACAGATCAAGAATATTCTATCGACGTGCACTTGAAACAATTACAATTCATCAACACAAGAATGTGATAATTCTATGTTAATGTATGATAATGCTTGTGATAAGGCGGTATAATGCGGTATTTATGGTGATCATATATTGGGGCTGACAACAAAACTTGTTGCCGTTGATTAGTTCATTGCCATGCGCTCTGTGCCTGAACCAGTCCAACATCCAATTGCATCGCTGGTTGAGAATGTTCAAATAGTGTGATAAGAAACACATGCCGATGCGATAATGTGCAACACCGATGGCAAGATCCACTGACACTGTGAATATGCATATATCTGATATGTAACTGCAAGATCTAAATAATCATCAGGCCAGTCGCTGCGTTACCGTGTGTGGTGACAGGTGGCACACATCAGTACAGTCATGGTTTTTGTCTGTGCCTTCCGGACAGTGATGCGCAAATGGATGTATTTTAAATGGAATGTACTGAAAATGGTAGGAAGGCATCTTCCCCTGAGAAGGTGGTCATCAAACTACATCTATCTATAAAATTTGATAGATAATACCTTGGTGTGGCAAGATGCTCTATAAGATTTGATATATGACACCTTGCTGTGTCAAGATGGTTGGAAGGTGGAAAGATGAAATTGATGTGCGCCCCGCCTGGATCAGATATTGCAGTGCTGTACCTGATTGGTTGATTTGTGTGTGCACATGAAAAGAAGTATAGGATACAAACATGCGTGTATAGACAGGTCTGAACCCTCCGGTGGAGGCCGGATACTGTAGGTCTATCCATTGATAAGCGCTTAATCGCAAGTTAAACCCCGCTTTACACTATAGCGAATTCCACCTACGTAGCTCTACGTGCACGGGCGAACTGGCAAATTCGTCAGGAAATTTTGAACGTGGTCAAACATTTTGAACGAACATTCAAATTGGTTAAAGTTTGCTTGAAATAGTTATGCTGCGTCTACGGATCGCAGAACATTCGCACATATAAGTAACACTTCGTTTGCCTCAACAACTTGTCGTACTATGCATTTTTACTACGTTCAATGCCGCCACAATACGCCCAAGTTGACGACGTGACATAATACGTGCTGATGCGTTGCACGGGTTCGCTCATGATCGCTCTAGTGTAAAAGCGAGTTTTAGGGTCAAAGTTATGGTTTAGAATCAACATTTACCTCACATATTCACCATTTCCCACCGCACAGTAACGAATAAGGAGTGAACATTCTCGACTATCAATCTGAACTGTAATCAGATTCACACTACTCTTTAGAAAGTTTTATCTATGCGCTTTCCTTTCAAGCTTACCATACCATTTCTATATCTCGAACCATGTCCCATTCAATTAGAATGCCTACAGCTATGCGATTACCATTGTTTAAATGTGAACATCGTAGAAATCTATCTATTGGACGAATCTCCTTTAGTGCTCGGATTCTTATGAGTAGCAGGATAAAAGATAAAAGGGATCCACATAACACAATGCGATAGTGCTGCGCCGTTGTCCTATTATTTCAATAGACGAATCTTAGTGAAATCGGATCCACTTGTAACCTAGTGACCACACCTCAGTTTCGCACAGAATCCATTGGCCATTTCCGTTACAACCAATTCGTATTCAAGGGGCGGCAGATCTTCCAAAGCATGTACAGTCAATAAGCATATGAATATATGTCCATATGTATGCGCCTTGTAAAATGGCCCGTACTAATATTTGCGGCCGTTTCAAGTTCTGTGGAAAACACGTTCAATGGAATTAGATAGTCTATAATGTATGCATACATACACGTCTGTTTGCGAAGGAGCTAATTAAAATGTAATTTGACAATTACAGTAGAAACTCCTATTTGGAAAATACCTATTAATAAAAAGGCCACCTGTGAAATATATATGTTTGCGGCAGTTAGACTCCGTCCAGGGGACCGCGACGAACCTCAGTGAGGAAACCACTTGTTGCCAGTCTTTGGGTGGTCTTTACGGAGAGGTTCTATTGTAAACGTGATAGAGCTATGTTTGCTGGAGTATCCCGGAGTTATCAATGTGGTGTGATCAATGTAATATGATGTAACCAGTAAAACAATTCTGTATCCGTACTCCAGAAAGTTGACTGGCCAGTCCCAGATAACCCAGGCCTATGTTACGCACCTCACCAGCACCAGGCTTGGGACCTGTCAACATGTCAAAGTGTCTGGAAATGCGATACTTCATCACTGGCAGATCCAGGTTTTTCTGCAAAGAGAGGGGTGCTCACGTAAGGGATTTCATGGGTTTCGTACGTACAATCGATTGCGGACAACCCCAAAAACGATGAAAACGAAGCATCTTAATGAGAAAATGTCTGCCCCCCCACACCCACCACCACTAAATCTGCCGGTGCCTCATTAGCATTCAGCCTCGCTGTCGCGTTTTGAAGCGTTTCCCGTGGTGGTGAGTTTTTACTAAAACCAACCAGAATATGATAAAACATACTCTGTAGAACTACCACAACGTATATGTTCCTGGACAATCAAGGGTGAACGTTGTTCAAGCATCAAATTCACCATACTTCTATACTTGTATTGTCCACATGAACAGGACAGTAACTGTTCTCGCATGAGGGTTTCAGCCAACGTTTGCCCAGAGCAAACTTAAGCCCCGACTCAAGAAATGCGCACTTCCCAGTGATCAAAGTTCCACATCATAATTGAAACGTGTTGTGTGTGTCGAAAATGGTCAACATGATGGTACAAGGTGATGTATGTCAAAGTCGGTAGGAGCTAATATTGCCTCATACTCGCCAGGTCTGCAAACAACCCTATAAGGTTACTGTATTTATTTCAATGTCGTCTGAAAACTGATCTCCCCAACAGACCCATGAATAACTTGTCGTCTGTGTACATGTACCTTCTCAAACGCTGCCACTAATGATTTTGAACGTTTGATCGCTTGTGGTCAATAGAATTAACTGCTTGTTACTCACGATGATTGAGACGTGGTCAAACACTGCTGCCGCCGCAGATCCATAATGACCTACTTTTGTTTGTGTTTTGTTGTTTGCTGCCGTCCAGTCGCAAAATTCATTGGTGATTTGCATATTGAAAAGATCAAATAGCGATGACCAGCGTTATTTGGCTATGTGATTCCCTTTCACCGACAGACAGCTGAGTATAATGTTGCCAGATGTATTGAGCCCATGGCGTACAAACATAATAGGATCATATTAAAGTAAAAATCCCAATAAAACACACAATGTACACTGAGTCAGTTACGCTGTATTGTTTAATCAATCCATACCACGGTTGATACATGCAAATAAAACGGTGAAAACATATAATGGATATGGCTACAGTGTCATCATTATCATACTTTGTTAAAACTATTGTTGTCTTGGTGATAGTCCACCAGAAAACAGATCACAATGATTGATGTCTATCATTGGCTTTCAGTATTAAAAGGCTAAGATCAATTAGTATGTGTAAAACATGGTATTATTTGTCTGTTTTTACACATCCAACTGGAATGATATGTTCCACTTTTATGCTCAAATTAGTTTATTTCATAAATTACCAACATGACTATAGCAGAATTTCAATCTATATATGTTATTCAAACCTGCCCAGTACAACGAATTCAAAATACCTGTAAAACAACATCATGTGGCTAACATACAAAGCATCCCCGAAACATGTAATTACAAAAGATACATGTTACAAAAATGCATTATTGTGTATGCTTTTGAAATAGTCTTAATATTTTCAACTTCTTTTTAAATTGCATAAAAATCACCAATCATTTATTTGGTGAATCTAAATCTGTCTGAACTGATTGTTTTCTGAAAATTTCTATGCGTTTGGACATGTGTTTAAAAAGCATACACAAACAATACATCTTAATTAATAACAGGAATGATATCCTATGCAGCGGCGTATACACAGTATACTCGATACATAGTTGATGGACGGATTTAACATGTCAAAATACATTAATATAACAATACATTAATGCTGAGACTTGTGCTTGAATGAGGACTCGTCCTCATCACAAGAGCAGTTCAAATATAACCTCAGTGCCACACCAAACCACGTTCTTGAACAAAGCCTCGTTTTGACCACAACGTGCACGATGATTCATCTCTGTGACAGATCCAGTATTTCCTGTACATGGGGTCTCATGGAAAGCAATGGTCCGTTGACAGGTTTCTCCAGCACTCAAGGATAACAATGTCAGTGGAAGAATAGAAGGGTGACAAGGCAAGCCCCCATCTCCCCTCACCCCTGGATCTGACCCCTCTCCCTCTCTCCCTCCCTCCCACACACCACAGGCAGATACAGATTTATGGAAGATTGAAGGTCGTGAGCTATCTGTGAATAACAATGAATTTGTATGCACGAGATAAAGGTCATGCAAATGCCATAAGCCCCAAAATATGACATTTTTATGTGAATGGGAGGTACGGGAAGAAAAATAAATGACATGTGACCCTGCATCCCCGGTAGGAAACTGAAATCAAATGATGAATGAAATCCCTCCCCCCGCTTCTTATCCTCGAATGGGACTCCCCTCTCCGTATCCTAAACCCCGAATGATGAATGAAATACACGACCCGTCCCCACTCTCTCCTTCTCCTCCACCCTCTGGATCTGCCCCCGAGTCCTCCTCGGTGACGATGGTGTGACCCTACTCGAGGTAGACGGCGTGCACGAGGGCGATGCAGATGAAGCCGGCGGTGCGGTAGGTGGCGGACGCGTGGCGGTCCGTGCGCGCGTCCCACACGCACCGCGACGTGAAGTCCACGCCCTGCGCCGTGTTCTCCGTCATCAGCACGTTCGTGATGAACTTGTAGCTGCAAATAATTATGTAGCATTGTTAATAGTATCGTATCTTGCTGTTCTGGACTTGTAGCTGGAGACATACAATGCAACCTCTAAATTAAGACCACCTCTCTAATTAGACGACCGTTACAACAAGAACACTTTTCACGGCCCCTAACCTTCATAATGCTACTAAAATGAAACCCTTTAAAGAGACCACCTCTCTATTGAGACCACATTACTCTGGTCACAAAGGAGGTCCTAATAGAGAGGTTCTACTGTATAGCACTGTTCATATTATCGCAGCTTGCTCCTCTGGAGGTTACTGTTTGGAAGGAAACCATGTATAAAGTTGACTTTAAATACTGTACTTTGAAATGAAAACTTGAAGTTTATAATTGTTATATACACTAGAAGCACAGCAGCCTCTCTCATTATCAGAACAATTCTAATCCGATCCTAGAAACCGGTGTACTGCACCCAACCATCCTCACACGAACCTCACCCACACTTTCACCTCCACCCCGACCACCCCAACCCCTTACTAACCGTGGGAAGTCGAGTTCCTTGAGCCGGTCGTTGATGACTCCACTGAGCACCTTGGCGAACTTGGGCCCAGTGAACCGTGAGTACTCATACTCAGCGAGGCGCTCATTGAGCAGGGACTCCAGCAGGCGCTCCACGCGGGAAGAGTTGAACCTGCAAACATACAGTGACATCTCCAATCAACACCTGCTTTCTCCTTAAGTCCTCCTTAAGTCTCCATAAAGAGACCACCTCTCAATATTCATGAGATCATAATGGTGAATTTACAAGAAATACATGGATGTTATATAGACAATGCTTCCCAAAACTACTAGCGAACTTAGCGAAATTAAATCAAACGCGAATTTTTTAAGGGTTACAGTAACTGATAGCATTAATACAGTACTGTGATGTATTTCTAGCTTGCTTTCATGGCTGAAGGGATAGGGAGTTGGACTCGTGACCAGAAGGTCGGGGGCTCATTTCCCGGTCGGGTCTGATGGTGGCTGCTGAGCAAACTGATCTCTAAGGGTTGCACACTGCTCCGTGGCACCTATCCGTTGAATAGGCACAGGTTAGGCCAGTGAACGCTAAAGTGAGTGCTAAGCATGTCTGCGCTACAGTTGCTGTGTGCTGGATGCTCACCAGTGAGTTGAGAAAGACATAGTGTGACAAGGTTGCTAATGCTAGAGCAAGGCCAACTATGAATTACGAATATAAATAAGCACATTGCCATGTTTTACTGCAGGCTGAGGTAACTGCAGCTGCCGGCGGTCGCTGGGTGCATCACTATCGACCACGAAGCTTGGACGCAATAGGCGGTAAGGGGCCATTGACTCCCGCAGCAGGCACTGAGGCCGGAGTATGTGTGCGTGTATTACAGGGGCAAAGGGTGCGTGCTTTGGGTGCGAGTGTGTATTATGTGTGATGTGTTTTTGAGTGTATTTGTATTTTTTGTGATGGTGGGGGTGAGGGTGGATCGCAATATGGTATGGGTGTATGAAACACATGGTGTGTGTGGGGGGGGGGGGAGCTAGCTATATGTTCCGGCATATGCAGGGGCGTGTGCGTGCGTGTGTGCGTGCATGTGTCTCACTTCTTGCCGGGGTCGGGCTCCATCTTGTAGGTGGGCGCCAGGTTGACCGGCGTCTTGCTCTCCTCGTCATCGTCAAACTTGATGTGCCACTTGAGCATCGCCTTCACCTACAGCAGTCGTTATAGGGAGCTGGATTACTAATATATGTTATACCTGTGTTTCCAAGTGCTTGCGGATACATTGTGAAACTTCTCTCTCACACATCTTTTTAGCAAGACCTTTGTCTTCAGCTATGTCTATCGTTGGTGGAAATATGCTTGCTAAAAAGATGTATGAGAGAGAGAAGTTTGAAAACTAATATACGTGGATGGTGTATACATGTCTATGTTATAAGCCTACAGATTTTGATGTATTTTAAATCATTGTAATCATCATATTGTAAATTGTGCCAGCCACCTCGCCAATGAGGCAGTGCCAAAACCCAACTCAATTAACCAACAGCCCGGGTATTTTAACTCCCTCTCTGTATCTTTTTATCTTTTCATGGCTCAAACTTAAAAGTCTCCCCTTGCTGTAACATAACCCTCAACCATTGCCTCCTGTGAGACAAAGAATTGTATGAAGAAAACCTTACAACACAAACACAAGCATCGATCACGGCACCGTGCGTGCAATATACCATAGACAAAGGGCTCCCAGCTAATGGTTTGAGGGGGAAACCCGACCCCGGGACGTAAGCGGGCCCGCCAGCCGCCGCCTACACCCAACAACGGTGATTAGAGGTCATTATATCTGAGGCCCCGATCTTATCACACACGGACAAGATCTTGGTGGGTGATAATAAAGTGATTATCGGCTCAGTGGGACGGTGTCATGTTGCCGCTATCTACACGGGATTAATGCGTTTGAACTGCAGCATAATGAGATTAGATCTCGCCTGTTTCAGGAGATTAGTACTACTTTGAGCAGACGTTAATCTCTGGCATGGTCGGTAACTAGGTAAACAATTACATCGCTACGAGCGAGCACATATAGCTGCTCCATGTCATTTATCCACTATACGTTATTAGCATACAAAACAAACAGTTTGCGTGGAGTCTCTAGTTGATATATTTTCTTTAATCCTTTTCTTTATCAGTTTTGGAGAAATGCCTATCTTATCTGGATATGTGCTAACACGATAAAACAAATAATCAATTTAATCAATCAGTACGAGCAGCTGAAATTGTTCATTTGAACCTTAAAACACACAAACTTTGCGATTAAACTTTTTGATTTGCATAATACAGGCCTACATTAGAAACTCTAGATTGTCCAGGTCCATGTTCAAGCTGTGGTGAATTTGTGTTGTTAGCATGTAGCTTTACATCACTGATACGTCATTTGGGAGGACCTTTGCGAGACAAACAGAATGAAACATGGAATACGTTGGTTCTGAGCTTATTGCAAATTCTGATTCAATTTTAGCAGGACTTTAAAACACATGTGCTTTTCTATGGGCCTGACCACATATCTGAGTAACAAAGCATTGCTGCGTTTACATTTCACTTCCAATTAAATTTGTTAGCCAGAATGTCAGCACAACACTGTGGAACCACATATAGAAACTACTTGATACAGAGTTTAAACACATAGAAACGGTTTCTTACGCCGTGTGTAATAGAGGAACAAACGGGATGTTTTCGTAGATACGAATAGCAATTATAATATACAGCCCACTATATTCAATGTGATCGAAGTCTGTGTATCAAGATTAGGTGCTGTAATGCATTGAGATTAATTAACCCCATCAGACCTTTCAGATGGAATTCTTCCATCCATCACTATCATTACTAGATACAGGTGTTAAGTGTTGCACTGTGCATCCACGACCAACATTTATAGTCTCTACAATACACATCTGCCTGAGACTCGCATATTCTTATTTTAGGCATGAGGCTCCCTGCTGGAGCACAGAATACAAATACAGAAGAACCACTTTTAAAGACAAGCAGAGAACAGCCACCTTTTTAATAGAAAAGTAATGAAATATCACATAATATGAAATATACTAAACAAAATGAGCCTCCCGTAGAGAGAGAGTGGCCCTACCTTCCTGATGGCCTTCTTCCACCGCAGGCGGGCGAGCTTCTTGCGCTCCTCGGGGTCGAGGTGGCGCCGACGCCACGGGAACGACGTCTTCGACTTGGTCTTCAGCAGCTTGGGGCCCGTGGCGATGAAGCCCGCGCGACCCTGCAGCAGTAGGGGAGATGGGGGTCAGGGGAGGGGAGCATGGGGTCCAGCAACATGGGGGGTGAGGGGGTGTACATACTACTATGCTTTACAACACTATATCGTACATATTACTACTGATATCACTAGTAATATTAGCGGGAATAGGGGTGTATTGGAGTGTATAAGGTTATTGTATATCCTGGAATAATAATAATTTTGCTGAACAATACAATTATGGTGTATTGGTTGTTTCGTATAGAACAAATGGGGTCACACATGCCATTACAAGTGATTAAACTTGGCACAGTAATTACAAAGTTCCGTGATTAAAGGATGAGAACATCCGTACGCGTCTGTATGAGGATTAGTGTATAAATTCCTTGGGAGAGCAGGCCTCTTAAATTAGCTTCTGGTTGTAATGAACCACTATAATAGTTAACATGTGCAATCAATTAGAGAAGTGCTGTCCACAGCATTATATATTCATGGAACTTACGTTGAGGTTCACACGTTCGTGACTAATGGCGTATTGCAGCTATCAATATAAACAACAACAAGGTGATGATGTTCAACGCACGAGTGTCATGTCATAAAGCAATGGCACATCCACGTGCTATTGGTATTCTTATAAGCCTAACCTTAATTTCCCCATATTGTGTTAACTTATTTGATATGTGGCAACCCTTGAAATCTATAAGAAAAATGGACGTTTTGACCCATACCCTGCTAGCTATTGTGAACCATCATAGTGAAGCGTTTGCTGTATATGCTGGTAGCACACCAGTGATAATAGATCAGGGGGGAAATTGAAGGAAAAAAGCAAATTTAATGTAGTTTTATGTCCATCATAAAGCGTTGCCTAGCCTATCACAAGGCCTTTAAAATGATCTATTAGAGCTAGAGGCTGTCACAATTGTACTTGCTCTTCAAATATTAATATGGGTGACACGAATGGTGTTTGCAAGACTATTAGATATAAGGTCTTTTGAAAGTTGTAGTTATAGTGTGAGGATCCCGCCTGGCCTACTATCGATAGCCAAGGTGGCGTGATGCTCGTGCCAAGGGTCCGTGACACAGCATTACCTATTGATGAGCCGCTCAAATACTCATTGTGAGAGCAACAATGGCGGCGGCCGCCGGCATTGGTCAGGAGGTCACTAGGTTAGTTGTCACGTGACCAGTTGTGTCCGGAACCAATTTGCAGCCACGTGTAATGGAACACAACCATTGGCTATTTTTTTATGGAAATTCATTTGGCCTGGATATAACATATATAAGTTTAACAATGACGTCAACCACTGTGAACAAGATGGCGGATGCTATTGAAAGCTTAGCCTATGAACTGAGTATTATCCTTGTCTAAAAACTATTGTTAAACTTATATACATTGGCTATTTATGTGATTAAAACTGAGGGATGTGTAAGTCCAAAAGTTAGTTGTGAATCTTACATGGCTCATTGGACATGAGAGGGTGCACATGTGCTGTGCTCTAGTAGCTACAGGGGGACTGGGGACTCGGCTTGAATGGGATATATATGGTCAATAAGTCCCAAAGTGTCCATGTTATCACTACCTATTACACATCACCAGCTCCACTCACGCACCCATTCACCTTCTTCACACCATATGCTTCAGGGTTAAACCACCCATAATGTTTCTGGAGCAAGTCATTCAGTTTTGTATAGTGCTGGTGTTTCCGGTTATCTACATTGAAGTACACATGTGTGTATGGGTATGGTGACGGGGCAGAGCCTCAAGTACCAGGCTTTTATATAAGTCACTGCATGACTTGGCTACATCTATGCACACACAATCAAACAAGCAAACAAACACACACACTTTAACACAAACAAACACTTAAAACAATGACCGATCTCCAATAAAATTGACAAGTTGTTACAAATGAACTAGCTGGAATGGACAAATTATTTTTAACTGATTAGTTCTCTTCGATGTTAGAATTATAGGTTTACTGTATCTATTTCAGCAGCAAGTGTTAATAATCTCATTCACGCACAAGTCATAGGAGATTTCTAGCAAGCTTTGGTGTCAATAGATCCACTGCATTCCTGTGAAATGCCGTGACGAAAAACTGAAAATGTCTATTAGATTCCATTATGTGTACAGATTTATCTATGCACGAGAAGAACTACTAATAGGAAAGAAACTGAAACAGAACTTTCTCAACAAACGAACAAACCAACAACGTGGCACCTTCGATTCGTCTACACTCTAAAACACGCAAATAACATTGAATCTGGATCTGCAACTTATATAAACTTATAATATATATCACATATAACGTATATATTATAAACATACACATGTATAACACTTTACAATTAAGAAACCACGGAACTACTGTGAATATGGTTCATTTACTCACTGTAAGCTGAAAATATAAGAATATAAGCACATATAATCTTATTATTGCAACAATAGATTGCAAAGTGCACTTGGTGACTGAAAAACTACAGTTGAGTCTGCTTAAAGCCGGTTGTACACTATTGCGACCATCGACGGAGATAACGTCGGGTGTTGTGAACAGTCAGACATCAGACTCAGACTAAGATTGACGGTTACAAATGCACACTATCGCGATCACAATACTGCACAGCCGGCTTGATTTCAACAGTGTTTTGTTTGTTAGAATCAACACACCATCAAGCAAATATTCATTCTTCTTCCAAATACATGATATTAACCCAATGCATATACTGATCGTAACTTTCTACACATTATTACACTATCAATATACATGTACAATTGATATTCTAAGAAAAATGATTAAAGACATATAATTAAAAATACTGTGCATTTACTTGCACTTGTCCAGCACCCCAGTACAGTTAATAGCATGGGGTTTTGGTACTATGTTTTGTTTCTACATGTATGTTAAACATGGAGCTCATAATATGATTAGGACTCCGTAAACTTGAAAAACTAAAATAAGATCAAAACATTTTGACGATTTTGTTACATTTGGGAACTACATGTACATGTATAGCATAGAAACAAAACAAAGTACCAAAAGTGAGACCATATGCTGTGAATAGACTTCATAAAATTACTCGCACAGTTAGCACTTGTTCTTTCTTACTAATTAGGTCCAAAATAACAAGAACAAGTATCCTCTTCCCCCATGCCCTTCCCGCACCCACCCTCCATGCTCTCCCCGCACCCTCACCTTGTCCAGGTTGACCCTATGGCCGCCGGACTTGGTGCTGCTGGACACGGACTTGACGCTGGCCGCCTTGCCCGGCCCCGCCTTGCCGCCCCCCAGCCCCGCCAGCGTGGTGTTCGGCATCCTCACGGTCTCACTAGCCACAGTCTGTATGAGCACAGCTACTTGCCCTCTGTGAATGCCTCTTATACTAACACAATTCTATCCTTCTATCTATTCTATCCTCACAGCTACTTGCCCTCTGGGAATGTTTCTTATAGTCATCAAACTGTGTCTTTTCCTTTCAAAGTTTCATTCCTCACTTGGTTCTTTTTGTATCATGAAATTATCTAGTCTCACTTGTATCCAAAGATTACAGATATATTCTCATTTGCTTTTTATAGTAGCCAAAATATATGCTTTCCACTCAAACTTTCTTCATTCTTCACCACATTCTCCTTTAACAAATAATGATCTTTCTCCAATAAAAATTTTATTTCTCAGCAACAGCTCTTGTATATCCGTCCTGCATTCACATAATCCATGTTAACAACGCCTATCTTTGAATTTAGTCCGTATATACATTTAAAATATCACTGTGACCAATGAATTGACCCCCAATATAGCAAGCCAAGTGTGCCTGAGGTGCGCTATCCCGTACTGTCCTGCTCACTCACTAGTCCACTAGGCCGGATCATAACCATGGACGCAGCGACAGCGGTGGCGGCGGCCCCATTCCTTGCAAACAGCAACTAATCCTTTGGCTGAAAATGTTTCAAAGTGAAGAAGACTTAAGTCAATTGAATTAGTGTATTAGAATCTTTGTGCAAACAACCAGGTCGCTATTATACCGTGTGTGTATACACACAATCCGTTTAGTTTCTTAGCGAGACTTGAATAAGAAGTCTATTGGCTGTGAGGCATTTCAAAACAATGTTCAATCAGCACTTTGCTTGCTCTGTGTAGTGTCGTGTATATATGTACATACTTTCCACCTGGAACACACACTTATTATGTGTATACACGCGCATTTGAAACGAGTCAATGCATTTGATGAACAAAGCGTAAGTTACATTGGCACAAATGGGTGCTCTTGATGGCGTATGGTGTTAATTGATTATGTGCGCACTAACGTTATTGTAGCTGGCAAAAAGTGTAGGTTTATTCAAACATACAGAACAATAGGTAGCTACCTGTGCACTGCTCATACCTACGTACACTGTGCGTTCTGTCGAAACAGTTATCACTTCATATTATAATATGCCAGATATATCCTCGTAATTGAACAAAAAAAATCATACCCTCTCTTTCTTATTCAGCACTGCTTGGTTTTCGCAAAGTAGCGTGGTTTATGCGTTGCCACACACTGACGCTATCCTGTCAATCATTGGGATTATTCCAAACCGCAAGTGATTCTATAGAATACGATTAAACCTCTGACTTGAGCACGTGGACGTTATGCACGAGATGATACTTACTGCGGCAACCGTCATGTTTCACTGATGTACGCGCCCACAAACACTGCATTTACGCTCTGACTTTATAAATAAACTCACCTGCCCGAAGAAATCAGCTGACTGTCTGTCAATATTACCTATGCACAACAAAACAACTAAAACTGAGTACAAAATACAATATCACATGTTACAAAATCGCATGTTTTGCTCTTTTATGATACAAAGCTATAAATTCTAAACCATACACGGATCACAGTTGCACGAAATAAATCGTACGTGCGGCAAAGTATCAACTCGCCCGTGTTTTCGCCTATGTTTACGTAGCTGTAACGAGCAACACGTAAGTATGGCAGGCGACATTAAAGCTGTTGGCGACCGGGAGACTTCGATTATGCTGTAGTCCGAGGTTGCCGGTTCCTGGCGCCGAAACAAACGTGGTATTGTTTACACGTTACTTGCAGATAGATTACTTATAGACTTGCTGCGGCTGTGCAAGGATATACTCATCTTTTTCAGCCATGTGTTTCTCGTCCAATGCAGTATTGTAAATTATTGGGTGTAAACATTCGTGAATGTCAGACTAGGGCTTTAGCAGCGAGGGAGACTTCGATTAACGGCGGTGGCGGTGAAAGCTGGCGTGCGCCGCGCAGGTCAAACAAAAAGGTGCCTTGTTTGGCCGTAAATTATTGCGCGTACAACTTTGCCGCACTACTTCCGGAGCTCGTTAGTGGTGCGGAGAGTTACAAGTGCGACGGTAACTAGGCAGGACAAGTGTTTTTGTGGGCTTGTCAATTCCTTCACTGACACTCTCATTAAAAATCATTAAAGAACAAAAGCTGGGGCACCGGCGTGTACTTTCAAACTTGAAGAGTTACTCTAAATTTGTCGGTTGATCTCGTTGGTTGAACGAACCTTTTAATTCTGGCTATTATAAACCTGTAACACTTTTTTCACTGCTGCATGAAATGCAATATATTTATATCCCTGCTCATCAATCGATGGCGGGAGCATGTAGAGTTTATTGTACAGCTGTGTAAATTGGTCCCTGGCAAAGTCGATGTACATGTAACGCTTCAACGAGAGCAATTTTGGTTTTCTGTCCATTCTGTACGTCTATTGAAATGTGACTTGGTTTTGCGAAGTTATTCATGATTATAGGTAAAATTCTGTAAAACAAACATAAAGGTTGCACAGAATTTATTGGATTTTTCTGTAAATATTATTCTAGTTTAAATGATTTTCTGATTTAGGGACACATGTAAAAATGTTAATCAGTTGTGTTTATATATTGTTTTTAATATTTTCTGATAAAATACATAAGACACGTGTTCAACTGTACTGCTATTACCTGTTAGATTTCAGCAAACCAAGCTGTGAGATCGCCGTGTATTGATGATTGCGCACCAACAGCAAACATGCTAATTACCCTCAAACACACCTACAAGTCCGTCTGCCAAGTCAATGACGGTTCGCACGCACGTGGTAGTGAAAAAAGACTGTGTGAGGCTAAAAATAAGCAGAGCATTTGAAAATTTGTCTTTAGATTTTATGTATAGCTTGATTTTTCTTCTTTTTTTTAATTTTATTTTTTATTTTTTCTCATTCCTGTGTGTGTGTGTGTGTGTGCGTGCGTGCGTGCGTGCGTGCGTACGTGCGTGCGTGCGTGGGTGGGGGGTGCGTGCGTGCGTGGCGTGGGGCGGGGGATATAAAACTTTGATGTCAATATTTTTTTAATACTAGATCCTATTTATATTGTAGCATGGGTGGTGAAAAAATGCATCATTGTTCCATTTACCATCGTAGTGCAGTAGAAAAGGACTGCCGTTCAAACTATGTTTTTTGTGTTGCTACATCAATTGAGATGTACATGTATGGGCAAAGATTCGAACATTCCTCATAGTATAATTTAGCTCCAAACTCGTATTTGCCGACGGCATACAGTTGAAACCCCGAGGCGCAGACGTGCTTCTTTGGCAGGCAGTGAGAATCTACTACTTTGGCCACTTTACGGGAGCAATTACATGATTAATCAATGTAAACAATGTATGCAAGCCTCATTGTGTTAAAAATGTATGCGAAATATGTAGAGTTACCGTTGGTATGTTATGGATGCGGGTGACGTGGCAGTCGCAATCCAAATGTGGAGAGTAGACACAAGCAGATCCAGTTTTTTTAAAGGGGGGCGTGGCGTGCGCACTTAAGGGATTTCATGAGTTTTGTAGGTACAATCGATGGCGGACGTGCCCCAAACCGTATGAAAATGAAGTATATTTTTTTTTTGGGGGGGGGGGGGGCTGTAGCCACCCCTGGATCTGCCTAAAGTAAAACTTGAAACTATGGTTAGCGAGCGGGACTATCTCGTCGTCTCCTGGTCTCACTATCTCGCCTACTACTCTCGCCATCTCGTGGTAAAACTCTTGCCTTCTGACAGTCTAGCCCTCTTGCTCAAATCACGTGCAGGCTGATTTTCACAATATAACAAATCAATAATGTGATTGCAATATTTATCAATTACCAGTAAGGTATACATTCATCAGTGTTTAAAATGAACACCTAACTTAAAACGCACCCCTAAAGGTGTTGCGAATTACTTCTGGAAATTAAATCAATATTTGTAAAATGGTTGTATCAAAGAAATTACATAAATCACATGGTTGTATCACCTATTTTAATAATTGGTTCACACAACATTGATTTTCATTTTTAAGCCGTGAATTCTTTCCTCCCCAGCCATTTATATTACTACTTATATATGTGATTTTAAATGTTTTTTTTATGATTATTGTATATTACCCGAATTTTATATTATTAATATCTTTTGTACATATGGCAAATAAATAAATAAAAATAAAATAAAATAAAAGACAAATTGATCATGAAAATTAAATATCAAAGAAGCAATTCATTTTGTTTTCGTTTTAATTATTTTTTAGGAGACCACGAACATAATCGATTTTGTGTTTTGTGTAGATATCACACCCTGCTTTGACATCACGACGATTAGCTCTGGATTGTTCACTGGATTTTTTTTTTGCAAAATGCAATTCATCGTGTCAAAAAGTTACGCATGGGGGACATCTCATTGGTCCTCCATTGAATTGGTCCCCCATTGAATTGGTATAGTATTGATGTTATAGTTGCTGTTGCTGCTGCTGTTGCTGCTGCTGCTGCTGCTGTTGCTGCTGCTGCTGCTGCTGCTGCTGCTGCTGCTGCTGCTGCTGCTGCTATTTATGTGGCTACCACTGCTGCATTTACACACACATGGCACATGTATTCTATATATTGCCAAACAATGTTGCACCACAACACGAACTGTTCTATGGACATTCTTATGATCATATTAGGATAACCGTCAGAGTCCTGTGCAGGTTTCAAAGTCACATCTACACACAGCTTGCTACTGCTTCTCACTAATCACAAATTATTAAAATTCAAATATACACCCACGTATATAGTACAAACTAACCATGCACTGGCAACGCCATTCACTGTTATTGAGGTCTAGGATTTACATCTACACCAGGCCATTGACATCCTTGTCCCACAATATCATACTCAATTCCCTTGGGAGTATACCCCCATCACAATCGTACCCCCAGATGTGCTTTTACAACGTGTAGGTAAAACGGAGCAGTATACAGCCTGTTAAATATGAGTTTGCTCAACACCCACCACCAGACCAGATCAGGAATCGAACCCACAACTTTCTGGTCATGAGTCCAACTTCCTGTCCATTCGACCACAGAAACATATTAATGAATTACAAACAGTTGGGTAGTTCATAGGCAGATCAAGGGGGTGGTGCAGGAGGCGTGTGCCGCCTTTTTCACACCACAAAATCACTATGTAGATTTCTTCCGTCCTACGGGAGCACCATCACCCCTTTTCCAAAAACCTGGATCTGCAACTTGAGTGGGGCTTATCGCAATATGCTACAGCCACCTCAAAGATCAACTTGTACCCCCGCCAATGTTTATTTCAATATATCATTTGTGTAAATGGTGTCTGTGTTTAGTTTAAACATATTTCAGTTATAATAGATTAAAATTTTATGTGGATTTGCTGTGGCAACAGTAAGACACGAGCCGTCTCCATAATGAATGACAATTCTCAGGTATTGCTTAAAATAAAACAGATGTTCATGGTATTGAACTTGCGTCTATGGTGTCTGCATAAGTTTAAAAATTTGATTAACGCGTTTAAAATTTTGCTATCTGTCTAAATCACCCACCTTTATGCTTAATTTGAAACACGTCATACAGCGAGGCGTATACTTCATACCGTGTAAAATATCGCCTGTTGATGAGCAATCTCGATCAGTCTTTCAGCCATCTGAAAAGGTTTTAATTCTGCATTTGCAGTTTTGCTTGTATTGATTTCAGTGGAGTTTATGGCTCATGTCAGAGCTCAGTCAGAGTGTGAGTGGGGGTATTCCTCTAGGTACAAAGGACAGAGAATAAGTCACAGAATAATGCAGTAAGACCGGTTATATGCACGAATAGTAATAATTTATATCTATTGAAACTCAATTCCTGTGCTACAGTTTTATTTTATTGTGTACTTTTTGTAATTATGTAAGAAACACCAATCATCACATTACTGACAGCGATTATTAATGAGAATCCGTTGCACAATGTACTAAGTATTTTTCTGTTACTGCCAGCCTTTCATTTTGAGAGATATTCGGTGGATCGTCACACAAAATAAGTATTGAATACAAACTGTGTGGTCAGAAATCCTTAAGCAAAATCAAAATCAAAATAAAATCATACTCTCAGTGTTATGTCAAGCAAGCTCCTACCACTGTATTGACACAGCTGAAGACACAGCTTCCATTTGACTATAACGAGGGCGGTATATACAATTTAGTGAGAGTTGAGATTTGCCTTTTTAATTCATTGAGAATTGAGATTTGACCTTTTAATTCATTGAGAATTGAGAAAAGGGCTTTTGCGTTATGATTTGTAACATTAATTCATTGGGATGTTGAGATCAAGGGTTGGTATATACCCCCCCCCCCCTCTATAGCAAGTGGCCCTAACGGGACTCGAACTCACGACCCCAAGGTTGTGAGACCAGAATGATACCATCATCCCAAGCAGTGGGCTGTTGAAAGGTTACACGGATGAACCGTTGTCTCTGTAACCCCCAGCCTACATACTTGGTCAGTTATCATCTCAACCCAGAGGTCGTGGGTTCAAATTCCACATGAGGACGGATTTTTTAAGGTCTAATATTAATAAGAGACAAAACGAAAGTTTTGTAAAAGGCGAAAGTGAGAACTATATCAAATGCACTTTTATTCCAATATAACCACTATGCCAATTTGATGGTCATGTTTCGAAAAGTATTGAAAGTATAGTGGAAAAATAGAAAGAACATGATGAAAATGGCCCACTGAAAGGTAAACTCTCATTGGCAAAGTGCCAAAATTGAATACAGTTAATGTTCAGTAAGCATGTACGCATTGTACAAAATTTGAATGCTTTCTCACAAGCATCAGCAAAACTATTGCAGAAAATGTTGAAAATGGACGCAAAATGGAACTATGGAAAGCACACTTTGATTGGCAAAGTGCCCAAAATAAAAATCACTTCGGTGTCGCGTCATACCAAATAGTTGTGTGTCCTCGACAGAGTGGTATAATGTGTAATATAACACTGGTTAATTCAGTAATTATATGAAATCCATAGGGATTTTAGAGAAAATGTGTCCAGTAATGCTGCGTAATATAACATTGGTTAATTCAGTAATTAGATGAAATCGCTAGGGGTTTTACAGAATTCATGAAATCCCTAAGTGAAACTAAGTACATAGTTACAAACGAACGAAACACAAGGCTTTTGCTTCAGCTGCTGAAGCAACGCAATAATATGTCAGCTTCAACGATGCGTAGACAAGCTTGCAACAGTAAATATTTTGTAACCTACATTTTTTACTTCATTTTTTACTTCGCATGCATGTAGTATGAAAAACAGTATTTAAATTCTTTAATTTTACTTTTATTCTTATCAATTCAATCTTTATTCTTTATGTCCCCATCGTCAACCCAAACCAAAATTTACCAGCACACTGTCTCAGAAAAAAAGAAAAAAATACGCTATACAATAGCTATACAGTACAATGAATTAACATGAACTGTCCAATAGCAATTTTATTCACTTCCTAGCCTCAAACGACATTGTACATCAAAACTTGGTATAAGTGTTCTTTTATCTGCCCTAGTTTCCAAGAACCATGGCATAGCACCCTTCATCCAGCTTTTGTATCTACTTGAACTCTACTTGTTATAATCCAGCCAAATCTGGAGTTGATGAAATACAAACCTTCAGTAATTTAAATCTTTTCGCCTGTAATAATGTCCCAATAAAAATCATTTCCAATTAATATGTCTTGATAACGCTTCGTTTTCAGTGGGCAGTGTATCGGCTAAGTTAGACATTACATATATTTTCCCATGACTTTTTCACATTCTTAGTACTCATTACTGTTCTGGTAACTTTCCTGTTATTTTAGGTACTGCGTCTACTTTAATTGGAAACTTATGGCCAGTTTTGGTCATACTATCAAGAGCTATTGTTGAGGATTTCATTTGCTCAGGTTTGCCACACCCAAATGTAAGTATAGACACTGGCTGAGACATCGATTCGCCTGAGTAACCTTTCAACAACCCGCTGCTTGGGATGATGGTATGATTCTGGTCTCACAATCTTGGGTCGTGAGTTCGAGTCCCATCAGGGCCACTTGATATAGTCAAATAGAAGCTGTATCTTCAGCTATATCGATACAGTGGTAGGAGCTTGCTTGCAAGGACAGTGAGAGTAAAATTGTTAAGTTTGTTCTTTCACTTGTATTGCTTTGTTTCCTTTTAACAGTATTTGCGTTTATTTGTAAATTATGTATAAAGCGCTTAAATTCTTCAATATGATCTAATGAATACTGAATCTCACTTTCATATCTACCTTTTTTCCTTCTTGTCCATCTTCTTCATAATTTTTTGTGGGTCGGCCTGCATATGTGCAACTTCATATTCTGCTGTCTCCCTCTTCTCCAGTATATTTTCTTCCATCCTTTCAAGTTCGCTATCTGGTACATCATTTATGACGATAGACAATATATAGGCTCTAATTCTTCTATTAATTTTTCTAAATCTTTTATGTGTTTTTTCGTTCTCTTTTCCATTAACAATCTTGATTTACGCGCTCTGCTACCATATGAAAAACAGTATTCAGATTCTTTAATTTTACTTTTATTCTTATCAATTCAATCTTTATTCTTCATGTCCCCATCGTCAACCCAAACCAAACTTTTTACCTCCATATCATAAAACTGCATAACAAACATATAAATGCAGCATTCAAATAAGGCAATAATTTAAATAACAGTTAATAGTCATAGAATACATGTGCTTCATGACAACACTTTTATAATCAATGCTATAATCAATGTGTATATTAAATATTTATAACCAATTGTTGCGGCACCATTTGCTATCCAGCACATTTAGTCGACCAAAAACACACTTTTGTTATTTATCATAGTATAATCTGCTTCATTTCAGTGAATGTATTTATTTTCAATGCGTGATATAGGATATGCTTTGAATATCTGGATGGTGACATTAATAGTTGTACTGTGCATATTGGCCTAGAAGATATATAGTTTTAATCGAAACTGTAGGAGTGAGTTTTGCCAATATCCTTGAATCTGTTCGTCGTGGTGGAATACATATATCTGTTATATGATTTACTTTATCACAACCTATAAATTATATAAATGATTGACAGTTTCAACAACTACTATGTTGCCATTTTCAAAACTTCTCTGCGCATGTTAGGTCAGGGTGTCGAAAATCAGGTCGTATTCATACGAAATGATTGCGTCGTGTGAGGCGGTATAATACTAACACGCCAATTGATAAGACTCTACGCATAATACGGGACAGATTATGCAGTAATGTAATGTTGAAAAAAAGAACACTTTTGAAACCAAACGATCTTATATATTATGGAATAGCGTGAATTTATTTTGACCACAACGTATTTCCAATTCAATGCACAATTCATCAACAAATGTTTGGCACAGCTATGTGAAGTCCGGTTTCATCTGGTGTTGCTAACTTCTTATGGAATGGCTGCAACAAGAACGATTGCCACAGCACAGATCACATGCAGACGAGGTTGTCGGAAATATCTGTGGGTCAAGTGTTGGAAAAGATCAGTAAAAGGGAGACAAAGAAATTGATAGACCACCTGAATACAGTAGACAAAGCAGGAAGCATCAAGTTAACTCATGAAGTGGAGACAGTTGGTGCCATTCCGTTCCTAGATATCCAGATAGGGACACAGCGGAAAACACTGTGAAATCACTTGTATTTAAAGGAAAAGACCCATACAAACCAGTAGGCCTACCTACATTTTTCGATTACGAACAAGGACGAGGGGGCCTTTCATCTCTCTCATGCGTTTAACGGGATTTTGACACTGGAAGTCGTTGCAAGTCGTGCAGAATGAAATGACTTGAAATGCGCAGAGGTTTTGAAATTGGCCATAGAAGTCGCTGAAACTGTCAACCAGCTATATAATTTATTGATGTTGTGATAGACAAAATCATGTAAAAAAGAAATTTGTAGCTTCCATGTACTGCTCACCAACTCAGAATTCTTCTATCCTTGATAAACGAAATTGTGAATCAACATGTTCAAGTCTGTATTGATTCTTGCCACGGTTGTTTTCAACATGCATCAGGAAAAAAAAGCAATAAGAGATGGATTGCAGTTAGTAAGTCTAATATGTAGACGATGACATTGTATGTGAAACTAATTTAAAACTTATTATGAAAACTCGCTTTTCACCATAGCAGTATTTCTATGTTTGACAAGGAGCCTGTTGACTTAAAACTTGTTCCAAGTAGATTAAAGGTTTTTTAAATACTTGGATCGTTTTGATAAAGATTGCATGGTAAGAAAAACAAATATATACATTTAATGTATAAAATGTTTTTTCGGGCTAAAAGAAAATTGTGTTATATGATTGCGTTAATTGGTTTGGGATACTTGATGTACACAGGATCAAACTCAGACAGTAGGGGACAATCTAAAGGCACACATTCTGGTATTAAAACAAACAACAATGATTTTCGGATACCTGAGGACAATACCAAGTATCTGGTGGAAATTGGGAACAGAACATGTCTCAGTAAAGGTACAAATATTGAGGAATCCAAGAAAGATGAAAGCAAATGCATTTGTCGGGAAAACTGGTCTGGTGAACATTGCAGCATACCAATAACAATAATAAGTGTGCAGGAAGGTTTGCCCAGAGATGTAACTATAAGTCTGAGACAAACGCCTAGAAGGATAATCTTTGCATTGCCATTCCTTCAAGAATATGCCCAGTTAGACTATCGCATGAATGAAACTGGAAATATTGTGGATGCTTTCTTCATTTTAGAATCCAACTACACGGCATACGGTGATCCAAACAATCTAACTTTGGTGTCGTATGTCACAACTAATTATGCAGATCATATCACAAATAAGATTGTGTATGTATTGATGGACGTTTTTCCAGAAGGTGCGGCAGAGAATGGATGGGTATTTGATGAAGTATCAAGAAATTACATTTGGACACATGCGATAGCCAAGCACGTGGATTATCTCAACCATGACGATTTGATCATAGTCGGAGACGCTGATGAAGTACCTTCCCATGATGCACTCTTATTCCTCAAAATGCACAACGGCTTCCCGGAACCATTTGGCTTTAGGATGAGGTGGACTGTCTTCGGGTACTTTTGGAAGGGCGGAGATAGTAGAGATTTTGTAGCGGGTGCTTCTCTCAGATGTGTGCAGGAAGTGTATGCAGGTAACATTTACAAACTGCGAAACCGCAAGTATTTTAGAGAACCAACAGTTTGGCCAAGAGCTCAGGCTTACATGAAAGCCCACAACACTTTAATTTCAGTCTGGTTCATAGGATCCAGTGCACATATTGCTGGTTTCCATTGCTCTTGGTGCTTTGATGCTGAAGGAATTCGGAGGAAGTTGATTTCCATTCAAAATGGCGACTGGCCCAGGCATGGTGACTACCCTGAAAGATGTGAAATAGGTTTCATTGAAAAATGTGTAGGCGTTGGGATGTGGTTTGATGAAATGCAGTGTTTTACTCTGGTTATGGCTGATGATGAAAATTATGCACCTCGATTCTTTTTAGACAATGGTGACAAGTACAGGACTCTGCTGAGAAACAGTTATAGGAATTCGACGACTGAAAAATGCGTCAGGTCTTGGAGTCCGCCAAAACGTAAAATGGTGAAAAACTGGCACAGGATGAAAAAAGAAGATTTAGAGAAAATAATGATGAGTTGAAAGCATTTAGTATTCTATTTATTTCTCTTCAAATAGATATATATAAAACGAAAAAATAATCGGCACGCTATGGAATAGGCTCATTAAAATGCCGGGAAACTGTCTAACTAGAATTTTTTTGGGGGGTGGGACTACGGCTTAGCCAAACAAAACTGGAGCTTTCAGATAAAAAGGCTCTTTTCCCGCTTAGATAGTGACTGCTTTTCAAATAAGTCTATATTTGAATTAACATCTATTAACGATATATTAATGAATATGATGAATGAATATTGGAAAACAGAGGTGCACGAGAAATCAAAGCTCAGAACCTATAGACTTCAAAACCGACTGTGATCGAGAAGAATATGTAAATAAGATTTATGGACGAAGAGAAAGATTATTATTTACACATTTAGGCACAGCATTCTCCCCTTTAAAATTGAAACAGGCAGATTTAAGAATTTAGATATTGCACAGAGAACATGTAATTTATGTAACCTAGGATGTACAGAAGATGAAACCCATTTTTTATGCATTTGTCCCATCTCTAATGATATTAGATCCCTTGACTTTGATAATTTTATTGAGTCGGAAAAGCTTATATATTTAGTAAAAAATTGTTGTAAAGAAGTTTCTGTTTATGTCTCCAAATATTGGAACATACGCCAAAACAAGTTATACAGTCAATTTATATGCAAATGATATAGATCTACCATATAAGATCTTTTTGTAATGTTTTCTTCTTCTCTTCATATTATGTCTACATTTCTTAAGTTGTATTCGGTTATTTCATACATGCATGTCTAATACATACATAATTCTTTAAGTGTATTCTATTAATATTATGTTTAATTTCATTTTATGTCTAGAATCTATACATTATTCTTTAATTATACGATGTTGTATTATATGCTATGTTCAATTTATAGGTAATTGTTTATTTCTTATCAAGTGTATTCTCTTGTTCTAGATGTACTATTTATTTCATATCACTTATATACTTCATTGTTTTCATATTTGTTTGGAGTCACATTTACGTATTGATATTAAAGTGACAAATACAATGTAAGTACAGAAGGACTGGGTATTTCACTATATAGCTATTTATGTATTTGGAAATGTGCAGATATTTGTCACTATAATAAACTAGATCAAAAGTGGTCAAAGAACACAGCGTCGCTACAACAACGATGACATATGGGCAATTAAAATATTCCATAAGCATACAGGTTCAAGTGAAAATTCAGAAATAATGAAATCTTTATAAAAATTAAAATAGCTACCTGGAACCTATACTTTACTTGGCAAATAGACAAAATTAAAAACTCATGATGGTGTCAATGAATGTAAACAGTGAACCAAGTTGTGAACGTAGAATAAAATTTGGGGGTCATGGTTCAAACTGTATTGAAAGTATTGAAGAATGTAGCAAACAAAACTAAAATGTCTATAAACTGCTACACAATGCTGTGCTCTCTGAGTACTTTTTATTTAGTTAGCAAAGGGCGAAATTTTAAGGTAGGTTGTGGGCACCACTCCTATAATATTTTATAAACTACGAAAGTCATGTGTCAAGCTATAAATGCCGAAATTGACCACCAATGGCCTTCTGGAGGGAATACTTTGATTGGCAAAGTGCCAAAATTGAACACTAATGATGGGCACTATATATATGAGCAGTCTATCAAATTTGGAGCTTATGGTTCAAACTGTATTGAAACTATTGAAGAAAATGGAAAAAAATGATCTAAAATTGCCATCTGGAAAGCACACGTAAATTGGCAAAGTGCCAAAATTAAATCGATGTGATGCCCTCTTGGCATGTAAGCATTGTACCAAGTTTGAATGTGTCCATCTAAGCAATATTAAAGATACTGCAGAAAATGTCCAAAATTGACAATAAATGACTCTGTGGAAACCACAATTTAATGGCCAGAGTGCCCAAAATCGAATCACTTCGGTGTCGCCTCATACCTCATAGTTGTGTAAAGTTTGAAAGTTTGAACAAAATCAGTTCATTGGTAAACTCTCTAGCTTGTCCAAAGACATACATACATACATACATACATACATACATACATACATACATACATACATACATACATACATACATACATACATACATACATACATACATACATACATACATACATACATACATACATACATGCGTACATGCGTACATACATACATACATACATACATACATACATACATACATACATACATACATACATACATACATACATACATACATACATACATACATACATACATACATACATACATACATACATACATACATACATACATACATACATACATACATACATACATACATACATACATACATACATACATACATACATACATACATACATACATACATACATACATACATACATACATACATACATACATACATACATACATACATACATACATACATACATACATACATACATACATACATACATACATACATACATACATACTGACATACTGACATACATACATACATACATACATACATACATACATACATACATACATACATACATACATACATACATACATACATACATACATACATACATACATACATACATACATACATACATACATACATACATACATACATACTGACATACTGACATACTGACATACTGACATACTGACATACTGACATACTGACATACTGACATACTGACATACTGACATACTGACATACTGACATACTGACATACTGACATACTGACATACTGACATATATACTGACGTACAAACTAAGTGATCACAAGGCTTTCGCTTCAGCTGCTGAAGCGACGCAATAAAATCAATCCATCAACCAGTTGCGTTTGTTTTTGCTTGCGATTTTATAATAGCATTTATGAAAACATTACAAAGGTTAGTTGGGAAATACTTTTACTTCATCTGCTTAGGACTGTTCACCTGAGGTATAAAATGATACGTAGATACGTAGTCTTAAAACTTACAGTACTTTAAGCCATTATAATACCAGGACAGTCAACCCAGAATATGAGGTCCACTTCAACTGTCTGCATATGTACCTTAAGTTATGAACATCCGTTCATAGATCAATGTGATTTAAATATAATAACATGAAGTTAAACATATAACATACTTCCATTAAGTTCATTGAATATTGGATATGGGATTTTCGGGCTCATGGCCTATAATTTTTTTAAATACTACAATTCAACAAAAAATCTGTAACATGAGAAGGGGTGGTGGTTTTAAGGGGTCAAGAAATCCCAATTCCATCTTTTTTGCCTCTTAGCCAAAATTGAACTGACTCATAAACTCACCACATATAACAACTTGCTTGTATATTCAGCTGTGACCCCCGCACGCTATCCAGAATCTTACTAATTTCACATATAAGTAATTGGATCTTATGAGACACAGACGCTCTGTCTTAGGTCACCGAGCCATGGAAATTCGCCTTTTACACCTAATTTTCACTTATGTGTGGGGGCACCTGTGACCCCTGCACTCTATCAAAAATCTACTATTTTCACATATATTGCACTTTATGTGATGCCCAACGGACGCAGTAGCTCGGTCATAGGTCACCAACCAAGGAAAATTCGCTTATTCCATCAAATGATAATATTCACTTATATTCGGGGGGAGCCGTGACCCCCGCACGCTATCCAAAATTATTTTTGTGATGCCAAACAGACTCGTATGGGTCGAATCGTGATACAGATGCTCATAAGTCACCGAGCCATGGAGCAAGGAGCATTCCTTTGTCCGTATATACCCATACATAGGAAAATAAGGCTGATCAAAGTGATGACGCATATATCTACAAGTCTACACACCCGCCATGTTTTACGGCTGGCATCCTGTAATCATTACAGGAAAATGCCAGCCATCTGTATACTTTCATCACACCGATGTAGTCCCATAGCTTGGGGGCCCTTTATATATTTATCCTGTAAAAGTGGCACACGGGTATCTCTTGACGACGAGTATCGCATACCTATATGTCTGTTGATTATATGAATCCATCTTTTAAACTTTTTATTAAATCTTTGTGTTTAATATTTTAGAATCATAATTTCATTATAGTAACCATAATTACTCGTATGTATATATATGGACTGCTTTAAGTTGTTTTTTTCTATTGTGATCTTGTTATTAAGGTTCTTGAGAACATCCATGTGGTGCCCTCTAAAAGGCAAGCACTGGCAAGCAATAAAACCACTGCCACACAGTGCTGCCACCTGTTAGCTTATTGATCATAACAGTGATATAATGCTGCCACCTGCTGGCTAAACATTGCATAAGTAGTAAAATTCACACAAATATTTTTTTATAATAAAATCTAGCCTAAAGATGTGTGTTAATATTATTTTTTTCCATTATTATAAATTATTATCTATCA
The DNA here is from genome assembly GCA_019095985.1 of Streblospio benedicti. Classification (NCBI taxonomy): domain Eukaryota; kingdom Metazoa; phylum Annelida; class Polychaeta; order Spionida; family Spionidae; genus Streblospio; species Streblospio benedicti. The sequence continues at coordinate 28,782,022 of CM032661.1, forward strand.
GTGAGCAAAGTTTTGTAATGATTCACATTTTTTTTACTAGAAACGCATCTATGCATAACACTTGGATTGACGCTCTTTGTTAGTAATTGTATTCTATAGCACTTTATTTATGCATTTGATACCTAATTATAGTTTTATTATCTTACTAAAGGCACTGATTTAATGTTCAAATAACCATAACCAACATTTATTCTGGCATTATAACAATATATTGTGTGTAAATCCAAGTGCATATACTTATTTACTGTAATATCATACGTTGAGGATATTAGATACCTTAGTTTAAATAATCATATCTCAAAAACTAGCCAGAAGAAGTATCATTATTTTGCTAATTTTTGATAGTATATAGTTTAAGCTTTAAGGGAAAATTAGTTTTACAGCAATTCACACGAAAGTTTTTTAGAAATTGCAGATTGAATTGCGACAGGTCAGCTATTCCTTTCATTCGCATTGTAACATATCACAAAAATATTGACACAAATATTTTTTATAATAAAATCTATCCTGAAGATTTGTGATATTATTTTTTTTTCCATTATTATAAATTATTATCTATAAGTGAGCAAAGTTTTGTGATGATTCACATTTTTTTTACTTGACATTCTCATCAACCTTAATGAATTTTCGCCGGTTATAAGTTTTTGAGGCCTTTGTCTTAGTCATATTTGCACAGCATACAGTGTGACTGTCCTGATAAAGTTATGGCATGCGCTCGTGCAGAATGAGGCATGCACTCGTGTAAATGAATTCTACCATGACAGTCAGATAAATCACTCGAGTTACATGTTATTTGAATTATCCTGTATATTATAATCAATTCTTGAACTTATTAAGCACTTTCTTATTTTATACACATTATTTTATGTCAAAGATTTATTGGATATATTTCGTGTCATGGACACATCCTCAGCATAAATGAGAAAAACTATCATATGTAATGATTACAACCATGGTAGTACTACAATGTACAAATACATTTATATTATAGTACAATTAAAGCTGCTTTTGTAGTCAGAATACAAAAATGCAAAAACAAAGATTACATATTATACAATATTTCAATAACAAGATTATAAAGAGATCATAGTCATATGATCACAACTTTACGGTCAGTTTCCTGCTGCGGTACTCATCCTTTGTATTTATGTAGGGTCTCACCTCCCTTATGTGCAATGCTTCCAACGTCATTAAGAAGCTTTCACCACGTCAGATGTAGAATGTCAATGTCGTGGTCAGTGAGTCGGGTGTCTTAATGGTTCCTGGTCTGGTTATATGCTCTTTGAATCGGGTTTGAATCGGGTTTGTAAATGTCTGCCAGTCTGTATGGCCTACATAGCAGCATGGACATGTCAATTGGTACACAACTCCACTCTTGAGCAGTTTATCTAATGGTGGTTTTAGTGATGGAAGAACAGTTTTAAGTTTCCTGATCGTCATCACAACTGTACACGGTGCATTCATCTTATGTAGAGATCTTGCATACTCCTCTGTGACCTTTCCGCGGTACTGTATCCTTAGCAGCACTTTTCTTGATTGTTTCTTCTTTTCCTGCACACACTCATCGTTTGATTCTGGTCTTATGATATCACATAATGTCTGTTGCATGATTCGTTCATAAAGGTTGGGTGGGTACTGGTTTCTCTCTAAGGTAGACTTTGCTTTGTTAAGGCTTTCATGAAACAGAGTCCATGTACTACATACACGGTAGATCCTATGCACAAATCCCTACACATACTGACCGGTTGTATCTTTTGGGGGGCCAGTGCATGACATTTCATAATGAAGCCGGTGTCTGTTTTTTTGGTTTCCTTTCGGTACCAAGTTGAGTTCAGTTTTCCTGTGGCGAGGTCATGCTTGGTCTTGATGTCCAACACTGCCAATTGACTGTCCTTCTCGCGTTCTATGGTGAATTTCAAATTTGGATGCAATCTGTTTACCATATAAAGTTGACTTTCTATTTCAGTGGTTTTATCCTCCTTGATAATATCGTCAATGTATTTGAAATCAGTTTTGCATTTCCTTTTATCACATCATCAAATTGACTGAGCCATCCATTTGTTAAATGGGGGGGGGGGCGCTTATCATAGCCAGAACATCAATTTGTTTATAGACTCCATCATGTGTGCACATATTAAGCCTATCACATGATGCAATATGTGCCAATTCCTGAAAAGAGTCTTTGTCAATGTTCGGTCTTTTATCTGGCGGTAAGACATACACAGACCATGTGCACACGTCTATAGATTCTTTCACTGGCACATTTGTGTACAAAGATACCACATCAAAACTAACTAATTCCTCATCCCTGTCTAGATTCACCTCCTTTAACTTGTCACAAATGATTTTGGTGGACACATTAATTTTACATTGTGGCACCACTGACAATCATTTAGCAGATCCCGGCATGGATAACACTGGTCTCATTGGAATACTGTTCTTGTGTACTTTGGTAGACTGTATAAGCGTACTGGTTGACTACAACTTGGTTTTATTTCATTGTAAAAATCTTGATCACACTTTGTTTTACAATGTTCGTTTATGCTATGTTAGTGGTATTCACAATTGTTTAATTTTGAATTTTTATTTTAACGTTTTCAAACCATGTAGGTTCCTTGTCAAAAATAACAAAATATTAATACAAGTTAAGACTGCAAATACAGTACAGAGAATACATAGTGGTTATTAAGATTAACATGGTAATTAAAAATTGACCTTCATACTACCATGTTAATGATAGTAAGCTGTAGAATGATGATTTGAACTTTGCATAATCAGCTGTGATACCAAATAAATAGAGAGCAGACGTATTAGAATAAGTTACTCGTTTAATCATACTACATAGCAACACTATAAATGAAGACACCACACAATTCAACAGACCTCGTCCTGTTGACAAGTGAAGTCACCAGCTGACCATTACGGCTGGCCGAGTTCACTGAATCTTTTCAGCTACTTGAGTCGGTCAATTCAGTGACTTCGTCTTTACGGGTGCTGCCTTAAGTGATTCTGTTTGTGACATTTCACACTCACTGACCGTACGAAGGCGTAATCACTAAATGTAGCTGCCTGTGGCCGGCAACGTCACAGACCGGAACCTTAAATCATGCTGGCGATTTACTAATAAAGCGACATCACACGGATTCCCTCTTCCCCACCCCTCTACTAAAATTGCTATTACTACTATCACAAACTTGTATATCTGTTGCTCGGGTGTATAGGCTATTCACCCACATTGCGTTTACTCATCTGCCCTGTACCTATTTAACGTGCAGATACCACGGAGCAGAGTGCAACCTGTTAGAGGTAAGTTTGATCAACACCCACCACCAGACCCGAACGGGAATCGAACCCACGACCTTCTAGTCACGAGACCAACTCCATATCCAACAGCGAGTCGTTGTATCAATTATCCGATTGGGTTGTTGTTGGTGTCAGCAGCCCGGGTAGGTGACGCCCCCGCCGGGCGCTGTCGGCTGCAGCACGGTACCGGGCAGCCTCTCGTAGGCGGCGGCGAGCTCCTGGCGCCCACCAGACGGAGACAGCAGCAGACGACAGTCGGACGGGCGGATACGAAGCCCGGCCGCGGCCCAGGGCGAGGGCGGGAGGGACAGCGGCTAGAGGCAGAGAGGGCGGGGGTCATGATGGGTACTATGTCGTGTGCTTGCTTTACTACCACAGATGGTGTAGATCATTGGATTTGATTGGAATTGGTTTATTCATTCATATAGTTACAGAAACGTTCAAAGATATATAAATAAATGAATGCGGTTAACAACAAGAGTAAACATGTAAAGGTATGTCATCACGGGCACTAAGCAGTGTGATTGCTTTACTCCCACGTACATAGAGCTTCCCTTCTTTTCTTTTTTTTTTTTTTTTTTTATCTCAATTCCATTTATAAGTAGACTATGGTCTGTGCAATATAGAATATGTACTGGTTAATAGGATTCACTAGTTCTATCATAGAGCTTCCATTCTTATATCAATGGCATGTAAATGTACATGTATAAATAGACTGTAGTCTATGGAATATAGAATATGATTGAAGAAACTGTAGGAACTAGAAGTTCCATCTCAATGGGTGTAAACATACCAGGGTACAAGTACCAATGCCTGAGTTGGTCATTTTGCAGTACATCGGGTAGTTGACTATAGTCTATGCCATCATGATCATGGCTGACACAATTTTGAGATCCATCTCAATGGTCTTTCTGTTAATTAAACAAGATGAATCGGTGGGAAAGGGCAAATACAGTTCATTTAGCCGGGACATTTAGTTAACACGTACATTTCTGTTCGAGGGTATAGTTTCAGTCAATATACCCGTTAAGGAATAGGAATCCTGTGTTCAGACTGAATACGTTTGCTTCGTATTCATGTCTTTAAATCTGCCATGCGCTCTGCATCATCCACTTACCGTTCCAGCATCTCCTGCAGACGAGTGGTCGCAAAACGACCCCACTTTCCCCAGCAGCTCTTCAAAGTAGCGCACTTCCGCCATGAAGTCCTCCCTGCCCAGGCTGTCTATGCGGGACCACAGCGTGCGGTTGAAGTGGTCATACAGCAGAGAGTCCACTTTCGACCACTCACGGTACTCTGCCATCAGGTGTGTGGGAATGTCCCTGGTGCTCACACTACCTCTTGTGCTGAAATATATCATTGATTTCTATAGTTTTTGATGATCATACTCGATTATGATAGGCCGAGAGCCATTTGAGATAAGAGTAGGTCCCACTCATGAAATTTCAAATACATTTTTAAATACATGATACACTGTAAAATGATGTTAAAAGTGAAGTGATAGAGCAGGATTATTAAAGACAATCATTCGCTTCACGATACATGTACTTTTATTTATATGCGTACGAGCTACATCCAAAATATGTTAAACTTGTGATTATAAAATACTTCAGTGTGATGCCTCGATACTTACTACTGCAAGAAATGGTCTTATTACACATTCTATTGACTGCCATTAAGCTAGGATCAGACAGGCCTCAATTTTGAAGGTCCGAACCGGAAGTGAACCCTGCCGGGCCTCCTGCCACGTACGTACCGTGCGTGGTGCGTGTTACGCGTGACGTAGAGCACGTCGGTGAGAGACCAGCAGAACGTGCGCCTCAGCAGCACCAGCGACTCGTGCAGATGCTCCACGATCAGCACCTGAGGACAGAACAGGTGACGGGCACGTGACCAGGCCTACACTACATGGTCTAGGACAGTGGCAGATCCAGGTTTTTGGAAAGGGGGGGCACTTAAGGAAAGGGGGGCGCACTTACCGGATTTCATGAAAAAAAACTATGAAAATGAAGTATTTTGGCGGTAAAAGGGGGGGGGGGACGCTACCTGCGCCACCCGACCCCCCTAGATCTGCCTATGTAGGAGGTGACTTTATTGCCATCTATTGATGTTTCGGCCCGACGGGTGTAAGTTATCGTGTATGTAGTACACGGTGACTTATACATCATACCATTACGCAAGTTTCAACAGAAAATATACGGTTATATCGCCCACATGATGCAAACACCACACGCACGCATAGAGGTACATTTCAGCTTTTTTTTCTGCCAAACTTCTGTTTTATGATATCAGCTCAAATTTTTTTGTTTGTTTCATATAGGCTTGGCTAAATTCTTTCAGCTTAGGTCTGCACATGCATTAATAGCATAGATAAACTATATTTCTTTACAATAGGACTATCTTAACGGTGGATTTGACATGTGGTACTAGTGAAGACGCCGAGAAAGTCAGGATACAGAGTCTTACCACTGCAAACTTGTCGTGGAGTCGGTCTAGCCAGGCCCTCACGAACGTCATATTGTGCTCCTGGTTCTTGTATTCTGAGGGAAACTGCGGCGAGTCCATGTAGTCCTTGACATCTTCATAGTGCTCGACCCGCGTCTTGTGGGGGGGCCGCGGCCTGTTAGAAGATATATACAGTAAAACCTCAATGTTAACACTAGCCCAGGGCTGCCCCCAAGTGGTTTCTTTATTAAGGGTATTTGAGTAATCATTTCATTTAATAATCGTGGCAGTCTCCCTTTATCTACTGTGTGGGAGGGGGTGGGGGTCGGGGTGGCTACTGTGTATATGATCACAAATAGATTATTTCAAATATAGTTTAAGATTATCAATTTTAGTTTATAATTATCAATTATGGCAGAAAATTTACACAGAGATCCACTGGATGAGGATCCCTGTCTATACTACCACCAGTTCCTCTAACGCAGGCGTTTTACTGTAATGTGGTAGGTAAGTTTTGTCCAAAAGAACAGCAAAAAGAGTCACTTTGATTATTTAATATTATATGAAATATATTTCTATATACATGTATGCAATCATGGAAAAGCTTACTTGTGGTCGCGGTCAAAACCAGTGGGCAGACCCAGGTTGAAGCTCTGCAGGTTTCTTACTATACTCAGATACGGGGGCGTGCACGCGGACGTTATGTTCGGTAGTCTCAACACGAGGTCGTAGTGATCCTTGTTCGTCAGAAATTCTACCACAGCACTGGTCACGTTTGCAAACCTCGTGTTGAAGCCGAGTCTTTTGTAGAGGTCGAAGTACACAAATGAAGATTTGAAATGACTGAAAGGCTCTCTGAGGGACGTTATGTAAAACACCGGCGATTGCATTATGGACCCGAAAAAAGTCTCGTTGAAGACGGTGTGGTCCAGCAAGACGTTGAAGCGCCCCCGCTTTGAGGGTCTGTACGTGTAGGGTGGGGGCTTCCAGGGCCACGCCAGATTCATCTTGCCAGCGATCGGTAGCAACACGTTAAGGTCGTTGGCGTGCGCAAAACGGCGGAACACCGCGGACAGCGTTTCAGACGCGCACTTGTGGTTCTTTATGTAGACGAAGTTGGATACGCGAGACTGTGTCCGACATTCGTCATATATATGTTGGGGACGTTTGCTAGTATGAGAAGAGGTACTTCTGGATGTAATTAGGTCCAGATATCGCTGACGGTTGGTGACTGGTATATTCGCATTGGCGATGTCTTTCTCGTCTTGAGTAAACACCGCCTTTGAGAAATTGCCAGTGTTCAAACGACCCTTTTCTGTCATGGATGTGTGGAGTGATCTATCATCTGTGTACTGGTGATTTCCTCTAGTATTTGAGTGCTTTGTATCATTGTTATTCATCATGACAAAAATTAACAGACATGCGCAAGACCCTCCAAAACATAGTCGCCTTGGGCCAAGTTTTAACCACGCTTTGAGCATCCTCTTCAGTTGCATGGTTTTGTATGTGTATAATCTTCCCCATTCAAAGTAAATGTAACATAACAATAGTCCAAGTTAGCACACAAAAAGTTGTATCCATTAACTGAAGTATCAGTCCATGTTGTTAATAACACTCTAATGTCTACTCCAGAATTCGAGTCACTTAAAAGAGCCATTTATTCAAGTTTTATCACGCCACAGTTTTACATGCGTATTCGTGGTCACTCAGCATAAACTAATTTGTTTAAAGAAACCTGGACAGCATAATTTCAAGTACTATATAATGGCCTCAAAACACAAACCGTCAGTACCAACAATAAACATTGGTTGATGGAGTACATAGGTAATGGTTCGATCATCCTTAAATACACCACTGATAACAGTGATAACAAGAGCAAGGATTGTAAGATTTTGTTTCAATGGCTTCGGCACTTGGGAACGATTGGATATATCAGTATGCGTGCCACTGTAGTGATGGTTGGCAGGTTGATCCTTTTCACTTTAGGGCCATTAACATTTCGCTGAAGTTGTGTTTTCGTGTACAACAACTTGTAAGGCGTGGCAAGTGTCTGTAAGGTGAGGATCAAATCGTTTTGTAGCATCGGCAGACATCCATAGGAGGATCCAACAAAACACTTCACATTTATGTATGTATGTGTGTCATTCAACTAGTGCGTATACGTTCACGTGAATTCTGGAAGGATCATCAACATCCAAGGTCAAAATATGCATGCAGGGATTCTGCAAGTGATCATATAGAAAAATGCGTAAAGTTACTTATCAACTTAATTAAATCGGCTATCCATTCCAGTAGTGCGGGTGCCGATGCTCTTTAAAGTGGTTATTGGGAAATGTCATTAGAATTAAGTGGGATGTGGGAAATTGACAAAAATTAGGTGGTTAGTGGGAATTTGAACAATAAAGTGGGAAGTGGGAAGATTACCAAAATTAAGAGGGAGCAAATCCTAATTTTAGTGGGAAACTATAAAAAAATGCGTGGGTAGGGGTCATGCACGTAAATTTATAACAATCTAAAATTTGATCGTTATAATATCATGTCATTTTTTTGTAAAAGTGAACAAAATGTTCATTAAAAGTACGCATTTTAGTGGGAAATGAAAATATTATGTGGGAACTGGGAAATGAGCTAACATTTAAGTGGTAAGTGGGATCAGGACACACACACCCCATCTAGACACTCAGTAGTACGTCAAATAGCCCGTTTTTCAACTACACAACCCAACATGTCATCGCGACCCAAATGTACTTTTCTTGTATTCTTATAAACAAAACAATAAATACATCTATAGTGTCTGTTTTATGTGTGCAATCATTCACGGTAGATGCCTGGCAAATATTTACTGGTGTCTGTGTCAACTTGACTAGTAGATGTGTTTTTCTTGACATCATGAGACATACGTGTACGTGTGGAGACAACTTTATTGCATACAATATGACTAGTAACAGCAAAGGACACTCATACAGAGTGCCTTATATGTGAAGTGGATCCCATTACAAAGCACCTTGTATTCTCTAGTAAATATACAAATATTTGAAAGTACATTCCTTGAATCCTGATACCAGTTCAAGCACACTCGTGTGCTTGTAGGTTTACATTGTTATTGTGCTTTGTAATAATTGAAAACTCTGTTCTCTATCCAACCTGTCCGTAAAGCATCAAACGCTAATATCAATAGTAGGTCTATACCATGCGCTCTAGCATCATGGGATATACATACTGCATTATTATGCGTTATAAACACTATAGCATACAGATTACTACTATTAGTACTTCTATCACAGTATACCCCTCCCATGATGATGGGGTCCATGGTTTATACCACTTGACAAAAAAGGTGTCTACAGTAATTGTGGAAGAAACAGCGAAAGCAACAATACAGCTACAAAGCAAAAATGATGTCCAACAGGCTAACTCACAACATGATTACATCCTGAGGATAACATTCACAGTGACACTGTGCATGCTCTGCATGCGGTAAATGTTTTAAACATATCTATAGAGCCACTTACAGTAGTACAGTAGAACTTCCAATTAAGACCACCTCTCTATTGGACACCACCTCTATAACAAGACCATCTTTTACACTCCCAAACCTCCATAGAGCTACCGAAATATAACCTATGTATAGAGACCACCTCTCTATTGAGACCACCTTACACTGGTTCCCAAAGGTGGACCTAATAGAGAGGTTTTACTGTACACTGTTGTGACACAGTGGTCCATTGCCCGTTTTGATCACATTCCCCTCCCCTCAGCAGCTCCAGCTGTGGGCACCGGCCCACTTCGGCATCTTCACGGGCGTGGGGTCCGAGTCATAGCGCCGCTTCAGCTCGTCGCGCAGGCCATTCTTGCTGGCGATGTGGAGGCAATCATCTGGTGTGAACGTGAAGGCGTCGTCCCAGCGTGAGGCCGGGACGTGGACGGCCCCCTCGTCTCGGTCACGGCGAGAGGTCACGTGATCGCAGTAGTCCGTGACACGTGACAGCACGGTGGTGAAGTGCGCTACCTGGTGGTAGAATTAGGGATTAGTGGGGATTAGTGATTACGAGACCATTAGTGTGTGGTTGAGGCGGTGGGGCGCTTTGTGTTGGCATGATGTTATTATATTGTTGTTCGTTGGGGGATTCAGGTTTCTTGAGAGGTGGCAAACCAGTGGATATCAGGGTTTCAATGAGTGAAAGCTCAACCGGATGCCGGAATATACCTGCACCTGTACACTCACCCCAAGTGGATATGCCAGTGCTGTGGTGGTATGTCATGATTATGTGAACTTCCTCTACTGATAAATATACCCTCCATATTGTCTCCATCTCCACTTGCAATCTCAAGTGGCGATGGAAACTGAGTAGTGTTATTTATCAACGAGCGTACCCATGCAAGTGTACATAAGAACAGTAGTAACGATCCCAAGTGATCTGTCTGTATCTGTATATTATTCTGCAAACTTCACATGGGATATCGCGCAGAAGTAAGTGATAATCGTCCATATCACGCCTTTCCATGCCGCTATAAAATTAACTTCATTTTCATCATCATCATCAATCATCATTATCATGTCATCATCATCATCATCATCATCATCATCATCATCATCATCATCATCATCAATCTCATCATCATAGTCATCATCATCATCATCATCATCATCATCATCATCATCATCATCATCATCATCATCATCATCATCATCATCATCATCATCATCATCATCATCATCATCATCATCATCATCATCATCATCATCATCATCATCATCATCATCATCATCATCATCATCATCATCATCATCATCATCATCATCATCATCATCATCATCATCATCATCATCATCATCATCATCATCATCATCATCATCATCATCATCATCATCATCATCATCATCATCATCATCATCATCATCATCATCATCATCATCATCATCATCATCATCATCATCATCATCATCATCATCATCATCATCATCATCATCATCATCATCATCATCATCATCATCATCATCATCATCATCATCATCATCATCATCATCATCATCATCATCATCATCATCATCATCATCATCATCATCATCATCATCATCATCATCATCATCATCATCATCATCATCATCATCATCATCATCATCATCATCATCATCATCATCATCATCATCATCATCATCATCATCATCATCATCATCATCATCATCATCATCATCATCATCATCATCATCATCATCATCATCATCATCATCATCATCATCATCATCATCATCATCATCATCATCATCATCATCATCATCAATCATCGGTGTTTTGATTAACGTGCAGGTGCTGGGGTAACGTCCACTTCAGTGGACCCCCTTCCAGGTAGCTGGCTAGCTGCACGATGGCTGTTCGTACACCGGATCTCCATGTGGTTTTCTCATGAGGATCGGTTTTTGAGAGTCCCCAGTCCCTCATATCCCTCTCAGTCACCTGCTTCCATGAAGTCTTGGGTCTACCGGTTCCACGTATACCAGCCACTTGCATCTCCCATGCTGTCTTGATTGCTCCGCTTGACCGTACCACGTGGCCATACCAACAAGTCTTCTCCCTTCAGAATGAGGTCAAGGTCCTCAAGGCCGAGAAGCTTCAAAAGCTCACTTGAACTGGTGGTGGCGACGTTCTCCGGCTTCACATTGCAGATCTGTCTGATCATTGCCCTGTCATTGCGTTGCAAACGTTGAAAGTTTGGCTTGGTTAAGGGCCATGTCTCACTAGCATGGAGCATTGCACTCCGTACACAAGTACTGTATACATGTCCCCGCGTCTTGTGTGAGAGGTGGCGAGATGAGAGAACTGGCAGCAGCTCCCTAAACTTCCTCCAGGCTGTCTTCACCCGTGTTGTCGTTGCAGCGTCACAGCCACCGGCAGCCGAGAGCATGTCTTCCAGGTAACAAAAGGAAGCTACGACCTCCAACTTGTCGGGTCCCACCTGAACCTCACTCTGTGGTCTGCCATCGATTGGTCTCGCAGTACCCAGGCAACGTCTGCACTTGAAACTTGGGTCCTCTGTTAGGCGTTTAAGTCCACTGCATTTCTAATGCACCCACTTTTTGCAGCCTTTACAGAGAACGCTGTTGCGGCCTACACCAGTGCAGCAAACAGCACAGAGAAACTTGCCAGAGTTTTGGAGAACATCCAGACCTGAACCGCAGATCATGATCTTAGTCTTCCTTGCATTCACTCTTAGACCTTTATTCTCCATGCCTTCCTTCCACAACAACAGCCTACTGACACATTCCTCAAGTGACTCTGTTATTATGACTAGTAGTGCATGAATTAATATTAATCACAACTCCTCGCTGACGTCAATTTTCCCATATAAAGCTACTCATTGTGCAATGCCTACACGCACCTCCTCGCTGAAGTCCCGCCGCCCCATGGCGTCGACGCGCCTCCAGAACGTGTTGTTGTAGTGTCGGTAGAGCAGCGTGTCGGCGAGCGACCAGCGCAGGTAGCGCGCCACCAGGCGGGGCGGGAACCCAGCCGCCGCAGGCTTCTTTTGGCTGCAAAGCAAAGCAGCCAAAGTCTAATCTGGAGTGCGTAAGAGGGGTCAAGAAATAGCACATTCCTGTTTATTTTGCTCCTTCTCCCACACTTTTTCCCTCCCACATCCCACTTACTTTAAAACTCGCCCCATAAGACCAATCTCTGTAATGAAGCCGCCTCCATAATAACTTTCACATTTGTCGGTTGAGGATTGAGAAAATACTGACAAATTGAAAATTCAAACTCATATAAAACTGGTATAGATAATCCCCCTGCTATGAGCGTTACACCACTCACCTGGGGGTCTTGTTGCACCACTCACCCGGGGGTCCTATTGCCACTCACCTGGGGGTCTTGTTGCGTGTGCGATAGATGATGTCCTTGTGGGACCAGCACATGGTGCGCTTCAGCATGACGAGCGACTCATGGAAGTAGTCCACTATCAGCACCTACAGCGGGCAGACAGACGGCTGATTTAAGTGAGTATATGTGTGTGGGGGGGGGCTTTTATCTTGCATGCACTTACACATTTATGCAATGGTAGATCAAGAGACCACACCGACCAAACAACAACAAATAACAAACATGAAAATGAAGAATTTTGGTGAGAAGAATTCCACCCTTCTACGCCCCTGGATCTGCCTATGTATACACACATGCACGCACGCACGCACGCACACACATCATATCAAACTTGCCAAAACTATGACGAAGCTATAGCAAATGAGTGTTGTAGTTATTCTGTAGATTCTACTAACACGCATGACCGCATACATACCCATACCCAGCACAAACAATCCTCACTCTGCACCTCAAAGGAGGCAGAATTTCACAGAGTATCATATGACACCCACCCCCACCCCCGTTTCCCCTTAAACTGTTCCCTCTTTCCCAGCAAATGCCGAGTTCCGCCTACCAGACTGAGCCTACTGTCGAGGTCCTGCAGCCAGCGAGTCACGTGCGTCACGTTGTCCTCCTGGCTGCGGTACGGGAAGTCCGGCGCCGCCATCACCGCGCGGACCCGGGCGTCCCGGGCTGAGCCAGACAGGTTAGAGAATCTGGAAAAGAGGAACGAGGGGTCAGGCTGCACTCACTCGATAAGTCTTGCTGCGTTACCTGGCGTGGAGTCTTCATTCATACTTCTTTATGGCCTATGTGCCTTTCGGTTAGGGATATAAAGGACTGCTGCCATATTGTGTTTTATATATCAGTAAGTGTCTCTAAGTTTCATTCACTTTGGTCTATTTCAATGGGGTGCTCTATCAGTTGGTTTTGTTTTTAAATGTATCTATGATTTCTATCAACACTATGTCAAGTGGCACTGGTAGCAGATTCTGGGCCCAGTTGCATAAAAGTTTATCGCCATCGTTATCGCATAAATCCACACGATAACAGTACCTCTAGACGTTCATCGTGTTGCACAAACATTTTTTGTCCAACGATAGCGATCAGATTTCTACGATAAACCGTGAACGATTTGGTTTGAAAATTTTCTGGATCTAAATCGTGACGATGGGTCTTTAGCCGTACTTATGTTACCAAAACGGTATTCAACAATTTAAACTGTTCGTGATGGCACTGTATTTTGCACTGAATTTAACAGAATATCTTGATGAGCCGGGTAATACTAGTATTAGGACGAACGGGGTATCCAGAGACCATACAAACCCACTTGATGCCTATAATGATGAGGAAATAATAACACGATATTGACTTCAAATTGACCATTGATAATGGATTTGTATTACGTGATTGGTGGTAAGAGGCAGTCTAAAACAGTTTGCAAGTCAATAATATGAGATTTTTTAAGCAGTGTACGTGTTCAACCGATGGACCTTTATTGCACACTACAAAAAGTTTGCTGTTGAATCTGATATGAAGCTTACATGTACTTATCATACTATCGACGTATCGTTCAGGTCGGCCAACCGAGGCGATGGGTACTGAGACGGCGATTTGCTTTATGCAACGGGTTAGGAGGAACGTTATCGTATATCGTATCGTACCTCGTTACCGTAAAACTAATACCGTTATCGCGGGATATTTTTGCAACAGGGCCCAGGGCTCTATATGGCTTCACAGAAGTAAGACAACTAGAATACATGTACAGTGGAACCTATAATTAAGACGACCTCTCTATTAAGATCGCCTCTATAATAAGACCACTTTTCACGGTCCCTAACCTTCATAAACCTACCAAACGGAACCTCTGTATAGAGACGACCAGTAAGACTAATCCTAAAGGTGGTCCTAATAGAGAGGTGCTGTTGTACATGTCAACAGTTTGCGTGGTAATACCTGAACTGGATGTCGAAGCCGTTGGGGAGGCCGAGATCGAAGGCCATGAGGTTTCTTGTGACCGAGAGGTACGGGGGCACGCAGGGCCGGGTGGGCCACGTGAGGGGGTCGCGGAACTTAGCGTCGTAGTGTTCAGGGCGACGTAGAAACGTGATGAGGGCATCACCACCAGGCGGGACCTGAAAAACGTATATACAGTAGAACCTCCCTATAATAAGACCACCTATGGGTTTGACCCCAAGTGGTCTCAATAGGGAGGTGGTCTATATAAGGAGGTTCCTTTTGGTCACTTTATGAACATTTGGGAGCATGAAAAATGGTCCTGTTACAGAGTTGGTCTTAATATAGATGTGGTCTTAATTGGAAGTACTACTGGCAGTAATGTTATTGTGAGCTAACTAGGATTAATATCCTGGATTTATAATGTACACATTGCATAGATGATGAATCTTGACATATCATAGGCTGCTTGAAAACAAATAGTATATTATGATCCAATGAGACCATTTTATCAAATAATCACAAATATTTGTATAGATGCAACTTTATACATTTTATGTCGACTTCAATGTAAAATGACATTAATGTTAATCATTTCTGACTAATAATTAGCTAGTTTAAAGATAGCAGCTGGTGTAGCCGATGCCTTTTGGGGAGTTCTTTTTGTGATGTGTATGATGTGTATGATCAGAGGCATACAGCTGTGGCCACATGAAACGACGGCTGAGTACACAATCAGTCAACTGGTGGCCATCTGCTGGATATTGGAGTTTAATTCTAACTTTACACCACTCTTGAATAAACAATATACGATGTATCAATGAGGAGACCGCCATTTTGGCAAGTGTTATCTAGAATTAACACCTATATATGTATGCGTGTTAAAACGGAAATGGCTAGTTAAATGCATGTTAATACAAAATTTAACCAAAAATCTAATTTGTTTTTCAATCGCTTTTACTTGTCTTTGTTACAACGCATTTATTTTTTACCATTTTGGAGAGAGAAAACCTGGCATCTTAGCTACAGCAAAATCATTTTTTGTTTTCTAGTGTATTGCAAATACATCTGTTTATATTAAAACCAAATTTAATTTAAATCACTTTACATGCAAACTGCACTCGTTCCTAAGTTTTCTATGATACTTAATTTCATATCTATAACGCGTGTATCAGACATGTGCATGAGTTCTCGTCTCGTCAAGTTCCACATCTGGCCCTATATGTCTTTGACTAATTTGATTACTTGTCAGTAGCTATAAAGTATTTTGATGCATTAGTATATTCCATCATAATTAAGTTCTGATAAATGTCAGGAAAAAAATAATTGGTGACATTGTATACGTGTCAAATTGCAGATACTTTATAAGCAAATAGAATTGGTGAGGCATAATATAAATTGAATCGCACACAGGCCATTTTTTACATTTCGATATTATGACAAATAGCAATGTCAACTTTACATGATTATTGATGACTATTTGTGTTACCCGTAACATGTTAGCTATGTTAACTTTTTATCAAAACACGTGTAAACATAGTTTCATGCCACAAGTAACTGTACAATTGCATATTTCCAAGTGATTTTTGAATGCCTGGCCGTCCTAATGCATTGCAACACAGTTGAACACACTTCCATTCTTCCAAATGTGTTTGCCACCTACTTAGATGAACACCACGGGTCAAGTGGCCGATATGAGTGTGTTGGGATGTTACTATCTGTCAAGTACATGTACAGCCCACGCCTTGCTTGGTTGCTGCAATGCTTTATCACAAATGCCATTAGAACAATTTATGGTTTTTATACAGAGACGTAAATCACATTTAATTAGAACACCATCGTATATTATATAATATATCCAAAGATAACTCCCATCAGTGAGCTATGTAAACATATTTGATATTTATAGATTTATCATATCAAAGCCACTGATCTCGTTGCCTTTGTATATGTCAACACAGACAAGCATAGGCTTCATTATCACACTATTTACTTTCTCAACTTCCTGGGGAGCGTATATCATTTGCAGCTAGAGAACATAGTGCTTTAATATGGCGTACATCAGCTAGCCTAACATATACCTATTTTTACTTGTAGGCATGTAGGTACTACTGGGTAGCACGTAATCTATATATAATGTGCTTGCTCAACACCCAACAGCACACACGAGATGGTGTATGCGTGCTAGCGCGCCTGTGAGCCCCATCCGCCATATACCTCAGCATGAAGATGCTGAAGAATGCCGAGGATGCATAAAATTAACTCGAAGGTGCCTGATAGCCTTACACATATGTGAACCTATGAACCATACTTCTAATTAGTAACAAGCGCCATAGCGTAAAGACATTAGAATGGAAGGGGCAAACAGATTGGGTGTACTTGATATGCCGTCTTGAGTGTGATCCATATGCATGTGGTGAAGAAGGCATGCTTACATGTAAGTGTGTGTCTGTTAGGCGTGCAATTGTGTGTTTGGGTGACGGGGTTGAGAGTTGGGTGACCGTAGACCTTACTATATCCTGATGGCCAAGTACAGCTGCAAGTATGTGAGGAATGATCTATTGATAGACAGGTGTACCAATGACCTGATGTAAAATGGAAAGTGATGAGAACAAGACTTGGAACAACCACATTAACATTTACGTCAAATGATCGAGCTCAAAGACGGTGTAGACTAAAACGTCGATGTGTGGGCTAGGTGAAGGTGCATAATTACATCCTCGGTGACGTGTCCCAGCTTGAAGACGTTGAAGAAGTAGAAGGCGGACTGTAGGTGGGAGAAGGGCTCCCTGAGCGCGGTCACGTGGCGAGCGCCCGGCACCATGAGGCCGGCCAGGGCTGAGGCGTCGTACACGGCATGGTCCGCCAGTACGTGGAAGCCGCCAGAGCCTGGGATGTACACGTACATTTGTAGTCATCATCACACATTATTTGTAGCAAACCCTTAGGCCACGATGTTTTTGTTCTGTTTTAGATCAGAAAGTATTCCAAATCTAATGTAGGAGGGAGGTTGAAAAAACATTTAAATTAAAAAATGTTTTGTTTTGTGAGCTATCTGAAAAAAATCTAATGGGTGCGATAAAAAACCAATAACATAACTAGTCTAGGAGTCACAAACCAACAACATCGCTAATTCCCCATGACAACACAAACACATGCATGCAGCTAGCAGTGGACAGAGCTCACAGAGGCTGTGTAATGTGATAAAGTGATAGTCATCTGAATATGCCGCCCCTACATGATTGTTGATGGCAATTTTATGGCAAATTAATTTGGTCGGGTGGCTCAACACATGTTTTTAATTCCTTATGTAAAACTAATGAGGGCGATTGTCTAAAAAACATGTTTTTATGCGCTAGGTAAAACTAAGCGATGGTCTAGTCCTGGCTCATAACGATGCAATCTCTTTTAAGAGAAACCACCTGGGTCCAGCAATCCATTTAAGTGTTCTTAAGGAGCGGTTAGACTGTAATTGTCTTAACAGGGGAGTAAACTAGTCTCGATCAACCGTTACGTGCTTCTAAACCCCATTTGCAATACAGTCTGGTTGTGATTGAGAAAGGTTAGAAACAAAAATAATAAAAGCTCTCAATATTAAGGTTGAAGTGGAAATTCCATCTGTATAATATTTTAATTGTGTTTTTTACTGTAATCATCTATTTTACTGATTCATTAAGGATGTTATTTAAGCATTATTCAGCATGTTTGGGTGGGATGGTAGACTACGTGAGTGTGTTTGCGTGCTTGATTGTGTGTGCATGCACGTGTACTGACCATGTTTGGGCGGTCGGTACATCCAGGGCTCCAGGCGGTACGGCCAGCCCAGGTTGAACTTCTTGCCGAGCGGCAGCACCACGCTAAGGAGAAGGCGAGGGGTGTAGTTAGTTAATGGTTTAATCTGGTTAGCCGTGTGGAGACAATTCTGACACCATAGTAATTTCAACATGAAAATGAAACTTCTCCGCCACCAGCTGCCTCCAAGCTCGGAGCACAGCGGACCATTTGAGATGGAACCGGGCTAGAATGCTTGAAACTCATGTGGGAGTACACAGCGTACTAATTAGCAGCATTGTAGCAAGTGTTAATTCTCATACATTGTATATCCAGCCACACAGTAGTACGAGCTCGGAGCACATTTGTTTGCTGCTACACGAAGATTTTACCTGAGATTTCTGTCGTAGGCGTAGCGCCGCAGCACGGCTGACAGCGTCTCCGAGGCGCACTTGTGGATCTTGACGTAGAGGAGGCCCTCCTCGCGGTGCTCCCGCCGCTCCGGACACGTGGGCAGCTCCACGGGGCGGGGCTTGACGCCGGCCAGGATCCGGTCCACGTACTCGTACACGGCACTTATGTCAGCCTCGGATCCATCATGATCGTCGTCAGGGGTGTAGTCCTCAGTTTGTGTATGCTGCGCCTGGTGTTCAAACTCTCCACCTGTTTGTTGTTTTTGAGACTTGCCACCACCAGCCACGTGGTTGGCAGCCTTTAACGTCTGCGCCTGTTGCTGCTTGTCTAGCTGCTGGAGCATGCTGTTCAACGCTGAAATGTTGGCCTGTAGCTGTCTGAAGCTCTCCTTGATGCTCAAAACATCCTTCTTCAGCTGAAGATCGGCGTCGTGGAGGGATTCCCCTTTCAGCTGGTTCTCTGACCTAGGTTTGGTCTGGTTCCCGGGCGGTTCATCCAGTCCTACCTTAGAGCCGTGATCGTGAGACTCTAGTCTGGTGTGGTGACCGCCCCTGTGCCGGACGAGATCTGACCCGAGGGTCCCGCCTTCATCTGCAGACTGCAAGAGTAGTAGGCCCAGAAGAAACACGGCGGTGGCCAAGACGAGACACGCCGCGCGGGATGGTGAACACAGGCGCGGCATGGCGGGGACGTCAAACGGCCGAGGCTACACGTTAGAGAACGTACACGTTTGCAAATGCCATTGCACCAGTCTTCAGGTTTGTGTTATTCCACTGGCATTCAGCGGGCACATAACGACATTGGAGTGCATGTACATGTAGGTAACCATAAAGTGGAGGACTGCACTTCACAAGCTGAATGAATTAAACTCGCAAGTACATGGCCATAACAATGAAATATTGTTTTCTTGTACTAAAATTTCAGCACAGTATTAGTCACTTGGTGACTAATATTCAGCCAGTTTGGCAATGGCTGCATTAGCCCCCGGGAACCGCTATTGCACAGCTAAAAATGTTCCATTTTTATTATATCCAGGTCTATGGCTCCTTGTGGTGTAGTTATCTTTGACAGATAATAACACCTGTGTATTCTTTCTTTGACAACAATAGAACTCTACTACAAGTGTGCATAATCCACTTATAATTGGGTAGTCCTATATTCCAAAGAGGTTTTATCATCACTGTACTAGTTGAAAAGGTAATTTTCCACAATAATAACTATCCTTCTAGCATTTACAAAACATCAACTTGTATTCTGTATTCAAGTTGAATTAAACAATATCTGACGCTTTCATTGCCATTAAAAGAAAGTTCAACCAGTGAATACAGCCATCGTGCGTTTGAATCCACCAGCCTGTCACCACTTCCTGTCTTCAACATGCTGAGCGCAGCAGACAATATATAGCAATCGAGGCACGGCCCTACATGGGTCTAGCTGCAAATGTTTGAAACAGCATTTTGAAACAATTCCCACATCATTTGGCTATTTATAACCTTCATCACAAGCTGTGAAAACCACTGTTTTCTTTCCGCATGATTTCATACTACATATGTCTGGTGGAAATCGTCTGTCTCTATTGATACTGGTTGGATAAACGTATATGCACTAAGGGCCTATCAATATGTCACCAAGTTGTTCACCCATGCAGAGCCCTGCCTGCAATGACGACGTTGTCCTTGTTTTAATCCGCGGCCAACGGGGGTCAAAGTGTATGTTATCAGCCTCTTCAGCGTTCAGTATCTAATAGGACCGTGATCATGACCTGTGTGTTCTCATATGGCTTTTCACAAACACTGTCGATATATCATGGTTTTATGGCTTGTTAGAGAAGCCGGTGAAGTTTTATAGTGTTTCTTCTAAGCACCTATCTACATAAACCTTTGGGCACAACTGGTAGTGTTGACAACTTGGCAGTACGGTTTTTATCCAAACTTGCGATGTCTGCTGATGCTGGTGGCTGCACCGTACTGTCTGGCGTCCTGGCTGCTTACGCAATTGTTGATTTAGTCGTAGAGGAAGTAAAACATATCACACTTCTACCACTGTCTCCATACTGCCTCCAAATACGTACTTTCAACCTTCTTTCACCACACTGGACAGGCACTGGTTCCGACGGTCGCTGCGAATTATTAGTAGTGGAGAGGCAGTACAGAGGTACTGCATGAACAAATAGTACCTACTATTGCATCAGTTTTGTACATAACATATCGTTTACGCTGCTATTAATGGTGCACGAGGTTGAGTTTTTCCCCAACTGGAGCACCATCCTTTAGACATCTACACAAATGCTCTTCTCGGCCTACAGTGTGCAGGCTGCTTACACCACGCGTTCACATGTGCTTCTAAATACATCAATATCTGCCCATCCTAATTTACAGAAAACACTTGGGCCTACGTGCGCACACTGCTCATTATGCAAATTAGCCGGCTGCTATATTGCACTCCTTTTTTATTTACCTTGTTCAAATAATTGTAACGGTTATAAAAATCTTAGTCATTTTTAACAGTCAAAAGACATTTGACACATAATGATGAACGTATTAAACAAACTTGAGTTGCATTGGATCAGATATTTGGTAGATTCGAACCCATCCCATTTGTATATAGCACTTCCCATCATCTAAGTACACAACTTCTAGGAAAATCATTGCTTAGGGAAGCAAAAACAAGCAGTGCAGTGCCAGATGCCCTCTGGACGCATGTGCAATATCAACAAGAATCCATTGACAACCCCACCCCCACCTGCCCATCATTCATTTCATGCAATACATGTACTTAAAGTTCCAATCTCATGTATGATTGTAGGAATTGACCACGAGATTGGGTGTCAATCGCAAAATTGAGCATGCTGACGTCTGATTTACCCGAACGAGTGAGGGGTAAATCAGAAGATTGACACGACTATCAGTGGTCAATCTATTACATGAAAAAATCCATTTTATTTTAAAATAAATCATATTATAACGTTCTCATTGCAAGTTTTTTTTAAAAAAGCGACCACTACTACGGTGCTAGTCTAAACTTTTGTTCTCCTCTACACAGGACACGCCTTGCGACGTCAGCGGTTGTAATAATGTGATTTAGACTAGGCGAAAACTCATTCCATCGCATAATTTAGCACGCTTTGACCTATCAGCGTGGGTTATTGGTGATGTTTTTCCAATAATGATAGAATGTATGATTTAGTATTGAAGGTGTAAATTACAAAATTACAGTTTGCTATAGATCTAACATACAAAATGGAGAAAACTCTCTTATTTTTTCTTGGAGGGTTGTTTTTAAAGATTACGTGCTTGTCTGTATTGTCACCCAACATATTTTACCTCCATTACACACTCCCCCCTCTCCCTCTTGTTTCCCCGGTGTATTGGTGCCGTCCCAATATGTAGGTATTGTCACGTGACGTGGCATAATAACAGAGGCCCTTTTTAAATGTCCATTTCCATGCTTTATTGTTAATGTACTGTGGCTAGGACATGTGTGTGGCAGAAAAAAAATATACCAGGCTGACTATTAACCTCTGTGGATCAAACGGTATGCATAAGTTGTAGAAAATAAATCTTGCAGATTGTGCATTGTCATATTTTATGACATGGTGTACATTGGCAGGGTGTCCATGGGGAGAGCAGCATATTTTCAGTATCTGGCATGTAAAGCTCTGCAGCTCACTGGGAAGGTGCTACAAAAATACACAGGCAACGTGTGCTAAGTAGACAAGAAGACCACTTACTTATGTTTAGTGCAATGTAAATGAGAGCTACTTGCGAATTCAACATCAAAGTCATTGTTTTATTGTCACAATACAGAGTCCTGGCTTCTCCCAATCGCAGTCTTTACAGGTTTACACACATGTTGTCTGATACATATCAAGACATTTCTAAACGCAAACAACAATGAATAATTCTTGACACAAAAAATATATACTTCACAAGTGACTTATGGTCCTTTTCATCCGTATGTAGTAATCGAAAGTAAATTACCCTGGGTAACTTATCTCGGGATTGTTGGTTTTTGTCAGTTATTTGTCTGTTTGTGGTCATTATACCATTCCATCAAGCCATGTTGTTAGTACCGGTACTTTGATTCAAAATTACAAAATTATAAATTCAACATTCATTCATTCGTTTGGAGACTCAGTATCCGTGTACAGAGGGATTTCTCATGGTGGACTATGTGTCATTGGCTTTGGGACATAGTCCACACCGCCTGGGATGGGGCAACGGAAGTGCACAGCGGGATTTATTTCTCCAGCAAGATTGTCTTTGGTACAGATTTGTGCAGCAAGATTATGTGCATGTGATGAGACTGTGTCCTGCATGTGGAGACACTTCCATCACATGCACCTGTAGTGTGTAAATTGAACAGACTAGGCATGCTTGCTATTGGCTTGCAACACGAATGAATTTATAATATAAACTTGTTTTGTGCAAAGTTTGTTGCCTATAGGCCTACCTTTTTTTAAAGTTCGTGTGAGAATATAATATATACATAAATAAATAGTAAATAAATAAAACTATGCATAAAATCACAAACATACCACATACATTTTACAATGTACATAATGAACACATAGTATTTACCAAAGTATAGTATATTAAATAAACTTGAACAAAATTCACCTATAAGCTATATATATGTATGCTGTAATAATTGAACAAATTCCACACAATATAATATTGATAGTAACGTAAATACCAACCGTAAAACCATATGTATCATAATTGTTCATTTAATGAGACCCCATTTTCCTCCCGCTCAAAGGCTTCGACACTGTTGACTACAGGCTGTTTCAAATGCCATTATATAATCATTAACATATGCGCTTGGTGATACACAAACATTCTAAAAGAATCTACGGTAGCGACAGGACGGTAAGTTCATCGTCGGTTTTCCGATCATTTAATTCTACGTATATATTTAACAACTTGCATCAACAACCGTTTCAATTGTTGCGTTATTTTTATAAGTGGGTATTGACCTTCGATTCACTTGCCATGTGCGTATGTGATGGTTACGCCCCGGCCCACACGTCCCACCAAATAGCCATTCCTCAGTTAGTTAACACACACCGATGGACTGTCCAGAAAATAATGTAAGAGTGCGTTATGTCCACACGAGCAGGTTCTACCGTATGGTTGCGCTTGCGGGAGAGGAACATTAACCAAAAATACATTTCGTGTACGGGCATCCTTTTACCCTGGAGCAACTCCACAAGAAAAGAAGTGTGTCTGTTACCTTTCTTTTTCTGCTTTCTGCTCACGATGCTGCGTCTATTTTATCCCCTTATAAAAGTGACACTCTATTCATACCGGAATCTGGCCTTTGGGGTAGTTATTTTGTGTAGTGGACTTATTTATTGTAGAAGCAATTGCCATTTCTTCAGTTCATTGGATTGGGTCATTATATAATGGACCCCAGAATACCGTTGGCTTCTTTGGAAAGTGTCTAAATACGACAGGGTCCCATACACTTTGCATAGGACATCTATTGTGTGCAGATACTGTTTGACTAACTCCAAAGGTGTCTATAAGTGGACAAGTATAAAACATGAAAATGGCATATATCCATATGGACACAATGTGTTCATGTACGTATATCTCACCCTTATCAATGGCCGCAATCCTACAAAATCTGGATCTGAGCGTCCAATGGATCTCGGTGGCGGCTGTTGCTTCAATGTAGCAGCGAGCGGTGGCAGCTCCTGGATCAGACCGTGGATCTTTCTACTGTGGTAACTAACGTCAACGGACGCGCTTGGATACCGGCTGCCGCTGCTGCTGAGAAAGTGTGGATCTATTTTTTTTTTAAGTAAAGACGTGCGTAAAGTGGGCTGGATCCAATTAGTGAGAACATTCAACAAGAATGACACGAGACTAGCACGACATGTAAATAGTGATTGACGGATAGAATAGTGTTTGTCAGTTTTGATTTCGCCTTGTGAAAGTCTCATTATCACAAGAAAAGACATCAAGAGACAAGGTAAATAGTGCTGTGTGCTGTGCACGTCTAATGTTAATCTTATTCTATTTACAGGTTTTAACTTTTTGACAAATAGCTACTTAGATCTGAACTATAAATAGATAAATCGCTTGACATGTTTATTTATTCTTTTGGTAACATTATTACAGGGTGCATTAGCGCTAATGGATTCCCCAGTGTATGACTGTTTTAAAAATAATAATGTTTGGTAGAAAGTCAACAACTGAAAATGTCACATGGTCTAAAACACAAGCACGACAACCATTTAATTATGTGGAAAGTGACAAAGTAATACAATGATAATATGTTCAATATGTTATATCATGTTTCATGAAGATTTGATCAAAAACTGAGTATGATAAAGCAACCACCAATCCAATGAGAAATCTGTCAGTATGATAGAGGCAAAATTTGAGGTGCGCAAATTTTCATTATAGACATTTGAAAATCTAAGTACTAAGAACAACATGAAATTGCCAGCACAAAAGTGTGTTTACCATCTAAATTTCACATTCCCTAATGAACAGTTGACACTAACGATCTTCAGTTGTGCGTTTTATACCATATAGTGGAACTGAACAGTAAGGAAAGTTTTAACCAATCATTCGTGATACTTTTTAGGATATACCGGCTATATCTAACCTAGCCTATAATAAGTCTCTCGAAGGTTCCTGCTATATTGAATCTTCGTAATCCAGGCTTAATGATCATACTTGCTTATTGAATATAGACGTTTATGCCTCAGGATAATTATGGCGTCGGAATTATTCCACCACAAAACGAATCTTCATAAAACCAGCGACAGTATTCATTTACTGGACAACTATTAAGCATGGATATGCACACGTTCATTTCCACAGTATATAGTACATAATTCCACTGGCAGGTCCAGGTTTTTGGAAAGGGGTGGATCTTGTGGCCTTCGTATGTGTGATCGATAGCGGACGTGCAAAAAACCCTTTGAAATGCAATGTTTTGCTAGGAAAAGAGGGGTAGGGGGCGGGCTGGAGCTCCCTACCACCCACCCACCCACCTTATGGATCTGCCTATGAACTGCACCTGCAACATACCCTACTTAATTCCCGACATTGTGTAAATTCTCCATTTCACGACAAATTTAAAGGAAACAAATTAGATATAAACTATTAAACCCAGAGTATTGGTATAGTAAACGTATACTTATATTATACCTGTAGAGCACGCAACAAGGAACCGGCAAAGCGCGTGTTTGTTCAATCCATAGCGTCCGCCATACATGGCATACATGTACTGCACCAAGGTTCGCCTGACAGAGCACTAGACAATAGCTGTGGTGGTTGGTGCATAATGATCACATCCACTGCAAACACCCACATGTAAATAGTAGTGTATTTTAGTATGGTCTTGATTTTTTTTAAAAGATGCAATCTTTCTCCAAGCCGCCACCACCAATTGTGAACACGTAGTTTGTTTTGTATGCATCTGTAGGTAACCACTCATATCAGATATCTCAGAGTTAGGTATAGAGTATTGCTTATGGTCTTGTGAGCAATGGTTTATGCTTCATTGTTTACTCTATGAACTCCGTGAGGATTGGTGTATTGACATCATTTTTTTTTAAAAAAAAGTCATATGTTGGTCACAAAAATAACTAAAAATGGTCAATGAAGGATAGAAGCTTCAGTGATTTTTAAATCAGTGTTTCATCGTACGCCAGCAAGTGCTAACAGGTATTAACAAACAGGAAGTCAATTTACATTGATGAAACAAAGTCAAGCATACAGCAACAAACTTCACTCTGCTATGTTTTCATTACATCTACACTCAGCTATCACTTTCTGTAGATGCCGCGCTCGTCCATCGCGCCGTCCGACGTGGACTCGATGGCGCTCAATGAGCTGGAGCAGCTGATGAAGGAATTCCCCGAGTGGAAGGAGCAGTACCCCGACCTCTACGCGGATATCCACCCTCCCCGGTCAGTTCACAGACATTCACCCTCCCCCGTCAGTTCACACACATCCCGATCCCCGGTCAGTACACAGACTTCCACAAACCCCGGTCAGTACAGACATCCAACTGCTCCGGTCAGTACACAGTCATCCTAATCCCCGGTCAGTGCACAGACACCCACCCACCCCGGTCAGTTCACAAGGCTTTCACAGACACCCACTCACACCTGTAAGTACCTAATGTGTATAAATACATCCATCAGCTATGCTATTATGCGCGCTCCCTTTAGATTCAAGGGACCTGGATCAGCCACACTAACATTATTTCGCTGTTGATTAGGTACTCGAAAAAACAAGTAATTTATCCCCTAACTAATGCAACCCAATGTTAATATATGGGAGCTGTCTGAGTACTCTTTACTCTTTAATAAGCGTACAAGTACGGGTATTTATTTATTTTTTAAAAATACAACCCTGTACGACCTTATTCCAACCTGTACGTTTATTAAAATTTCGTTTGTTTAACCAATTTGTACGCTTATTCCAGTCTGTAAATATGTAGAATGTACCATGGGTCCAGCTGACCCATATGCCATTTCAAACCATGTCAGTTGATTTACAATATCATGATGAAATTATCCATTTCCCAAGAGATTTTGAAACATAGCTTACCGTTTCGGCGCCATATTTGGAAAAAGAAAACACTGTTCTGAAAATAAATCAACGCCTTGTGTTTTCCCACACTTCCGGACCTCAAGAATCTTTTAAGCCCCATGGCAGTCAAAAGCTAACAGAATTCAGTACGGTAGAGGATGAGGAATTTCGGGAAGTATGATTCTACTGTACCATAAAACAGCACGTCTGTGACCAAACAATGTGACAATGACAAACATACCACGATTATGTCGATGTAGCAGGACATGTCATTCCCTAGCAGAAAGGGAGTACATAGACCCATGGGCAAACTTGTGTTTACTAGTACCTCCCACCATTTTGTAGCTGGAAGAGCGGGTGGGGGTGGCGAAGGAGGTGACCCACGCTGCCCGCCTTGCTTCCGATTGAGGTGTTCCGTTTCATCAACATGATGATGACGCAGTCAGGCGTGACGGCGTGTTTGCGCCTGCGCACTGATCAATGCTCACGGCGTGTCATAGTCTCACGGGCCACGCTCGTAATTGTCAGAAGACTGGCTTCATCTTTTGTTTGATTGTTTGTGTGGTTTGCTTTTGTTCGGTTCTGTTCGTAGCATACCATAAACAGACCTGATTCCATGTGACATTTGATGAGAATGCTCAACACACACTACCAGCCACGACCAGCCACGACCTGGACTCGATGATTTACCTCTAATCCATGTTCGCAATCGACCAACGTGAATCCATACCATGCACTCAGCCACAGAAACAGCCGTAAAAATAAGACCCTGCACAGAGAGCCCTCTCTTTTTTCTCGTGCACTATATTAATCACCGAGTTATACAGGAGATTTTTAGGAAGGATACATCAATGCCACACTGAGGATGACACTTTGGTGCCAGACCGACCGTAAACTGGCAAACAAGTAACAATACTCTGTGTGATCCGCACAGCAGGGTAATGCTACTTGAGGTCATCATTTAGTACCCACTTGAATGGCAATTCAAAGTGCTTTGTTGGTGTTTAAATGCACCAGCTGGGTGGTCTGAGGACGTAAAAAGTAGCACTAGATCTTCACCCAAGAAGCCCTGCGGCGTGTATTCATTTTAAAATAGCAAAAATATGAATCAGTGCAATGTGGTGATTGATTGAGTGATCTACACTTAATATATGTGTAGCCATAAATGTAACCACCCTATACGCATATAACTTTGAGTCAGTTTAAAAAGCCGAAAACTGTTGAAATACATAATTGTTTAGACGACTTGTAGGATTTTGTTTACTCAAGAGCAAGGGGCGTTCCATAGTGATCATAGGATTCGAACCCATAAACTGTTGGTTAAAACATTACCAATACCACGATTATGTCATTATGGACACGAAAAGTCATCGATTATTTGTCTTGTTTGTTATCGGAGTTGTTCTTGTCATGTTATTGTCGGTGGCGTTCAGTTGTTGAAGTGGCTTGTTCAACATGGGGCTATGTTTGCTATCAATTAAGGTGATGGCTCGCTCGTGCAGTTTATGAGAAACCAAATCACAGGTGATCATACGACAAACATTTACACTCACTATTAGAATACTGCCGATCAACTTAATAGAACAATACACTATCATGCTTTATGAAGTAAGGAATATCATTGACCACACTTCTTGACACTTCTAACCAGAAATTACGGAGTCTGGAGTCTTTATTTGGCCATACACTTTCTACATTTAAAATGTTATGTATATTAGTTTGTACTAATGATGTTTTCCCGTTATATGTAGATCATGCTAAAAGCCTTTATCATGGGTATTTCTAATAAATCAGTGTGTATGACAGTACGTGTAGCATAGCATTCAAACTTGGATAATCTTGTGGATGCATGTAACATAAACAAAAAATTAATTTCAATATATACAGCATTTTCAATTTCCTCGAAGTTCTGCAATGTCCTGGATGCATATTATATCCCATAGTAATCGCTTAATGAGATATTGTAAGCGCTTTCTTTCACATAGACTTACACAGATGAAAGGAGCTGATCATTATCTTTACAACTACAAACTCGATGCTATACACGCAATAATATCATGCTGATTGCTATCACCAATTGTACAAGGGTAACATGGACGCGCAATCTAATCAGTATTATTAGTAATCAAACGTGCCTTATAACATAGCGTAGCCTCTAAAAAGATATAAACATAAAAAGAATGGACAAGAAATAATCTAATCAGTGGCTCTCTGATTTGATTCACGTAATTGAAATGATTCCAATCTGATCTGGGGTGGACATTATCGTGGATTAATCTTGGCCAGAATCTCTGCATGATTCGGCTGATTAAAAAATCTACGATGATGGGCAGAGATAGCATCGAAGTGGACTCTGTGCACTCATCTCTCACAAACCAATCAATCAGCCTGGAAAACAAGACCCTGAACGCCACTGCTGCTAACTGCGCACCCCCCCCCACCCCCCCCCACCCCCCCACCCCCGATAAGTACAGAACTATAATATCTTTGGTTTTACTTCTTCGTCGGGTCTGTCTTTTGGTGGGTGCTGAGCAAACTCATCCCTTAACAGTTGCACACTGCTCCGTGGCATCTACACGTTAATTAGACACTCGTCATTGGGATGAAAGATTGTGACTGACTGTGTGGGTGATTAGCATTATGTGCTGAAGGTACTGCAGATGCAAATTGCAAATATGTGAGAAAAGGACCAAGTGATCAACAAGTGTGCCGATGACCTTGTGTAAATTGTAAAGTCTTGACTTCTTGAATCACATTTACATTTACATTTAGTAGACTCGCTATGAGGCTTCCTGATATTTGACCACCCTCACCAATAAATAGTGGTATGTGTTTATCGTGGTAAACATTTGTTGCGGTACATGTTTCCAGGTACCAATACGTGACTATGACTCGGTAATTTACATAGATAAAGTTTTCAGTTGCATTATAAATGCATTGAGTGGGAAGATTTGGCTCGGCACCAGAAGGTCATGAGTTCAATTCCCAGTCGGGTCTGTATGTGGGTGTTGAGCAAACTCATACCAAACTGGTTAGTCATTGATGCGTGTAAAAGATTAGCACGATTGCGTTGTATACTACCAAGGATGTTGAGAAAGCAATATCTATGAAGTGAAAAGAATGCCAATTACCTGGTGTTAATTATGTAAGTCGACTGAGCGTCTGGATAGTAGACTATGAAACTCACGCATTTACATTTATACTTACCTCCTTACCTATCCTTCCGTGTTCGTCTAGTGAAGTTCACACTTGGGCCAGGGGGGGCACAAACCGTTTCTTGGCATTTCTGATGATAGTTGAATATTATCACATTGTCATAGGAAGCCTTACACTTCTAGCAATGGTTATGAGCTAGTAACTTGGTCCAAACCTAATGGACAGTTTTCCTTTAAAGATCAGAATGAAGATTAGTTACATGTCGAATCGTCGATGTTAAGTAGCATAGACGTGGGGAAAGTATTCAATGTTTACATCTAATGGATTTTTATGTTGTTTCCACTATGTCTCGTTGTTACCGAATATTATACTTTGCAGATAAAAGTGCTTAAGTTATGGATTCTCTCATGACATTGACACCATTTGCATGCATCAGAATGATGTATGGAGAATTATATTGACATATTCAGCAACAAACTAGTATAATGAAACCTTCAATTGAAAATTAGCAGTTAAATGAGCAGTTTGCTATGAATTAGAATGTTTAGAGAATATCCACTGTGTAGAAAATACACTGACTAATGATATAAACATTAATATCAACTGTTTGATGCCTGTAGAACTTTGTCAATATTGCGACTGGCATGTATACTTCTCATGTTTGAGTTAGAAACCATGTATGTGTGTGCATAACATGGAAATGTCAATCTTTATATGAAGAAGCCAAAATACAGAACAACATTCATTTGATAGCCGAATGTGATGAGCGTACCATACATCTCTTTTGGACCATGCTATTCCAGTTATTCTGCGCACAGTTGCTTCCAGTAAATAAAGTTTTTAAAAAAAGAAGTAAAAAATGTACATTTACGTATTAACAATACTTTTGTCTCCCTTGATTAGGTTTGCAGTGAATAGCTGCCAATGTAAATCTAGATCTATATGGCCACAGGCCATCAAGAAAAGGTTATAATTGTTTGGCACACACGATAAGTGAGTAGCCCGCAAATGTATCTATGTTTATAAGTCAAACAAAGGCTCCGCTGGCTGGGTCCATTATGACTATATGGATTTCTGGAGGTGGTGATTATCATATGTCTCCGCTTGGGGTGGGCATACAAAAGACAGTACTGATTCAGGCAGGCTTTTATGGAAGAGTTCAATTGTAGCACACCTGTGACCGTTTTAGGTTGCAACGTCTATATAGTTTTATCTTTATTAGCCTTTTTAAGAATAACACAATATATGCTAATTTAAATTCATTGTCACCTGGTTTAGGAGGCTATCTATGACTGTTATAACTGTTCAAGTTTTAGTGATTCAGAAAACTGGTGCCATCAGCTATGCGAGGTGTCTCTGTGGTGGTATGATTTGCAAAATGACAGAGAAATAATTAACTATGTATAAAAGACTTAACCGCCAATTGCAAGCAGATCGTGAGTTCTGATTCCACAGAGTTGGTTACATATCAGTTTTATTTACTTGTGTGTCCATATTTTAACCTAACAGTTTACATAATACTTTGTTTGCTGTAGATTCGTTACAAAAGCTTCAAAAATGTAAACGCCCGTATATATAATGGTTTCTGTTGGACTCTGTGAAAGGGAGCGTGAATTAATATCAATGACCGACTGGAAGAATCACATTGATTACATTAGAAATGTTGACGAATTCCAATATCATTCTATGTCATATAAAGCCATCATGGTGTGTACCGTCACATATGATTTGATCCTTTCTAGACAAATTAGAAGGTTGATTGAGTCCATATTGTTATGTGGGTCTATGAATGTCTGGATCCAGCTCAAACTACTTCAATCAAATCATAGAAGCTGTAGCCAGCAAACATATATAAGGTTTTTCCA
This sequence comes from Streblospio benedicti, assembly GCA_019095985.1. Taxonomy (NCBI): domain Eukaryota; kingdom Metazoa; phylum Annelida; class Polychaeta; order Spionida; family Spionidae; genus Streblospio; species Streblospio benedicti. The sequence goes on from CM032661.1 coordinate 28,814,347, forward strand.
AGCAGCCTTAAAATCCTAGTAACACTAATATACGTAAAAATAAGGTGCTTCTACATGGGGTTCCTGTTTCCAGTTCACACTTAAATGTTAGCTAATTTCCCACACCACACTTAAATTTTGTCTTTTTTCCCAATGAACACTCAATGCATTTTTGAAAATGTCCCTCTTCACACTTAATTTTAAAGTTGATTCTCGAGCATTCCTCACTTCATACTTAAACAGGCATAGGCACCCTCACTGTGTGGTGAGCTTGATGAGAAAACTTTTGACGATAATGCTATATATGAATTCATAGATTACAATAGCTGATTTTTTTCTCTTTCTTCCAAATTCTATGTAATAATTTTACAAGCACTGGGTGTTTTATAAGTTGTTCAAACAACTGCTTCAGACCTGGGAACTCTAAGATGAGGTGGGGGCTGCACGTTCACACACTCATGCCAACATCCACGCACCTCGCGTGTGTCCCACAATCGACCTAGTCCAGAATATGATCCCACCGATAAAAACAAACAACATTGTCCCCGGAAGTGCAGGGGCTGTGACTCCATTACCGTCTGCTCCGCCGGATATTCCATTAAACAGCATTCACAATGTACCCATTGTGCTATTTGCTGATGACGTGTCAATCAACTAGAATGTGATTTTCTATGGTTGCAGGCATTCCAAGGGCCAGCAGAAGAAGCGGGAGAATGTCCCTGTGCGCAGCGGGAAACCGCGGTCCCAGACCGTCCCTCTCAGCGACTACAGGTAGCAATCGTTCAACCGTACCACGGTGTAGTACCATACTCATGTGGATCAATGTGGGCCAAAATGGGGAGGAATTTTTATATTTATTTCCTTTCTTCTTAGATATACAATAGCATAGGCAGATCCAGGGGCGCAAGGGGCACCCCCCCCCCCCGCCCACCACCACCCGTCCCCACAAAAATACATTTTTATAGGTTTTTTATGAAGTCCCTTGAGTGCGTTCCCCGCCCCCCCTTAAAAAACAGGATCTGCCACTGCAGTAGAACTTCGACTTAGACCACCCGAAGGACTGGCCTCAAGTGATCTTACCATGAATGTCTGAAGCAGTCCCTCGCTGAAGACGTGGGGCCGAGAGAAATTATCTTCGTATGGAGGTAGTTTCTTTATAGAGATGGTCTTTAAATTGGGGGTTCGCCCTGTGACAATATGAAATGCAGTGTTGAAAGATCTATAGGTCTTTTTCTTCAGTTTGATATATTATTTATTCTATATACACTTACGATAACATGAATGCAGCAAAATCGATGCCACGGTCTGCTATAGCCATATGTATGTCCATAAAATGTGGTTCTTCCGCGTTTAAGAGATTCTTCGTGAACGTCACGCATTAGCACGTACATGTGAGAAACATCCTGGCCAACATTATGTCCTCCATGTCGTCACGTATTCATTCATGATCTAATCTATGTTTAAATGAAACACAGTATCTAAGAGGAACCACCTATAAATTTCTACGTAGGTGTACATGTATATGTGACCATTTCAAGAAATATCACTGTTAATGACAATCACCCATGTGGACTCCTCCTGTGCAGAGACACCTACAAGAACAACTACAACATACGGCCACGCAGCACCAAGCGACCACCGCCCTCTCCCCGGGACCCGAACCCACCACCCATGGTATTTGACACCAATCAGAGACACGACTTTCAGCCAAAATTTCTGGAGAATGGGCGAGTGCTGCCCATCAAAAAGGTAAAGTGTTCACTGCAGACATGGCGTCAACTAAATGGCGGTCAGTTGTGATTGTAAATAACTACAATCGGTCTTCATGTAGAATAATGTATATTTTCGCCATTGCTGCGTTAATGTTCGTTATTCACACAAGTAATTGAATGATGCCAGGCCCTTCGATTTACAGGCACTGTATGTAGAAAAGACAAACTTCGAATATGAGCTAATAACAAATGATTATTGGCTGCCGTTCGCTGTGGCTTCAGGCAAACGTTAAGAAACGCCGGGACAGTTTTCGTTGTGTAAACAGGACAGTCATTTTTAATCACACGTCTTTTCAATCACACGCACTAAAATTAATATGGCTTTTACCTGAAATTGACAGACAACTATGATCATGTGTGTAATGATCAGTTCTGCCACATTTTTTTTACCTTTGTTTCATTTAGAACTTTTTATGCTTCCACATATCGCACACGCATCATACACAGCTCATAACAGTAATACATTACCATATAATCCACACCAGCATACATATACACACAAACAAAAACATATTGATATTTATATGTATTGTAGTGGTGTAATATATTTATAGACATTTAAGGACTCTTTCTCCAAGTTCAAATTCCGATAAGTCCAAGTCTGACAGTCACGAATGTTGGAAACAATATGTGAAATATCAATGGTTGCAAAATCACGACTGATTCTGCTTGAATACAATGTACAGTATTCCAACATAAAATATAGATGTGGAATGTATGGCCGTATAATTATTGTGACAAACCCTTCAGGAAGAAGTGTACAATCCTCCCGAGGAGCCTATGGAATGTAAGAGTCACTACACGATGGACTACCCGGCCAAGTTCGTGCTTCCCCCCGTCATCCACGGCATTCCCGAGAAGGCCGTGCGTGGCACTATGCAAAGGCGCAGCGGCTCCTTCGACGGCCGCACCACCACAAAGGTACAGCAGAACCGCCAATTACACCCTCCATATAGTGCCCACCTCTATCCTTTCTCATTTTTCTAAAAACAACCAACATGAAATTTCTTAAAGAGCCCACCACTGTACGTAGAATAAGTTTTTTTTGCTGGTTTTTGTTTGTTGAATTTTTGTTTGTTTTGTTTTGAGTTTAGTGGGGGGGGGTTCTTAACAGCATGTGCCCATCATATCAACGTGTGCCCATCAATTATCATTTCCTTAGAAATTGCCCATCATTTATCATTTCCTTAAAAATAACTATTTTTGAATATCATGTTCAGCTGATCAGGCTTATATATTAGATAATCGAGTATCTATTAGATAAGGAATCAAGGACAATTACTGTTGCTTGCACATTTACATCATTAATTTTGAGGTTTGAAAAACGATGATCAGATTCGAAGTGCTCAGTGTCGAGTTCTATCAAAGATAAGCCATAACTTATAGCATGCACAATGTAGCACAGAAAATACTTTATCTTTTAACAATGTATGGTACCGTTAATTCTGTTAGCGTGTATCACATCATATGCCAAATATAATGCCCCCACTCCAGGAGCACTACCAGAAGTGGTCCGGGTCCGGCAAGGCGGTGCCGTACGGAGAGGTGCCGTGTTTCACGGGTTCGCTGCTGTACCCCGACCAGACGCGCTCCCTCGACTCCACCACGGGGCAGACCTTCCAGGGCGCCAAGGGCAAGCGCGCTGAGCTCATCAAGAATGCAGATGCCAACATCAAGCTTGAGGGTGAGACCAGTTTAACTTTAGATCATGAGTGTGTTAGACTATTATGGATTTGTGAGCTGGAGACTGAGTTGTAAGGTTCGTCATAGAGGATCTAACTTAAAGGGAAGATACATTGATTAATTCGTGTGTGTTTCTTTAGGATATCAATAGGTGTGCAATGTACGCATTTTTGTTGAGTTATGTTAGCAAGCCTTTACAAAGAGACCATTTCATGCAGATATGCTCAACGTCTTTCTGGTGAGACCAATTCAGGCTTTTTTGTAACTTCTGTGTGGTCTTAATAGGCAGTGATTATGTCCCACAGTAGAACCACCAGTTGTTATAAGACCACACCGCCTCTCTATTAAGATCACTTGAAGCCAGCCATTTGGTTTTCTCAAGTGAGAGGTTCTGTTGTACCTACAATCTGGATTATCACCACCTTTGCATAACCTTCCATTGTTGCAGGTGACCAGCACTTTGACACCGTCAACAGATCCACATACAAGTTCACGGAGGGTGCGCGCCGGGCTGACATCATCGTTCACAAGCCGGAGTACAAGGTGGTGAAGCGCGGAAATTTCAATGCCGTCACCCAAAGTCAGCACGACTTTGCCCACCACAAGGACGCTCGACCAGCTAAAGCTGTCGCCCCACCACAGTCCACAGTGGACCTCAGGAGGGACAACAGGTGAGGGTGCGATTATGTCACACATAAGTAGTTGGGGAAGAGTATGTACCCAACAGACAGTTTCATCACACGCTTTACTTGGATTTTTAAAAGGGCTTTTTATCGCTTTATATCAACTTGCCTGTATCAGTACGATTTTCACAAAGAGTTAATTAACTGTTTTATTGTAGAATGAGTCTTGACACAGAGCAGAGGAACCAGTTCAAAGGCTACGACGTCACTGAGCACCCGATGCCCAAGTCATGCAAGAAGGAGACCGAGGAATACAAGCCGCCCACAGAGAAGGTCGACTCGCTCACATCACAGAAGGTATGTGTTGGCGTGAGTGGGGGCTGTGTGTGGAGTGTGAGACCTGTGAGGGTGGGGGATGAAGGTCGTGAGAATATTGACACACTTGCCTCTCGGAGAGTATGTCGTGATATCAATTACATATATCAGTATGTGTGATACATAATATGGATAACACTCATATTGTAAAGGGTTGTGCCACTTTACATTGGCATATCTTTGGGTTCTTTGTTGGGGCGCCACCCTCTTCTGATTATGGCTCACGGGAGGGATCGGGAGGGAGAAGCCATTTCTTTTGATTAATTAAACTTCAATGTCATTTGTATATTTTATTCCATGCAAGCGTCCAGAATACAAGCATTGAAACATAGGCATCAATTTAGAACAAGGATACAGAATCCAGCATCACGAATGAAGAATAACTAGAGAGCAAACCAGCAGCTATGAATATACTAATTTCACAAGCTTTTGTCAGAAATATCTGACCACATTAGTTTCCTAGTTTAAACTGGTAATACAAAGACTATTACCCTGCCACGACTCGCGTTGGCAGTTTATTCAAAGCTAATAAAATGTTCTAAACACACTTGTTCATTAATTAGTATATTTGCTGACAGCCAGTCTAGTTTGCTTCTTATAAGAGCCACGCGCATCACAAACCTGATAACTTTTGGCTTTACAATCTAAGTGAAAACATACCATGCTCTACTTTATAGGCCAACTCTTTACAATATGTGATACATCACTTTTACAAGGGTCCTTGTTGAGTTGAACTGAACAAATATTTTCACAATTAGTACTTTCCCAAAACGACTTTGCAGCAGCTTTGCTGTGTTTTCAGGCCGACTACAAAGAATATGACATCAGCCAGAACTTCTCTGTGCCGATCAAGAACCCACACCAGGGTCGGCGGTCGGACAAGCCGCTGCCGCCACTCGACCCAACCACCACCAGCAGTCAGCACTACCAGAAGTGGAAGGTCGAACCCAGAACCAGGTGAACACTAAATGTTTTTTGTTCAAAAGATGTGGAGTTGCGTGATAAATTTTTATACCTAGTGTCAATCGTTCTCCAAGTTCTTAATGGCTCATGTGAGAAGCAAAAATGTCATTTTCATGTGACTGTTTGCATCTATGGTGAGCTCTCACATGGACAAAGCCACAAAATTCCCTGGTTTGTGCCTTTAATCTGAAATCTGCACCTTTTTAATGGATTTCCTCTGATCAATAAGGAGATATGGTCTCTTTTTAGAGGTGGATGTTATACTGTATTGCTTTCCACTCCAGATATGAGGACATCTATGAGGCAAATATGTTCTGCCGACGGGACCAGTACATGCCCACGGACCCATTCAATACAGTATCCACCACGCGAGACACATACCAGGGCAAGTACGCACCTGTGCCGAAGTCACTTAAGCCCGAGGAGAGGGCCGTAGACAAGCAGGGAGACCACGACTTCAACACAGTCTATAAGGTATTAAAAGCAGCATTTCTTTGATACATCCTGTAAGGTAAAAGAAGAGTAAATCATCACTTCAATAGGGTCTTCAAGGTACTGAATGTAGATGGCATCACTTTCATCACAGTTACTATGCGAGCTGCACCATATTTATCATACCAAAATCAGATAGTAAGCTTGTGTTTTTCCCCCACTCCTCCTCCCCCAAGTTTATTTGTACCCTTTGCATCTTATAATAAGTAAGTGGGCCATGATAAAGGACAAACGCCTAGTGTATGAGCATGACTCAATCAGTCTTTGATGTGCCAAATGTTGTTGTCAAACTCTTGTATGTCTCAGCACATTTCAAGTGAATTTTGTCTTTCTTCAGAAAACAAACACAAAAATCTAAAAAAAAAAAAAAAAAAAAAAGAATATAAAAATGTGTCTATCAACAACACACAATTTTCCATGACTGCCATAATAAACATTGAACACACGAATTGCTTACTTTGTTTATAATTAAGTATTAACTCATAAACCTTCCACTGCAGGTGCAATTCCATCAGCCCACTGATGCAAGACTACTCAGCAAACAGCAAGCTGCACGTCTGCTGAAGGAACTGAGAAAAAAGAAAGGTGGAAAAGCCCAGCTCAAAGGGGATCCTCAGCCTCAGAGAGTGCAAGTGCAAGTGTGATCATGGACAATGTCACAGTCCCAGTAACTGATAGAAAATTCTCAATGGCACAGTATTGCTGGACGGGGTCTGTCTCACTGTGGGATTCTGGTATTGTCCTAATTGAAAGGCTCAGCTGTCCCATGACATCTTTGGGGGGAAAAAAAAAAAACCAAAATTTTTGGGTTTTTTTTTGGGGTTTTTTTAAAAACCCCAAAAAAAAATTTTTTGGGGGAAATTTTCCGGTTTTTTAAATTTTAAACCTTTTTTTTTTGGGGGGGGGGTACTTTTAACCCCCAATTTAATTTCCCAAAAAGGAAAATTTTCCCAAAAAAAAAACCCCCAAATTAAGGGGGGGCCCCCAAAAAAATTTTCCCCCCCAATTTTAAAAAAAAAAAGGGCCCCCCGGGGAAAAAAGAAAACACCCCCCAAAAAATTTTTAAGGGAACCCCCCCCTTTTAAAAAAAAAAAAATCCTTAAGTTTTTTTTTCCCCCCCCCCCCCCCTTTTTTTTTTCCCCTTTTAAAAAGGGGGGGGGAAAAAGGAAAAGGGAAAAAAAGGGGATAAAACCCCCAAAAATTTTTTTTGCCAAATATTTGTTGTCAAACTCTTTTTCCCAATTTTGGGGTTTTTTTTTTTTAAAAAAAAAAAAAACAAAAAAAAAAAAAAAAAAAAAAAAAATTAAAAAAAATTTTTTTTTCCGGGGGTTTTTAAACCCGGGGGTTTTTTTTTTTTTTTTTAAAAATTTTTTAATAAAGGGTTCCCCCAAAAAAAAAATTTTTTTTTTTAAAAATTTTTTAAAATGGAAAAATTTTAAAACCCCTTTGGGGTTTTGGGGAAAAATTTTTTTTTTTTTAAAAAAAATTTTAAAAAAATTTTTTGGGGGGGGGGAAAGGGGGTTTTTTTTTCCCTTTTTTTTGGGGGGGCCCCTAAAAAAAAAATTTTTTTTACCCAAAAAAAAATTTTAAAAAAAATTTTTTGGGGAAAAAAAAAATTTTAAAGGAAAAAAACCCCCCCAAAACCAAAAAAAGGGGGAAATTTGGGAAAACCAAAAAAAATAAAAATTTAAAAACCCCAAAAAAAAAAAAAATTTTAAAAAAAAAATTTTTTTTTTTTTTTTTTTTTTTCCCTTTTCCCCCAGGGAAAAATTTTTTTAAAAAAAAAAAAAAAAAAAAAAAAAAATCTAAAAAGCCATACCTCAACAACACACAATTTTCCATGACTGCCTGTAAACATTGAACACACGAATTGCTTACTTTGTTTATAATTATTGTGCTTCCTATAAACCTTCCACACTGCAGGTGCAATTCCATCAACCCACTGATGCAAGACTACTCAGCAGCAACAAGCTGCGTCTGCTGAAGGAACTGAGAAAAAGGTGAAAAGCCCAGCTCAAAGGGGATCTCAGCCTCCGAGAGTGCAAGTGCAAGTGTGATCATGGACAATGTCACAGTCCCAGTAACTGATAGAAAATTCTCAATGGCACAGTATTGCTGGACGGGGTCTGTCTCACTGTGGGATTCTGGTATTGTCCTAATTGAAAGGCTCAGCTGTCCCATGACATCTTTTAAACATTTTAAGAAGTACAAAAAGAATTTTTTCACAGAATCTATAAAGGACATTTTTTATTCTAGAATAATCCAACTATTTAAATGGAAAAAAAAATACTCATAGGTTTACATCGAAGAAACATCATGGTGTTAACTTTGGGTAGATCAAATAAAAAACTATATACATGTTGGAATAAACAGACTTTTGAAAAGACCAAACAAAACTGTGGATTTGACAATAATGACAAATGTGCATGTGAAATGTTATAGCATTTGTTTGTTTTGTACTTTTTCTTTTCTTTATGATTTATAGGATTCTGATTCATGTACACCTATAATGTTGTCACTTAGAATTTCTGAATTACCTGCATAATCATTAAAATCATTTGATGTGTTAACTACGATGTTCCTTTGTTTCATGTAACAGTCAATACTATGATATTACATTTCTATTTCAATTTGAAGACTGATAGTTTTCAGCCATTTTTTAATTTTATTTGAACTGGTTGAAAGAAAGTTGTGATATTTTAGCAGTATTAAATAAAAAAAGTTCAGATTGGCAAATTGTTTATGTAATACAGAGCGTGTAGTATTATTTTATTATTTACAACGTTCTACTGCACTTTTTAAAAACTTATTGTGAGATGTCATATGGATCTTACCGGTATATACCATTTAAGGGGACAGGAGTGTCCATAATGGGAAAAAGTTAAATTTCAGCTTTTTAATCTTTATTATACAACGATGAAAAACATGTTTTGAAATTAATCAATAGTTTTCTTATTTTAAACATTTTGTGGATACCCCCGTGGATACCAACCTGTATATATACGTTATATGGGATAAATGAAAATAAGATAAATTGAATGTTTTTTCATCCTATAAAGAGAGAACAACAATTTTTTTTAAATCAACCTTTGATCAATAGTTCCTTCTATGTTAAAATTTATGGACACCAAATAGTAGTGAAGTATAGCGACATTAAATATCAGAAGGGCCATTTCTCAAAACTTAATTTGTGTAAAGTTTCGTACCAATTTTCATTTATCAAAACCATGGAATCAAGTCTCTATGAATGTTGACATATTTGAAGAATTATGCCCTCTGACAAAATGCCTATTAGGATTCTTTTATTTCATTTTGTTCATGAATTATTAACACTTTTTTTATTGTCAAGAAATTTGGAAAAAAATAGTATTTTTCAAACTCAAAATGCATGTAAAATGAATAATTAAATAGATATATCTCAGACAAGGTTTCAGTGATAAAATTTGGCACTGGCCCGTCGGCCCGAGGCTAGTACAATCTTAGAAGGGCCAGTAATGTTTCTCAGATGATGGCCCGGCTGGCAAACATAAAATTTGGTGGAATTTTACATTGGATTTTTGCAGAACCCCCACTCCCATATATCAAAGAGCTTGATTTAGTCTACCTTCACTATGCCAACAGGTTATGGTGACAGTTGACAGTTGTATAAATCTTTTTAATAAACTCAATAAGTTTCTGGAGGTGGGGAGGGGGATGCCGGCAGGGCCCCTAGCGATGCTTTGCATTTTCGGCGCTCCCAGGGCCAGTAATGTACCAGAAGGGCCAGTGAAGATTTCAAAACACTGGCCCTTCTGGCCAATTTGGGCTACTCCCCAATTGTTGTCACTGACCTGTTTTTTGTAATTGGAGTGATTTCGATGATTGATGTTTTCAAGCATTATTTATATATATATATAAATATCATATATTACAGTTGAACATGCCACTTTTTTCGGACAGATTGATAATTTATTACCAGAATCTGTCTCCTCGAGGCTATCTTTCTTTTCGAAACAACTGTAAACACAAATTAAACGAGTATACATCTAATTTTCTAAAAAACAATTAGTCATCAAGTTCTAGTAGAGATGAATTAATGTTATTCATAATAGACACTCTTTACATTGTATCTGCCTAAACTAATACCCAAGCCCAAATTGGGTTGGTTAAGACTATACACACGAGGTCTGTAGGCTTTTAACTCAACTCAGAATTCAGCCAAAAATTCAGTCAGAAATTCAGCGCGAAATTCAGCCACCAGGATGACCCCGTGGTTTTGAACAAATGACATACATCACATTCAGGTAACTATGTCACACGTATGTTGATAAACGTGGTCGCTGCATCTACTGTACTCAATAGTGGATAAGGTAAATGTAAATGTGGTGGTTTATAGTAATGATTCTAGTGCTCTCACGACTTTACATTCACACCAGGCCGTTGGCATCCTTATTACACTATATCTTTCTCAACTCCCCAGCAGCGCAGACCTGGTAATCATTCACATTTGCGTTCACTCGCCTGACCTGTACCTATTTAACATGTAGGTACCACGGAGCAGTGTGCAACATATTAGAGGTAGGTTTGCTCAACACTTACCACCAGACCCGACCGGGAATCGAAACCACGACCTTTTCGTCACGAGTCCAACTCCCTATCCACTCGGCCACGGAAGCACTTTCATATCGTCAAGGAATTACACAAATCAAAACGTTTTATCGCAGATGCACAAGAAACACAACATGAGCCATCCATATTTCATACTAAAATATTTTTATTTACAATAAGGACCAAAATCGTCTTCAAATTTTATTTTCTTCATGTCATGGACTTTGACAGGCATCACTCGATCACCCGGCAAAAAACACCATTCGTTTTGATAGAAATACTAAATATCCGACGCCCACATTTATTGCCTAGTTTTCCAAACGCCTTAGTTGTAATCCGGTATGCAAGATACGGCAAGGCACGGAGGACAAATGATATGATATTTTTCCTTCAAATATTTAAATTTTGTCACATCCATGGCAGATCTTACCAAAAACAGGTGTTTGTCGCAAATTACCGGAAAGCTTTCTTGCATGCATACCTCAGGTCTACTATATCCACACTGTCTTGACACTCCCACACCTTGCTTGTCCTGAGATCACCCACCACTGTTCTACCAGTAGCCCACTACCCATTCTGACAGTGTTAATTTTGTGTGTGTGTGTTTGTGTGTGTGTGTGTGTGAAATTGTCTAATGGGATATGTCTTAAATGTAAATGTTCTGCACATCAACCAGGCATAACATGAGGGGTTTGGGTCTTAAGCATATGCTTATATATACATATTAGTTTTTGATAATAGAAAGATCCAGGGGGGGGGGGGTGGCTGTGCACACACCCTTTTTTCATCCAAAGTTTTCATTTTTATGTGTTTTTTTTCATCTCCACAAGCCTGTGCATGTACAAAACCCATGAAATCCTGTGGGTCCAGTGGTCCACCCCTTTTTTTGAAAACCTGGATCTGCCAGTGGTTGATCAAGGTCGAAGAAGCAAATTGCTTCTATGAAATAGGCAATATTGAACGTGAACGCCATCAAGCAATTACGTCGCCCTTCATTTTAGACTATTGTGCCATCTTCTATCCATGCAAAAAAGCACTTATAACATATTCTTTTAAAGAACACAATGTAACAGTATATATAGTGTACGCTATTTATGTTTTAACTAATTCTTAAAAAAATGAAATCAAGGATAAAGAATGTAGTGGGGGATATTTAGTCACCTAATTTTAACACCTGAAAATGTCATCACTACGAAAACGAGTTCACACTTAATGACAGTTAAATTAAACAGCTTTGTATGTTTGTTATTTGAGAAGAGTAAGAAATATTGCCATTATTGTACAAATTTTAGCCTATGCATTGTCCGCAGATCTTGATCATGAGACTTCACCTGTGCCTTAGTCCATAATGACTTCAGTAGGCCTACTAATTCTTGTTTTCATAGATTGAAAAATATGGTATCCATATCCAGAAATTAATGAATAAATAATCAGTGTGGTTTACCTGTTTTTATTGTTTTAAATAAGAAACAAAATGAGAATGCTGAAAATGAACAATTATCACATTACGAGGGTTTTTCGCTCGATGAAGAATTTGAAATGTCCATTTGACTCAACGTGTCTGTAACATTTGACATTGTCTGTTGTGCAAGTTCTTCTGAATGTTCTGTTGTGTTTAATTCATTTGCTATGTGCTCATATTTTTCTCTCCGGTAGTCTTTCCTTGCTTCATCTAACAGCACATTTACAAGACTATTGCGAAAGTCATTCTGTTTAGGAACCACAGGAGGCCATGGATTACCTAAAATTGAATGAAAGCAATCTTGTAACTGACATATGACCAAAAGATAAAAAAAAAAAATAAGTCAAGTTCAGAAATGAATAGTGAATGCTCAAGAAACATTGCAACCAAAGTTGACAATCAAAATGAGCAACCAATGTTGACAATCAAAATGAGTGAGCTTATAAACATTTTTCTAATGAATAATATAATATACATATTATACATGATACTACTACTCCATAAAAGCCGTATTCATGTCCTCCACAAAAAAGCAGAACATAAACATATGTTGGACATAGGCTGATGAGAATACTGAATTGCCTATGTAAACATGTTTAAATTTTTTCAACAAAATCTAGATAAAAATCAAAACCGAGAATGCATTTTATTCTCCATTTAGATAAGGCATCTAAACTTTAGCATCTATGGGGCTTTGAACATCCACATCATCGACTTTGGATCTTCTTACATGATAACCATGCGTCCTGTGTGATATATAAATAATCATACCTTTGAGTTCTAGAACGCCAAGTTTCTTGGGCTTGCCAGGGACCTCTGTGGGGAGGGTGTAGAGGCTGGTAACTGGCCCAGTGTACGACTGGTAGCGAGGCACCAACACCTTGAACAGCTTATGGATCAGGTCTTTCTCCTACATATGATGAAATATGAAATGGGTTATGGACTTCTAATGACACAAGTATGATAAAAGTTATGGTGATAATAATTTCTACTTAAAGTCTTAAAGGATATGCTTAGTACATCTGTAGCTAAACAAGTAGTGCGCTCTTTATTATTTTAAGGCGGCAGTAACTTAATTAGTTGGATGACGAACCCATCGAATTGCTGCCTAGGCTCCCGGTAGATGAATAAATTGGGATCAATAGCAATGTTTTTATAGCCGGCGCCGACCATTCAAGACAGTAGCTGTTCTTATTTCCTAGTCCGGGATTCCCCAACTGTAGTACTGCTAACGAGTTTATAATTGAAAAATCTGCAGCACACAGCAGCAAGGCTATTCATAGACGCGGGATCAGCTGCAAAGCCACAGCTAGCTGCAGCTATTAATAGACTCTACCGCAATGATACTTCATGTACTTATAACTTTTCATTCATGTTAGTTAGACTATTTGTGGCAATTGTGTTATTTAATTGATGTATCCACTAATTAATGGTTGCTTTTTGAAAGGTCATTTATATTTAATTGATATATCCACTAATTAATGTTTTCTTTTTGAAAGGTCATTTAAATAGGAATGATAAGCCTTAGGAGAACAATTAATGGGAACAATGAAGCTAAACCACTTATAATTTATTAGCCACATCAACTAGTCAGAAGGGCTTATCCAACCAGTAACCATATAAAGTATTTACACAATGTATTAGTATTTATGCACATGTATGCTCCAAAACCTGGGATGATAACTGCATTCTGCATATATATGTATATTTACCTTTTCAAAAGAAAGGAGGGGGGATAAAAAAGCGACACTATTTGTATTTATATTTTTTGAAATAAAATATCCACCACATAAACCAAAAATTTACGTCATCCAACTAATTAAGTTACTGCCGCCTAATCAAGTAGTTAAAATGGAAACTTTTCAGTGAATTACTCACCAAAAGCCAATAGTCTGCCACCTCCATCATTTTGGGATTTTTGTCGCCCAACTTTGAAGCTTCTTGAACTAGCTGAAATGTAAGTAGACTTTTAGTTAATTTGACAAAACATTAAAAAATATCTACACAAAGTACAGCAATTGAGAATTCCAGAATTTTCTTACGTGTAATACTTTTCTTTCAACAAACTGTATAAAAGATATTGCATACATATTAGACCTGAACTGTACAGTTTACAGTTTAAAGAGTTTGCAACCTTCCATCTGGCTAGATGCTTATAGCTTGGGTAAATAAAGAAGACTGAAAGAGAAGGTGTTAGTGGGACAAATAAAGAAAAAAAATACGGTGGGGGGATGAAATGTTAGTAGAGTGGAAGATAAAAGCAGAGATGAGAAGAAAGGGGTTAGTAAGGTAGGGGATGAGTCACATTGGAAATCTTACTCTTGAAGACCTCCAGTGATTTGGATGACAGTGTGTCTCTAGGGAGCTGGTTCCAATCTACTATTGTACGAGGGAAAAATGAAATGTATGCTTCTATGTCCAGTGATTTTCATTATCTATATGATTTTAATAATTGTGTTTATTTCCATCACTTACATTCTATTAAATGTGAAAAACCAACAAGTCAGATTTATGATAGTTCTAATATGATGCACCACACCATAACCTGCATTATCTAGCCCCCGGGAATAGGGTTTTTTTGGCCCGTGAGCAGACAAAAAAAACGATTTTCAGCAATTTTTTTAACACGTCAACCAATCCCTGGCAAGTCGTTGCTGGAAACATTATTGATTTCAGTAGTAAATCATCCAGAAACCAATTCTAAATCAACAAGATTACACACCAATAATTGGCAATTACTTCAAAATTTCTGGATTATACAAATTCACACGCGTGAAAAATGTTGAAAATTGACGCACCCTTTCAGCATAGCCACGAGCTTCATCTACATAATCTCGAGGTCCTTCTATACGTTCATGCCTAATTAGTGCAGAGACCATTTGCTGAAGTCGCTTGATCCTACCCTGAGGTCCAAAGCCCCTGCCATCTTCTCCTCGCCCCATGGCCTTTGGCATGTTTCGTTGGGTTTTCCTGAATGGAATTCGCAACATATTGACTTAATACGCACACAATTGAATGTGTGGGAAAGTAAAAATGTCAAAATTTGGGAATGTCAAATATAAAAAATGGACTCTCATGCGTTTCTGCGGGCCTAAAATATAGTTTCATCCTCAATATCACAGCCTTAATATTTGTAACGACGAAACTTTCAGAAATGATAGAGGCTGATGTTTAGTAAACTAAGTATTAAACCATTTTATTTTCATTTTATGAATTTTGCTGTTTAACGTTAAAATTAAGATTTTATGTAAGCGTACTGCATTCATTACAGTAATAGAAATAACTTATATCAAATGTTTTGTCAAAACCCAGTGACAATATACGACAATTTAATGCATTCATGAAATTGTGAACACCTAAAAAAAAGCTAAATGGTGATATGAGCTCTAACTTATAACCAACCAAGGAAGTACCAGGGGTGACACAGCTGGACCAGCCGAGAAATTTTCTTGAAACTCATATGACCTGTGGATTATTGCCCCATGTAACTCGGTTAAAAATGGGTGCAAAGAAAAACAATCACGGTGCACCGGACTTATTGGATCACATTTTTTTTTGGGGCTTTTTTTTTTTTTTTTTCCCCTTTTGAAAAGTTTTTTTTAAAGAGTTTCCCCTTTTTAAAATTTTAAAAAATTTGTTTAAAAATTTTAATTTTTATAAATAAAAAAAAAAAATTTTGGGGAAAGCAAAAAAATTAAAAAACAAAAAAAAATTTTTTTGGGGGGTTTTGGGGGTTTTAAAATTTTAAAATTTGGAAAATTTAAAATTTTTTTGGGTAAATTTTTTTAAAATTTTTTTAAAATTTTTAAAATTTAAAAAATTCATTTTTTAACCCTTTAACCTTTAAAATTTTTTTTTAAAACCCTTTTCCCGGCCCCTGAAATTTTTAAAAACCCCCAAAAATTTCCAATTTTTTAAATTTTAAAACCCCGGAAATTTGTAAAAATTTTTCTATTAACCCCCATTCAAAAAAAATTTTTAAAAAATTGTTTTTTAAAATTTTTAAATAAAATTACAAAAATTTGAAATAACCCCCCTTTTGGGGGGAAGAAAAAAAACCCCAGTTTAAAATTAAGAAAAATTTAAAAAGGGGTCTTTGGGTTTTCCAAAAAAAAAATCTAAAACCCCCAAAAGCCTTAATTTTTTTTTTAAAAAATTAAAATTTGATTAAACCCTTTTTTAAAAATTAAAAATTTTTTTTTTTCTTTTAAATTAAAATTGTTTTTATTAAGCTATCCAATTACATAAAGAAATAATTATATAAATTTTTTTTAAACCCCCGGGAAAAAACAATTTAAGTTTCAAAAATTTAAAACCCCAAAAAAAAAAGGGGGGTTAAAAACCAACCAAGGAATCTTTACACATTGGGGAAAATTTTCTTGAAATCATAGGCCCTTATTTCCCCTAATGGTTAAAAAATTAAAAAAAAAATCCCCCGGCTTTTTTTTATAAAAATTTTGAACCCTTCTTTGGGGGGGGGACTCAAATATATTATAAAATTTTCCCCCAGGGTTTGGAGGTAAATGCAAAGAAATGTCTTTTTTTATACTGTTTTTTAAATTTTTAAAGCCAAAAACCCCTAAAAATTTGGGGGTTAAATTTTGTTACTTAAAATTTTTTGATTAAAAGAAACTATTTATATTTTTAATACGGGCCCCCTTTTTTTATAAAAAAATTTTTTTTTTTTTTTTTAAAAACCCCCCTTGCTTTCCTCTAAAAAATTTTTTTAAAACCCAATGTCCCTACAAACTTGTAACAAAGCTTCGATCCTTTAACCCGTAGGCAAGGAGAAATATTCCTGAATCGACAATATTTTACCAAATGTCATGGCGTCTTTGTTTACGTTTTCACACGGGTCTAGTCCCCTGGGGGGCTGCCAAAAATTTTTAAATTTGATTACCGGGTTACAGTTTATTCCATGCTATATACTTTTTATAAACAATAAATAGAATTATTGAAGCCTTTAACAATGAGAACAAAAAAACATGGTTTAACAGGTGATGAGTTTCTTGACTCAAGCCAAAACAACTTATGTCCTTGAAAAATCTTGCTTTATAACGTTTTAAAAAAGGGAAAAAATAAAAAACGAAACTCATTTTTTTGCAAAAATTGACAAAGGGAAAAATTTCCTGATAAAAATAAACATGTAAATAAAAAGGATCATAATAGTTAGTGATGGGGGAAAGGACGCCTTTGCATAATTTTTTTACATGGTTGACCCATTGATTACCCATTCAATCGAAATCCTTGAATTTGTTTTAAAGAAATAATTAAAAATAAAGATTGGAAGAAAAAAAAAGGGTTTTCCTTTTTTTTTTTTGGGTTTTTTCTCCAGTAAAAAAACCCAAAAAGCCCGTTTTAAAAATACATTAAAAAAAAATTGGGGGTTAAATGAAATATTAACGGAAATCTAAATATCAATTTTAAAAACCCCCAAAAATTCTATAGTCATTATGTTTGGCAATTTATCGATCAAATCATGACAGTCCCATGATTCGACTCTTCATAAACGATTGGGGCGATATGATCGCCTCCTCATAATAATAGTCGAAGATTCGTATTTATGTCCCACATAGGTTGAAAAACATAGATTCTGGATAACTATACATTATTACTTGGGAGGATTCAGAAATGAGTAAACTCCGTTTTCTTTTTATCCCAAAAATATGTGACGCCAAAATCAGGTTTTAGTCAACAGAATCTAGATCAGATCTAGTAAAAATTTTTTTTGCTTTACATTCAACATAAAATTTATTCCTCCCAAAACTATATTTTACAACCTATTAAATATGTCCCCAATCAATGTATATATTGGTTCCTCACAACTGTAGTCGACTAATACTAAAACGGGGCGGGGCGGATGGTAAAAGCAAAACCCCCCCCGTTGTTAAGTCAGATTTATGATAGTTCTAATATGATGCACCACACCATAACCTGCATTATCTAGCCCCCGGGAATAGGGTTTTTTTGGCCCGTGAGCAGACAAAAAAAACGATTTTCAGCAATTTTTTTAACACGTCAACCAATCCCTGGCAAGTCGTTGCTGGAAACATTATTGATTTCAGTAGTAAATCATCCAGAAACCAATTCTAAATCAACAAGATTACACACCAATAATTGGCAATTACTTCAAAATTTCTGGATTATACAAATTCACACGCGTGAAAAATGTTGAAAATTGACGCACCCTTTCAGCATAGCCACGAGCTTCATCTACATAATCTCGAGGTCCTTCTATACGTTCATGCCTAATTAGTGCAGAGACCATTTGCTGAAGTCGCTTGATCCTACCCTGAGGTCCAAAGCCCCTGCCATCTTCTCCTCGCCCCATGGCCTTTGGCATGTTTCGTTGGGTTTTCCTGAATGGAATTCGCAACATATTGACTTAATACGCACACAATTGAATGTGTGGGAAAGTAAAAATGTCAAAATTTGGGAATGTCAAATATAAAAAATGGACTCTCATGCGTTTCTGCGGGCCTAAAATATAGTTTCATCCTCAATATCACAGCCTTAATATTTGTAACGACGAAACTTTCAGAAATGATAGAGGCTGATGTTTAGTAAACTAGGTATTAAACCATTTATTTTTCATTTTATGAATTTTGCTGTTTAACGTTAAAATTAAGATTTTATGTAAGCGTACTGCATTCATTACAGTAATAGAAATGGCAACTTATATCAAATGTTTTGTCAAAACCCAGTGACAATATACGACAATTTAATGCATTCATGAAATTGTGAACACCCACAAAAAGCTAAATGGTGATATGAGCTCTAACTTATAACCAACCAAGGAAGTACCGGGGTGACACAGCTGGACCAGCCGAGAAATTTTCTTGAAACTCATATGACCTGCGGATTATTGCCCCGTAACTCGGTTAAAAAATGGGTGCAAAGAAAAAACAATCACGGTGCACCGGACTTTATTGGTTTATGCAACATTTGAAGCCTTCGTTGTTGAGGGAAGGACGTACAAATATGGGCATTGATGAAATTCTCCCCATCGCCCGCCCGTTATGGCAGGTAACGCATGACTGAACATGATCAGATGTCATTTTTCTGCAGTACTAGTACTTTAAATTAAATTATAGTCAACCACTGTGAAAGTTTCGGGTTGACAATTATTGTATGGGGGACAATTCAATTAGCTGTATATTAAAAGCTCAAACTACTTGTGACCGTGCCATGGTCGTTTACAGTACTGGCCGTTCACATATATTTCGGTATACAAGAAATATTGTGTTTTTGCTTTTCATGTCCATCAACCAGCGTCCGTTGCTATTCCTGCTAAAACTATATTTCACAACCTAATATGTCCCTACAAACTTAGTAACAAAAGCTTCGATCCTTACAACTGTAGGCAAGGAGAAATATTCCTGAATCGACAATATTTTACCAAATGTCATGGCGTCTTTTGTTTACGTTTTGCACAGCACGCGTGAATCTAGTCCAGCTAGGGAGCGCTGCATTTCTGATATAATTCATACGAAATTTTAAATTTGATTACCGACGATTACAGCCAATCATTCCATGCTTTTATAAACAATAAATAGAATTATTGAAGCCTTAATAAGCAATGAGAACAAAATAACATGGTTTAACAGGTGATGAGTTTCTTGACTCAAGACCAAAACAACTTATGCTCCTTGAAAAATCTTGCGTTCATAACATAATTAATGAAAATAGCGTCAAAAACGTAAAAAAATCGAATACTCATTTTTCTGCAGTAAAGTTGACAAGGAAAATTCCCGTGATAAAAATAAACATGTAAATAATAAAGGTATCATAATAGTTAGTGATGGGAATCGGACGCTCTTTGCATAATCTAATTTTTACATGGTTGACCGATTGATTACCGATTCAGATCGATAATCCTTGAATTTGTTTTAAAGAAATACATTAAATACAAATAAAGATTGGAAGAAAAAATAGCGGTTTCACTTATCTTTTTTCGATGTTGTGTTCTGTTCTCTACACAGTCAAAAAAACCAAAATGCTCCGTACGAAAACTACATCGTGAGAAACAACATCAACATCCGGGTTTGAAATGAAATATTAACAGGCAAATTACTAAATATCTACGTATTGTAACTTGTGTGAAAAATTGCTATAGTCATTATGTTTGGCAATTTATCGATCAAATCATGACAGGTCCGATCAATTCTGACTCTGTCATAGAACGATGCGATGAGCGATATGATCGATCGCTCCATCACTAATAATAGTCGAAGATTCGTATTGTATGTCCACACATAGGTTGAAAAACATAGATTCTGGATAACTATACATTATTACTGTGGTAGGATTCAGAAATGAGTAAACTCTGTTTTTCTTGTATACCGAAAAATATGTGAACGACCAATACAGTGATATCTAGTCTAGATCTAGAATCGAGATCCAGATCTAGTACAAGAAATATTGTTTTTGCTTTACATGTCCAACATACAGCATCCATTGCTATTCCTCCTAATACTATATTTTACAACCTATTAAATATGTCCCTACAATCAATGTATATATTGGTTCCTCACAACTAGGTACGACTAATACTAAAACACGGGACGGAACGGGATGGTACACATCGTACATAACGTCCCGGGGCGTCCCGTGAGTTAATTAATGATGATATCCATCGTTTTCTATGGTAGATAAAGTGTTCTGTGTTTTCAAGGGCTCTGACCATCAGACATGTCCGTCCCATGGCGTCATGTGACGTCCCGGGGCGTCCTGTGAGTTCATTAATGATGATATTCATCGTTTTCTATGGTGGTTATAGTGTTCCATGTTTTCAAGGGCTCTGACCATCAGACATAACGTCCCGTGGCGTCCCACCATCACAGAGAATGAATCTGAATGTTAGGCTATCACCGTTTTTGTTAGGATGTACTTTGCCAAACATTCAACCACAGAGCTACGTAAATATGAGCCTTGTGCACTGTCATATATGTCATTGACACCATCATCACGGTGCGGCGGTGTAATGTGGATACCAGGATCCAATTTTGACCTTTGCCAAATGGATCCGTGTTCACTATTTGAACAGCTGGTCCTTGCATGGGTTCTGCTCTCCTTGAACAGACGCTCAAGCAAGACTCCATGCCACTAATAGTGGGAAACTGACTTTTGCATGCTGCCATGCAGTAGTCAATGTCATTCAACCAACCCTCATCCTCTTCTTCATTTACGAGAGCACGTTCACGAACGTTGTCAGCGTTCCGCCAGCCGGTAAGGCTCTGTTTGATACCTATGCATTAGTATGGGATTTGCTCAATAGAAAAGTCATTAAAGTGATCAACACAACAGCATGCGATGCCGTACGGTGCGATCGTGTCAATTGCCCCCTCCAGGCGATCGAGAAATTTGCAGTACTAGTATGGCAGCTGTCTGCTCATGTATGGCATAGTACAGCAGAATTTCACCGTGGGTTTAACACCATGTAAACTGCATTGGAGGAATCGGCAAGAATTGTTTGCATGCCATACGGCGTACGTCTATGGGTTTTGCTCCTCAGTAAAATCTTGCGTTCATATCGTAGATAACATAAATAAGATCCAAAATGTTATCAAATCGACACTTAGTTTTCTTCAGTACACTTAAAGAAAATTCCTGTAATAAAGATAAACATATAAATAACAAAAGTATCATAATGGGCGAAGATTCGTGTTGCATGTCTACATATACAATGTAGGTTGAAAAATGTAGACTGGATAACTATACATTATTACTATGGTAGCAACAAGTATCACTAATTTTGTGCTAAATCCATTTAAACTTACAATAATTGTCTTAATATTTTCAGACATTTTCCATGTCCATCGTCTGAGACTTTCCCTGACTGACTTCCACTTCTGTCACGTGCTGCCACCTGGTGACAGAAAAGTCTCAGACGATGGACATGGAAAATGTCCGAAAATATTAAGACAATTATTGTAAGTTTAAATGGATTTAGCACAAAATTAGTTATACTTGTTGATATAAAAGAGAAATCCAATGAATCTCTTTACAAAAAATTACTATGGTAGGTTTCAGAAATGAGGGAATTTGATTTTTCTTGTCTATCAAAAGATATGTGAATGACTAATATACTAGTACTAGTAGTCTGCTAAATACATGTATGAAGACTACATTAAAATGGGAAATTTAATAAGTGTGGAAAGCACACAAAGTTAAATTTATATTCTTTGACATTTTGAGCCGGGGAATTCCCGGGATCGCATGGTCCGCCCAGCCTTTTGCACATGTGTCTTTTCAAATGGATTTCAGGAGGTCACGTGGTTGATTGAGGCTAAATTGATGATTGCATTATGAAAATAAATTTGTTTAGGTTCAAAACAGTCTTTTCGGCACGTGTTTACGACCACTGTAACATATCAAACAAATAAGATCAAATTTGAGTTCAGCCAAATTTATAGTAAATCTTTTTTGATTTACTTGCAGTTTTCGGATCTTATGGTTTAATGTGTAAGCTTTTGATATACTATTTATTATCAAACAACCACTTGACCTCCTGAGATTGAGTTGAAAAAGTGAAGATTTATGCAGTCTCCATGTGGACATTTCTAAGTTGTAGTAAATAGATCTATGACAACAGGCAGTGCTGTTGCCGCGGACTCACAAAATAAGAGATGCATTTTAAAAAGTATTACTCATATGTACAGTTATTACCTGCTTTGGTCCAAAGTAATTTTAAATGTAATTCAAATTTATTATTGATTTTGAACTCTACAGGTTCTTTTTCAAATATAAAAAAGGTATTTTGTTCCGAAGCAGGTAATAACTAGACTAGAGGTGGGACATTCGGTGGGTTTTAGCCTTCGAACCTTCGGGACACTTTACCGAACGAACCTTTGAACGTTTGTTGATAAGTAGGTAAGCAAATAATGAACTTACAACACACAGTCGGCAATAAAAGTGGAAATTGAAACGTTGCGTAACTTACAATGTGAGTATTTGCCACCAACTACTTATCTATAGACAGAAGGGATCTATGTCCCTTAATTGCCGGTATCTCTTTGATCTATTGTTTTCTTCACCCACTTTTGACCGAAATCGGCTGCTCTACAAACTTGCGTCGCGTACTAAGAAACTAAACTAAAGACTAACTAAAGATTTTATGACTTTATGATTTGTTTTTGCTATTACACGTATGATGTATTGTTGTAAGTAGAACTTATATTGTGATGCACATAATTAAAAAAAACAAAACAATTATAGTATTAGAAATGTTCTCCAGCTTAGCAATAACTTAATGTTATGCTGAAGGTGACATGGCATACAAACCCTTACAACTGACCTTAAACGACCAATTGGTAGTTACCTTTCGTGTGTGATCTGTGCCGCCCCTTTAACAATGGGTAAGTAATTCTTTGATTCGTAGGTTACACTAGTTACAGCTATTGTTTACCGTGGTCTCTACTTACATAACAATGTACCTGTTACATTATCAGTAACAACTCGCCACCTATAACCAGCCAATAGGCTGTGAAAATAACTGTACGGGTCAGATGATTACGTAACAATTTACTAACAAATGCATGACCTATAAAGGTGCCTTTGTTTCATGTTCAAATAATAGATTATGCAAGTCTTGATAAATGTGATTTCTACCATGAAATCAATGATCGTTACGGTGATTATTTGACTATGCATGGGCGAAAATAAAAGCAAATTAGCGTCACCCCGAAGGTTCGGTTGTGAAAGTTACCTTCGAAGGTATAGGTAGACGAATGAAGGTTCGAAGGTTCGCCCCACCCCTAGTAATAACGCGAGTAATAGAATCATGTTTGCAAAATGTTTATATCTTGTGTATGGTTTTAGCGATCATGAATGAATAGATTTATGTGTGTGTTTTGAAATCAATAGTCTGATATATGATACAACTTACTTCCTTGTTCTTTCTTTTTTTTTGAAGCGTATGACCAAGGCTGAGCGTGAACCTTTTGAGCGTCAAGCCAAGGACGAAAAGAAGAGGCAACGAGGTCAACGTCCTGATGATGAAAGGATGGACAATACGGGGCAGATCATTGCTGTACGTATTTGAACTCATCAAGGTCATAAAACCCCTGAAAGATCCAACTCTTTATGCTGTTAACTCTACAACTGACATGAACTGACAATAATATTATTCATTAATTTGATTAAATATTTATAATGGAGCGCTTATTAGTTGTTTGTTGGTGCAGTACACCATAAATGTGTTTGTCATATTCTAAATTAGTATTTGATCTTCATGTCCAATTATGCTATTGTGTTTTAAGCACTTCAAATGCTGTATCTTTTGTTAGATTCTATTAATTTGCTAATTATCTTACTACTCTTTCCTACAGATCATAATTATATATTAGAAATAAGATTCAGCTCTTTCATTAATCAGTAGGATCCTCATGAGGACCCTCTTTATCAGACACCAATTAAGTTCTACAAAAATAATTCTAAGTGCAAGCCTATTTGGCTAGTTATTGTAACGAAAGGCACGACTGACTTGTAACTATTCCTAATATATTTTGACTGAATGTTATATGATTGGTTTATATTTATGTTATAATTATATGTAATTGTTTGACATTTCAATCTATTGAATGTTTATCATATGTTGCACGTTATAAATCCCACTTGAATGATGTTCGTGATAGGACCGTGTTGACCGTGAGAAAGAGTTCCAGAAGAAAAGGGAAAATGATCGGAGGAAAGCGAAGGCAGCGTGGCCAGCTGGTCGCGGTAAGTGCTGATTACCTCAAAGAGACATTGAGATTCTTATAATTCCTCTTACAGAGTTTGTGTTGGAAAGTGGGCAGATAGTCCTACGAGACGCCATGACCTGAAAAGTTAACACTGTTCAAATGAATAAATACAGGTGCTAAAATTGATAAAGTGTGCTTTAATACTATGCAACATGTAAAAGAATACTTGTATAAATCAGCATATGTCCCATAATTCACTGTACTTACAATTGCAGAGGTGATAAGACAAAAGTTCTATCAGATTTACTTTGAGCATCTGTGTGCGTATGAATTTGTGGACGACAACCACCAGGAATGTATCATATGGATTCCACGTGAGGTGGCACTTGTGGAATTTACCCTCTTGAACGGCGTAACAAAGTCACTACACAGATTTATATTTACGTGTAAGTGTTTTTGTTTTTTCTTGTGCTATGGCTTTTCTAGTGGTGAGACATTAAATTTACATTACATTTTTAGTAGACTGTTAATAGAAATCCCAAAGTTTGATCTTGTTATCACCTGTTTTCAAAGCATATTTTGGCTTCATCAATATAGAGCTTTGATGCATTGATTTTCACATTCATATGTTATACCAATGGGGGCTTTATCTCAAGACTCCCGTGGCCTCTACCATTGATCTACAGGCAAAAATTGGAACTGCTTGTATAAAATGATATGCACGTAAAAATATAAACTGATTCAGAAGCGCGGCTGACATAATCAGTAACATGATAGCACCATGGGCTCTACAGTATTTTTTTTCAGCTACTTGCTTGTCAGATTTTTAGAATATGGCTGCCCAACTGATATTGCGGCCGTCGAAAAGCTGACAATGAAAACACATACATGTACAGAACAAATATAGAAATATTAATAAAATGTTGCTGTCGTAGAATCTGGATTTTCTCATATTATAGGCATTATTTAAGTTGGTTGCACACTGGATAACCAAATTTCAAATTTTTTTTGCCAAAATAATTTTTGTGGTTATCCTCCAGGGGCGCTGGGCATGGGAGTTGGTGGGCTCTGTAATTTCACTGTTCAATTGTGAAACAGACGCAATCATGTACATGTTCATGCAATTTGGATAATTCTTACTTTTAAGGCGGGATACCGAAAGGCTTCAGATACACAGCTACAACACACTCGGCCGAGCGCCATCAAATCCCGATTGAAGATTTCGAGTTCGATGACCGCAATCACGCTGGACTCTGGAATGAAATAGCCAACTTCATCAATCCAAATGGAGAGCTTGAAGAAAACCCGCCCATTTATGTATTGGTATGATAAGAGAATTATTTTCTGCATGGGAATGTTTTCTTTCCAATTGAATTCATCTCAATAAGCCCGGAATATTTTTTTTTAATTGTTTTCTAAAAATATGGGAATAAAGATAGATATTAGTCATTGCTCTTCTTTGAGTACTTTTTCTGTTGAATTACAGAGCCACTCAATGCAAATAGTGGTGTCGTGTATGCAGTGGCTGTATGATCAGGCTTTTAACCAACCAGATGCTAAACGCTATGAGCTCCCACAAATCAACAGGTTAGATGCTTGATTTAATAATACTAGTTTTTTTTATATCAACTGCACAAAGTTAACATCAAATCAACATTTTAAATCACCATAGTACAAACAGCTACATTATTAAATGAAGAAAGATGTCAAAAGTGCATTTGGAATAATCAAAATATCTGTCAAAAATCTTGTAATGCAAATTAAACATGTGCTACTTAGCGACTTTTTTTGTTTAAATATATAGATGTCATGTATATAGCTATTGTTTTAATTAGAAAATAGAATGATATCCTGACTAAATAAGTAACTGATAAATGTATTGTGAGCAGGTTCTACGTGCTTGAGGATCTCGTGCAGGACTTATACATCAACATTGGAAGCAACATCACACCAACCAGTGTGCATGACATGCTTACCGCGACAAGCTTTGACTTTGAACCTCACACCAGGTAGTTACATCCTCATCTACTATTTCGGTTTATTATTCAAATCACAAGTTGTTAAAAATAACGCCTCCATCCACAGTGCCCCAGATACATGTAAGTACTTGTCTACTAGTCAGAGACAGGGTCAGAGACTAGTATTGAATTAACACGCGCAACTTTTTATTGGCACACAATCTGGCTGAAGTTATTTGTCGGATAGATGTTTGCAATGTTTATAGATATTAATCTGGTAGTAACTATTTTGACAAAATGTCTTTCCTACAGTTGTAAATCAATTGAAAGTACAGTATAACCTCCAGTTAAGACCACCTCTCTATTGAGACCATCTCTATCATAAGACCACTTTTCACAGTCCCAAACCTTCATAAAGCATCCAAATTGAACCTCTGTATAGAGACCACCTCTCTATTGAGACCATCTAACACAGGTCCCAAAGTTGGTCCTAATAGGGAGGTTGTCCTGTAATAGGACAACTCTCATTGTGCTTTTCTTAGCGGCAATTGATGCTGTTGCTTCAGCTTGAGTTTGTTTTCAGATGTTTTTGGCATGAGGAGCGTGGTGATGCGGCTCACGTCTGCGCTATGGGAAATGTCAAACGATGCATGTAAGTCATTGAGGCATGTCAAAGAATGCTAATATGGAAGAAGTTCTTTATTTCAACAAAGTTTACCTTGACTGGTGTAGACAGTTGATTTCTCGCCTGCAAAGGACATACATGTACATACATGTATATTTTGCAAGTCACATGTAAAACGTCTGCCAGCAAGTGAAATCCCATATATATGTCTACCCTTTCTGTGAAAAAATTGCAAATTTAGTAGCGGTCGGACTCGCTCCTATTATCGGCCATCGATTATCGTTTTATATCTGCTGGCTGATGATCGAATCAGATCGATTATGACTTATGGACGTCTCCCATACATATGTAAATTATTGAAATATCACTCAAGAAATCTGCTCCGGCAACAATCAAATAAGCCGCCATTTTTTTTGGTGTTTACATCTTGTGGCGCCGCCACAGCATTGCGGTCTCTTTGTAAACTCACTCCGAGACGCTTTTCATAGTAATGGCAAACTTCCGGGTGGAAAATATTTGGTTTAAGTTATGTAGTACTAGTATGAAATTCATATTCATGGTTGAGAGAATGGTAGATATGAATTCTGCGATTATAATGATTATTTTAAACTAGATTTGATCATCGGTCGCCAATTCCTCAACAAGTCTAATCGCGATAATATCGTCGATTGTTTGCACCACTAAAATTTAGAAGCTCTAGTGCATCATGAATATTTAATATTTCAAATCAACATTATTACACCACATGTGTTTCCTGTTATCACAACCTTTTGATTAATGTTTTATCTGTTGGCTATCTTAACTTGGTATTTCCTCATTAGAATTGATATTCCAATCAACATGATGCAACATTGCAACACAAGTAACAGTATGTTTTAAATGAAAATGAGACGGTGATTGATTGAAAGTAACTACTTCTTTTCCAGCTTTTCCATGCTGGATTCGCTGTGTAATGTGTATGATTTTACACTGACTGAGCATCATGTTCCGGATCCCAACACAGAGCGACCAACGTACACAACAATAGGTACTATAAATAAGCACTTGTGCACATACATAGTGGAACCTTTTCACGCTAATTGACACAAAACAAGGCATATTACTGCTAGCAGTTAAATGAGAAATAAACTTTACATATTTGTTCATCTACATACAGCTAATTTCAACTTCAAATGAAAGATATAATACAAATGCAGTACAGTGTCTTCATTTTAGCTAATTTTTTTACATGGGGAATCTAAATTGAAATCATACCAATATATCATCAAAATATATATATGCAGTTTGGATGTCACCATGTTGAAGGAATAATACCGTAATCATATTTTCCCACTTTCTCTTAGCCCCGTCTGCCATGGCGGGTACCTTTGATCCCCCATCACCGTCGCACTATGCCGCTTACCCTGGGGGAGTGGGCCGTGGCCGTGGGTCAGTGGTGGACCAGGATGACGGGCCATTCCCGTCACGTGACATCCGCCAATTCAAGAATCAGGTGCAATAGCTTTTTTCAATTTTTTTTTTATTTTTTATATATATATTTATGTTATAATTGATACTTCCCAATGGATGTATTTGTAAGTTAAAACACATAGGCTCTAAGCTTGTTTCGACTTTTCAATGCTCATCAGCTAAAAGAAAACAGTTCTAGAGACCATGTATTTGATGTGTTGGGTTTTTTTGGGTTTTTTTTTCAAATAATCATTACAAAATCTTTATTATTGTTTGAATGGTAAGTATGAAAGAATGAAAAGAAATGAAAAATTGTTATGTTGAATATATAATACTGTGTAGTTGGTATGTAGCATATGGTTTCATTTCTCTATTTTTATTTCTTTTTAGGAAGTTGCTATTTTGAAAAATCAAACATATATTTTTGTGTTAGAAAAAAGTATCTTTTCAAAATATATATATGTTTGATTTTGGCATAAATAGCAGAGAAGAAATAAAAATAGAAAAATGTTATGTTGAAGCTCTTCATACTTTCAGTAGTGACTTAAAACATTAGAATATTGATGAATGATGATACTTTGAATAAAATCAGGTAAATCATTTATCAAGTACATCATTAAACATTTCAATTAAAAAATGATCACTCATTCGGCATATCTTACAGGCAGTAGTTAACTTGCTCATTGAAGAAATATTGTAATAAAATTTGTTGACTGATTAGTGAAGTAATAAGTGAAAGGAGTTTGTTGGAAAATATGTAAATAATGTTGATAATCATGGCATTTTTCTTAAAAGTTTCAATGATATATTTGATTCCTTTTGGTTTGTTATCATTCCAAATTTTCTTTACTACATGTACCTTTATTGAATTCAAATCATGTAATTTATCTGAAAACATGATTCTGTTTTTGTGCTAATATTTCTTAATACGTTAAATCACTAAATAAGAATAGAATATAGTACTGATGACATGGATGCTTAGTCCCACTTATATACAAAATATTTGTGCTTTTAAAATTGCTGTGTCAAAATACCTGCTTGTGTTAAAACTCTCATCTACCTGTTTTTGTGAGTGAGGACTTTTATTGAACTTTTTCCTTAATCTTAATCTATAAGAGGCTATATGTTATTGATATAAAGTGTTTGCAGACTTAAAACTTTCGCTCACAGGACACATGAAGGAGCTAAAATTAATTATAATTTTCTAGTGCCAGAAGGAGTGCATCACTGAAAATGTGATAAATCATTTCAGCACTTGTAAGATTTCAATGTGCCACTAGGAGATAATATGAAGAAACAGCACAATAGTCCCTTTCAGGACATTTTCGTCAGTGCCGGCTACTTTTATAGTTGCCGGCTCAAGGAGGCGGTAGAAAATTTGAATGAGTGTCATTACACTGTGTTAAAACGTGAGTGTTTTTAAGATAATGTCAATTTTGTATTGTCAGCGAAAAAATTATGGGGACGATGATGACGAGAGTTTCACCAACTCTGATGAGGAGACATTGATTGAGTACACTCGCCGGGCAAGTCCACCCAAGAATGCTTGGGGTGCAGCGCCCACAGCCGCGGCTGTGGCACCGAACATGGAAAACGATGATGACTTCCCCTCACTGGGAGGTAAGTGCTGGACAGTGCACTCTGCCAAATCTTTAAATCAGATGGTTGCATAATCATTTTGATACACCTACTTTTATTCATGCTTTTCACATGATATACAACATATTCATTATGTTCTCTCTATTTGCAAATGTTATTAGATTTGTTAGATTTGATTAAACATGTTTAATTATAGAAATATTAAATTGGATTCGGTGTGGCAAATATGTGACATGATCCGTTTATGCAAATGCTGTTCTAATGTACTAAATTGATATAGTGTGCTATTTCATATTATCTGCTATCCAAAACTGCAATAAGGCGACTAAACCTTGAACCCTAAATTCAGTTTTGCGCCAATGCGTAGAGGAAGGACCCGATGAATGAAAAAAATCTTTTGCCAAATTTATTTATATTATCTGTCCGGCTTCATATAATTCTTGCCTTTTTTCTTCTAAAATTGCTGTGTCTGTTTGTATGGCCGACTCATCAGTGGTCACATGACTTAGCCTTACTTCAGTTTCGTTTTCAAAGTCAGGCGGAACATTTGAACTACTGAGCATGCGCACGGACACGGAAACATGCTTGTGTATACATTTTTCATTTCACAATATTATAAAGTAAGTTATTTATATTTTCTGGTAAGCATTCGTAATAGATTGGTTGAATAACATTATTAATGGATTATACATTGCTATATTTGAGATCAACGATTAACAAATGCAGTGTTTAATCGATTTGACACCCAGAATCATGGCAAAACGTGCATGACTTAGACGGCAGTAGTCTAGCGATATTGAAAGCAGAGATTAAACTTTCCTAATAAAACCGTATGCAATGACATATACGCCCAGGAAAGTTACTTTTGGTGAAATTACCGTGCCAAAATAAAGTCAGGTTTGTTGGTGGGAAAAGAAATTTAGAATGAACATGAAGTTGCTAATAGATATTTAGACACTTTTGCATGCATCAACATCTTTAACTAGGTATATTCTGAATTTTGATGCTGATTTTTGTTTTTCTTCAAAAGAAAGAAGTGTGATTAATTAAAACAGCTTTTCCCTTGTAGGAAACATTAGGCACATACAATCAGCTCCTGTACTGAGCGCCTATATGTCATCTTCATCTTCCTGGACTGATCGATTTACGCGTACTGCTCTGTATACTCCGCCATTGCAGAAAAGTCCCATTGTTTCTCCCCTGCTCTGTAATGCTTTAAACAAGTAGTCGTGTGATAGAAATACCTAGACGTCTTACTCTAGCTATTGACATTTCTCTGGTTATTGGCAACATCCTACGTGTGTTGAATAATACGTATATACCTTTAAGAAACCACGACTTATGTAAACAAGTAGAAATCATTACCGAAGCCAAAAATAAAAAATTACAGTGATTACTGAACAAAGTTAGTACATTTTTAATATGCAATGATGAACATTGATCACTATTTTAATAATGGGGTAAAATATTTCATACATATTTATTATTTATGATGAAAATGACATAAAAATCGTGAGCCTGTCAAAAACTTCCAATAACTAGAGTAAGATGTCTACAGTGCTTAAGAATTTGGTTGTTCTTTCTGTTTTGTTGCGGTGTTGTTTATTTGATTAAGAATGATCAATTTGATATAAATACAAAGTACTTTATAAACGCTTTCACATTTAATGCATTAGCACAATATAAGTAATAGTAAATGCAGGTTAAGTGCACTGTTTCATGTAGCGGAATTCTGATTAGAGTAAATCATTTAGAAGCATATTGTTGTTTCCGCTAATAATGCTTTTTGTTCATCTCCAGTGGAACCTTTTCACACATGTTCTTTTCAAATGTGATGATCTTTTCACATCTGGGCGACGTTTTAAATTAGTCCTGTATTTCACTTAACAATTGAAAAGCAGTGAGTGGCATTTAGAATATATAAAATGATGGGTTCGTTTTCATTGTAGTGGTCATGTGGTAAAGAGCCACACAACATGGCAGAAAAATGCATGGAACTAGTTCATGTAGGGAATGTTCAGTGTGCACCTGCTTGGTATTGATGCAGAGGATTTAAGATTATTCTTTCGCTCAATTAAGTTCAGAATCAATTAAGTATGGGCATTAACAAATGTAGGTTTGTAATTAGCTCATTCTCAATGACACTAAATAAAAGCATGCGTTTTGGCCTTTTTTTAAGATCCACAGTGGATAGATATCTACTATTTTACACCAGTCGTGAATTGAGGCATACCGGGTATATAGAAAATACAATTATTAATAGATAGGTTCGATTGAATGACATTTAGTTCCAGCGCTCTATGTCGAGTAGTGTTGCTAGTTCTAGTCTGCTGGTTGATACGACCTTGTCCTTGCTTGCAGCGACCTCTCAGAAGTTTGCAGCTCGTGCTGGACCTCCTCCTCCCAGCTCTGTGCCATCGTGGATGGCAAACCCTGCTGCAACAGGCGAGTAATGAGTGTTTCATATCCCATTCATTTTTATTTTTAAAGTCAGATTATTTATACAACTAGGCAATATTAGGGGTGGGGCGAAGCTTCAAACCTTCGTTCGTCTATCTATACCTTCGAAGGTAACTTTGACAATCGAACCTTCGGGGTGACGCTAATTTTCTTTTATTTTTGCTCATGCATGGTCAAATAACCCATTCGTATCGGGACGTCCCTTGAGGGACATTTTTACGTACAATTTTGCACTGAAAAGAAACCCGGATTATAGCCGTTTTTCAAATATAAACAGAGGGGTCATGATGCCGGGATTTAGACTAGTGACAACATAAACGGCTTACCTTTACATTTCGATGTAAATTTTGTGGAAGTGAAGCACGGTTTTCATAATATTAACGCATCATTTGTAAGAATATATATCTGCACAAGAAACACGTGATTTACACTGCGAAATTCAAGCTCAAAATACTCTAATTTCGACAAAAATTACCCCAACAAGTTCTATACCATCTTGAAGGGGAATTTCTTTTCTTTTCATTGAAAATGAGGCTGATATATTTTTCTATGACGTCATTAGGAAAAAGCCACTTAATATTCATTACTCCAAATAAGGGTATTAATACTCAGCCTCTAGCACACCGTGCGTTGTCACCATAAACCCGCATTTTCTCTGCATTGATAACGGCTAATGAAGCCGCTACTCTTGATCGCATCGTGCTGTGATCGGTGTAGAGATATGACGGCGTGTGATAAAGGCTAATTTTTCTATTGAAAAAGGCGTTGGTTGAAGGTAAGATATTTTTTTAAACAAATGGATTATCATCGTCACAGTAACATACCCATCACAAATTCACATGTCGGATCAATTATAAACCGATTATGAAGTCATGGACGAAAGGATATTTCTCAAATACCATGCATTGTTTTATAATTCGTCTTTCTAAAGTGTATCTCGAACCTGTCATTTTTAATCGAGGCCGGCAACAGCCTCATGTTTGGAAAATATTCTAGACAAATATAGCCATATTCCTATTACTAGGTCGTAAAAATAAGAAACTATGCGATTCTGAATACACGTGTACAAATAATGTAAAAAAAATAAGCATATGTGTAGGCCCCAGAGAAGTTATTGTCTTTGACGTAAAACTGTCAAATGGCACTGTTCGCTAGTGTTTACATTACGTGTTGACGTTTTGCGTATGCCGATATGAATGGGATAAACCGGGTCAAATAATCACCGTAACGATCATCAAGTTCATGGTAGAAACAGCATTTAAATCAAAACTTGTATTCTCTATTGTTTAAACATGAAACAGAGGCACCTTTAAGGTCAAGCGTTTGTTACTTAATCAACTGACTTGTACATTTCTTTACACAGTCTCGCGGCTGGTTATAGGTAGCCAGTTGTTACGTAACAGGTAAGTAGAGAGCACAGTAAACAATAGCTGTAACAATAGTCTATAGCGTTACCTACGCGTTACCTACGAGTTAAAGAATTATTTAATACTTCGCCTGGGCCATTGTTATGTGGCGGCACAGATCAAACAAAACAAGTTACACCACCTACGTGATAAGCAGTTCACTTAATCACAGCCGGCAGGGGCTGTGCCGTTCTTTATTGGGTCACGCACTCAGTGCGTCGCACTGTGTAGGGTTTATTGCTATTTAGCTAACTTAGCCGTGAGATGACCTGGTCATTTAAGGTCACTGGTTAATGTGAATATGAAAGTTATGAAGGTCTTTAACCTAATTATAAATTGGTATATCAACTGGGACTTGAACTGGTCAAATGTCTAACGATCTTATGCAATGTCTGCAAACAAGGAATACACGCCACGCTAATTTCTGTGAGTAGTAAATTTCAAAGAAATTGCTTCCTATAGAAGATGACCGGCTATTCAAAGTTACATAACGTTTTTGACCTAACTGTTTGTATGAACGCTAGCTTGCACCAGTTAAAGGTGAAAACAGGGTTATACAATATCAGTCTATAACGAACAATAAATACAAAGCTAACTTCTCGTGGGTCAGACGTATATCTTTTGGTGCCGACGGGATGTGATATTTTGCTGAAATAGGCGAATTTATCGATTGACGGTAACTGTTTGAGGCTCTTGTGCGATCCAAAAAGTTTATCTGGTTGTTCTAAGTTGAATATTTACTTACTTATCAACGAACGTTCGAACCTTCGTTCGTTAAAGTGTCCCGAAGGTTCCAAGGGTAAAACCTAATGAAGGTCCCACCTTTAGGCAATATGATACTTGCATCGCACTGACACGAGTCATTCGCCCAAGAACGCTGACATTTACTTGCACATACAATGTGGGGGGTGGGGGTTGCATCATGAAAGTCATTTCACCTTAGCTGTACTTTATGCGGCCATCAAACCTGAACATGTGACAGCTCGGCAGGACATTGCAAAGGACGGGATGGAAAAGGGCAACACAATTTCTTGTAATGTCAAGTTATTATTTGTTGAATTCATAAAACTTGCAGCTAAATATTATAAAATCTATCTGTTGCATTCTTCAGTGGTGAAGTTCGTTACACACAATGACAGGATGTGACTTATGCTTGTCAGATGTTTATGATGTAAAGGATTTGAAAAATATGCCATAGAAATTTAATCAAAATACAGTTATTTTCGTTAATAGCACTCAAATTCAGGTTGTTATTGGGATGTGAAATCACCAGTACATGTCATGTCACAAATTTCCGTGTGATAGCATTTAGCCTATGTCAAAAAAATGAATATGATAAGCAGCGAGGCCACACCCTCTTAATGAGGAATAATTAGGGCCTGCTCAAATAAACTTAATATTTGCTTCATTGATTGATTGATAGCAGATAGAATTGGTTATTTAATCTCTAAATAATATTCTATGAGAAGATCCACATTGCAAATTTATTACGTTATATGTACAACAAAGAGATTCTCATATATTGTATTTTCAACAGGGAGAACTCAGGATCCTGTATCAAATCAAAAGGTTTGTGTTTTTCGATAAAATAGTAATATCTTCCTCAAAAGGAAATGTTCGGGTTGACATTTTTGATAGCCTGATAGCAAGTTCATGGACTGACATTCTCAATTATGATGAAAAAATAGTACTGAATATCAAAATGAAAATTATTATGTGCTTTTTGTGCAGGACCTACATAGTGATTTTTATATTGCTAAAATGAAACTGTTTGTATACTATTAGTATTTACATATCTAAATAATTTAACATTGTGGCAGTCAGATTTGTGATTTGCCACCTGCATACCCTTCTACATGTACATGCTGTCTCATGAAAGTATTTTTATGTACAAAAGATATACGTGTATTTCTGGCTTTGTCTCTGTTAAGTTTTTATTAATGTGTCACCATGGTGAATAACAGTCACATTTCGACAATAGATATGTAGTTCCGACAAAAATATAGCATGTGATTCTTATCATATTTATTTGGATATTCAGTACCATCATTTAGCTATGATAGAAAATAATGTCACTCCATGAACTTGCTATTAGAATACTAGTATAATAAGAAACTGTTTCATTAAATACTGGATTTGTTGTTTTTTAAGTGTTTTGATTTTGTCCTAAATAGTATTTTAAACATTTCACTTGTATACAAATTTATTGTGTGGGACATACAGAACTATAAATACTTTAATTGCATTTTTTTGCGATTTAAATTTAAATTTTCTATTCCATTTTTTTTCAATATTTTACTTTACTGTAGAGGTATCTCCAATATATCTTTACTGGTATGAAAGATCCAATATACAATAAAGAACTGCATCACTATGATTGTCAAGTACAAACAATTATACCTATTTTTTTCATAACCTCTGTCTTTTATTGAAATTTATGGTTACGTTGCTGTTTATAGACTGGCTTCCAGGCTGTGGCAGCTGCTGTCAAACCACCGTCACCAGGACGGGGTAGGGGATTCAACAAACAAGGTTCGTGTACATTATGACATTATGTTGGTCAATATCAATAAATTGGCATCATGCTTTGGGCGGTTGAACATAATAACATAAACAGTATGATAGAAATTTGTTCTTTTAGAATTATGATGCTAAAAACATGCTTCACACCAAACAGCACTTGACTTGTATGTGTATGTAAACGTAGTAGGCACCAAAAAGTTTTGAAAGTCGGAACAAGACAGTGGGTAATCAATTCGGAAATTAAACATGGAATGGTGTGGAATAATAGGATATGCCTGAAGTACTTAATATGTACTCCATTAGTTTGATCTGCTTTTACTTAGACTGAGTCTGGGAGTTGAAGTGGGTAAAGAATGTGGCGTGAACAGTGTAAGATTGAAAAACAAGGTACACATTTACCAAGTTAACAGTTTGATGTGTGTTGCGTCAGATTCCCCGGTGGGTGCCGTGGGTGGTGGCTGGTCCCCAACAGGTCGAGGTCGAGGGAGCCCTGTACGAGCGAGCGGGGTAGGAGGGCCGGTTTTCATTCCTCCATCCCCGGCAGAATCAGCAGGAGCACAGAATACAGCTTCCGGTTTGTATTTTTTTTAATATATCATATTGAAATGCCATAACCTTATATTGAATACTTTTATTAGTAAGGTAAAAGTGACAAAATCTGACATCTATCAACTGAACCTCTCAAATGTGGTGTGTGTGAAAACTAATTATGTTTTAATGTTAGAGCGTGGTTCTGGCCCAATATTTGTTCCTCCATCGGGAATAAAACCAGGTGGGTATTAAACTCTGCATTCTGTTTAAGGTTATGCTCAGTGGCCAAACAAGTATGCTTGACAGAAACAGTACGATGTGTTCTGATCAATTCTGAAAGTTTCTTTCATTTAAACAGCATATTAGAATACCTAGAGCAATTTAAATCCACGCCATAAATATCCAGCTAGAAATCCATCAAAATACGTGTAAACAAGAAATGTAAACCAAATGATTTTCGTCAGACATAATTTGCATGGTGCACGTAAGAGGCGGCCTATATCCCATATGTTAAATGTGACGTCTGCCGTTGGAAATCCACTGTACCGGGTTCGTCTGGCGAAAATCATTTGATTATGCAATATCATGTGACCTTGTGTTTTAGCTGACAATATACTATGGTATTTTTATAGGTGTAATAAATACTAAGCATGAAAAATAAGTCTTATTTTTCCTACACTTCCAATGGAAAAGACATCGTTTATTGGTCCTGGATTTTACAGAACACATATATTTTTGACTGAGCATTATCTTTAATGCAGTTTGTTTTATAAAATCTGAAAATCTCTTAGCAGACGTCGTTAGGAAATGAATAATAATAATAATAATAATGAAAATATTTAAAGTGCCGGTATCCAATAGCTCACTGGCACTGTAAGATAAAACTGAATTTCTGAACAAAATATAGTTATTAATCAAACGCAATTTTAAATAAATGTGTCTTCAGTGATCTTTTAAAAATGTCAATGTCCTCACACAACCGGATGTCATCTGGTAGTCTATTCCACATCATCGGTGCAACGTTTTTGAAGTTACGATCACCATAAGTTGCAATGCGAGCTGTAGGGACTAACAATAAGTTTTGATCATCTGATTTTTGATTTGATTTGATTTATTTTGTTTATCACAGGCATATTAATTACAAAGTAAATATAAGATTACAAATAGGTAAGGCTCCATAAAATTAATAAAATGTTTCTCGTCCTGCTTTTTTTCCTACACATTGGAGGGACGTCAATTTTATTCTTTATTTTTTATTTTTTATTTTGCTGATTTTTCAGTCCTTATATTATTAAAAAAAAAATTTTTTCTTCTGCGCAAATTGTTTCATTTTTCAAGTTGAATATTGTAGGAATTGACCACTCGATTGGAGTGTCAATCGCAAAATTGAGCATGCTCACTTCGTTCGGGTAAATCAGACGTCAGCATGCTCAATTTTGCGATTGACACGACAATCGAGTGGTCAATCACCATTCTATCATGACTAAAATCCATTTTATTTTAAAATAAATCATATAACATTCTCATTGCCAGTCAATTTCGTTTGTTTTGAGCGCGCGGAGGCGTTAGTCTAAACTGTTGCTCTCCGCTACACGGAACACGCCTTGCGTCGTCAGCGGCTGTATTGATATTGTGAGGAGTTTAGACTAGCGCGGTGGGTTTTTTTTTGGAGCGTGTTTTCCATCGCAAAATTGAGCACGATGATTGACCAATCAGCGTGGGTTATTGGCGGTGATTTTT
Organism: Streblospio benedicti; assembly: GCA_019095985.1. NCBI lineage: Eukaryota > Metazoa > Annelida > Polychaeta > Spionida > Spionidae > Streblospio > Streblospio benedicti. The sequence continues at coordinate 28,853,257 of CM032661.1, forward strand.
GCACGGAATGATAGAATGGGCCATGAATGTACTACATGTGTTACAATTGTCTGTGAACAATGTCTTTCTATTATCAAAATCATAAAACATCACTTATAAAACAACTAGTATAATCAATGTAGCAAAATATCTAGCGTGCATAGCAAACAAATGACAGGCCTCTGACCAGGTCCGGGTCAGGGTTCTGAGAATCCGCTATTGTCGCCAATAATAGTGTCATTTTTGCTGCAGCGATAATGGGTGAATTTACCATGGTGTCAATGGGCGCCAAATGTTCACGAAATAGCTGCTTCTTTGGGGGGTTACTATTTACTCATTGTTCCTTTAATCTGTGTGTTTTCTTTATGTACAGATTCTCACAAACTTTATCTAAACATCCATTCCAAATACTTATGCAATATGGCATAAAATCAATTAAATATTAGTCTGAGAACTTTGGTCTTCATTATGATCACCCCAAAAGTAGCAAAAGTGAACCCGAAATCCTGAAAAACCCTATATGGTGAACCTCGTTTATATTTGGTATGTATATAAAAAATTGGTATACTTTACCGGCCACCTATAAAAGAAAAAGATTAACAACAAGCCAAACACACATTTTGCTGACCAAACATCCACTGTAAAATACTGCAGTCACGCAGCCTTCATCGTGACAGTACATGCCTATACTTACTTCCATGTATGGCAAGTTTGGTATCAATTTAAAGGTCTATGCATACGCTTGACGTTGCCATTCATTGATTTTTCATATCACATTTTCTAAGAAATAACAAATTAATTTTCCTGTGAAAATGAGTACTTTGTTTACATCTGTTTTTGAATACTGCAGGTGCTTGCAGGTGCATGTTGGTAAATGCTTCTTTTTCACGTCATCGATGAATAATTAGTGTACTTTCAAATCAATGCAAACGGATAGAATTTATGATGTACAATGTTTGTTCAGTGATAATTTAGGTAGTCATAGAATGTAAGCAACCTAAAAGGTCTGTTATTGTTGTGTATTCTAATATCGGCAGGTGGTCGACAGCATGAACATCGGCAAAACCGGCGCTTGACATTGGCCTGCTGACAAGGGGCCGTTTTGTTTGCAGCCAGGCGGGAGGGCCGTTTATTTTTTATCACTGGGGAGGCAATAAAAATGTTTAGGAGGCTGCACTATACACAGGCGGGAGGGGACGAGAAACATTTTATTATTTTTATGGGGCCTAAAAAATATAAATAGAATTAAAATTGAATAGAGATATACAAATATAAATAAAAAAAAGAAGAACCATGTGACAAACAAGGAGCACGAAAAAAAGATATCCATTTAAAATGGAGAGTCTTATTTCCATAGTGGACCTAGGTGAAACATGGAAAAACAACTGACTAGAATTGATGCCATAGAACATAATAATTACATTACTAATGATTAACCTTTTAACAAATATATTCTTATTACTCTTATAAAATGGTCCATATAATATTTCTTACATTTTGATTTAAAAGACACCAAACAGTTTGACTTTCGTATCGGTAGAGGCAGACTATTCCAATATTTAATGCTACAATATTTAAACGTTTTCTCTGTCCATGAGACTTAACTTTTGGTACAATGTACAACAACTCTTTCTTCCTAGTATTGTGATCGTAAGGAGCGACCTGATTTTGGCTTGTGTTGTAGCATGTCAGTAATATAGTTGGGAGCAAAACCATGTAAGGACTTAAAAACCATCAACAATATTTTATAACAAACACGTTGTCGAATAGGTAGCCAATGTAGAGTAATGAGGTATGGAGTTATATGAGAGCCTTTTGTTACTCGCATAAAAAGCCTGGCAGCTGTATTTTGGATGACCTGTAGTCTCTGAATCAGAGAATCTGGAAGTCCATAGAGTAGACTATTGTTTTGAAGTAATGAAAGTGTGTACTAGTTGTTCAGTAGCATGTTGGGTAAGATAACTGTGTATTTTGCCAATGGACCTCAACTGGAGCCAAGCGGACTTGGACATTGCTTTAATTTGGGATTGACAGTTCATTATGTTATCGAATATGAAACCAATATTTTTTTGCCTCTTTCACTGGTGTAATTTTCTCCTTACCAATTACTATATGAGGGATGTTGAGCTTTTCTTGAACTGCCTTCGATCCTATCAGAAGAATTAAGTAAAACCTGAACTATAAAAATGTGCGTCAAGCCCAAATAATCTAAAATAATCGTACTTGTTTATTCATACATGTTATTTGTTTTATGTTGCAGTGCAACAATCAGGCCCAGCGTTTGTGCCTCCAACAGGAGAAGAGCCAGGTAAAAATACAGCATGTCTTGCGTTGTTATACGCTATTCATTTGAGAAAATCATATCTGTTCTAGATGAATATTCAGCAAATTATAATAAATAATAATAATAATAATATGACTTATAGAGCACCTTATTCTAAGTGTTCTAAGGCGCTTAGACAAATAAATATAAATAAATTACTTAACACTAGCTACCAGCTACCAATTAATAAAACCAATACGGAAGAGGTAAGTTTTGAGTCTACATTTAAAAATGTTAATGCTATCACTGTCCCTGATGACTTTAGGGAGCTTATTCCACTCTACAGGCCCACGGTGAGCAAAGTCTCTCCGCTTTGTACTGGTATAATCTCTTTCTGGGATACGGAGTAGGCCCTTTGATGCAGAACGAAGGGATCGAGATGGTACATATTCCTTTAGCAACTCTCTCAAGTATGCTGGTGCTTTTCCATGTAGACATTTATACACGAGGAGGAGTATTTTGAAAGTGATACGCTGTTCTACCGGTAGCCAGTGAAGTTCTTTTAGAAGGGGTGTCACATGATCAAACTTTTTAGCTCTGAATATGATCTTGGCACAAGCATTCTGAATCATTTGAAATTTGAATACTGTCGCTTTTGGAAGTATTGTAATATTCTGAAAATAATTCTTCCTTTGCACCGTTTTTAACAGGGAGAGCGTCTGGTCCAGTATTTAGTCCTCCCGATGGAATCGAACCAGGTAATTAATATGTAGATACTACAGATGATTTATTCGGTGAAGATTTGATCACTGCTTGAATTATTGTTGTCCAGGGTTTTGGAATTTTTGTATGTTTCACTGCTAATATTTACAGATATAGCTAAATAGCTAATGAATGATATGGGGATAAATGATGGCAGAACAAATATTCTTATAATTTTCTGAAATTTTGCAATATCATCATCATATATCACGGCTACAATGTATAGCCATGATTCAATGCCCCTAACATTTGTAAATGTGGGTCACAAACCACAATATTTCTTAGCGACAGCTGAACTTACGGTTTCATACCCAAGCCCCGATTGGGATGGTTAAGACTATACACACGAGGTCTGTAGGCTATGAACTCGATGAATTCAGCCAAAATTTCAGCCAAAATTTCAGCCAAACGCATCAGGATGACCCCGTGGTTTTGAACGAATGACGTACATCACGTTCAGATAACTATGTCACACGTTTGTCTATCACTACGTCACACGTATGTAATTGTTCATAAACGTGGTTGCTGCACCTACTGTACTCAATTATGGATAATAACGTGAAGATTAGACACCCAGGTTAAATTATATGTCTATACATAATATTTAGTCTTTAGAACTGGATAAACATACAATGAAATGGCCTACATATTGTAGATCATAGTATAATGAAAGACTTCTCATTCATATGGTATACAATTTGAGACACTGCTACTCACTTTAAACGTAAAACTTTGTTTGTTTGTATTGTTTTTTGATGTTTTTGTGTGACATTGTCTTGTAGGATATGTCTTAAATTTTCTGCACATGAACCAGACATAACACGAGGGGTTTGGGTCTTAAGCATATGCTTATATATACATATTAATGAATATGGACTGTGACAGCAGTGTGAATGGAAAAGCTGTGAAACTGATGACCAAGATATATAATTGTTATATTGTATTCAAGATAATTGTAAATTTGCAATAATCCTTTGTGCCTCTTACACAATTTCTATTACTGTTGCTAATATACCATAAAGGTGTAAACACAAACAACACCCACAGCAGGCATACACCTGCATTCAAGACCCTGATTAAATCATGGATTCTGATGAAAATCTGTTTTAAAGGAAACAATGGTAAATGCTAGTGTACATGTAGAAAAAATATACCAATGGAGCAACATATATTTTAAACATTTATGGCGTCACTGTTATATTTAAAACAAGTAGTTTCATTATGTACTTAAGGCCATTCAAACTTAGCATAGCTTCATTGATATTTTTAGAATATGCATGTTGTTTCGAAAACGGAATAGTTTCATTTTGATACTAGTATGTTGTAACTAGATGTTTTTCATTAACGCTGGTGCTGATTGATGCCATGCTGGCAGTGTACATAGGTCTATATGGTTACATCATTGTTATATGACAACATATAAAGATTGTTGAACCAAAACTATAGTACAACAAAGCAAAAGTATGTACCCTTTTTAGGATCAATTCATGTTGAATATGGTGTTTTTAAAATTTTTTTTTTTTTTTAAAAAATTTTTTTTTGGGGAAAAAATTTTTTTTTAAAATTTTTCCGGATGTTTTTTTCCCCCCCTTTTTATTTCCCGGGGGGGGGGTTTTTTTAAAAATTTTAAAAAAAACCAAAACAAAAAAAAGGGGGGAAAAAAATTTTTTTTTTCCCTTCAAAAAAATTTTTGGAAAAATTAAAAAATTTTTTTTTCCCCCCCAAAAAATTTTTTTTTTTTTTTAAAAAAACCTTTTTTTTTTTCCCCCCCTTTTTTTTTAAAAAAAAAATTAATTTTAAAAAGGGCCCCCTTTTTTTAAAATTAATTTAAAAAAAAAACCAAAAAAAAAAACCCCCCCAAAAAAAAAAAAAAAGAAAAAATTTTTTTAAAAATTTTTTAAAAAAAAAACCCTTTTTTTTTCCTTTTAAAAAGGGAAAAAAATTTTTTCCCCCTTTTAAAAAATTTAAAAGGGTTTTTTTTTTGGGGGGGTTTTTTTTAAAAAAAAACCTTTTAAACCCCCCCCCTTTTTTTTAAAAAAGGGGAAAAAAAAAAACCCCCCCCCCCCCCCCTTAAAAAGGGGCCCCCCCTTTTTTTTTTTTCCCTTTTTTTTTTTTTTCCCCAAAAAATTTTTTTTTTTTTTTTAATTAAAAATTTTAAAAAATTTTTTTTTAAAAAAAAAAAAAAAAAAAAAAAAAAAATTTTTTTTTAAAAAAAAATTTTTTTTTTCCCCAAAAAAAAAATTTTTTTTTAAAAAAATTTTTTTTTAAAAAAAAAAAAAAATTGGGGGTTTTTTAAAATGTTTTAAAAAAAATTTTTTCCCTTTTTTTTTTTTTTTAAAAAATTTTGGGCAAAACCCCTTTTTTTTTTTTTAAAAAAATTTTTTTTGGGGGTTTTTTTTTAAAAAAAAAAAAAAAATTTTTTTTTTTAAAAAAACCCAAAAAAAAAGGTTTTTTTTTTTTTTTGGGGGGGTTTTCCCCAAAAATTTTTTTTTTAAAAAATTTTAAAAACCCCCTTTTTTTTTTTTAAAAATTTTAAATTTTTTTAAAAAAACCCCCCAAAAAAAAATTTTTTAAAAAAAAATTGAAAATTTGGGGGAAAAAAGAAAAAAATTCAAAAGGGGGGCCCGGGGGGGAAAAATTCCCCGGGGAAAGGCCCCGGGTTTTTTTTCCCCCCCAGCCCCCCCCAAAAAAAAAGGGAAAAAAAAAAAAGGGGTTTTTAATTTTTTTTAAAAAAAAAAAAAAAGGGGGGGGGGGTTTTTTTCCTTTTTTGGGGGGGGGAGTTTTTAAGGGTTTTTTTTCCCTTTTTTTTAAAAAAAACCCCGTAAAAAAAAATTTAACCTTTTAAAAAAAAAAATTTTCCCCCAAAATTTTTTAATTTTTAAAAAAAACAAAAAAAAAAAAAAAAAATTTTTTTAAAACCCCAAAATTTTTTTTTTTTTTTAAATTTTTTTTTTTTAAAAAAAAAAAATTTTTTTTGGAACCCCAAAAATTTAAAAAATTTTTTTTTAAAATTTTTTTTTGGGGTTTTGGAAAAAAGGGGTTTTTTCCCCCCCTTTTTTTGGGGGGGGGGGGGGTTTTTTTTTTTTTTTTTGGGGGTGGTCCCGGGGGGGGGCCCCCGGGGGGGGGTTTTCCCCGGGGGAAAACCCCCCCCCGGGGGGGGTTTTTTTTTTAAAAAAAGGGGGGGTTTTTTTCCGGAAATTTTTTTTTTTTTTTAAAATTAAAAAGGGGAAAAAAAAAAGGAAAAAAAAAATCCCAAAAATTTTTTACAAAAACCCAAAAAATTTTTTTTTTTTTTTTTGGAAAAAAAATTTTTTAAATTTAATTTAAAAAAATTTTTAAAAAATCAAAAAATTTAATTTTTTTTTGGGTTTTTTTTAAAAAATTTTTTAAAAAAAAATTTTTTTTAAAAAATTTTGGTTTTTTTTAAAAAAAATTTTTTTTTTTTTTTTTTTAAAAAAAATTTTTTTTTTTATTTGGTTCCCTTTTAAAAATTTTTTGGGGTATCATTGGCCAGAGTTGAAGGGAGTGTTGTACGTTCTTTTTCTTTTGAAGTTTCTGTCAGTTTGGTTGATCTGTGAGAAGTAAAATTGCATGGCTTTGTAGGCTGGGATGTTAGTCTCGTCTTAGGATGTGTCCAAATAATTTCCACCTTGATTTTATTATTGTTATTGATATTGGAATTTCGTTGCATATTTCATAAAGTTTGGCATTGGTGATTCTGGTAGGGTATTTTATGTTACCGTATTTTCTTGATCAACCGCCTAGCCTCGATCAACCGCCCGGTATTTGATTAAGTGCGGTGTAGAGGCTATATTACTTACTTAGGGCGCCAGTCTTGTTTAGCTGCCGGGTCCCCGGTCTCCAACAATATCAACGTAACAGCATTGATTTTTTTACATAGAGGTCTTGTAGATCTACATAATGAATGCTGATGTAATAGCATTGATTTCTTTACGTAGAGGTCTAGTAGAGTTTAGCATTGTCATATTATCTTTCATTACATTTATTGAATGGGTAATTGTTCGGGTCGATGGCTCCAACGCATTTTAAATGGGGTAACAAACTACTCACCTTAGCACACCTGCAATTAAAGCCTTTTGATATTTTTATTTGGGCCACCCTGCATGTCTTAAAGTAATTTCAGTCAATATCCCCAAGTAATTTCAATTAAGTAAGACACACCTGAGGACGCCACAGAAACTTACTCAAGTAACTTCAAATAAACACGCCACCACTTGCTTTCAAGTGTATAAATACAGGGATTAGTGTGTGATCCCACTCTTAATGTAATAATCATGATTTTCTTTTGGTAATTATATAGATATTCATATAATGGTGTAGATAGTCATATCCACGATGGTCTCAGCTTTAAAATGATATGTTAACTGTCAAATTTTGACTGATTATAACGAAGTTACAAGTGAACAACCGCATCATAGGTGGCGCCGGCGGTGTTCTCTTTGATAATGTGTCCATATAATGTGCTCAAGTAATTTCAATTAAAAAAACGCTGCCACTCGCCCAATGGCAGTTAAAAGTCCGTAATATTATTGATGGCCTTGAACAGTGAAATCGGGCGGGCGGCATTCTCTCTGATAAGCGCCGGTCTTTGAACTACCGCCTGTCTTGAATAAACGCCAGGTGAATGGCATGTTTTAAATTGATAAGCGCCAGGCGCCTATTCGAAAAATACGGTAAGCACTTTTTTCTGAGTTGTTTACGATGATGTGAGTCTAGTTTTTGTTCTTGTTGTTTGGTGAGGGCCCATGTCCCACAGTTGTATAGGGTATGGATTTTACTAGGCTTTAATATAATCTGATCTTAGTCTTTTTTGCTCTTAGTCTTTTTGTCACCTCTAATCCATATGGCATTCATGTGGGAGTTAAAACTGTGGACAGAGTCTTTCTTCTTTCTACATCTTGGTCATCACCAATCAATGATCCCACTTTTTTGTTTTTCTCCATATATTTTCTTCAGTTTTGTTGGTCTTTCTTTCTATGTCTGTAAATTCTGTTTTATCTGTATTTACATTAAGTTGGTATGGTTTAAATTTTTCTTGGATTTCATCTATATTTCTATGATTTTTTCATACTTAAAAAATCAACATCATCTGCATATGCCACTTCATTTGGTAGAAATTTGTGTTCTGCTGGTAGTCTTACACTGCGTATTGCTTTTTCTAATGATCAACAACACACCCTATTAATATTTGATACCAGATACCAAATTGGCAATAGCAGGAACACCTTGAAAGCTATATTATGAATACAAATATACACTATTTAAAATACTTTGTTTCATCACAAAGATCCCACAAATCTATGTCGTTATTTCAATGCATAATAATTATTTATTTATTTATAATATCTATTTCTGCCATTATTTAACCCCACAAATACTATGAAAAAACACACCCACGCACGCATGCATGCACACACACACACAAGGCTTTTGCTCCAGCTGCTGAAGAGACACAAAAATATGCTAGCATCTATCATAACCTATCAATATTTTGTACAACATGTACAATCAATGAATTAAAGGAGAAAAGGGTTATGTGTGTGGCTGAATAAACTGCAAGGTCTCCAACAGGCTACTAGTACACACTGCCCCTTGCTATGCATACGCTTAATAGGTACAGGTCTGGTCAGTGAAGGTAATGTGATTGATAAGCACGTCTGCTCAGCAGTCGTGATATGCTCCCCAGCGAGTTGAGAATGATATAGTGTGATAAGGATGGCAGTGACCTGGTGTGAATGTAAAGTTGCTAGAACATGATAGCAGCAATTTGCCACTGTAAATAAGCACATTTACATTTATTTCCATTCAAGCGTATCATACCTCTCAGCTGGCATACATGTATAAAACAAGTAAATGCGAAAAACTGTACCATTTTCCTCTAAAAGTGCGCAAAACATTGTCTCCCTTCTTCCCCGTTAAATCTCTTCTATAGAAATTTTCAGCCCTCTCACATCCCCTTCCCGTTGGCGTAAAGTTGACAAAAGTTTTAATGCGTAGAATAGAGGAAGCTGAACTCAGCAGCAATCCCACAAGTCACTACCACATTGAGCAGTTATCAACCGGCCGCCATCGTGTTCTGCCAGTGAGTAGCCAAACAGGTTCATATCCCATGCGAATATGTACTTGAGCTTGTCAAGTACCTGCAGTGACACCTGCTGCAGCTCGGGCAGGTGCTTGCTGCGTGTGGCACCACCACGGTGACTGTGCATGTTAAGAGACGTGTCCGCACCACGCCCAGACAGCTTCTGGGTGATGATGTAGCTAGAAAATAGGAACAGAAAGTTGAGACAGAAAGTGAAGCATGAAATGTAAATGTTGAATCATGAGACCCATTGCTGTAATCCACTTAATGAGAATCAACTGGACAAAAAAATGTAGATGTGCTTATTTGCAGTCACAATTCACAGTTTGTCGTGTTCTAGCGACTTTACATCTACAACAGGTCATTGGCATTCTTGTCACTGTATCTTTCTCAACTCTTTCGGGAGCATACATACAGCCCATCGCTACCGTAGCGCAGATGTGCTTATCACTCACATTATCTTTCACTCGCCTGACCTGTACCCATTTAATTTGTAGGTACGGGGACCAGTGTGCCATTTCTTACAGGTAGGTTTGCTCAACACCAACCACCAGACCTGACTGGGAATTGAATCTGCAACCTTACACAATAAGTCCATGGGGTTGCTGATTTCTCTTTAAGCAAATCAGAATGCAGAATTTAGGGTTGTGTCACAGAGCCAGTGATATAATTAATAATATAAACCATCTAAAAGGAAATTGCGATGTTTGTTTTACACTGTGTCACATCGCAAATGGCTTCAACATGACTGATAAATTTATAGAAAGAGAAATTATCTACGTGTCAGATTTTATGATGGGATAGTGAAGACAGAGAAACATCAGATATGGATTAAAATCCATCTTCATCTACTTCTGGCCTATTAACAGTAATCAATACACAAGTTATTGATAAAAATAAGTGGTACAAGAATGATATAGGCAGCTGTGAAAGATGTACATTGCTGGCTCAATTGAAAAGTGATTGAAATTCTGCTGTAGCTAAAACTACAATGGATTTAATTTCTCAGAATTGATTTTGGGTCATTATCATGAGTGTTCCCTTTTGATTAAATAGAAATAAATCTTTTTCAAAAATCATTTGAAAATGCTTAATTAGACATCATGTATTGAGTGGGTTTATATTGCCCAAACTGAATACATGTTTTAAAAAGTGGTATAGAAGATGTCTTTTCAAGTTATGTTACGTCCATGGAAACTTTCGAGACAAATCAAGTGGCCACATAAGACAGGTTTTGACATATTCTATGAGAATAAGATTTTATGTGCAATTTGTTAATTCAATTGAAACTATTTACATATTTATATATATCATGATAAATCGTATAGCCTTTCTTGTCCTCTTAAAATATATATTCCTATTGTTGCATGTAATCACTATGTAAGTGGCCTACTAGTACTTACTTGGCATCGATTGTATGTGTCTCCAGCTTAGCGATGTAGTCATACGAGATGAGGCATGGGTGGCAGAGACGCTGTGCCGACAAGAAATGCTTATCATGGACTCCATTATGTAGATAGTTATTTGTGAAATCAAAGGCAAACTCAGCAAATGTCACTTGTACGTGTGTGTGGGTTTTTTTTTCACCTGCTGAAATCCCAACTTTGACAAATTCATTGTGGGAGCGAATCGGTTCCAAAATTATTCACGCGAATATGGGACAATGTTGCTCACCTGGTCATAGTTAAAGCCGCGTTTCACTGGTTCCGGATTTTTCACTGGGGGAACTTACACCCAGCTGATGAAATAAGTTGGATATCCAGATTTTTTCATCTACGCTAAGCATCTGCCGGCTACGCCGACCCTATGCCGACCCAGAGTTCCTTTGCCGCTTTACGTACGTGTGACGTGCTTGTAACGCTCGCTGCCAGTACCCCGCCAAAATATTTCTAGGAAGATTATCGATCGGTCCACTCTTTTATGCTCCCAGGTTTTGGGCTGCTCAAAACATCGAAAGCGTGAACGGCATACGCCAATCGATAATCCATTGATTTTTTTATGTGGGGCGTACGTCCTACATACGCCGAACATACGCTACACATGAGCTGAATATCCACCGCGTATTGGGAGCAGATGCTCGGCAGATGAAAACGTTGGCTTAAGCTTGGCGCACCTTGAGCATACGATGGCGTACATTCAGCAGGTGTTCAACGTATTGTAGATGTATGTTCAGCGGGTAGCAGACAGTGAACACAAGGTCAGCGTAACCCCGATGCACGACGCACAAAAAAAAGTCTCAGCCAGACTTTTTTTGTGTGCGTCGGTTGTGCATCGGTGTTACGCTAACCTTGCTTTTACTGTCTGCTTTTCTTACGCCCGGTTTTGCGCCAGTTTTGCGCAGGCCGTGAGTTGACTATGCGCTGGCGGAAAAAAATCATTTAATGCCAAAAGGGGTTCCCTATCAGCAGATGCTCGACATATAAAATTTTTGCCCGGAAATCCCTAAAATTTATGTGTCAACCACACGCAGAAACTAGTGGGACGCGGCCTTTAGATCTCTATAGATGACATTGAAGGTAGAAAAAAAATCAGTGTTGCAACAATGTGTAAAGCTAAATGAACTATTATGTGAATATGCGATTTCTTATTCGCACAACAACTATTTTTATCCAAGTAGAATATATTGAACCCAATATAACTATCTTAGCACAATTTTACAAGAGGTTCTGTTCACTACCAGAATGGCACAAACAAAAATAACATGATAACCAATGTGAATTTTAATTAACAAAATATAAAGAAAATAATTTGGAGATGTAATAAAAAACATATCCATATACACATCAATACCTTTCAAATCCCTTCTTATGCTTCTTGTATAGGAAAAATATGGTAGCATAAAATGTGTAAAACAAAACAGAAATTACAAAATATAACATGACTCGATCTTTTAATAAAAAATGATAATGCTGATAAATACTTGAGCAAGTTATCTATTGGCAAAAATGCGTATTTTCAGCAATTTTAACCTTGAAAATAATATATGATCACTTTGATGTCAGTCAACAAACAGAAAATGGTAATAAAGATAAAAATCACAAAAGTATGGATGGCAAAACATGTTAAAAACATGAAACTAGGGTCAGTATTACTATAAAACTAGATTTGTTTGCGCACACAAACTTCAATAGTCCGCAAACATTAATAGCTTTGATGAGTAGCTCCAGGATTGACCAAAACTGCAAATTAAAGTCAAAATAAATAAAAATATGTTGTAATGGCCTAAATTATCTACCACCTCTAGATTACTACTGCTTTTATACCGCCTCCATTTAAATTCATTTTGCGGATTCTCCACATAAATTCAATTTTATCTCGCAGGTCAAAAAAAGTTTATATTCATGAGAGGGGACACAGACTTTTTTTATGAATGGAGGGCATGGGACATCAGTTTTTTTTCATCACATCAATATGGGACATGACCTTTTTTTTGGTATAATGACTTTTTCGGCCGTTGTCATTGCACTTCACAGTAACAGTGCAATGGCTGAAAGCTAGAAGCCTGCTGGAATGTGATAATTTTAACTAAGATAAACATATGAGTTAATTGTATGTCTTGATATATTATTTTACACTTTGAGGCTGTGCACAGGGTGACAACACAGTAGAACCTCCAATTAAGACCACCTCTCAAATAAGACTACTTTTTACTGTCCCAATCCTTCATAAAGCTACCAAAATGAACCTGTGCAGAGAGACCACCTTTCTATTGGGACCACCTAACACTGGTCTCAAGGGTGGTCCTAATAGAGAGTTTCCACTGTATACAGTTCGAATTGAATTTTATGCAGATCACATGTTGCAGGGGCAATTGAACATATCGCTCACAGATCTGCAGATCAATCTTTATGAGTTACATGTACGTGTATGCCTATAAAAGGGGGCCTATAAATTACCCTCGTGACATGTTCAACATTGTCAGTAATATTGGATGTAATGTTAATGTACATATGTTTATATGATTATGTTTTATATGGTAGTATGTTATACGTCTGATATATGATTATTCTTTAGCCTTATCCTATAGCACAAATTATATGAACTTTATCAAAGATCATCTATGAGACCCTTACGGACCACATGTTTATAGTAATCTTATGGTAATCTTATGAGTGCTAGAGCTGCAGTTGCATACAACAATACCACTTCAGCTTTCTTTTTGCACCAGCACCGTAGGGTAATGCCCCTCTATATTTTTTATTTTAAACTAGAACCTTATGATTATGTTTGAAACCTTCACAAAAAATAGCCAAAACTGATCATGCACATTCACACAGAACAAAATATTTAGAAATCATAGATTTTAGTAGATAATATGTAGTAAGGTCATAATCTAAAACTTACTAGGGCCGAAATCTGGAAGGCAATTTTAACTCTGCATGACACGGACCCTACCCCCCAATTAGCCTGGGCGAGGCGTGAGCGCGTTCTCTCGCGGCTTTAGAGGGATATTTGTAAAAATGTGGTGCCTGATCAAATCTCACGCCGCGGGAGTGAAAAATGACATCCCGCGGGCTGACCGTGAAACACCACGCCCCCTGCCAGCCCCCTGCCGCCCGTATTTTAGGACAGTTCTCCGAAGGCGTTTGACGATGTCCAAGGCGGAGTGTGTCACGGCGCCTCACGATGTCTGTGGCGACGTCTAATGGTGTTTCTCGGAATCACACGGCGTTGATTGTATATTGCAAAGATCAAAGAGAATTTAATCAATACCGATCAATAGGCACGGAGTGGTGGACGCGGTATGAAAAAACACTTCTCGGAGCTTGATCTTCATGCGGAGCTGAACGCGGAACAGCGCCATGTCGACAACGCAAGGCGTCGCGAAACACCGAAGGACGCCACGGGTGCGGACCCACAATGAAAGGGTTAGATTAGGGATATTTTCCCCGTTAGCCGATTTTTTTTACTGAAAATGGACGCGAAGAGCCGACTCCGCGCCCAGGCTAATTGGGGGGTTACAGAATCTGTGTAATTGTCGTGTTTTGGGCTTAAGGAAAAGCCTTTATGAAATTATATTATGATCATTGTGAAGGACTGTTGTTGACAGATTATAATCCAATTTACTGCCAATTTCTAATCCCACATTATTTAAAGAAAAACAATTGTATTTTTCACTAAAGGGGCCGATTTCTGAGAGGGCCGAATTCTAGTTATGTTACCCTAGATTCTTTTAGATTTGAATTTATTTATTTTTCTTCGGCTTAGGCTATGCAGGGTGGTCGCTCTTATAAATTAGATATTAGAAAAAAGAATTACTTACCCAGCTTTTGCTATATCACAAAAGAGAACTTTATGATTTTCATCAGTCCACACAAAGTTTACTAAACTGTGTAACTCAGTCTCTGTCATGTTATTCACATCCTTTTTAGCAAAACTTTCAGCGCCCAATTGAAATTTGCAACATTCGTTTATTTTATCTAACCTTTCTCTTATTGTGCATGTGTTTTGGTGTCTCATGTGAGTAGTTATTTGAGCCAAAATTGAAGGTTTTACAGAATCACTAGTTGCCAATCCCTTCATTGATGTCATTAATGTTACCGGTAACTTCTTTTCATCCACAAATTTATACACAATTATAAGTGTAATTATAACTAGCAATAGACACGTTACAACTTTTCTTATCAATATTGACATATTCACATGAGACAAAGAGCTCAAACAGATATGTGCAGATGAAAATTGCCACTAAAGTTTTATTGTATGTGCTTAATAAAGTGAGTCAAATTTTCAAAGTACAATATTGAAAGTAGACTAGATGTGTACGTGCCTTCATTGCCCCTTATGAGGTAAAGCAAGATTCTGATACATTTACAACTCACTCTCCTTCAGCAGCAAGTGACATCATTAAAAATCCATGTATATTCAGGAATGTAAAAATATATATGTATACATGTACATGTACATGAAGTTATAAAATGGCCATTTATTTAATTTTAATTCTACTCAAAAAAGGTAAACGTTTCATTTTATATATCATATTTGGAAACAATGAACTTGCTAGAATTTATAGGCACTGTGGATAGGTTCTTTTAGATTCTCAGGTATTGATTTTGAAATTTTTGCGAAAAAAATGTCTCCCACCCACAGAAAAATTCTGTTTTGTGACTGATTTTTCTTACACATTCTTGATGCTTTTGCTGTGGCATGTTTTCTATGCTCACTATTTAAGGCCCTGTCCACACCACCTGCGCCATATATAGCAATTTTAACCATAATATTTAGGCCCTAATTTTTACGTTGTTCATGTAATCTACCTAGATCCTTCATAATTAACCATGTAAAATAAAAATAAAAAAACTTTTGTAATTACTTCTTCAGTCCTTTGATATGTGCATAAACATTTCATTAACAAATGAGGATTCAGGAACTATGGTTCTGTTTTGTTTATTATTTTTTTACTTGCGTCACTTTCAAAGTTCTAGCAATACAGTGTGTATAGATGTAAACAAACATTGAGACTCAATGACTGTGTTAAATATGAAAAAAATTATATTACACTTCTCTCTATTGTCCAATACCTGTATTCTAAGTATATATTTAACTACCCCTGTAATTTTTATAGAAAATTGCACAAATGTGAGGGAACCTTCAGTACTAATCATTTATTGAAATACAAATGAGGCAGTACAGCAATTTCAAAATGCATCAATCAAAAGTATATAGTGCTCTTTATAGATAACGATTTGGGGGTAAAGCAATAATTTTCAAATATCCATTAAAAAGATGGTTCCGAATAAATATTGGAACATAATTCGATTATTAGTTTAAAATGACCTGAACTTAATAAAAAAAGGCACTAAAGATTGCATACATGTGATAAAATTCTTTGTAACCACATACAAAGCCAATTAATGTAAATGTTTGATACCAATCAATACTGTTGTATAGATATAAAGCACATTGCTCAATAAACTACATGTAACTCTACACTTTTTATAAATAATTTAAACGCCAGCTCCCTGTAGACATTTCGTCAATAAATAAGAACAATGTTACACTGAGTCTTGTGCCAATGATGACTATGTCGGATCATAAATGACAATGTAATTCCAATTTTTTGTATGTATTAAAACTTTTCAAACATTCGATCAACGAAAAAAGGAACGATTCATATCTAACTTTTTTACTTGTATGCAGGTTGACATTTTAATATATGTTGTATCAAAATCAATAAATGATGCAGTTGTACTTAAAAACAAACTCCAATATTTTCCACTTTGTAAAAATATATACAACAATAAACAGATTATATAAATGTTGTAGAAGGTCTAGTAGTCCACAACCAGTTTCAAGCAGTGCGCTAGAGGCCCATCACATGGCCAGTGGCTCTACAACGGAGTTGGCAGTTCCTTGATCCGCTTATACAGAGAGAAGCTGTGCAGCTTAAGCCACAGGTGTCCGAATGTGTCTCTGTCAAACACCACCATGTGGCCCGGCGTGTGGGTTGGACTCTGGTGGTTGTGGCCGGCGATCAGGCCCTCGCTGAGGAACCTACCGGAAAAATGTGACTCCGGTCAGTGAAACGCTCACCAAATGTGGAGATCTAGTGACTTCCAATTTACACTCGCCATGCTCCATTCGTACTCAACACAAGCCTATTTCTACCACGAAAATTCAAGGACAATAGAAAACAAAATTGCTCAATGTTCACTCTCTTCATCTTCTACCTAATGAGCTACATGTAAATAGTCAATATGCAGAGATTGAGAATGCTTTGATTAATGATAAAACCACCCGCCCGAATGAATTTAATTCCAGTACCTGTGTGTGCACGTCGTGTAGTCGATATGTTCGCCCCACATTCCCACCTGCGGCAAACAGAACGGCTGGTCACGCGGTGCCAAAACTGAAACCAGACAGTTCACATAAAAATATGAATGACGCAAAGCTACAGCATTGTGCTGCATTATTCTATAATAAAATGTTATTTTCGTTTTCAAGACTTACTATGACTTTACACTCAATACATTTAGTAGGATAAATACTAATGATTTTCAAAAGCACTCAATTTGATATGCATAACGTTCAGTTTACCAGGTATTAGCGAAATATTTTCAAACATGACCTCATTATCCTATCCTATATCAGCGATTTTTAGAGATGATGGTTGCCACTGTAGAGTAAATAGTACTTATACTATGTATATATACTCACGGTGTTCAATCAATCTCCAGTTTTTGTGAGTTATAAGCAGATTTTGTGAGGAAAATGTTTACTTTTGAAATCAGCGGTTTGGATTTTCCACTGTAAACGGTCTAAAAACCATTTCTGAGCACAATTTTTGTCGTCCATGCACTATAAGAATAGTTATGGCACATACTGATGCAATTTATTTCAACTCACATGGGCTGGTTTCTGCTGCTAAGTCTGCAATACATAACCACCCACCTTCAAAATTGAGGTCATCTGATAGAAAACGACGAATACAGTGGCTGTAAAGACGTAATTCAGGCAAAATATGAATGAGAATGTATCTCAAACTTGATACAAAACAGATTACACTAATCCCATGCTTTTTAAAAACCACATAACTGGCCAAAATTACAAAATGATTTACAACTCCTCACGAAAACTGTTGATTGTACATTTCTGTAGATTTGGAGACTTTACACAATATAGAAGTTAATAATATAGATGCAATGCATAGTTTTCAGTCAAGTATAAGCTACATGCCTGACCCAACTTAGGGCTTAACAAAGCAATATAAGGCAAAATATCACTCATTTTCGGATAGTGGACAGCCATGTAGAACGAGGGTCTTCAACTATTGCAGACTTAGCAGCAGAAACCAACCCATGTGAGTGGAAATAAATTGCATCAGTATGTGCCATAACTATTCTTATAGTGCATGGACGACAAAAAAATTGTGCTCAGAAATGATTTTTTAGCCCGTTTACAGTGGAAAATCCAAACCGCCCGATTTCAAAAGTAAACATTTTCCTCACAAAAACTCTTCATTTCCTCACAAAATCTGCTTATAACTCACAAAAACTGGAGATTGATTGAACACCGTGATACTAGAGCACTTCACACACATCCCGTATATTTTCTTGTTTAAACCATCTTAGCACAGCTATTAATAAACCAACAATAGTTTTTGAGGTGTCAAAAGGAAGCTACTTATACTTTCATAAGATAAACACTACTTTTATGATTCAAATTACATGGTGCATTTTGTTATGAAATAATGTATTCACACACATCCCATAGGTCACAATAATATGCGATTTGAACATGTTTATTTACGCTTATTTTTACTAGAAATTTTCTTTTTGCACTTTGGCACCGGTAAATCTATCGTGTTCAAGGTAGTAATATTATCTTGTACTTGTTTGGATGCTATATATATATATATTTTTTTTTTTGAAAAAACAGAATGTGTGTGACCTACAGGCTCTGTGTGAAGTGTTCTAATGGTGATTTACAGCACGGGCACATGCATCGTACAGGGTAGAAGCCAATTGAGACTAATCAGTGGCCATATTCTTTCTTTTCCCCTTCATTGTACTTCATCTTACTTATAGAGTACTCTATAACCGTGACTTACAGTAGCTGAGCGGCCGGTCCTCTCCCCCGCCCGTGTCCGGCTCCGCGGCGGCTGTCGTGTCCAGCGTCGCCTGCTGACCCCTGGTCAGTACCACCGGCTGCCTGAGGAACACGGTCACACTTGTCTTGCCGGCAGGCACATTTGGGTCGCCCTACGCAAATGGGAAGATACATGTAATGGCTCCTTAAGTTAGCCTTTAAAATGTGAGCTAGTTATTCGCATAACTTACAGCACCGACTGGGTGTTTGCTAAACCTATTTATTAACAAAGATTCGAAGGTTCGTTCGGTAAAGTGATCCGAGGGTTCGAGGGCTAAAACGCATCGATGGTCCCATCTTTACTGAAAACCTCCCAGGAGACCAACTCTTTACTACTAGGGTCAAGAGCACTCGATACATACAGCTGCCCAGTGGTCTCAATAGACAGGTTCTACATATTTTCAGTGAATGAAACATCCAAGTAGTAAGCACTCACTCACCGTAACCTTGATGACCTCCATACGTGATCCATCATCCGTGTACGTCACTCGCAAGATCTCGATGCCATGGACGCTGTACGTGCCATAGAATAGACCAGGCGAGATCGGGACATTTCCACCACCGGAAATTGTTCGAGGCAGGGGCAGCTGCACCCACGTTATGTAGGGCGACCTGGTGATGGAAACGAGATGTAGCCAGACTGGTATTAAGAATGTTAAGATCATTTCATGATCATTAGCAAACTTTGGACATTTTGAATGGTTTTGTCAGGCAAAATGGGGATTTTTTAGCTTTTTCTCTCTCATGTTTCTTCCCCCATCCCGAAAAATAGATTTCGAATGATCAAAAAAACAACAACGGTGCTATGCCTAATGCTAATATTGGTGTACGTAACAATACATATGTATGTAAAAACTCTTTGACTACGTCTGGCATTAGGCAGTAGCCAGATTTGGGGGGGGGGGGGGGTTAAGGACAGTGTGGATGCTATAGACCTGTGTTTTGCAATATTTGATGTTGAAAAGTAGCAGTGGAATGCGGTGGGGTTGTTCAGAAATAGGGCATAAGACAAAATCTTTTGGCCCCATGGGTGCAAGCTAGTAAATAAGAAGTTATTAAGAATCTGTATGTTTCATACCTCAAACTCTCAAGCATTTTTTCTTTCTTCAAATTAAGTAAGAAGGAATCTATTTCTGTTGCAGTCATATCATGTCGTATTTTGTCAAATAGCGTGCTGATATCCTGAAATACAAGTCAACAATTATCAAACTTGTTTTCCATCACATTAGAAAATAATGCAATCAATGTTTATTATTAAATCAATCATGGATAATTGCCTATATATTTGTTTTTTGTAAAATGCTGAAAACACTAAATAGGTACAATACCGGTAAAACCTAACCAAGAAGGATACTAGGAGGAGTACAAAATAGTGTTTCTATTAGGGAAGTGTCCTTAATAATGAAATATTTTAATGTAAAATTATTTTATGCTGCCAACAGAATGTAGACCAGAGTTGGGATGACTAAATGTGTTGGGATAAAAACTAAACTAAAATAAATGACAATTTTCATGATTAAACTAAACTAAATTGACTCAGGCAGTTGTTATGAATTAACTACACTAAACTAAATGATCACTTGATTTAACTAAACTAAACTAAATTATCAAAATGAACTATTTACATAATGAAATAATATATTTTTTTTTTATCTTGTATCACTATAAATATACATAACAATGCATTCAATGTATCTATTCAAGCATAAGTATTTCAACTAGTTTCTAAGTAGTTTTCAAATACAGAATATTATATATACAATGCAGACATCATATTGGTAATGATGTCCATATGGATTTATCATTATTCATTATCATTTTTAAACCAATAAATATTCCCCCATTTTCATTCAAATGGAAATCAAATCAGGGATTGGGAATTTATATGCGATGGTGGCAAACAGGTACAGGTATAAAAACTATTTGATTTGCCTATTCATGGAAACTGACCTAGCCTTTCATTTTGTTCAAAGGCATCTCTATGTAGAATATCCTCTGAAGTGTAGCCGATTCATGGAAATTGACCTTGTTTATTTTTAAAATTACTGCAGTGAAAATGTAGGGGTCAGCACGGACATAAGTCATTATGCTACAACCACTGATCAAAGAGCACAGGGTTGCTTGAATCACACAACTTCCATTAGCAAAATTAATGTTAATGATTTCCTAAATCTAAATTGCTCAACTGGTGTTTTGACAATGCTTTTCTAAACTAATAATGATTAAAATAGGGAGCGTTTCCCAATTAAAATCCCATTGTCAACTTTTCACAACTTCATGAGACCCCCCCCCCCCCACCCCCGGCATCAACTTTCGTCAACTTAATGAGCCCCCCCCCCTTTTCTCACCACTTTTTACCTTCTTCCACAACTCAACAGCCTTCTTCTGGATGTCACTTTTGTGATTTTGTGGATATACTTTTTAATTGCTGATATAATGTTTGGATTTTTTTATTTTTATCCATTATGATACGTATTATTACACTGAATCATTAAAAAGCACATGGTGTTTGAAATAGGTCAGCAAATCACAAAAGAAACAGTTGAGTTCTTCATTACTTTAAGAATATTTTGCTACTTTATTTTTAATTTTATATATAATAATATATATATATATATGAACCATTATGAGCCACAAAGTTTCTTTCATATCTGTGGTAACTAAGATGACCAAACTGGCTTAAATCACCGATTCAAGCTATATTCCCTTTGATTTATATGATATCACAATGTTCTCATTCTATTCTTCTACAAATGTTGCCAGTGTTACTGGTCAAGTATAAATTCAGTCCTAAATTGGTAAGTTTACTACAGAAGTTAAGATACAAATTTAAGTTATGTCAATGTACAAAGTTGGTGTCAATTTGCCCCCCTCCCCCACGTCACCCAGTCAACTTTTAGTGATCCCCCCATAAACTTTTGGTGACCCCCTGTGGACGCCCCCATAGAATTTTATGATTAAACTAAAACTGAAACTAAACTGATAAATTTCAATTTGTTGATTAACTAATACTAAATTAAATTACAGAAATTTTGGATTAGATTAATCAATTAAAGGAGCTTTATCTAGCAGCCAAAGAATCTTTTTTTCTTCCAGCCAGGCTCATAGTTCTGTGTGAAAAAACTAATAAATGAATTAAAAAATTTGTCTTGTTTTATTTTTTGTTCATCCAGATTTTTTATAATAAATATTTTAATAATTTACAAATATAAAGAATTACATATGCAAAATGCCCGACGTGAAACTTTGACCATTTGAACTTTTCTCGACATACTGCAGGGATTTCGACGGCAAACGCTGACGCCCACGGAACGTTGAATCACAAAAATGAAAATACTACTTTGTAAAGAAAACACAACCAAATTTCTAAAATTGTAAAGAAAACAAAATGGAAATAAATACTTTCACATGACAGATTTTGATAAATATACCTGATAAGATGCCGGTGGGTGGTTCTTTTATAAAGCAGGTTTGGACAAAATACCCTCCATATTTGAATACTCCGCAGTGTCCGAGCCCCGTTATGATTCAAATACTGCAGTTGCAGGTGCTTGTTTTGCACTTTATGACCTGTCTCGCTGTGAACAAGGAGTTGAGTATTTCGTAGATCTAAGAATCATAGAAACTGAGCGCAGTCACAATGTGACCACATTGTGATTGTGTAGTTTTGTCAAACGATGATTATAAAAAAGATCCAGTCATTATCAAATTATGTTATTAAAGGATGTACAAGGTTCATGTCATTGAAATCATCCTCCCAAATTTCAAAGTAGAATTTGGTTGTGTTTGGTTTATAAGTTATAGTATTTGTCTTTGATTCTCATTCAAGTGGGGGAACCAGGACGTTTGCTCACGACCCTGCGGTATAAATTAAGTTCATTCGGAAAAAACGACAATGGGGCAAGTTTTGTCATATGTGCAAATAAATTTTTATATTTTTGGTATACACTTATTTGATTATGTATGGATGAACAAAAAGGAAACAAGACACCATTATGAAAGAGGCACATACTTTTCTGCAAGTATGGTTCATACAGAGAACTATGAAAGACCGAAAAATTCTTTAGATAGGATTTGAGGTAGATAAAGCTCCTTTAAAACTAATTTCGCCACAATTTGTCAGAAAGCCCCTATTCATTCACAACCAAGGGAAAAGTCAATTAAAATAAACCTGCATGATGTGAAAATTCACTTCACAAATGAGTACATTCAGAAAACACTCTAAAAGGCATGGGTGTCAAGATAACATCAGAAGTTAAGTACTCATGTATTCGTGACAATCATGGGAAATTGACATATCATTTAAGAATGGTGATAGATATGTTTTGCTGAACATGAAAAATACAGTTGACCCCCCCTTTACCCCCAATTATTTTGCTGCAAGAATTTGTTTA